>JAUPFT010000004.1:55853330-57098330 GCA_036936625.1 Parnassius smintheus behrii | reverse complement strand
GCAGAACGTCCGCGTTTCGTGGTAGCTTTCGGTATGCTGCCACAAAGTGTTGGAATAATATGCCGCCTCCGATCAAGGGCAGCAAAACAGTTGGCTCTTTTAAAATAAAACTAAAAGAATACCTTTTAAATTTGCAAAGTAAGTAGAATTCTGTGTCGATGTATCACATTTTTCTTATAAAGTATACTGTGTCTATATATTATAAAACTAACGAATACTTGCTTAATTGTAAATTTATTTATTTTGCTTTTGTATCTTGTCAAATAATTTAATTGTGTGTCTTGTGCCCTCCACATGCCTTTTGTTGCGTTTTTGTTTTGTTGGCTTTTTGTTGTGCCCTTTTCCTAAATGCTAACAGTTTTATTTTTATTTTTAAGTTGTTATAAATGTGTTTTTTATGTGTATATAATGAGTTAAGTTTATTCTATTCCACCTATATCTTTGGCGTTTACTGAAAATCAGTAGTTGTAGTTACCACTATGTGGTTTCTATAACATTTCTACTGAGTAGACGCCTTTTTAGTTCATTCCATTAAATAATTATGTTATGTTAATTTGTGTATATGTTTGGAACTAAATAAATTATATTATTATTATTTTTTGGGGTATCTATATAGTTTTTTCCTCTGGTTGGGTTATATAAATATATAATTATAAATTAAAATGAAACGATAAATATACATAAATATCAATAAAATAAAATAAATACAAAAATACATAAATAAATAAAAGCTCAACCAGATGGAAGCCCTCGGCAGGGGAGACCAAAGGGCCGAGGGTTAGGAGGAAAGTGAAAGAAACCGGCGGACGGTACGGGCGGTATCGAGGAGCACCGCCTTTTGCATTTGAGCCCGGAGCGATCCATCACGGAGTCCCAGTCGCTTCAGATGACCCGAGAGGCTGACTGGGATTAGCCTATTCGCAGAGACGACTACAGGAATTATTTCGGCCGGCAGACCACCCCACATATCGGTCACCTCGTGAGCCAGGTCCAGATATTTTGTTCGTTTATCTGTTTCGGCTTTCACGAGGTTCTCGTCATACGGAATGGTAATGTCGACCAAAAATATCCTTGACTGTGCCCGGTCCATCAGCACAATATCAGGTTTATTCGCAAGAATAGTCCTGTCTGTGATGATGGCCCGGTCCCAGTAGAGCCTGGTGCGGTCATTTTCGAGCACGGCTTCCGGTAAGTACTTGTAATACGGCAATTTCCGGTCCACGAGACCGTATTTCAGAGCGAGCTCCTGGTGTAGAATTCTGGCTACTAGGTTGTGCCTGTGCAAGTACTCAGAGTTAGAAAGCGCCGGACAACCGGAGATGACATGCCTAAGTGACTCACTGGGATGGCGACAAGCTCGACAGACGTCGACGGTGCCATCCTTTAGGATGTATCTCCGATAGTTGTTGGTCTTAATAACCTGATCCTGTATTGCACAGACAAAACCCTCGGTTTCCCCAAAAAGGTCACCGAAACGTAGCCAGTTGAGGGAGGCGACTGTATCTACGAAGGGCTCATGTAGAACCCTGTAGTACCTCCCGTGGAGCTCCTTCTTCTTCCATACGGTCTCCCGGTCGGAAATGCTTTGTACTGCCGGGTCCTGCCATTGCTCGTTGGCTAAAGATAGAGGGGTAAGTCCTTTATCACTAGAAATGATTTAGAATTTATTTTGGGGTATCTATATAATTTTCTCACCTGGTTGGGTTCTATAAATATATAATTATAAATTAAAATGAAAAGACAAATGTACATAAATATCAATAAAATAAATACAAAAACTACATAAATAAATAAGATCCAACCAGATGGGAGCCCTCGGCAGGGGAGACCAAACGACCGAGGGTTATGGGGAAAGGGAAAGAAACCGGCGGAAGATGCCGGCGGTATCGAGGAGCATCTCCTTCTGCATTTGAGCCCGGAGCGGTACGTCACGGAGTCCCAGTCGCCTCAGATGACCCGAGAGGCTGGCTGGGATTAGCCCATTCGCAGAGACGACTACAGGAATAATTTCGGTCGGCATACCACCCCACATGTCGGTCACCTCGTAAGCCAGGTTCAGATATTTGTTCGTTTATCTGTTTCGGCTTTCACGAGGTTCTCGTCATACGGAATGGTAATGTCGATCAAAAATATCCTTGACTGTGCCCGGTTCATCAGCACAATATCAGGCTTATTCGCAAGAATAGTCCTGTCTGTGATGATGGCCCGGTCCCAGTAGAGCCTGGCGCGGTCATTTTCGAGCACGGCTTCCGGCAAGTACTTGTAATTAGAATTTATTATTATTATTATTAAAAAAAGCATAAATTGACTAAATTAAATTAAAATAGCCTTAAATGTTTTTACCCATTTTAAGTCCATCCTTTCTCTGGTTCTCCTGAAGAATACACAATAATCATAATTAGAGGCCAAAACAAATCATAGCCAAGACATAGCCTCCCAAAGAAATGCCTTGGAGACTCATTTTACTGAAAACGAAACATTGCATCTTAGCCCTCAGTGGTGACAATACATCTGCATATTGATTCTTAATCTAGGATAGATGTATATGTCTATGGACTAGAGCATTCACTTACCAACAGTTAAGCCCTGGTAGCTCAGATGGTTGAAGCTCGCTGTAAATATAAACCCCGGGCTCGAACCCCGCCAGCACCAATGAAATTGTGAAAATGAAATCTGGTTTATCACGTGCTTGGCGGTGAATGAAAACATGGTGAGGAAATCTGCATGTTCGAAAAATAAGAAAAAAAATTATTTTGAAACCATGTGAAGTTCGCCAACACGCATTGGGGCAGTGCGGTGGATACTCCCTTGCCCTAAAACCCTCTCAGTAATTAGGGGAGACCTGTGACTAGCAGTGGGACGTATATAAGCTCTAACTTTACTTTATTTTATCAACAGGTGCACGGTGTGCTCGTTTTATATTAAAAAGCACATTTGCTCCTTGTTCTATATATAAACTAACGCAAGTGAAATTCTCTGCGGCGTAAATTGCAGTAACATTACCGGCTTAATTTTCAGCTAGCTCTAGATCACATTTCCTCCATTAAGCCGAATGCTGCAGAAAGAAACTAATACTAATTAATCTTGACATCAAACATTGGACTCGCTTTTTTAAGAGAAAATGAACGAATTTTTATTGAATAGACAGAAAAATCGAGCATAAAGTCCACCAGATAGTAGGTGGATTGTATGATTCATGGACATTAGAATTAAAATGCAGACACGTTATCACCCTTGAGGACTGAGATGAATGCCTCGATTCCATTAAAAAGAGTCTCCGAATCCTACACTTACCATACGAAACACAGCAGTATGAAGCTGAATTTCTACTACTACGAGCCTACCCATTCATGTTGCAATCAGAATATATCTGCAGCGTGGATCTACCACATAAACTATTATGGTTCTGAAATGATCAAAAATCTATTTTTTTATCACCTAGTGGGGGATGTATGATTCATGGACATTAGAATTAAAATTATTCATGGACATTAGAATTAAAATGCTGCAGATATGCCTGTTAACACGTTTATTCGCACGAGACTTCCTCTTGAGAACCATTTCTCATCAATGAATGTTAACTCTTGATCTAGGAGACTGTGTTAGTTGAGTTTGTTCTAGTTTGGGTATTCTTATTACAGATTCTACTAAAAGCAATTCTAATAGCCATCTTGACATAGTCATTAAGTGAGCTTTGGCTTACCTTTTAGTGGCGGTATAAGTGTATATTTTCACTATCCTATATAGTCCCATGGATGTCTTGAAAGAAGCAATTCAGGAGATAATTTATGTGTCCTTATTTATGTCAGTTTACGTCACTGCACCAGTGCGATCAGTTGTGTGTATATTTCTTTTTAACTACCTATAATGGTGTTCGTGAAGTGTGCTAACTGTAAGAAAAACATTATAAAAAAGCGCCGGGTCTGGCATGTAGAAGGTACAATATTACTGACCATTCAGATCTGTCCTGCGCAAATCTGTCTAATAAACAGATTACTACTCTACGCAATTCGCCGAGAAATGAGTGGAGCTGCGAGGAATATATGAAAAATGTTTCGGGTAGGTATTCCTTTTTTACTCTGGACGAAGAGGCTGTTGTCGATGACTCCGTAGTTGGATGTTCTTATAATACCCAGATTGACACCCAAAAGCTTATCAGGGACATCACTAAGAAGTTAAAGAAAACGTTCCGAGAAGAAATCGGGAATTTAGTATCTCTACTATTGATCAAACCCTAAGAAAACACGACAAAAAATCAAAGAAACTAGACAACTGTAGTAAAACAAATATCATCCTACGAGATAATCTATAGGGAGACAAATTTTCAGCAGTGAACTTTTGAAAGGCTTTAATGATGATGATGGTGATGGCCGCGTGTATCCCGCAAAGTAACGAGTGTTTGCATGGCGTACAAATAATAATTGTTCCGGGTCATGATGTTTGTCCATGTGAAACTTATGTATATAAATATTTTTAATGAATGTATTGATGTCGTCGATGTTAATTTTGATTACATATGCCATTTTTATAAGAATTTATGTAAGTACCCCTACTTAAACATTGTGAAAGCACAAATCATGCACTAAATTGTTAATAATTTATGTAACACACACACACACACACACACACACACACACACACACACATGCACACACACATGCATACACGTGGACACACACGCACACACACGCAAGCACACGCGCACTCACGCACACACACACGCGCACACACGCGTACTGGCGTAAAAGAGCAAGCGTAAAAATTATCTGTTTATTAATTTCTTGAAAAATAAAACTGTTTTAATTTTTTTAACTTCCTACGAATTTTAATTTCTATAGGTAAGAATAGGACTAAAAAAGTGATTGAATTCGTGAAACTGGTTAAAGCGTTCCGTTGTCTATACAATCATTCATTAAGTGAATATTCAAGGAAAGATGTAATGGATAAAACTTAAAAATAAAAACTCAAAAATAAAGTGGACAGGTACGTAATGTAATGCAACATATTATTTTTATTAATGAAATTACGATTCCTTTGTAGAACACTGCAGGTCTCGTACGCGTTGCGTCGTAACGATACGATTACGAATCTTGTGCGAAGAGCGTAAGAATTATAGAAAGAAAACTGGTTCAGGTTGACTGCTTCGACTCCTGAATATGCTCGTAATATAAAGCTCATTTTATTATGAATTTTACGATACTACCCAAAACTAAATATTATTTTAGCATTGGCTGGCTACAAATTCCAAACACGTAGATTTTGGGCAAAATTGTTTTCATTTAACGGTCAGTTGTTAGAGATATAATTATTTTATCAAAACTCGGACGAGTAGAATAACAACCTTTAACTTTTGAATCAATTTTATAGTTTTAGCTAAATACAGACTTGACGTTTAATTTCCTGTAAATAAAATTTTGAAGTAAATCCCTTTTACCAACCTAGTGAAGAAATTTAGTACGGTATTAAAACATTAAAAACATCACGTTTTATTGTAACTTTTCGCCGCCGGGGCTGCATGAGTATGTTATCATTTTACCTACTTATGTAAAATATAAAATAAAAGAAGAATGATATGTCGTAAACAAAGTTTCACTTCGTACGTGCCCATGAGAGCTCAAGAACTAGCTTGTGAATTCTCGCCGTAGTTGTCTTATCACACGAGAAACCCAAGTTCGATTTTGGAAACATTTATTACAAATTTTATTGCAATTTTAATTTCTGGATTACCAGGTGTTTGGAATGGGTGCTAAAAAACGACTTTGGGAAATGCAGAAAAAAATTAGGGCTTCTGATAATTAGCGGTATATCATTCTCGTTTACAACAGGTGTAAAATATCGATCTGCCTCGTTAGTCTAGTGGTTGTAGTGGCGCGACTACTGATCATGAGGTCGTGGGTTGAAATCCCTGGTCGGGCGAAAAAATTAATTATTGAGTTTTTCCGCCAAGAAATTCTCAATAGCCGCCCGGAGTCAGGAAGTTGGCGGTGGGTTCTGCCCCTGAGCCCTCTCCGGTCGTGTCGGTTTACCGTCCCATCGGAATATGAGGGTGATGGAATAGAGAGTGCACCTGTGCTTCCGCATACACATGGGCACTATAATTCTGTCCTCCGCCGATGGCTAGTCTCCATTGAGGCTAGCCGCCGTGACCGAAATTCAGTCTGGAGGACATTATTATTAAAATATCGGGACCGGCGATGGAAATCAGCGTCAAAAGTGCAATGAATCTGGTACTGCGATCATAAATCCGACTGTCATGCGTGATTAATAAGCCCGACCCGTGACTGCGGCCTAACTCATGCTTTCGAAGTTTTCAGACGACTATGAGTTAAAAATTATATATAGAAAAATCTCCAAAACACACGGAGCATTGGGTGCTCTCAGGATAGACCAACTTGTCCAAAAGATCTCGCGGGTAGATCTGTTTTTGACTTTGCTTTGACACAACTGTTTACCTTGCCTACGCGGATCCAAGACGTAGAAGATCATGTACCTTCCCAGTTGGACTTTCTGCTGACCTCTCATCCGGACGGACATCAGGTCTTCGTCAATGACTGCTCGGCTTCTCAAAGCATTGTCTGATCTGGAGTAAAGTGCCACTCACGCTCCCATCACGGTTGCGTCCTGCAGGTTGCCGCCGTGTTTGGCATTATATGTCAGCTGATTGGGACAGGATGGTAGACCATCTTTTTTGCATCCTATCCTTATGAGAGAGTTTCCTCACTTGGGAATGGAACATTTTATTCCATCATCTGTGGCAGAACCCAGACATGGTTTGGTGGCTCGTGCAAAATTGCATTACGCCATAAGCAGGAGTGCTACCACGTCTGGGCTGACGCATCGACGTCTCCTTAAAAAGAAGTATAATTCCGAATCCAGACGTCGTCTGGAGACGAAAACGTAACTGAATACCGGGACAAAGTTGTGTCTGAAGTCAAGACTTTGTTGAACATAGTCTCAGACTGAGAACGACTAATTCTAGTCCAGTTCAATCCCCTAAAAACAAAAGTTTATGCGTTTACCGTTGAGAGGAACCCCTTAATCGTATCTCCTCAGTTTCAAGTCATTCCCCTTGTTGTTTTAGCCAGTATTGGAATCCTTAGCTTCGAAATAGCGAGTGACGTGCAGTTTCGTAGTCATTTGAAAGAAAAAGCCAAATTGGCCACCAAAAAACTTGGCATGCTCTGCAGAACGGGATAGTATTTCATGCCGGCACACTGCCTGCAATTTCGCAAGGTGCAGGTTCGGCCGCAAATGGAATAATATTTCCATCTCAGGGCTGAGGCTCCCCAGTGCCAGCTCCATCCATTTTATCGCATCTAGTGCAAAGCCGTTCGAATCGTTGGTGACTGAGCTCTTTCAGATCGGCTTGAGTCACTGGCACTGCGAAGATATGTTATATCTCTTTGCGTATTTTTACGCATTTACCATGGGAAGTGATCTGATGAACTGTTCGGACTAATTCAAGCCGCATAATTTCACGATCGCATATCGTGACAAAACCTGCGATACCATCTATACCATCTGGATGACTAATCCACCATTGTGCGATTTGAAAGAAATTTCTCTTCATCGCACAATTTCCACGTGGAATCGGCTACCACCAGATTTCTCCGGACCATTACGAATAAGAGACCTTTAAAAAAAGAGCCTACTCCTTTTTAAAGGGCCGGCAATGCATCTTCAATTCTCCTGGTGTGGCCGTTGTTCACGGGCGGCAGTACACACTTCCCATCAGGTGAGCCGTATAGTCGTTTGCCCCCTTTCCTATATACCAAAAAGCGAAATCCTGAGAAAATCCTTTTCCATAGTTCTCTGAGCAATTTTGATCCCTATACGGCCAGCAGTGAAGGCTTATGCGTCAGATCCAAAAGTCGTTTGTTTTCAAGTTTTGAGGTATACGTGGCGAGAAGATGTGTCGTAATTTCCGAATGCTACCTAGCCAAGTTGAATACTCGATTGACCTCACAGTCGAAGTTAGACTTACCAAGTAGGAATATTTGTCCCAGGTTAACATACTCGTCAACAACATCATATCATCGGCATAGGTGTGACAGAGACGTTTCACATGATCTTTTTTTTTGTCCATGTTCGTCTCAAGACTTATCAGTAGGGAGGCTCTATTGAGGCCATTGAGCATATTGTTTAGATCCTCCAGCAATCCTGCCATAAGGGTTATATTACGCGATACAATACGCACACATACTCGTTGGTTAAAAGTAATCCTAGTTTTGTTCATCTTGAATATATCGCCAATTCAGTTGGTAAACTACTGTTTGAGACATTTTTTATAGGAGAAGATCTGTCACTTACATAATTTTAAACCATTATTATAACCTGCCTGTATACTTCTTGATGTAAAGCTGAATAAAATACTTATATCAGTATCTTAATTGAAACTAGCTACAGACAAAAATGTTTGTAGATAAGTCGGACCGAGAATTATACTTTTTATTTATTTATACTAGGAAGAAAAACGAACAAGCACAAAGTCCATCTGGTGGTTGTTGATTGCTGTCCCCTGTAGATTCTTGACATCTATCTTCATGAAGGATCAAAATGCAGACGCGTTTTCAGCTCTAAGGACTAAGAAAAAATGTCTCATTACAGGTACAAATATCTCCGGTTCTTTACTCACCATACAAATCACTTTAACTAATATTTTGCTTTCAAATCAAACGATGTCATTGAAGAGAGTAAAAAAACCTGTATATGGAGTACCCAAAATAAAAAAGTTTTTAAATATTTTATCTCGCAACTTCGAGATCTATAACTTAAACAATAATAAATAACTATCTATAAATAACAACTTGGTAGCACCAATGATATGTGGGAAAAACCGCGGATGGACGGACGAACGTTCTGATAAGGCGGAACTGTAAGGGTTCCTTGTTACTACTACTAACTAGTGAACCCAAAGAAAGGACATACAATCGCATTATTAATCTTATCTTTCTGTTAGTCAACAGAAATAAAACGCTAATATATAATTCTGTGTTTTTTTTATTTTAGATTTTTTTAATGATCATGAAGTGACACGAAATAGGCTGCATTGTCACTTTTGAGAACTAAGATGGAAAACATCATAAATTGTAATTCTACTGGCTCACTTTATACTACATTCTCAATATTTGCAAGATATTAATTTGCTATCAGTAGGTACGTTAAAGGCAATTGAATAGTACCCTCGGATCAATACGTGGTAGATTTGACAAACAACTTCAACGTTACAACGTTATCAATATCAGTAAAATTGTTTTCTGAATACACAATAGCAAGAGCTGCTCTCTGGAGGAAATCTGTTGTTGCCTTGTTAACAATGTTTAGCACGTGTTAGGGTCTGTTTTGACTAGAATTCGGTTAAACTGAAATATGAAATCTAAATATGAAATATTTTCTAGAAATCGTTCTTTTCTGGTACATTGGTAAATATGTATTACAGTATAAAGAAACTGTTGGTGTAATTTCTAGTCCGTTTACACTCTAAGACAAATCGTTCTTGCGACAATTTATTTTATTAATTGATACCTATAAGATGAGAATGATCATCATCATCTGCTCGGATCTGTGGAGTGCCGTGATAAGGTACAGAATTTTAATCGTCATTTTTTTGAGAATATTATAAAACGTAATTCAGTTACCAATGAGCTACTCATCGTTTTTCACTCTTTATATCAAATGGGCCCACAGCCCACCTGATGGTAAGTAGATGTTGTAGCCCAGAGACATCTACATTTATCCTAAATTAGGAATGCAGGTACGTTGTCACCCCTATAGGTGAAATGTCTTGTTTCCAGTAAAAAAGTTCTCAGTTTCTGGATTTGAGCCCGAGATCTTCAGTGCCGCAAATAAAAGTAATAAATTACTGCACCATGGAGCAGTCACCATAGTTTAAATTAGTTTTAATTATTATATATATATATATATATATATATATATATATATATATGTGGCACGCCACACAACATAAGTGTGGTATATACATACATATATACATAATTTATCATTTTTAATCCATACCGTGACGGATTTTACTTGAAAATAACAGAAAAGACAGTAATGGGACCACCAGACCATAGAGTTATTAGGGATTGTACCTATAAGGCATAAGAATTAAGCAGTAAATTGTACTCAAAGAGATAGTGCATTTGGTTGCATGATTTATCAGACAGATTTTATTGGAGCGGTTAGATTGTATTAACATCGACTTCAGTCAAGACGAATCAATTAAGTTTTTTTTTAAATATAAACTAAGTGTGACAAACGAGCACATAATCCATCTGATGTCAATGGCATGCTGTGGCCCATATACATCTACATTTTTTATCGATTATGAATCAAAATGCAGATGTGTTGTCATCCCTAAGGACTGAAATGGAGTACCTGGCTTCTAGTAAAAAGGGTATCCGGTTCTCTAGACTACCATATGAAACACAGAAGCATTAAGCTGCCATTTGACGCCGGTATTCTGTGAGTGCGTGATCTTTCCCCGGTCGAGCCGACCCATTCGTGCTACAACCATAAAATAGTAATGGTTCTACTACGCAGATTACTACGCAGATCACTGAGGTTAAAGGCTTGTATTAAGACCGAAAGCAGAATTTGAATTAAATCAAATTTTTAGAACATACATTCCGAAGTCGGTACGTAGACGTCATAAAAAAATTAAAGCTGAGTTCAGAATGTTCTTTGGTTTAATTACCTTTAACTGAGTTCAAAATACCGAGAGTATTCCATTTTTGATACGTATGTTTATTTATATAATACTAGCTAGCCCGGTTTTGTTGTGCAGTTTCTAACGACCCTTGGTCGTATAAAAATCCTTGACATTTGCAATAAAAATATTAATGGGTTACTTATCGGGATGAAACTGTCCTATTTCACAATATGAAGCAAGCTTTATACATTTTTCAGTGTCGAAGATTAGCGTGAACGAACATCGTGATATTTTAAAAATTACTTATTAAGATGTTTACCGATTTCTCAAAAGTGGTTAAACCGATTTAAATTATTTTTATTTTATAAAATAGGCCATATATGTATTTCACCAGTAGAACAACCCACTTTTTTTTGAAAAAGTCCTATCCCTGAGGGTGTAATAATAGCGAATATTGAGTTGTTTGATCCATTTGCTTAAGAACATTCTAGTCTTTACTTTGAATATGATGTGGTACTCCGAGGACAACACAAAAGGGAAAAATAATATAATTTAAATAAAAAGTATAAACTGACTACATATGCTAAAATATAAAAGGTGAAATATTTATTTTTTGTTTTTGGATTTTATTTTTTAACATTACGAATAACCTTTTGCATTTTTTTAATTAATTTTCTTTATGAGTATGGCTCTAAATTATTATTTTACCATAACTACAGTTAGTTTCCTGCAAGTATATCAGTCTACAAACTGAGAATGTGAACACAAACAGTAAGCACTGTGCGCGGCGCAACAATAAGCTTTGTTGTGACGTACACTATTGAAAGTTTTCAAAGGAAAGAACGACGTTTATATACAGGGTTGTAGATGGTATATAGCGACACACATACAAACAGAAAGCATGGTTTACAACTTCTTTTAAAAAATACATTTATTCATACAATAGTTTCGTTTCATGGCTGTTAAAGCGGCGACTCCAGACAATTAAGATTGAATGACTCGTTACCCAAAAGAAGATCTTAAATCGTTCGCAAGCGTTTTATACGCTTACTAAATAAAACACACAATAGGGCTACGATGGCTATCCGATTACAGAACCAGAGTACGAAATCTATCCAACTGCAAAGAGGTGTAAGACAGGGTGACGTTTTTACCCGAAACTCCTCACCGCTGCATTGGAATACGTTTTCTAGCTACGGGACTGGAAAGGATATGGTATTTACATCAATGGTGAGTACATCACTCATCTTCGATTTGCTGACAATATTATCCTTATGGCAGAATCGCTGGAGGACTTAAGCACTATGCTCAATGGCTTCAATAGTGCCTCCCAAAGGATAGGTCTTAAGATGAACATAGACAAAACAAAGATTATATTTAATGTCCATGTCACACCTAAACCTAGTAGTTGTTGGGAGCACTACGCTCGAAGTTGTTGACGAGTACGTTTACCTGGGACAAATAGTCCGACTAGGTAAGTCCAACTTCCACCGAGTGTTCAATGACGCATTCAACTCGGCTGGGCAGTGTTCGGGAAATTACGACACATCTTCTCCTCAGGTATGCCTCCCTAAAACCTGAAAACTAAGTTGTACAATCTGAACTACGTGTTGGCAGTGATGACCTACGGAACCGAGACGTGGTCCTTCACTGCTGGCCGTATGATGACGCTCAAAGTCGCTCAGCAAGCTATGGAAATGGCTATGCTCGGGGTTTCTCTGTGTGATAAACTTAAAAATGAGGATATCCGCAGTAGAACCAGAGTGATTGACATAGCCCAGCTGCGGCAAATGGGCCGGCCATGTATCTCGAAGAACCGACAACCGTTGGGGAAAAAGGTAGTAGTTGTAGGGTGACCTCCAACTAGACGGAGTGACGACCTGGTAAGACATGCAGGAAGTCGATGAATGCCGGTGGCTCAGGACCGTGGCTTTGTGCCATACCTTGGGAGAGGCCTATGTTCAGCAGTGGACTCGTGAAGGGCTGTAATGATGATGATGATGATATAAAGTGCAGCTGCAGTATGCTGCTAATTTACGATGACATTCTGTGATAGCCTGGTTCTTCCTCGGTCAAGCCAACCCATTTGCGCTAAAGCTATCCATGATAAGTCCTAAGATTTTTTACCCACAATCACCTCTTATGATAACCACTGGATGAATGTGGTGATGGATTCTCCTACTCGTACGCCATTAGAACACGGCAACTAAATATCTATGTAATATAAAAAAAGTATATTTTGTGTAATATTGAAAAGAACTGGCGTCCATCAAACTCAGGGGGCTATTTGCATGCTATTAAAATAAAATAAATAAACATTTTCAGTATTCTGTCTGGTGGAACGACGAGCCTAAGGCTACCGAAGTCTAGTTCCCCGGTTGAACCTTAAGCCTATTACGCGAGCTATTAACTAAAGTGGACTGTATATGCGATTGCTTCTACGCTTACGTAAAAGCGACTACTATAGCATGCGGTACAATGCACTCGCTCTTCCCTAAAACAAAACTATTATTTGCCAAATCTATGAAAGGAGTCCTGCTTGATTAGGAGAAAACAAAATTGGAGCGGATTAACACAATTAAACACAATTATATGAAGCAGGAAATATTAGGAATGTTCACTCACCGGGGTGGTTCTTCTATGCTGCTCAGGCACTATAGCTGCGACTTCTGGAACTTCTTCTGGGTATACTCTCTGCCTTTCTTGTCCGATGACGCGTCGGAAGAGAGTGCGGTGCGCGACTATTTCTCACACGAGGTGAGGCGGGTTTCCTGGAGCTCGACTGCTTCCAGGCTAAAGCGGTTCTACTATGACACTATTGTCTTAAGCGGTGTGGTTCCAACAACGAGCGCGGCGGGAAGAGAGCGGTGTGGTTCCAATGACGAGCGCGGCGGGAAGAGGTCTTAAGGACACTATTATCCTAGGCGGTGTGGTTTCAACGATGAGCGTGGCGGGAAGAGACCGGTGTGGTTCCAATGACGAACGCGGCGGGAAGAGATGTGTGGTTCCAATGACGAGCGCGGCGGGAAGAGATGTGTGGTTCCAATGACGAGCGCGGCGGGAGGAGGGCGCGCGTCGGTCGCGCGTGCCTTTTATTCCTTCGGTTGCGATGATTACGTGATATTCTAGGATCGTCTTCTTTCCCCTCCCACTCCACCACCCCGATGTGTCGATAGGAGGGTATGAATGATATCGTTTGGAAAGGATAAACGATTTGGCAAATCACTACCGTCAAAATAAAATAAGAATGGTTTTCCGCGCAACCATCTCCCCCGCCCTTGAAGGATTCCCTTCAAAATTAACTAACACAACTAGAGCTAAGATCAAACTAACAAAATAACTAACTAACGCTTAGATTACCTAAATTCAACTACAATTTCTAATTTAGAAAGCTAATTTAAATTATGGAAGAGGCAAGGGGCACAAACGGACAACAGGATGCAGGTAAGACCCAACAGTGGTCTTAACGCGAGCTACCCTAATTACTTCGACGGAACCGGGAAAGACCTCTTCGACAATTCCTAACGGCTTATGGAGAGGCGGCGTGTTCTCTTTGGTGAGCACAACTACAGTTCCTACAGCTAAAGGCTCAGTTGCTGTGTTCCATTTTTGCCAAGACTGCAAAGTATGCAAATATTCCACCCTCCATCGTTTCCAAAACGACTGCACTAACCGGTCTAATAATTTGTGGCGTGCGGAAATGCTAAATCTGTTCTCATCCATATCTGCGGCGGGCAAATACTTTAAAGGCGTTAAATTCAAAAAATGTGCTGGAGTTAGAGCCAGCGGTTCCGAGGGGTCACTAGACAACGTACGACAAAGTGGGCGGCTATTCATTACGCATTCAATTTGAGCGAACACCGTACTCAGCTCTTCGAAGGACAAAATTTGAACACCTATTACTCTGTATAAGTGACTCTTTAGACTCTTAATATTAGTCTCCCAATTGCCCTCAAAATGACTCGCGGCTGGGACTTTCAGAGACCACTCAATGCGGTTCTCGGCTAGAATGTGAGCGAACTCCGAATTATAATACTTGCTAGCTAAGAGCTCATGTAGTTCTGACAAAATACGTTTTGACCCGACGTAGTTCGTACCGTTATCCGAATACAACTTACTTACAGGGCCACGGCGGGAAAGAAATCTTTTAAATGCACCCATAAAGCCTGCTGTGCTTAGATCACCAACGAGTTCTATATGCACCACTAGGGTAGTTAGACATACGAAAATTCAGACGTAAGCCTTGTGGATCTTATACCACGCCAACGAGTGAGCGTGACCTTAAACGGACCAGCGAAATCAGACCCGGTGTGCGTAAAGGGCTTTACTGATTGTATTACTCTACAAGATCTAAGTTCCGCCATTTCCGGAAATAACGGCTTGGGGCGTGCCCGAAAGCAAGCTATACATCTGTGCACCCGACTGCGTATTAAACTACGTGCAGAAAGAATCCAATAATTCTGACGCAAGATCGACATCAGCAAGTCTGGGCCAGCGTTCGAGTTCAATTTATGATGGTAATTGACTAATAAATTCATGATATAGTCTTTACGCGTTAAAACTATAGGGTGCCGTTGGTCGAAACTCAACTGTGAGTTGGACAAGCGTCCACCTACCCTTACAATCCCATCCTGTAAAAATGGCTTAAGGCGTTGAAAGGCCCGACTACAAGCTCTCTTCGATTGTAATCTTGTAATTTCTTCAAAGAAATGCGCACGTTGAAGTTCACTCACTACTAGCGACTCGGCATAGTTGTAATCGGATGCTAAGACATACGAACGTCGCGGTAAAAGCTTCGCGAATCGACAAACGTAAATTACGCTACGCAATAATTTCGACCAAGAGGACAAGCGGTTCCCCAAAGCAATGATTGGAGAAACCTCGCTCGAAACGTTCGCCACTAGAGCTTGTCTCTTCTCTTCCGGCGGTTGTGACACTGACGAAGGTTCGAAATTGGTTATTGGCCATTTCGAGGGATCGAAGTGAACCCAAGCAGGTCCGTGGAACCAAAGCGGGTGGTCCATTATTTGCATCGGGATGAGTCCACGGGATAGACAATCGGCGGGGTTTTCCGTACCGGACACGTGATAAAAGTTCCGCGTTTCTAACTCGTCTTGTATCTTGGCCACTCGGTTCGCGACAAACGTATCCCAACGGTGGGGTGAAGAATGAACCCAGCATAAGGCGACGGTGGATTCGGAAAAGGCAATTATCCTTTCTATGTGAACTCTATCCCTACATGCGCTGATAACTGCGGTAATAAGCTTGGTGAGTACTAATATTGCGCAAAACTCTAAGCGCGCAAGAGAGACAACCTTACGGGGGGAGACTCTCGACTTAGAACTAATGAGGCTTATCGAATTTCTACCATTATTCTGGACGTGGAAATATACAACGCCCCCGTAAGCCTTCTCGCTGGCGTCTGCAAACCCAACGACCGTTATGACGCTATTTCTATCGACGTTTATATGACGCGGTATTTTAATTTCTCTTAATAAAGGAAGTTCCTCTCTAAACCGCTGCCACAACCGAACAATGCTGTCCGGCGGCGAGTCATCCCAGTCGCATTCAAATAACCAAAGTTGTTTAATCAAAAGCTTAACGTATAATACCACCGGAGCTACGAAACCCATGATGTCCCATAATCTAGCAACGCATGACAGTATTGTGCGCTTTGTGCACTTCTCCACGGGCGGATTTACCTTAAGGCTAAACACGTCGGACTCTGGTAACTAACACAGACCGAGCACCTTGTGTGTATCAGAATCGTCGAATTCCTTTATCGCTGAAAGACGTTGTAATAGTGGGATCGTATCTAAAACCGAACGCGAATTACAAGTCCACTTGACAAGATCGAATTGACCCGATTTCATGAGCTTTATAACCTCGGCGGTGGTTAGGGTGACCTCCTCCACGCTATCGACCGAGTACACAAAATCATCCACATATAAACCACTCTCAATTGCGCTCTTAGCTTTAGGGTAAGAGAGACCGTCATCGTGAGCGAGCTGTCTCACCGTGCGTAACGCATGAAATGGGCTCGACTTTAAACCAAAACAAACGCGGTTAAATTCAAACACCATTAGAGGTTCCTTTGGGTTGAAACGATATAAAATGCGTTGGAATCTACAGTCGCATTCACGGACCCCTATGCAAAGGAACATTTGGCGAATATCGGCGGATATTGCTATACTAAACAAACAAAAATTGGCTATTATATTAAATAAACTGCCCTGTAAATTTTGCCCAATATAGAGGATATCGTTAAGCGACAGGTGAGTGCTAGTTTTAGCACTAGCGTCGAGCACTACACGTAACTTAGATGTAAGTTTGTCCTCCCTAATGACCCCGTGATGTGGTATGAAATACGACGGTGTGTCTTCGTAGTTATCTAATTTCGAAGCCACAGGTGATATGTAACCTTCTCTTATATATTCGTTAATGACGCCGTCATAAGCTTCTTTTAACTGGGGTGAAACGAGCATCCTACGTTCCAAGCTGTAGAAACGTTTTTCCGCCATGTGACGCGAATCGCCGAGGGATAAAACATCTCCTTTAAAGGGTAGCGCTACACTATATCTACCGTCGCGATCACGAATGGTCGTGCGGATGTAAATTTCCTCGCATAATCTGTCATCTGAGCTAGCTATGGGTGGGACGTTCACCTCCTCCATCTCCCAAAATTTGCGGACTAACGTTTCGAGCGGTTCGACAGCCATACCGCAATAAGAGGTTGCCGAAATACTATCTATGATGGGGGCGGAGCCAACGATGACATAGCCCAATACGGTTTCCAGTGCGTAAGGCGCGGTATGCGAGGAGTTGCCCCTGACCTAACTGTTTAACAAAAGATGAGGGAAAAGCGATGCTCCAATGAGCATGTATATGTTGCCAGGAACGGCGTAAGTGTCGTCCGCTAGAGTCAAATTTTTAAATTCAATCAATGCCGAGGTGTCAACCGAAACGGTTGGCAACCGTTCAGTGACCCTATCTACTACTAGGGCATTTATATCAAAGTTAACATTACGATCTATCCAAGAGTAAAATTTTAATTTTTATATATCCCTGGGTAGCTTTACTAGTACCTCCGATGCCTTTGACTACAGGACATGAAAGTGACCTATTTATTACTAAGCCTAAGCGCTGACAACATTGTCGCGTTATGAAGCTATTTTGGGCTCCGCTGTCCAGCAGTGCACGGATGCCTTGTTCGTTTCCACGCGAATCCCTAACCAAAATACGTGCAGTACCCAGTAACACGGTTGAAGGAGGTTGTGCTCCCATATTTGCCAATGAGCACAGAGCGACATCACCAGGTCAACCGCTAGAATCGTTGACTTTAGTAGGGGTGAATTCCTTGTCCGCTTTACTTGACGCCGCTATGTTGCTATTTTCAAAATGTAATAGCGTGTGATGTTTCCTGGCGCACTTGCTAAATACGGAACTCGAATTGCATTTTGCAACTAAATGCTTATCGCTTAAGCAGTTCAGACATAGGTTGTTTGTCTTCACTTATTTATAACGTTCGCTTGGTGAATATTTACGAAAAGTCGCACAATTGTATAAATTACCGTGTTTATCTTTACATATGATACAGGCATGCTGAAATTGTGCCGACGTTGCGGTTACGTACGTTAACGACCCTGCTATTTTAGATGGTTGAGTCTGTCTACGGTCGACGCACTTTTTAATCTCCTGTTTAACGTTCGGGGAGCGCTGCATCACCTTTATTTGATCTCGCACAAACGATGCTAATGAATGAAAGGGAGGCATCTCCGAGCTACGATGCTTCATTTCAAACGCACGCACGGTGTGGGGGTCTAATTTCTTTAGTGCAATGTGGAGAAACACCACGTCCATAAGGTCATTAAATTTCAAATTCTTAAGTGCAGCCACCGATGCCACAAATTTATCTAAAAACTGCTCTAAGCCGTTGATGCTCGCGGATATAGGTTTAAGATCGAATATCTGGTTCAAATATTTGGAAGCTAACATTCTCCTATCTTCATATTTAGTTTTAAGCGTTTCGAATATTAACAAGTAATTGTTTGCTGTAGGTGTAAAACCCGAGCAAATTGACTGTGCTCTGCCACTAAGTTTACTAATTAAATAATATAATTTTTCAGCGTCCGATAACGATGGGTTGTTGTGTATATTGTTTTGAAAACTACTGAAAAAGAAGGGCCATGTCTTAGTATCCCCATTGAATACCGGAATATCTATTGGCGGCAACCTAATTGAGTCACGTGGACGTACCTGTATTTCCGGCTTTGCTTCGTTTTGAGATGGAGATTGTAAGTGTTTCGCCGTTCTTTTCACGTGACACAATATATCTTCAAATGCTAGAAGCGGTTGTTTCGGATTAGGTTATTTCGGATCGATTTGTAATTCCAAATGATTAATTTGGTCTAATATTTTTTCGTAATCCGTCCGCAAAGAATCCACCGTTTCAATTTCATTCAAAAAGTTTTCCCGCACTGCTTCTACATTAATGTTCTTTAAATGATCACTTATACTTTGCATACGCGAAAAAAGTATGTCCCTCTTGGCATAAAGCGTTTTAATTTTGATTTCATTTCCACTAACTGCCATTTTAAATTATTATAATAAAGTTATATTAATCACAATTAATCTCACAATGCACAAATAATGCAGGATGGACGCTCGTACGCCGTATTACGTAATTAAATCGAACACCTGTTACAACGAGTCGAGGTGACGCGTCGCTCGCTAAACTCAATATATTTTTATCAAAATTGTCGGGTAAGCGTACAAAATGGTTGCGATTACGCTGTTTCAATTATTTAAGCGACTGATAAGCTTTAAATTTAAACCAAATACGAACACTATTTAAATGAATAATTCTATTTTTAAACGAATACAATTTAAGTCTATTCCATAAATTAGAGTGCATTATCTAAATAATTAATCTAATAATTCGACCAGAAAATGGTTGAACGACTACTAAACACCAGTCCGAATCCTGCCAAAGTGACCATAAAATGGTGTAGCGACGAGCCTAAGGCTACCGAAGTCTAGTTCCCCGGTCGAACCTTAAGCCTATTACGCGAGCTATTAATTAAAGTGGACTGTATATGCGATTGCTTCTACGCTTACGTAAAAGCGACTACTATAGCATGCGGTACAATGCACTCGCTCTTCCCTAAAACAAAATTATTATTTGCCAAATCTATGAAAGGAGTCCTGCTTGATTAGGAGAAAACAAAATTGGAGCGGATCAACACAATTAAACACAATTATATGAAGCAGGAAATATTAGGAATGTTCACTCACCGGGGTGGTTCTTCTATGCTGCTCAGGCACTATAGCTGCGACTTCTGGAACTTCTTCTGGGTATACTCTCTGCCTTTCTTGTCCGATGACGCGTCGGAAGAGAGTGCGGTGCGCGACTATTTCTCACACGAGGTGAGGCGGGTTTCCTGGAGCTCGACTGCTTCCAGGCTAAAGCGGTTCTACTATGACACTATTGTCTTAAGCGGTGTGGTTCCAACAACGAGCGCGGCGGGAAGAGAGCGGTGTGGTTCCAATGACGAGCGCGGCGGGAAGAGGTCTTTAGGACACTATTATCCTAGGCGGTGTGGTTTCAACGATGAGCGCGGCGGGAAGAGAGCGGTGTGGTTCCAAGGACGAGTGCGGCGGGAAGAGATGTGTGGGTCCAATGACGAGCGCGGCGGGAAGAGATGTGTGGTTCCAATGACGAACGCGGCGGGAAGTGGGCGCGCGTCGGTCGCGCGTGCCTTTTATTCCTTCGGTTGCGGTGATTACGTGATATTCTAGAATCGTCTTCTTTCCCCTCCCACCCCACCACCCCGATGTGTCGATAGGAGGGTATGAATGATATCGTTTGGAAAGGATAAACGATTTGGCAAATCACTACCGTCAAAATAAAATACGAATGGTTTTTCCGCGCAACCACTGTCTGTCTGTCTGTATGACCGCGCTAATTTTCAGAGGGAGCAATTCCAACAGAGGTCTAGGCCTAATTTGAACCCGAAAAACTAGAATATTTTTTTGACAAATCGATAGACACGATAAAATAAATTGACTTTGATTATATTATATCTTAATAACGCAAAATTAATAGATCATATCCAAGTGAAGCCGGTGTGAGTCGCTAGTTTGAAAATAAGACAAATATATACCTACCTAGCAATTCTAATCTAACTCTAATAATATACGTCAACGCGTCAACTAATGAGACTTTTTAAATGAAGTCATTCATGTAATGTGTAAAGTTGTTGTGAACTGCAGGCACCGACTCCCGTGTGAAACCCAGTCCATATAAATGCTTATTCCTGTTTTATTTACTCTTCTTGCGGTGAAACTCCCAACAGCTAAAGTGCTTCTTGTTGTTTGAAATGTTTTTTGAAACATTCACTGGCGCAAGTTCACGACTTTCCTAATTCACTGTAGGCTACCGTTTTAAAATTAAAAACACGTGTAAAAAAGAAATCAATGTTTATACATTTAATGACATATCTGTCCGTAATATCGAATATTTCTACGTAATTATGGCACAAATAACCATTTGTAAAAAAAATCCATGTATGTCTATATATCCGGGTAATTTTGTTTATTTTATACCTTTTAATTCCCAAATATAACAGTTTCATAAAATTTATTGGGTTCAGGAGACATATGACAGTATTCTAAATAATAAAATAAGTAATTCTTTATTGCCAGCAACGGCAAAGCCTAATGAATATTAGTTTAATTGTAGTGTTTGTTCAGATCACTGATGTGAGGGGAACTGTGAAACGGACAAAGAAGTGAGCTAACAAACTTGGCAGCGGCACTTCGCGCGAATTTTCTAATAATATTGTTTTTAATCTGTACGTATATATATATATATATATATATATATATATATATATATATATATATATATATATATATATATATATATATATACGTATATATATATATATATATATATATATATATATATATATATATATATATATATATATATATACCTTTTATAAAGTTACATTTATTTCTTTAGTCCTAGAACGTTGGGAACCAAATAGTGTTAGGAATATGACGTTATAAATTCATTTACATGGGCTTGCACCAACTTTTACAAGAAAAGTGAGTCTCATCGATGCTAAAAAAACATTATTGGATTTTTAGCGTCGATGAGATTGGAGGCAAATTGCTTTGCATGATGGGTCATTGAACTAGCGCCATGCACTTCAGTACTTCGGCAACCTCAACAGCACCTCAATGCATTGTTATATTGCACGTGTAAATTATATTAACGGCTATGTGGCGCAGTGGCTCAGTAGCGAATTCAAATCCCGTACGGAACAATTATCTGTATGGCCTCCAAATAGTTGTTCCGGGTTAGGGTGTTTGTCCTTCCCTTCGCAAGGACAAATGTCATTACTGGCCTTGTGCATTGTGCGTAAGGTATTATCCTTTGAATCCTCCATTACCCAGTGATCAAAATACATGCAACTCTGTACCCATCTAAACGGCGACTCACAGAATGATTCCGTAGGATTTTTATGAGGGTAAAAACGAGCATGCAACTCACCCGATAGTAAACGTCTACTACCGTCCATGAAGAACTACAACACCAGGGGAATCGCAGGTGTGTAGCCGGCTTTTTAAACAGAGTAGGCTCTTTTCTTAAAGGTTTCTGGTTACTGTGTTAGTTCGAAGTTTCCGACTTAAAATGCATTCACTCACGCAAACCCTTGTTTATTGTCCACGAGCGTATGATTCGCAATGCTAAAGAAGGGGCTTTATAAAGATAAATTCAAACACCATAAATTGAGGTGTTCCTTCATAGGGACCAATATCCAGCAATAGACTTGTGAAGAGCTGTGATGATGAGTATCTTGATAACCATCTATTTTCCAATCTTATTCTGTGGATATTAAAAGATTTTTCGTTAGTCTTATGCCAAATTTCTGTACTCAAAGACCTTTCGTTCAGCAACTAAGATCAGGTAAGAATTTAAACAAAAATATCCAATATTGCTAAATACAATAAACAAACTTAATATTTTAGAATTATTTACTTATTTGGATCATCTAATACTCACAGCTGAGCTATTGTACCACACGATTCTTACTAATATATTTTGTGTTATAGATATTCCTTATTTTTAATCGTTATTTCTCTATATGATACTTGGTGTAATGTGTTTTTAAACGGTAAAATTAATAAAGTGTATAAATTTTTCTCAGATTTTTGTAAAATGTTAATATAACCTGAAATACTAAATAAGTGAAATATTGTCTTCCTTGTTTAAAATATAATGCTCAACACCCTCAGCTGCGATTAACCATCTTGTTATTGTAAATGAAATTAACATTTATTATTGTGTGCGCTCCACGCCACATGGCAAGCACACCTAACTGCCTAGTTAATTATCAATTCTATATTTTGAACATGTTACTAAATGCCTTAAGCTTATTTTAACAATATAACAATTTAATTATAATAGTTTCTCTTTTGTTCTAAGTGCTTTGTAGCTGTGTTAAATGTTTTGCCGGAATAATTATAGTGTGTCGGCTGTGGATCGCTGTGGTTAAATATACTCGTATTTTCTCCTTTCTATTAGGAGCAGGTTGACACTTTTGTACTTTACTTACTTATTCATTTATATATTTCTTCTTCCTTCCTTTTTTCTAAAAAAAATAATAAAAAATAATAATAGGAGCTTTAAACAAAAGCTCAGAGCTTCACTTACTTGGTAAATTAGTGGGTGACGTAACTTAGCTTTTGTAAACTAACGCGTGGTTTGATAAAAGCAACACCTGATAAAATATCCTCATTTCTTGCACTGTTACAAATATTGATAACAAAATTGTTTACCAATAGTATACGTAATATAAAGATTGTATTCATTCAATTCACACCCTCATATTTGTTATTGTCGGTGATACCGGTACACGGTAAAGTTTCTAGAAACATATGATTGTACCGTAACGTAAAGTGTAATTAATGAATGTAATAATATATTAAATAAATAAAATAAAAAAAAGTTTGAAATGTTAAAGGAAACTCGAGCCAGGAATACTTGAATAAGAAAGAAGCAACGTTCTTCTTTCGCCAGCATTCTCAACACGTTTCCATTTATTTCGTATTCAGCGTTCTTGTAATGGATTGGACTTATATTGAATTCAGAACTTATATTTAGAGATTACTTCATTCTATAAAGCTGATCCCGATATCCATATATATTACTATTTAGTTCAGCTTTATCAGTCAGAAGATTTTATATATTTTTTTAAGTGAAAACTTCTTAATCGTCGTTATACACATTTTTTTGTAATGGGTAAAAATGTTAAACTCGCATCAGGACACGTGACGTGATCAAAAATTCGTAAGACGGATGAAGAGTAGATTAATTTTTCTGAGAGATAAACTTTTTAATTTAATATAAATTGTCATTTTTGTGTACAATAGCGCAATATATAAATATTGTATTCTACCACATAAATGATAGTACTTTTATACTGATAATTATAGCAATTGGTGCAAAATTATTCCCTACCCATTCCAAAATATCAAAGATGCACAATGTTAATATTCAAGTTTTCACTTCTGCTGGCACTCCCGCAGTGCAACCCGTCATTTTTTATTGAATAAGGGTGACAAACAAGCACACAGTCCACCAGATATAAGTGGATATAAGTGTAAGAGGATGCTGTGGCCCACAGACATCTACATTTATCTTCGATTAAGAATCAAAATGCAGATGCGTTGTCACCCCTGAGAACTTAGATGGAATGCCTCGTTCGGGGTCAAAAAGGGGCCTCTGGATCTCAGCACTTGCCATTCGAAACACAGCTTCATACATATATCAACACCTTCATATACGCTTCATATAGAGAGCTTGGCCCTACTCCGGTCAAGCTGACTCATTCGTGCTAAAAACGTAATAGAACTGCAGCGTATTTCTACCACGTATATCCAGCCCGTAAAAGTTTACTTCTTATAATGGGTTTTTACCATTGTAGGGAAATCCTGCCTTAATCATGCTGGACAAATCGATTGATGATCGCAATACCGAACGCCTTGCACTAATACTGCTTGTCATCGGTCTGAGTATGATATCTGGGTTAAGAGAGGTGTTTAGAATTAGGGTGAGAAACGAGCACACAATGCACTTGTTGGTAAGTGAATGCTGTTGTCCATATATATCTACATTTATCCTCAATTAAGAATCAAAAATCCCTGTCACCCCTGAGGACTAAGATGGAATGCCTGTTTTTTGGTAAAAACATATATGCACTCGTTATATCACCTACCATAATAGTTAAATAGAAATTTTCAATTGTTGGTCGAGGACTATATTAAAAACAGTATTCTAACAATAATAATTTTGAAACTTTATTAAATTGTTTTTATTTATTAACTTTATTAAATATCAGATCAAAACAATAGTTCCATACTTAAAAATAAGTTTCCTGCATTCTAGCAGAACAACAAATCAATTCCACTTAACGTTATCGCTATATTATCTTCCGCTCCGCTTCACTATCAAAGTTAAATTTGCTTGCTCTGCCCCAACAAATTGAACCACAAACACGTTTATTGTAGTTAATAAATTTAATGTGACTTAAACTATCTTATTGATTTAACTGGATAATATTGTTACGAGCTTGAGGTTCGTGACAATAAAAATTGCCGATAGAATTACCTAAATTAACACTTTAATTTACTTTAGACAAATTAAAGTTAAAACACTAATAATTAAACACACTAATTCACTTAATTCCGCTCCGAAGCTTCGCTTGTGTCGCTGAGTTCAACTCTGTGTCGATCGCATCTTGCGCCACCTATTTATTTAAATTAGCAAAATATCCGGAATGTTCAAGTAAACACGCGCAAGGTACCGAGAGCTCGAGTATAGATTTTCTAGAAACTTAGTTCTTCGGGTGGCGCTGTCGGTTGAGAGATCTGTGATGTCATTCTCTGCAAAGCTCCCCTCGCTCTCGTTCCTGACACTAGATGGCGCTAGTTGACTTATTCACACAACACTGCCCCCTCCTAAGACATGCTCGTCCCGAGCATTATCGGTCCCAAATAACGCGCCAAGCGATCCACATGGACGATCTTAGGAGTCCCTCTTGCGCCTTTCTGTATCCGGTAGGTCACATCGTTGATCCTGGTTACAATCCGGTACGGGCCGTCCCATTTAGCTTGAAGCTTAGGAGATTTCCCTTTGCTGCGGACTGGATTGTGCAACCACACTAATGAACCTTCGTTGAACCCTTTATTGTTCATTTTGCGGTCATACCGGGTTTTCATTTTCTCAGACATTTGCTGGCCCGATTGTCTGACGTGCTCATAAATGTCATTCATTTTGTTCCGCAAGTCACATGCATAATCGGTTATACTGCTTGGGGCATCAGGTGGTATCCCAGTGATCAGGTCTGCAGGCAGCCGTAATTCTCTTCCAAAGTTTGCGAAAGCTGGTGTCACTGCTGTACTTTCGTGAACAGAACTTCGATATGACAACAAAAACGGTTGTATGTGCTTGTCCCAATCTCGTTGCCGATTGTCTACAACTTTTGCTAGGTACCTCTCCAATGTCTGATTAAATCGTTCCACCATTCCATCAGATTGCGGGTGATAAGAAGTCGTTCTTGTTTTATGAGTACCCATAACTCGGCAAGTTTCCTGGAATATTTGAGACTCAAAATTCCTTCCTTCATCGCTGTGAATCTCTAAAGGTACTCCAAAACGACAGAAGACTTCATGAACTAGTTTATCCGCAACTGTTAAAGCTTCTTGATTTGGAATGACGAAGACTTCTGGCCACTTAGTGAAGTAATCCATCACAACCATGAAATACTTGTTACCGCTTTCACTGTCCGGAAACGGCCCCGCCACGTCAATGGCTATTCTCTCCCATGGTGCACCAACATTGTACAACTTCAATGCACCTCTACTACGAGTCTGAGGTTCCTTTACAGCCGCACAACTTGTACATTTGCGACACCAGTCCTCGACATCGTTTCGACAGTGGACCCAGTAAAACCGTTCTCGGATCTTCAGTAGAGTTCGTTTAACTCCCAGATGGCCTCCTGAATAATCATTATGGTACAGCTGTAGAACATCCGGTACTTTAGCTTTAGGTACAACCATTTGTAAATGACAGCTGTCTCCCCGAACATTTTCCCATTTACGGCACAGAACTCCATCCTGAAGCAGCAAGCTATCCCACTGGGCCCAATAGCTTTTAGTGGTCAAACTCATCGCTGAGACGTCGCTCCACTTGGGCTTGGGAGCACTGGCCTTCATCCATTCCAGGATCGGCTTGATGTCCGGATCTTCCTGCTGTGCACGTTGTAAGCTGTCCTTCCACTCGTTGCTGAGGTGGTCTGCCCTGAGCATCCTCACGGATACCGCTCCCTTACTCTCTTGCCTAGTACAATGTTTGCAATCTTCAGGACAAGGTCTTCGTGATAATGCATCTGCGTTGCCATGAGATTTCCCGCTGCGATGTTCGATCTCAAAGTCGTATTCCTGCAGTAGTTCAATCCACCTCGCAACTTGTCCTTCTGGATTTTTAAACTGCAATAGCCATTTCAGTGCAGCATGGTCAGTTCGTAAGTGAAATTTTCGCCCCAGAAGATATTTGCTAAAATGCTGCAACGACTTTACCACAGCTAGCAATTTGCGTCTTGTGACACAATAGTTCCTTTCCGGTTTTGACAACGACTTGCTGAAGTACGCTATCACGACGTCTTGGTTACCATTCCGTTGAGACGACACACCGCCAAGTCCTATATCACTTGCGTCTGTATCAACTATAAATTCTTTGCTTGCATCAGGGTATCCCAAAATAGGTGTTTTGCACAGACGGTCCTTGAGCTCCTGGAATGCGATATTACAACTTTTATCCCAGCAGAAATGTCGCTTCTCCTCGGTTAGCTTATGCAGAGGTTTGGCTATATCTGCAAAGTTCTTCACAAATCGCCGGTAATAGGAGCACAAACCCAAAAATGCTCTAACCTGCGTCTTGTCTTTTGGAACCGGCCAATCCTTTACAGCTGCAATTTTCTCTGGATCTGTGCGGATACCTTCTTCCGACACTACATACCCCAAAAACTTGACTTGCCGTTTGAACAGTGAACATTTCTTCGGACTCAGCTTGAGATTGGCACTCTGAATCTTCATGAGCACGCGTCCCAGGTTTTCAAGGTGTTCCTCAAATGTACGGCCCACGATGATCATGTCATCCAAGTAGACCAGACAGGCATCGCCAATTAGCCCGGTAAGTACAAGTTTCATCAGCCTTTCAAACGTTGCTGGAGCATTGCACAACCCAAACGGCATTACTTTGAATTGCCACAGACCCTTTCCCGTCGAGAACGCAGTTTTCTCCTTGTCCTTAGGGTCAATTTCAACTTGCCAGTAGCCACTTTTTAGATCCAGCGTGCTAAACCATTTTACTCCTGTAAGCATGTCCAACGTGTCATCTATTCTTGGCAAGGGATAGCTGTCCTTCTTTGTAACGTCGTTCAGACGGCGGTAGTCAACACAAAACCGCATGCTGCCATCCTTCTTCTTTACCAGCACCACGGGTGAACACCATGGACTAGATGAAGGTTCAATAACACCATCCTTCACCATTCCCTCAATCATGGTTTCCACTTCCTTTTCACGTGCTACCGGCAATCTTCTTGGCCGCTGACGGATGGGCAATTCCTCTCCTGTGTTTATTTTGTGTTGAACTAAGTCAGTCTTTCCTATGTCAGCATCGTTTGACGAGAATACATCGACGTACTTGAGTAACAACTTCTTCGCCTTGACCAATTCGTTCGGGAAGAGAACACTGCGACAGTCTTCCAAAAGTGTGGTCACTCTCGTTTCTGAAACCTTGCTGGGGGCCCCACTCGATATATATTGGCACCGACGTAACCAATCCACTTCCTCACAAGTACCAATCAGTGTGCCTTTTTCTATAATCTGTTCCCGGTCGCAAAGGTTCAACATACGTATTCTTGAGATGTCAGTGGTTCTGACCAAGATTCGAGCTACTTTCCATGGAAGGTCATTGTTTACCCTTTCCACAAGTACACAACGGTGAGCTTGCCCAGCGTTTCGGGGAAGACTAACCGGAACAATCGTTTCCGATCTCGGCGGAAGAACAATCTTCTTAATGCTGTACACGTTCCCTGGTAACGCACCTTTCATAAAAAGTTCCTCCTGTCCACATTTCAAAACACCTTGCTTAACGTCGATCTCACAACAATTATTCCTCATAAAGTCTAGGCCTAGGATGCAGTCGTCCATTATATCAGCCACGATGACATTATGCAGGTAGATCACGTTGCCAAGCTTCAACTCCATCTCCTTCTCTCCACGGACGGGTATACGCTGACCGGTGGCTGTTACCAAATTAATGCGTTCTCGGTTGTATGCGGAGTCCCCAAGGAACTGACTTATAAGTTGGGAACTAACAACCGTACGAGAGGCTCCAGTGTCTATGGTCAGTTTACACGGCATTCCGTTGACCTCGCCCTTGATGATTAGACTGTTCCCATCATGGGTTTGTGAGATCGAGATCCATGGGGCTCTTTTAACATCAGCCAGCACCCGCCCCGCAGTTCTGGCTTTTACTCGTTTCCCTGCTGCTGCTGGGCGGTGCTGTTGGCCGCACTACCCTCCTGGGATCGTTCACCTTCCCTTTCTAGGGATCGCTTAGGGCAGCTGAATCGAAGATGGCCCTTTTCCCCACAGCCATAGCACCTAGGGCTGTATCCTTTGTTGCGGTCGCGAACTGTAGCTGCTGCAACCTCCCTGACGCGATGGGAACGATGATCCTGCCGCACGGCTTCCACTTCTAGTGCATGGGCCAAGGCGTCCTTAAGCGTCTCGTGGTGCCCGAGCCTCACAGCAGCTCTGACTTCCAGGTCGCGGATGCCGTCGATGAATGTTTGCACCAGGTTCCCTCCAATGAGCGCAGGTACAGACTGGTATGCTTTTCGAACCATCTTCTCCACCTCAAGGGCCCACTGCTGCAGGTTTTCGTTGCTGCGTTGCACGCGATCTTTAAGCTGCGTGCGAAAGACGTGTTCCAGGTGAGCGTCACCATATCTCGCCTCCAAGGCCTCAAGAAGCTGTTCATAGGTCACTTTCTTACCGAGAGCTTCCAACACAGTTAAGGCTTGGTCGCGCAGGCCTAGGGTGAGTGCAGTCATGGCTTGGCTTTTATTCCAGCCGTTCGCCTCCATGACGGCCTCGAACTTTGTAGGCCGACCAGGAAGAGGTCCCGTCGAACGGCGGCACTTTGAATCCACGTAGCGAAGGTGCTGCAGCTACTACGGGAGCTGTAGTTCCATCCCCAAGTTTGAGTTCGTCCAGTGATTTCTTCATGTCAGCCATTACGTTGTCAACCCGATTGTTTACTTGGTCGATTCGGGTTTCAGCTTTCTCGATTCGGTTTTCAGCTTTCGTTATTTGGGTTTCAGCTTCCGACAGGCGGTTGTCATGCTGAGCAACCCTATCCTTCACCTCCTTTATCTCCTTCCCGAAGGTGGCGTGAAGGTCCTTCATGAGGAGCATCTGCTCTTCCAACCGACGGGCCTGTTCCTCCTGTCCGCCCCGCAGCTGCTCTTCCAATCGGCGTGCCTGTTCCGCCTGCTGGCGAGCCTGTTCCTCCTGTCGGCGAGCCTGTTCCTCCTGCTGGCGAGCCTGTTCCTCCTGTCGCTCTTTCAACCAACGGGCCTGTTCCTCCTGTCGGCGAGCCTATTCCTCCTGCTGGCGAGCCTGTTCCTCCTGTCGCTCTTTCAACCAACGGGCCTGTTCCTCCTGTCCGCCCCGCAGCTGCTCTTCCAATCGGCGGACCTGTTCCTCCTGTCGGCGAGCCTGCTCCTGCAGCATCACTATCAGAGCACCTAAGTCAGGTGCGGCAGATGTAGGAGCTACCGACGGGCCTGCAGCCGGTGGCTGGCCCTCCGACGTCTGCGGCGTTGTACCACCAAATCTTCGTTGGTCCGTCCCTGCTGGCGTTGACTTCGGGTACGGACACCCTCCGTTTCCTCCTTAGGTAAAATCGGCATTATTTTATCCCACTTCTGACACCAATTGTTACGAGCTTGAGGTTCATGACAGTAAAAATTGCCGATAGAATTACTTAAATTAACACTTTAATTTACTTTAGACAAATTAAAGTTAAAACACTAATAATTAAACACACTAATTCACTTAATTCCGCTCCGAAGCTTCGCTTGTGTCGCTGAGTTCAACTCTGTGTCGATCGCATCTTGCGCCACCTATTTATTTAAATTAGCAAAATATCCGGAATGTTCAAGTAAACACGCGCAAGGTACCGAGAGCTCGAGTATAGATTTTCTAGAAACTTAGTTCTTCGGGTGACGCTGTCGGTTGAGAGATCTGTGATGTCATTCTCTGCAAAGCTCCCCTCGCTCTCGTTCCTGACACTAGATGGCGCTAGTTGACTTATTCACACAACAATATTATTCGAAGGTAAACTGTGACTCTTGACTATTGAAATTAACTTTATTATTCTTTGTTTTTTTAATAAAGAGTACTATTAAATCATCCAGACCAAATTTCATTAAGGATGACAAACGAGCATACAGTCCACCTGATGGTAACTGAATGCTGTATTCCATAGATATTTATCTACATATTTTTTTAATAAAGGGTGCTAGTGTTGTCTTTTTATTTAAAATTATGGCTTCTCTTGATAGGATTGTGCCAGTGTCAAGTCAGTGTACTAGTGTTGGCTTCCAGACCGAATTTCATTAAGGTTGACAAACGGACGCATATTCTACTTTATAGCAAGTGGATTCTTTGACATATATATATCTACATCTACTCTCGATTAAGAATAAAAATGAAGATCCATTTTCACCTCAGAGAACTTGAATGAAATAAACAAATAGAGTTTATGGAGTTAAGGTGGTCTAAAAATGCAGTTACTTTGTCAGATGGTGTGCCATCAACTCTAAAATACAATTCACGATGGAATTAGAGGCAAATAATTATTTAGCTTTCCTAGATGTTTTAGTCATCCGAAATCCTGATAACACTATTGGTCACACTGTGTATAGGAAAAAGACCCATACCAACCGATATCTAAATGGTGAATCTCACCATCATCCTTCACAGTTAGCTACCGTGGGTAAATCTTTGTTTCAGAGAGCACGAGGGATCTGTGACAGAAAACATCTGGCTGCGGAGCTTCAGCATGTCAAGCAAGTATTGCAAGACAACAAGCTTCGGGTCCCGCGCCTACGTCATAGTGAACGAGTGAAGCCGGCCACAGTCGAGCGCGCGCCTGCTCTACTACCATATGTTAGAGGAGTCACGGACAAGATTGGCTACATCTTGAAGTGAGCGTCCATTAAGACATACTACAAGCCGCTGAAGAAGATTAGTCAATTTTTACCATCCATCAAATGTAATATTCCTCTACAAGATGCAGGTGTGTACAAGCTAGATTGTGAATGTGGTCTCTCTTACATAGGTCAAACAAAGAGATCTATAAAAACCCGCGTGAAGGAACACATAGCTGATGTGAAGCACCGACGCTCCGGGAAGTCTGCAGTCTGCGAACATGTTCAAGATCGTCCCCACCATTACATTAGATTTGATAAACCACAAATTCTCGCAAAAGAACACCGATTCCTACCAAGGATGATACGCGAGGCTATTGAAATTAAAAAACATCCAAATTTCAATAGAGAAGATGGTTGGGTGCTACCATCTGCTTGGGATCCTATAATTAACAAAATTAAACCCAAACCCAAGCATACCACTGCAAGACTTCATGATACTATAAGCTCGTTTTGCGTAAATCGGACCAAAAATTAATATTAAAAAACTGAAGGTAGCCGGACTAACTATGACATTGGGACGTCAAACATCTCAGTCCCCCCCGTGACCATGGGCGCTGTAAAGCACCCGAAACGTCGGGATAATAATAAAAATAAATTAAAGTAATTAAACGCGATAAAATCCGTAAATAATAGTTTTATTCAATGTGTAGTGTTCGCGTAAATTTAAGAAATCATTAAGTACAATTATTCCTTATTCACGAAACCAAAACGTATAAAAGGAAAAAAGGGTACCTTCTTTCTCTCCGTTCAGTTTCTCGTTTACTTATCTTAAAGGAAGATTACATATCTCGGGCTTGTAGAAAAATTAGCCTCATTATTAAGACGACCTAAAAGTTTGGTTCTCTTTGTAAGTTCTTTGCACGTTGTTTTCGTGTTCAGAAATGTTTTAGTTATTTCTGATGACTCTGCATTGTTTCTTTTTAAGATCTACTTATAAAATTTTGCATTAGAATAAACGGGCCATATGAAACATAGTTACATTAAAGCTCTACGATAAATTACGTGGAACATCTTTCCTTTGAAATTAAATCAGAAAAAGTGAGACAAGTATGTTGGCTCAATTTTTATAGAATTGTAGGTTCCGATCAGATAGCAGAATAAGACTGTGTTTCGTATGGTGAGTTTACAGTACCGGTGTGTATAAAAATAAAAATACATAGAGTAACTGACTTCTGTTAAGATCACAGGATCGAAAATTTCGTATAGAATCTATAATGCCAAACTTCTTTATAGAAAGTAGTCTCTGAATATTTGGGGGTTAAATTGCTGTGGGTAAGTGCGGTCGCATCCGACCGCTTGAATTTTGACGGAATATCGCCTTGGTCAGATCCGACCGTGTGCATATTGAAGGGTTAAACTTACCAGGAGTGGTTAAAGTGAATTATTATATATTAATTATAATTAATTTAAAAAAGTTTAAACTTTAAACTTTTTTTAAACTAAGTTACATAAGTTCCATATAACACTAAAGAGGATCGAGGGCGCTTCTTAATCGACAGCCCTTCACTTCGAAAGGCTGCCAGCCAAAACCCTTAACACTGGCTGTTACTGTAGCAATCCGGCGAGTCTTCCAGCTCCTAACTCGTCGATCTGAGTCACACTACGTCGGGTTCGAGACAACGCAGTGGACGCACCCTTCGATAACGCCTACTTCAGAAACACACACGCTTCTTCTTAAAAGGTGTTGATGCCTGAGATTACGGGTCCACGTTTGGTCCCGATCTTGACATCAAATTTGTGGACTGTATATTTATTTCACTTTCCCTAACTTTTAGGGTCAACACTGGGGATGAAATAGCGATTTTCTTGAAAATTTTTGAGAAATGTGATAACCGGGGAAGTTATTGAAACGGAGATTTTTTCAAACTTAAATGTAATGGAGATCTCAAACTGAAGAGATTTTCGTACAAATTGCGAATAACTCGTCGTAGGGTTATGTTTTTCTAGCCACTCGTATACCGTAAAGTGGTGTGTGTTACTATGTGCAAAAATCCACCTATTTCGCGCGTATTTTTCGTTATCACGTTTCTCTTTTTGTCGAAATAACTTTATTTCCAACAAAGACACATACAAAAATTATGTATCTCCAAAAAAAAAACACATAAGATTACATAATAAAAACAACAAAACAATTACATTTTACATGACATCAATAAAATACATAGCATTATTACGTAATTCATATCCTATCATACATATCGTACACCTCAAAATCTTAAACGTTAATCTTTATTATAACTTATAATAACAAATATCGTGCAATTTCTTTTCGTAATTAACACTTATCTTAAACAATAGACAGCTAAGACAGAAAACAAATCTTTAATCGTAATTTCAAACAAAGTTTTAAGCAATTTTTATCTACAAAATATGATAAGAGGATCTCACCCTCTCGCTCTAGCAATGGCTATCCTTGTTTTTCCGTAAAATATATCTTTACTACTCTAACATTATGTTATCTCTTTCTTTCTTTGAAAACGGTGCAAGTTTGTTACAATAAATAATAGTAAACAATATTTCGAATTATTTTAATGATTTTTAATAAATTTCCTTTAATCGTTTAATATTTCGGTCCGTGTTGCGCAACGGATTGTTACGAAAAACATGATTCTGAATTAAAATAAATATTCGTGTATCCATCGCTACATTCATATATACACACACTGTCTTAATGGTCAGGGATTAGCTTTTCTACATAAACATTGATTTACTGATTTTATGCTTTCAAAGACTGAGTTCTCCTCATGATATTATATTCCATTAAGGTTTATGTATATATATATATATATATATATATATATATATCCTCCAAAAACCTAATAAACTATGGTTGTGAACCCATCAATTTTTTTCACAATTTTACAACAATTCTATAAAAATTGAGTCAACATACTTGTCTCACTTTTTCTGATTTAATTTTATAGGAAAGATGTTCCACGTAATTTATCGTAGAGCTTTAATGTAACTATGTTTCGTATGGCCCGTTTATTCTAACGCAAAATTTTATAAGTAGATCTTAAAAAGAAACAATGCAGAGTCATCAGAAATAACTAAAACATTTCTGAACACGAAAACAACGTGCAAAGAACTTACAAAGAGAACCAAACTTTTAGGTCGTCTTAATAATGAGGCTAATTTTTCTACAAGCCCGAGATATGTAATCTTCCTTTAAGATAAGTAAACGAGAAACTAAACGGAGAGAATGAAGGTACCCTTTTTTCCTTTTATACGTTTTGGTTTCGTGAATAAGGAATAATTGTACTTGTGTATTTTTTTGCAATTAATTTAAGTAAGGATGGAAAAGCGTTGTTAGCCCCTTTTGAAGTTGATTTAAACTTTTTTCATAGATTATATCCATCATGTGTAGTATCGACATAAGAGAATAAATCACCTCACCACTACTCACGCGGTTCGTAAAGTCATTGTAAAATAGCCTGTTCAGCGACCAAGCAGTAAAAAAGGTGTGAAACATCTAGTACTGCCCTTGTTATTTCGTCTTTCTTATTGACGACCTATTTACACATCAACAATTGCTCGTAACCCGCATACGGATTAGAAAGCTGTAGTGGCCATGCTATATAGCTCGAAAAAGTGACAACCGATGGGCAAGAAGGTTTTCGAGTGGCAGCTTCATACCGTAAAAAGTAAGTGACATTGTAAATGGTAAAAATATTATTCTTTTAGCGAAATTTTCAATGCAAATCAGATATTATCAATGAGAAATTTCCCGAAAGAGTGGTTTGGTGGAAACTGCATTTAAGCAGCCTAAACGAGTAAGATGCACTTGGTAAATGATTTAAAAATACAACAATACCCGAAGTTCTCCGAAAGTAAAATACGTTTCCAGATAGCAAAGTTATAAATCGATTTCATATCTATTTTCTGTTTTGATATATATATATATATATATATATATATATATATATATATATATATATATATATATTTATTTATTTATTTATAATACAAACTACTTATAAAAAAACTATACATATATGATCTATCCTTACAAATATAAAAATATATAAATAAATGGATATACATACAAGTAAACATATTTAAATACATATATAATTAATATATACAAATGACTATGAATATATACGTCTGTTCGGCAATACATATTAAATAAATGAGTCATGTAGAATGCGTTGTCTTTAATAAATGATCACGGACCAACTTTTTAAAAGCGTACTTATTGGGAGCTTTTCTGATGTCATCGGGCAAGGAGTTCCAAAGGCGTGTAGCCTGAACTGTGAAGGAGTTACCATAGAACTCGGTGAAGTGAACTGGAGTACAGATTTTGTTGTTAGAAGAAGAGCGTAGGACCCTATCATGAGATGAGGAAAGATAATGAAATTTACTCTTAAGATAAGAAGGCGAAAATGGATCATTTAATATGGAAAAAAGTACAAGTAATATTCTGGAGTTGCGCCTCTGCCGGATTGTAAGCCAGTTTAGCTTAGATCTGTATTGCGAAATATGATCATACTTACGGAGCCCAAAGATAAATCTTATACAGTTATTGAAGAGGCGTTCCAGCTTGTTCAGAAGATCTTGGGACAGTTCTGGGTAACACACATCTGTATAATCAATTATGGGTAATATAAGTGAATGGACAAGCATGATCTTAGATTTTGTGGGAAGAAAATGCTTTAAACGATACAGAGAGCGTAACGTGGCAGTGACTTTACGACTCACATCTGAAACCTGAGTTCTCCAATTCAGCGTGCTGTCGATGTGAAGGCCAAGAACAGAATTACTGAATGGAATTGTAGTATTATCATAGTAAATAGGAGGTAAGTCTGTCAGATTAATCTTAGCCAGCATCCTTGAGCTACCCACCAGTATAGCTTGGCATTTCAAAGGATTGACTAAGACTCCATAACGAGTAGACCAATCCTTGATAGCTGCTAAGTTGCCGTTAAGGTTTTTGATCCCATTATGGATATCCCCAATCTCAGTTTGCACATAAAGCTGAAGGTCATTGGCATACAAATGGTACGAGCAGTCGATGATGGAGGTAATAAAGTTTATAAAAATTGAAAACATTATAGGAGAAAGAATACCACCTTGCGGCACACCAGCATCCACATCAGCCCAAGCAGAGGACAGTAGCCCCACACTGACTGACTGCTGTCGACCGCGAAGATAAGATGCAAACCAATCCAATTCAGTAGGGCCAAAATTCAGATGAGACAGTATGGAAAGAAGGATTTCATGATCAACTGTGTTGAAAGCATTTGAGAAATCAACTAGTACCAGTACTGTTATTTTTTTTTCTTCCATGCCTTGTTTAATATTATCAATAACATCAATTAATGCAGTAGTGGTACTATGACCAGGTCGAAACCCAGACTGATATATACTCAGTAGGTTATGTTTCGAAATAAAAGTAGAAATTTGCTTGTAAACACAGGATTCTAAAATTTTGGAAAGAAAGGGTAGAATGGATATTGGACGAAAATTATTGGGATGAATGGGAGTAGGATATATATATATATATATATATATATATATATATATATATATATATATATATATATATATATATATATATATCAAAATATATAAAGAGCCGTGGTAGCTCAGTGGTATATATATATATATATATATATATATATATATATATATATATATATATATATATATATATATCAAAATATATAAAGAGCCGTGGTAGCTCAGTGGTTAACGCTTGCTGTAAATATAACAGAACGCGAGTAACCCGGGTTCGATCCCCGCCGGCACCAATGAAATTGTTAATTGCAATTTTAAGTGCTGATTTACCACGTGCTCGGCGGTGAAGAAAAACATCGTGAGGAAACCTGCATGTCTGAGAAATAAGAAAAAAAATATTTCGAAGACATGTGAAGTTCGTCAACACGCATTTGGGCAGCGCGGCGGACACTTCCTTGCCGTAAACCCTCTCAGAAATGAGGGGAGGCCTGAGCCCAGCAGTGGGACGTATATAGGCTGTAACTATATATATATATATATATATATATATATATATATATATATATATATATATATATATATATATATATATATATATATATATATCATCATAACAGCCCTTCACCACTGCTGAACATAGGCCTCCCCTAAGTAACGCCACAAAGCACTGTTCTGAGCTACCAGCATCCATCGACTTCCTGCATGTCTTACCAGTTCGTCACTCCATCTAGTGGGGGTCGCCCTACACTACGCCTACCGGTACGAGGCTACCACTTGAGAACCTTTCTTCCCCATCGGTTATCGGTTCTTCAAGCTATATGGCCGGCCCATTGCCACTTCAGCTTACCAATCCGTTGGGCTATGTCGGTCACTCTGGTTTTACTGCGGATATCCTCATTTATGAGTCTATCATGCAAATCCGAGCATAGCCCTCTCCAAGGCTCGCTGAGCGACCTTGAGCGTCCTCATACGGCCAGCAGTGAAGGACCACGTCTCTGTCCGTAAGTCATCACTGGCAATACGCACTGGTTGTAAACTTTAGTTTTCAGAGATTGAGGTATACCTGACGAGAAGATGTGTCATAATTTCCCGAACGCTGCCCAGCTAAGTTGAATCTGTCGATTGACCTCTCGGTCGAAGTTGGACTTACCTAGTCGGACTATTTGTCCCAGGTAAACGTACTCGTCAATAACTTCGAGCATAGTGCTCCCAACAACTACCGGCATAGGTGTGACATGGACATTAAACATGATCTTTGTTTTTTCCATGTTCATCTTAAGACCTATCCGTTGGGAGACACCATTGAGGTCATTGAGCATAGTGCTAAGTTCCTCCAGCGATTCTGCCATAAGGACTATATCGTCGGCAAATCGAAGGTGAGTGATGTACTCGCCATTGTTGTTAATACCGTATCCTTTCCAGTCCAGTAGCTTAAAAACGTCTCCCAACGCAGCGGTGAAGAGTTTCGAACATAGTAGCATTAATCTAATATTTTACACTGGTATTCTGTAACCTGACCCATTTGTGCTATAACTATACTACCATTATAACTGCAGCATGGTTCTATCACGTATAAAGTAAACGCCAAATAATTTAAAAATAAAACGTCCAATATGTAAGCCTGCTTTTAGGAATCGTGATAATTTGATTCTGTTAAGGTAATCCCATTCAAAATATGTATATAATAAATCAAAAATATTCAATAAGCCAGCTCTGGTATTGCCAGATTTAAAGAAAAATATTGAATTTTAAGCACATTGTGGTACTAATATTGTATTTTTTAATTTTCATATTTTTTGTTGGCGTCGATTCGTAAATTGTTTCTCACTATCAGAGTGGATATGGAAGTGTTACCGTTATAGTCTCAAGTTACTGCTAAATATACGGCTTCCCATTGATTTCCTCATATTTGCCAAAGTTGCCACGCTTGACAAGTGGGTTATCAACCGTAGTTTTTTTATTTTTAGTCGTTATTAGGAAGATGCTGCTGCCCATCTCCTGATTTGTTTCTCTCTGACGCCTGTTATGACACCCGTAGGATGATGTGTGATTGTGGATTTGCTGCCAATGCCAGGGCACGGTCAATACGTCGCTCATTTATTAGATTTTATTTTTAAATCATGGATAATTCTGTCTTGTTTGGGATACGTCAAGATCTTATTGCAAAGAATAAATACCGTTGGCTTGCTCTCTTAGTTACGAAATGTATCGTTAAAAACCACTGAAATTTAGTGTACTAATGAACATACTCGTTGTACATAACACTTCAACGTAAATAACAATAAAACATTCTAACGCACTAATATTTAGCGAAGAGCTTTGTAGTTAATGGGCTACGTAGCCATGCCGTCGAATAGTATAAGGTATAGTATAAGACAGTATAAGGTATTAATACTTAACCTTCACTTGTGCTTGTGCATGGATTATTTCTATTTTCAAAACTTACAGTGTCCTATTTTAATAATAAGTATCATCAACAATTTATTTAATAATATTTATTTCATACTTTAAAAAAATGCGTATTATTAACTTTCATTTCCTAAATTCCACCCCCTTAATACTGCTACCCGAGTCCATGCTCTCCTACTATTGCGACGCCACTGTTCATCCCTAAGATAATTATTTTTTTACTAACGCTGAACAAAGCTCACTCGGCTAGCTACTTTAATATTAACAGAGCTGTAATGCGAGTACGCTTAATCACACCACGTACTCACAGCCTCTCTGCATGTTTTATTAGACAGCCCGGTTTTTGGTTTAACATTTTTACGTATGTGTACAGTAGACTTATAGCCATGTGTCAACACAGAACTAGTTTTAATAACATTATTATTTTTAATATTATTCGATTCCTACAATAACTATGTATAGCGGGTTGCATCCCCGACGACGTCAATCGAATTTTAAGTGCTGATTTACTGAGTGCTAGCGGTGAAGGAAAACATAATAAAAAAAACTTCCATGTCTGACAAAATGTACAAAAATCAAGATAGATAGAATGATATGAAATCCACCAATACAGGCACAGGGTCGACGCCGTGGCTCGTAGTTGTCCAAAAACCCTCTCAGTAATGAGAGGCGTTTACATTACTTTACTTTGATGTGTAGGTTGTAACTTTTATCTGACCTTAGAAGGATCATTTTAGTGTTAGTTAAAAAATATCCACTACGTCGTAAAGTCCCGAGGGTGTCGTAAGAGGCCACGGAGGCAAACAAATCTGGGGATAGTCAGCATCGTTACCTTAATAACAACTAAAAATAGTAGTGGTAGAGCCACGCGGTAGCCTTTGCTGTTGCACGCATGGGCCGGATCAAACCGTGTGGAACCGGGTGGAACCACGACCGCACAGAAGACCAGCGTAAAGTAAAGGTTTTGCTTCTGCGTTCCGTCTGGTGAGTGCAGGTAGCTAATCGAGAAATCTAAATGCAAAACTACCCCAGTGGGGTAACAGGACCCCTGGAGAATCCCTTGCTGAGCATCCACGACCAAGCTACCCCACTCCTGAGCGTGGGTGCTCAGGCTGCCCCGCGTATTCTGCAAGAGTCAAAATTCTGCTCGAGACTAAATCTGTTTGGGGCAATGGGAGCAATAAGGCAAAGGCGCCCCATGGCACGCTATCCGTGAATTTCTGCAACATCAGGGGACTTCATTCAAACCTTAACGCCATCCACTACCATTTGTAAATGGCGAAGCCGGCCTTGCTCTTTCTAACCGAGACACAGGTGTCATCTCCGGCTGATACTTCGTATCTCTCCTACCCGGGGTACAGATTAGAACACTCCTTTGTGCCCCGGGCTGGAGTTTTCATGTATGTCAGAGAGAACATCTGTTTTCGATGCCTCGGCAGCCTTAAAGGTACGGACCTGTCCATTTTATGGCTGCGTGTAGACAGTGACGACCATTCCCGCGTCTACGGGTGCCTCTGTAGGTTCCATAGCGGTAATACCGAAACAGACGGACTCATCGACCACGTCCAGATGGCTACAGACTCCGTGCTACAACTGATCCCATCCGATAATATGTACTATCCAATATCGCACCGTGGGTTTACGGCACGCTATTGGGTAGTGTAGTGTACGTAAAAGATGACTGAGGGAAACACCAAAACACAACATTCATTATTTTTTTCTTACCAGTTAACTATTTTTTTGTAACTTAATTATTCAAATTTATTACAAATTATATCTCGCAGAGAAGCTCGAAACAGATCCCTCTCACAGCTCGCTTAGTGATTTTTATCCTCTCTTAAGGACGGCAGTAAAGGAATTATGAGTAGTTTCCCATCCATTATTATTTTTATAGCCTCATAATAAATTTCATTTATGATTTATTTTATTATTATCATACCAAAATTATTAAGACAGTCTACACTGTCATTTCATGAAGAAAATACAGAAATTTATAATAAACTAGAACTTAGATTAAATGTAACATTATTCGCTAGTAGAAGTTAGTAGCTAATTAGAAATTCATTTTGTAATATGTGGAACTCTGATGTCGGAAAAGTTGTCTTCTAGCATCTGATTTTAATTAAATTCAGCACTAAACAGTAAATAAGTTGGTACTTAAATTGAAATTCCTGAAATTAGAGATCACATTAATTAATGTTTGAAGAGCTCTAGCGATAGCTTATATATATTTTTAGTGCGGATGCATCATTGGTCTCACCAGAGATATTGCATCCATACACATTTTATTTCTACTGTAACGTTGTAGAGTCATGCTACAGCTATATTCCGGTTGTAGTACGAATGGGTTGACTCCACCGAAGAAGGTTCACACTTCTACAAATACCGATTGTAGGTACTGGTTCTACTGCGGATATCCTCATTTCTAAGTATATTATGCAGAAAATCTGGATTATAGCTCTCTCCATGACTCACTAGGCGACATTGATTTCTCCATACTTCTTTGTTTAAAGTTGACTGCAGGTGTCAATGGATGTCAATGGATGCAGCCATCATTTACCATCAGGCGGACTATAAGTTTATTTGTCACTAACTTTATAATAAAATAAAAATAAAAAATAATATTTAAAAACTAACGCTAGTTACATCGCACTTCAGTATGACAGTAAAAAGTCCAGTGCTCACCGAACCCATATTAACACCACGTCTGCACGAACTGCGTCTACTCAATTCAAGGTGTGTGGTTAGATTCAAGTCGTATAAATTCACCGAATTAGCGCGTTCTTTGGCAGTCTTGCATTAGTGTTAATATACCAATTAATCTTTTGTACATATAAAGTTTCCTTTGAGTTTTTACGTGAGTATCTAAGTTTTAATTTGTTTGCTATGTATACAATAAGGTCTTAATATTTATTTCAAATGGTACTTATCATTTTATAATATTTTACAGGGGTTGCAAATAAATTTGTAAAATATTTTTACAAAACATGTTAAACTTACCTAATAATAAAATTACCTATTGGTACTTATTTTATTTTTAGAATAAAATATGTAGCAAAATTGCGAAATATCTTTAAGGCGAGTTCACAACATTTTTACAATAAATTAGTTCTTTTGAAGAAATTATAAATCTAGCAACTTTTGCTTGCACTTTTCTCTTTGTTCCTTAAAACAAAATGAAGGGTTAAAAATGAACCCCAACTACATTTCAGGACATTTTAGTAATTACGTGTAAATATAAGCATACACGTAGCAAGTAACGGTCTGAATATGTTGCGCAATATTCTAAAAAATTGACATCATAGTCTTGTTTAATACGTCTCAGCACACGTTTCTTGTCGCAGTTTGCTTTAGGCTATTAACTTTGTATACACATCATAACACGCGTATGAGGTTCTTTAAAAAAAGTTTCCGTCAGCGACTTTATATTTACATTTTTTGAAGGTTATGTATGAACTAAGTGGTAGTCACATTTCTGCTTAAGCGTTAGTCTGGATAGGTATCACAGGTTTTACAAAAAAAAAGTAAAATAACCAATACAAATATAGTTAATAAAATATAAGATGTATATTCGGAATGTCAAAACCATTACGAATTCACTCTTTATTGAATACCACAATATTTTAATAATTATTTTATTTTTGGAATTACTTATGTGTCCGCAATAAGCCATCTCGTATATTTTTACGTAGCTACAGACCCATTTTAATGGCAACAAGGCATTTTAGTCCTCAGAAATGACAATGCATCTGCATTTTTATTCTTTATTGAGTTTATGGGCTATAGCATCAACGTACCATCAGATGGACTATACGCTCGTTTGTATTCTAAAAAAACGTAGTAAAAGCCTACATATTTAAATATGTAAAATTACCAAATGCTTCCGTGGACCACCCGTGATCACACACACACAAGGTGTGATTTTGGTAGAAGTATTCATAGATATTGTAGAAATTTCCTAAATTTCGCGTAGTGTATAACAAGCGCCGGTCGCCCTATGACAGTTCCTTCGCGGGAGAGGACTACTCTTCCCCCTTTTCATTAAAGACGTGCCAGAACACATGAAGCGCCTTCCCCCGCGGCTTCCGACCAGGTCAGGAAGGACCTGCCTACTTGACCCCTATCTGGTGTATGGCTCCACCGCCAACCAATAATGCAGCTTACTGATTCGTTGTTTTACTATGGTTGGTAATTAAAACTACTTTTACGGATTTTATCGCGTTTAATTTTACTTTTAATTATTTTTATTTTTAATTCCCAACGTTTCGGGCGGTCACGGGGGACCGAGGTGACTGACGTCCCGATGTCATTGTTAAACCCGGAGTACCTTCAGCTTTTTAAATTATTGTTTATGGTCCGATCTATGAAGAATGAACTGACTATGTCCTGGGGTCTTGCACTGGTATGCTTGGGTTTAGTTTTAATTTTAATGATTATGGGGTCCCAAGCAGGTGGTAGTACCCAGCCTCCTTCTCTTTTGAAATTGGGATGTTTTTTTAATTCCAATAGCCTCACGTATCATCCTTGGTAGGAATCGGTGTTCTTTCGCGAGGATTTGTGGTCTATCAAATCTGATGTAATGGTTGGGGCCGTCTAGGATATGATCACAAACTGCAGACTTCCCGTAACATTGATGTTTCACATCAGCTATATGTTACAAAATCACCTCAGTCCCCAGTGACCATGGGTGCTGGAAAGCGTCCGAAACGTCGGGAATTAAAAATAAAAATAATTAAAGGCACAATTAAGCGCGATAAAATCTGTAAAAGTAGTTTTTATCAATGTGTAGTGTTCGCGTAAATATTATGGTTGGTGAATTATATTACAGGCATTCATGCCTCCGTGTCACGTTCGGGGCGTGATCATTTTATTTTAGTTGAAAGATTTATTAATATTGTTGAAATTTTCTAAATGCAAGTGTACTGTATAAAATTTGTACAAAAATATTTGATTACTATATTTTTGAAGTAATTGATGGTAAGCTAGTGCATCTCATCAACACCCGATACCAATACTAAAACGAAGGCCACGTACATATGTCGCATTCCTTGAAGACTTCTTCTTCTTGATTAGTAGCTTGTTAAAATACACTGCTGGACTGGATTCCCCCAAGGTAGGGAGGTTCTGCTAGCCGTACGATCGATAAGGATACATATGTGACTAATACAACCGCGCGCCGCCCGCTCGACAACGGTACACATACGCCTACTAAGAATTTATGAGGGCGAACCCGACAAAAAAAGGTTTGTCATTAAAAATTGTAACAAAGTAATACTAAAATACATATTACAGACATAGACAAAGACATACTCTTTAATTTGGTACCATAATCTGTCAATGTCACATAAGAAATAAACAATAAAAACTCATTCTGACGTAACGGGTCTTTACACCAGTAGGGCGTGGTTGTGCGTGAGCTATTGCTGAGTGATTTCTCCGTTTTTCTGTGTGTTTTAGAAATAAAAAGGTGAGTTTTATACTTTTATGTATTCCTTGTTATATGAAAACACGTAGATATGTAACTTGTGGCATAAAAAGTGAAAAGTAAGTGCCAAAAGTACTTCGAAATCGAGAAGTCCCATTTTAGCGGTTGGGTCAAAATGTGTTATTTTACCAATTTTCATTTATTTTTAATGTAAAATGTAACTAAAAATAGTTTTATAACATATTTCCCTTGATGTTGTATTTATTTCAAATTCACACAAAAACATATTTGAAATATTCTTCGAAATTTCGTACAGGTAAAAATTAATTTCGTTTTTTTAATTTTTTTTATATTTCAGTATGAGTAACGAATAGAAACACATAAAACATAAAAACATACATATTTCAAAATATTTTCAAATAGGTTTCTCCAAAAACAATCGTGTAGATTTTAAATTAGTACTAATTTTGTGACTAAAAGTGAAGTATATAGTTGACGAGCTTTTTTACCCTCATTTCTTTCAATTAAAAAATGCTTTGTAAGGCAACTTTGAACAAAAATTTTTGGCTTTGGCTCTTACACCATCCCTACACGGCATGTTGAAACTACTAGGATACCTATAATCTTCATCGACACCTGGGACCGGCAACAAAAAAGGAGACCACATAGGTTACAACATTTGTAGGCTTCTTTTTCATCATCAGCTCATTAATATACACTGCTGGGGATGAGCTTCTCCCACTGTAGGGAAGATTTGCCCTAATTTTCACGTATTGGGTTTGTTGAGCGAAATTCCAGACGTCTCGCAGCTTTGATGTTTTGACGTAACCGAGATGCTTATAACGTTATCCATCGGATGCCTTAAGATTTTTTTGCCATTTTCCATAATCGTCTCTTATGACACCCACGGAACTAAATGGGGTAATAGATTTCTCTTTTATTAATTTTTATATTACACCGCCACTAAATGGCAGACCCAGAAATGACTCTGCCCGGATACCTGGAATCTTCGGGACTTAAGGATTAACAGCCTGTTGTTATACTGGGTTTCCATCGACCCTGCCAAATGAAAACACAATATTGCATATACGATACCCACGTAGGCAGAGTAGGAGTCCATACCATCACGTAGTGACAAGCTTTCGGTCAACCTTACATATACGTGGTAGAACCAAGCTTCAACTATATTGTGGTTTTAGCACAAATAGGTTGGGTCAATTAGCGAAGGACCATGCCCTCACAGAATACCAGCATAAAATAGCGGCTTAATGCTGCTGTGTTGCGTATGGTGAGTGTAGAGTACCGCAGAATCTTTTTACCGGAAACGAGGCATTCCATCTTAGTCCTTAGGGGAAACCTATCAGCATTTTTATTCTTCATTGAGCCTGATTTTTACACTTACTATCAGGTGGACTACGTGTTCGTTTGTCATCCTTATTCTATAAAAAAACTGTGGCAAAGCAACTAAAGTTAGTAGCTACTGCAGCTCATTAAGACGTGAAACCAACATGAAACAAAGATCGCTTTAGGTGCGTCGTCATCCCTAAGTACTACGATACAATACCTCACAGCCTTTAATTTCAATGGCTCTTTTTACCCTACAGACCGGTTTTTAAAAGGGCAGTACCTAACCAGAAGTACTCCTTAGCGTTTTAGTATCTAGTCAATTATATATATTCCAATAATGTTTATTACAAAATTAAGTGAAATTGCGCAAAGCTTTTAATCTTAAAACATATTTATCTATCATCTGTGGTAAAACTTAGTTATTCTAAACCCTTTGATCTCTAGTTCCAGTTAACTGAAAGTTTGACAGTTTCCTTTTAATTTTTCGATGTTTCTTTACTGTATTTTATATTTGTTTAATTTCGTCTAATTTATTCAATTTCATAAGAATTTTATCTTTAACGATGCTCTATGAGAAGTTTAATAAATGTCAATAACTTAAAATTTCAACAAGAAAGATGTTAGAGTGTTTCAGCCTTTTTATTTTGTATGACTGACATGATTCTTGAATGTATGTATGTATGTTATATTTTACACGTTTAAAGTCAGTCTGCAGCTATATTATGGTTGTAGTAAAAAAGTCTGTTAGAAAAAAGATCGCACTCTCACAGAACCGCTTAATGCTGCTGTGTTTCGTAGGGTGAGTGAACCGGAGACCCTTTTTACTTTAAACGAAACATTCCATCTTAGCCCTTATAGAGCGATAACGCATCTGCTTTTGGGTATTTAACCCATGGCAGATATAGATGTCTTTAGGTCACTGTATCCATTTACCATCCAATCGACTAAGTGCACGTTTGTCACCCATATTTCATTTAAAAATATATGTTCGTTGATTTTAATGTCGATGACTTTGAACTGGTCGTCAGATTCCGAAGATTAATAATACGCGTCGCAATTAATAATTTGTCAAAGGGCAACACAGATAATGTTATGACGCTAGAATAACATTAATATGGCGTAACTGTTAATCACCATTCACACATATAATTGACTATCTTCGTCAAAGGACACCACAGAAACAGTCGTTCATGTGTTGCACCAGATGAATTGTAACCTCGTATACCATATAAAAAAAATATTTAAAAAAACATCACCTCAGAGATATAGTATTAAAGGCATAAGAGAAAATCAAAATCATTAAAATGTTGATTGTCGCTTTTAGGCCTAATTTTAATAAAATTTACCTAAAAGGTAAATTTTCTAACGAGTAACTTTTACTTTGATCGCATGAAGCTGATTAGACAGACCACCTTATTCAACAGAGTCAAAAATTTTGCAAAGGCTTATCGGATTAAATGATTAAAAATAAAATTTATGGGTTTAGAGTAATCCGACTTAAACGAGAACTCCATTAAAGAAATTAATTTTTAACAAAAAGCCGACTATCACTGCCTCGCAAATATATAGATTTGACTGACTTATTTTAGAAGGGAAATACGTTAGTCAAACTTTAAATTTTTTTATAGAAAATGGAAAATAGAGAAATGGAATTTATAAGTAGATATTTTTGCAATATAAGCCATTTTGTTTTACGTACGAGACATTACAGGTAAAATAATATGATACTCATTAAGTCATTTTTAAGTTTAATTTGTCCTCAGAGTTACATAAATTGCTAGTAATTATTCTAAGCATTAATCACTGGTTTCAGAATATGTCTGTTTCATGCAAGGAACCGAGGTGAACCTCAACGGAACTTTTAAATAAATAATAATATTTTACAGTTATATTTTCCGCAGTACAGATAACTATGCAAATGTTTGGATTTTATTAAATTATTTCAGAAGCAAAATACGAGTACGTCAGCAAACTTATAATAACTTCATATAGAAATATTTTTTATTTAATATATATGTAAGTAAAACTTATTAAATTTTATTTATTACTGATTTGGAAAATATCTCCCGTCATGTGAACGACCAACATAAAACTAAGTGAGATTTCTTTTTAAATAAAGAAAAATAAACAGTTATTTTATGTTAAATTAAAAGATTTAACTAAGGATTTCATTGATACCGGTGGGGATCAAACCCGGGTTGCTTGCCTACTGTGATATGTACGGCGAGCGCTTAACCCCTGAGCAACAATGGTTCTTAATGGCAGTATGTCCTTACTAAAATGCAAAACCTAAGTACCACAAACTGAGTTCAGCCCTCAACCACACGTTGACGCAGTGTGACGTCTGACCAAATGTTTTTTTTTAATCAAATGCTAAAGCTTTAAAAAGGTAAAACGTTAAAACCTCAAAAAATTTTAAGAGGATTATCATAATGAACTGTGTCGTTCCTTTCACGAAACGTCTTGGCTCTAATCCAAAATAGAATTCAACTGGACAACGTTTAGTTTTATTTCTGATATGATACTATTTTTATACGTGGTAGAGCCATGCTGCAGTTATATTAGAAGTATAGTTGTAGCACGAATGGGTCGGCTCGACTGGGGAAGGACCACTTTCTCACAGAATACCAGCGTGAAATAGTAGCTTAATGCTGCTGTATTTCGTATGGTGAGTGTAGAGAACCGGAGACCCTTTTTACTGGAAACGAGGCATTCCATCTTAGTCCTCACGGGTGACAACGCATCTGCATTTTGATTTGTAATCGAATATAGATGTGGATGTCTATGGGCCACAGTAACCACTTACCATCAGGTGGACTGCGTGCTCGTTCGTCACCCTATCCTATTAAAAAAATCGTGTTAGAGGTCATGAAATTAAATTCCACTCAAAATTAATGCCTTCGTGGTGCAGGGCCTTAGCAGTTGCGGCGCTAACGTCCGCAGGTTCAAATCATGTTCGAAACAAGTATTTGTATGACCTACGAGTAGAGGTCAAAATTTTCGCGGAATTAATAGGAAAAGTGGTGAAATTATACACGAATTTATTTTTTATGTATTGTTTTTATATATGGTCATGTAGAAAGGATGAATGAGGAAAGAGTGACAAAGCAAATTTATATTGCAGAAGTGAATGGAAGAGTCGGAAAGGAACATCATAGGTGAAAGTCTATCGACCAAATTGGCGATATATTGAAAATGGGCCTGATTAGGAGTACCCTTAATCAACGAGCACGTGTGCGTAGGTATATGAATGTAGAGGAAGCGAGAAAGGTGTGTCAGGATCGTGCCGAATGGAAGTCTGTAGTATCTGCCTACCCGTCTGGGTGACAGGCATAAGTGTTCATGTATGTATATATTAACCATTAGCTCTAATACACTTTTCAGACCGTATAGACAAGTTATTCATACCTTCGAAAAAAATTGTCAAGGACCTCAACAGAAATTGCCACCTTTACTTCTTTGTCAAGTGTAAATTTCTTTCCCATGATTTCAATTGAGTCTTCGCCTTGCTTGAAAAAGCTGTGCCACTTATAAATCATCTTTTCTACAGGACAAGAGTATCCGTAAACAGAAGACATATATTTCGTTATGATATGTGGCAGTGTGTTTCCTTGCTTAGTGAAGAACTGAAAGCACAAGGAACTCAAAGCACAAAACTTAATTTTCTCCATAGTGAGTGTTGACTTTCGAATTCACTTGTTTATCCTGTGTCATCGAAAAGGTTAATGAACCGATCTGGCTGAAATTTGTATTGAGTCATCAAGTAGTGACAGTCAAAAAAATCTGATTTTCCATCTGTAGCCCCTACATTCCGCAAACTTATTGACCCGCCCTCATAATGGTAATTGTTCCACGTCTGAATAGTTGTTCCTGTAAAAATGTATGTATTTAAGCCGCGTCCATGATACGTGAGAAAAATTTATTTATTTTTACAATAAATTCTACGTAAAAATATAACTTGTCTTATGTATAGATATGTAATGATCAAAAATTCGTAAATGTAGTCTTCGTCGACCTAGCTTACTTGTACTACAAAAGGTGCAAACAAACTACTCAAAAAAGCATTACCTTTAAAGCACCACAGATTTATAATAAATTGCCTTGTAATTTAAAAAAAAGTAAGCTTGCTCATTTAGTAGTTTTATGTCTCAGCTGTCTCAACATATAATTGAACATTTTTCACCATTAAATTGAGGCTATGAAGCAACCAACTGAGTGTTCGGCGACCATTAGAATAAGTTTACTAAAATGTAATTATTATTTTCATGTATGTGACATTGCCTTTTTTAAATAAATTTCTTTAAACCTTTTTATAACTAGCTAGTAATTCAAAATGGCAAACATTGGGGACTGCTGACAAAAGCGAAAACTTAAAAATTGTAACGTCAAAAACTTAAATTTCATAATTCGTTAATTAAAATCATTATAGTTATCATAATCTGGTTTTCAGATCTATAAAAATTTCGACCAGCAATTATATATATTTTTTTTTTTTTATTTAAAAGGACAACCAACAAGACGAACACTAATACATGGATTTTAAGGTAACATGAATATCAAACTAAAGCTAAGCGTCATCTTAATTATAGGCTGCCACGGCATGCAAATGTGGACTATGCAAATAAAACTTAAATAGGTTAGTTAACACTAAGCAAATGACAACTTAAACATTTTAATCATCATTTAACAATCATTATTTTTATATGTTAAAAAATCAAACAATAGATATAGATACTTGAATCAAACAGACACCATTGACTTGAGAAACTGACCGAGCTTGCGTCTAAATTTCAACGGCTTGTCAGAAAAGATGTCGATGTTGTAAGACTTAGATATTAAGTTGTACTGTCTCTGTAAGCGATTCATGGTGGCATGGTGACCTAAGCAACTTTTGGCATCTTTTGGTGAGAATGGAACGTAACGTACGCGACGCGGCAACTTGTATGGGATATTAAAATTGACAGATCGCAATAACGCAGGGCAGTCAATGAGGCCATTGATAATCTTATAAAAAAGCAATTGATCCAAAAACATTCTTCGCTCTTGTAGGCTAGTCATTTTAAAATAGGCAAGACGTTCCTTATATGAGGGCAGCAGTTTCGCTTTGTTAGATTGGTAGGATAGGTGCCAGAGAAATCTCTTCTGTATTCGCTCGATTCGCCTGATATGAACCTCATAATGTGGGGACCAAACCTGACTACAATATTCCAAACCCGAACGAACCAATGCCAAATACAGGAGAACTTTTGTTGAGGGCTTTTTGAATTCCATTGCATTCCGCAGCACAAACCCTAGCATCTGGAAACCTTTTGTTGCGACATGGTCAATGTGCTTATGAAAACGTAATTTTTTATCCATAATGACGCCCAAATCGCGAATAGAGTCCACCTCTTGCAATTTTTGACCGGCAATATTGTAGGACGGCGACAAATTCGTTTTGCATCTCGAAAATCTGATAAATTTACATTTTTCAGTATTTAAATATAACCTGTTCTCCCTACACCATCCAGCGAGTCGATCTAGATCCTCCTGTAATAGCAATGAATCATTAATACTTCTGATCTGCATAGACAGTTTCATATCATCAGCGTAGAGGAAACAAGCAGCGTGATCAAAGATACCCGCGATATCATTAATAAATATATTAAAGAGGATTGGACCCAGATGCGAACCTTGTGGAACGCCGGAAGTTGGCTGAAAGGAATGCGATGCGTAGCCATTAACCACAACGTGCGACTTGCGCTGATAAAGATAGGATTCAAACCATTCCAGAAGGCTGCCATACACACCCAAACGAGAAAGTTTACCCAGTAAAATTTTGTGATCAACTGAATCGAAAGCCTTACTAAAGTCGGTGTATATGGTGTCTACAGTAATACGGGAATCAAGGGAGCTAGAAACAAAATCCACAAACGGGATCAAATTAGTTACCGTTGAGCGAGATGCCAAAAATCCTGATTGGCAAGGAGAAATTAAATGCTTTATGTGATAGGACAAGACCGGGCAAACCAACGATTCAAATGCCTTCCCAAAGACTGAGAGTATCGAAATGGCCCTATAGTTCTTCACGGATGCCGAATCTCCCGACTTAAAAACTGGAACAATTCTCGCCTCCTTCCAGATCGAGGGAAATACGCCATTCGTTAGAGACTCATTAAATATTATTGTTAGAGGAAAGGAAAGAGATTCACAGCATTGAACTACAAACAACGAGGGTATTCCATCTGGTCCAGCTCCCTTATTCTTATCTAGTCCTTTCAGAGTTTTCAGAACATCCTCCCGCCTAAGGGTGAGACTTCCAAGGAAGCAAGAGACTGAGTATTCTAGATCAGGTACATTGCAGAGAGGCAAGCTTGTTCGGTAAACCGAGGCAAAATAGGAGGCAAAGAGATTACAAATACCAGTACCAGAAGTTTCTTCCTTATCATCGAAAGTCATTGTAGATGGATACGCATTGCTATTGACTTTTTTACTCTTGAGAAAGGTCCAAAACTTTTTTGGATTTACTGATAGGGACTTTTCGAGATCAGTTATATATTTAAGATAACAAGATTCTGTTAAATCAGAGCACCGTTTTTTAATTTTTTGGAATGCCAGTTCGTCGAGTGGGTTATTGTACTTTTTGTATTTTATCCTGAGCTTATACTTCTCACGTGAGAGGCGAATAAGATCCCTGGTATACCACGGGGGAAACTTTTTTGATGCTGGTTTGCTTTTAGGAACATATTTTAAGATAGAACTTCTTAGTATTGAGTAAAATTTGTTAGTCATTTCATCCACTGAGGAGCACGAAGCCAGGTCACTCTCCCATGGTATCGAGCTTAAATAATTAGATATTTTTTCAAAATCAGCTTTATAGAAGTTATGCCTCTCATTATAATTACGGGAAAGAAGTTTAGCTGAATACCTGGAAGGCAGCGTAAATACCAGCGGTGGGTGATAATCATCTACAGAACTGAGCTCAGAGTTACTTCGTGTCACTTTCAACTGAATACTAAGATTAGAGAGAACGAGGTCCAAAATTTTGCCTTTATGGTTTAGGACCGTATTATATTGTGTAAGATTATTTAAAGCCATGAAGTCCAGTAAAGTGCTTTCAAATGAAGACTTAGTCATATTATTGCCATTTACAGCAAACGGTACCTCCGTATCGTTCCAGGCAATACCACTCAGATTAAAATCTCCCAAAATTACCGCTTTTGCGTTAGACTCTAAGACTCTATTAGCGTTGTCGATATAATGTTCCAGAAAATGTTTTTGAATGGGCGACGGGAGGTAGACGCCACACAATAAAAGCTTATTTGGGGTACCTTTTTCCGTAGGTATATTCAATTCGATCCAAATATCCTCACATTTACTCTCAAAATGGTGTAGCCTACGGGAATAAATATGCTTTGACACAGCCACCAATACCCCGCCACCAGATTTGTCCTGATGGAAGCCACTAGTCTCGCGGTCGCGTCTAAAAACTGCGTAACGATCACTAAACAACTCGGAGTCAAAAATAGTGCTATTTAACCAAGTCTCACATAACACTACTATATCATAAACGTATTTTAATATGTTTTTGTACAAGTTTGTCGTCTTCGTTCGAAGACCCCTAACGTTTTGAAAATATACATTTAAACTATTGAACTTTAAGCCATATACTATTACACGATAGATTACAAAATAACGAAAAGAACCTAAGATAAATTGTCCAGGGTCGATTTATTACGCACTAAGACGTATTCAGATGTATCAGTTTTCCGCATATATATACGGCCGCCCCGGACCCATACATGTTTGTATTGAAGTTCTTTTGCACGTTTACGGGACAAAGCGTGAAGAAGCTTATTCTCAGGTGAAAGATTTTCTACTACATATATGGGAGTCTTCCTGTTAGGCCCCAATCCTACATGCTCCGTGTTCAATTTTTCCTGTGAGTGAGTTTTATTGTATTTCAATGCAGCGGCTAGCAGGGAGTCCCTGGAGCGAGGGCTGTTAAGTTTAACTAGAATAGAGCGAGGACGGGTACTCTCGGGGTTCTTCTTAGCAATGCGTGAACAATATAAGATATCCGACTCGTTTATAGGGCAGCATATGGTTTTGCTCAAATTTGTTACAATAGATAAAACGTTTTCAGACTTACGCTCAGGAACACATTGGATTTCCAGGTTCGATGCCCGAGAGATTTGCTCCATTTGATTAAGACGGCTAGTAATGATGATAAGATCACTCTGTAGGGTTTCCTTTTCCTTAATAATTGTGTCAATTTTAGTCTTACAGCCACTCAAATCCTTTTTACATTGCTCAAACGAATCACTCATGAATTGTATTGATTCCGTGAGACCAGTGATCTCTCCCCTAAAAGCCTGTAGTTGTCTATTCAGGTCAGCTTTCAAATCTTTCACGCATTCTTCCATGATGACCCTCATCTCCTCCTGTATAATAACACGCAACTCCGACCGTGATACATTAAAACTCGTACCGGCGTCTGACTCAAGAAGTGAATCCGGGCCTTTACGGCGCAAGGTGACGTTAGCTTTGGGGTTACTGGGCGTCGATGGCCGGACCGGTGTATTAGAGTTATCGCTGCGCGGCTTTTTATTCTTACATTCAGGGCACAGCCAATCTGCCTTAACTTCAGTCGATAGGTTTTTAAGCTGAGCAGGCGAAATGGCGACACATATGCAATGATAGTATGCCACACAGACACAACATTGCATGCATTCAGAGTCCTTAATCTTAGTATGACAGGCGGAGCATTGATGCATATTACGTTCAAAATCGCGGCAACTACGTATACATGCAAACAATGCAGGTGCAAGCGGCGCTTGAATGCGACAGCAATTATGTCACTTGTCTCTTATCGCGCCGGGGGTGAGGTGAGGTACCCCGCGAGTCCACAGGCAGCTGCCGAGTGTTATAGTATTAAAATATTATTTTTATAGCTAGCACAACACACGGGATTATAGCCGCAACTGCTATTAGAAAGCGCTTCGTAAGAAGTAAACTCGCACGCACTGACACTGGATTTTTGCTACACTAATCGACAACACGTCCACTTACGAGTAATATATTGACTGAACTTTTATACGTATTAGAGCGACGTTGCAACTATACTCAGTTCGTACCACAAATGGGTCGGCGTGACCGGAAGATTCACAGAACGTAAAACAGTATAAAATAGCGGCATGATTCTGTTGTGTTACATGTGTTAAGTGTAGAGAATCATCTGTATTTTTACTGGGAACGAGGTTTTCCATCCTTATCCCCACGGGTGAAAACGCATCAGCTTCTGGTTTCTTAATTGAGGAGAGATGTAGATGTCTATCTCCCCTCCGAAAAACCTCCGCATAAAAATTATCTTTATTTTACTAAGACTAAAGCTATTCAACTACATTTATTTTTATTTGTTTTTAATAAAACAAGTATAAAACGGATAATAAGGATTTTTACTATATTGCGTTGGTGGACTAAAACGAAACAAAATTATAAAACCCTTTGTTATAGGTACCTTTGTTATAGTACACCTCGAATAAATTCAAATTTAAGGCGTGACATATAGTGCTCTAGCTTACCTTTGAAGCAATACTCGTTTACTCCGATATGTTATCACCATTAGCCGACTCATTCGTGCTACAACTATAATACAGCTGCAGCATGGCTTTACTACGTGGCTTTCGTTTAGCTTCTGAGTATGCACGGCTCATATTTTCGCTATTTAGTTATTAATTATAATTTATTATATTTTAGCGTTACTTTTTTACAACATAAATAACTCTAAGAGCCGTGGTAGCTCAGATGGTTAGCACTCGCTGTAAATTTCACAATACGCGAGCAAACTGGGTTCGATCCCCACTGGACCCTTGACATTGTTAATTGCAATTTTAAGTGTTGATTTACCACGTACTCGGCGGTAAAGGAAAACATCGTGAGGAAACCTGCATGTCTGAGAAATAAAAAAAAAATATTTCGAAGACATATGAAGTTCGCCAACACGCGTTGGGGCAGCACGGCGGACACTTCCTTGCCCTAAAACCCTCTCAGAAATGAGCGGAGCCCTGTGTCCAGGAATGGGACGTATATAGGCTGTAACTTTTTTTTATAAATAACTGTTACAAACAACTTACGTTTAACTTACGTTTGAGAATTTAGGAAGCCAATAAGTGTGGCTGCGTGATATTCGTGTCTTGTACAACGTTAATTAGCGTTTGCATTAAAATACTTTGGTTTTATAAGATTCTTCAAATAACAACTATTCTAGCATCTTTTTTATCGTGGAGAAATCCTCATCCACCATCACCATGCATTGCGTGGGCAACGAAAAGGTTATGACTGACTCCTACCGGCTAAAATCCCACGATGGTCACCATCAGCGTGTACGAGGGGTTCTGGGATCTCCGATGCGAACGCATTCGTTGCCCCACCATTGCTTTGTTACACTATTATTATTTGGCAATTCACACGCAATTTGCCCTTAGGCAAAATGATTTTTTTTTGCCAAAGGGTAAATGACATGTGATTTGCCGGCAAGTAACTTGATTCTATCAAGGATTGAAATTTTAATTTTATTTAATCATCTAATAACTATACACCGTTACAGATTATCAAAAGTCCACTGCTGACCATAGAATTCTCCAATAGATTATATCACGGGGAATATATGCTCTTAGCAGGTGAGTTGGCAAACGCAGTTTTATTTTAATTTTCAGTTGTTATTACGAAGACATTGCTACTCATCTTCTAGTTTGTTTCCTTCTGTCGCTTCTTTCGACATCCGTTGAAGGGTTTAAATTAGTTGATATTCTTACACCACCGCTACATGCTCTTATAATAATAATGTCCTCTAGACCGAATTTCGGACACGGTGCTCATTTTCAACGAATACTAGCCATGTGCGTAGGACAGGATTATAGTACCCATTGTATGCGCAAGCACAGGTGCACTCTCTGTTCCCTCACTCTCATAGTCCGATGGGACGACACGACCTCGCTAGAAATCGGGCGTAGCACCAGCGGCTGAATGTGCTTTCGAAGCCACAGGGATGAAACCCTGATGACTTTCTGACTCTGGACTGCTCCTTCGTGACAGAAAAACTCAATATATGATTTTGGCCTGAACCAGGATTCCAACCGCGATTACGACTTTACGACCACTAGATCAATAAGGCAGCCTTAGTCATATAATAATATACAATTAAATAATTAAATATCATCAAATGTTTCTTTTTCTTCATCAGCTCGTTATATTCCTTTTGATCGAAATATATAATATAATATAAAATATAATAAATACATAAATATACAGAACGATTAAAACCTTCGATTTAAAGCCATTATTCGCTTTAATATACCAACGTAAAATGGAAAATCAGTAGTGGTGTATTTCATATGTTAAGTGTAGAAAAACGAAGAATTTTATTACTGAGAGACGAAGCGTTATCTTAGCCCTCAGGAGCGACAACGTATCTTTATTCTAATTCTGAAGGTTGACTATTTTACATGGAAGAGCCAACGCTGCAGCTTTATTACTGGTATATTTGTAGAACGGATGGGTCGGTTCGACTGGGGAACGACCACGCCCTCACACAATTTAACCATCGTTAAATAGCAGCTTAACGCTGCTGTGTATCGTAAGGTAAGTGTAAAGAACCGGCAAATCATTTTTACTGCAAACGAGGCATTCCTTCTAAGTACTAATTGATCGAAGTTTGTAATCGAGGTTACATATAGATGTCTATGAGCCGCAGCAACCACTTACCACAAGGTTAACTAGGTGCTCGTTTGTCACCCTTATCCTATAAAAACATACAATGCAGCAGCATTATGCTGGAGGTATCAACATCAATTTAACATTAAATAACAACATCTACCGTCTCCAGGATTTAAAAAAAAATCAAGCTTCTAAGTTTTTACAAAATTACGGTTCAATAATTTATGTCTTATTTTATCATTGATTTTATGGTTTCTTCGACCATGGTAACGGCGGGGCAGGGGGTGCTAAGAATCTCCGGTGGAGGTTCGGTTGCCACCTACGACGACTCGACCTGGCAACATTTAACGCACGCACACTGAGGACTGACGAGAAGATCCTGGAGCTGGAAGAAAAGATAGACAAGTTGCACTGGAGTATTATAGGATTATCCGAGGTCCGAAGAGAGGGGGAGGACACGGTGATTCTCGAATCCGGCAACTTGTTCTATCACCGGGAGGGCGACTATTTGTCCCAAGGAGGTGTCGGATTTATCGTCCACAAGTCTCTCGTCAACAACGTTGTAAAGATTGGGAGTGTGTCGACGAGGGTCGCGTACCTGATACTCAGAATCACCAAACGGTATTCGCTGAAGGTCATACAGGTTTACGCACCAACCTCGGCACATCCCGATGAGGAGGTGGAGGAAATGTATGAGGATATTTCCAAAGCCATGCATTCCTCCAAAACCCACTACACGGTGTTGATGGGAGACTTCAACGAAAAACTAGGCACAAGAGAAAGCGGTGAGCTGAAGTTAGGGAAATTTGGAGTAGGGCAACGGAACCGAAGGGGCCAGCAGCTGGCCGACTTTATGGAGAAAGAGGGACTCTTTATGATGAACTCTTTCTTCCAGAAGCGGCCCCACAGGAAGTGGACCTGGTCGAGCCCCGACGGTTCGACAAAAAATGAGATTGACTTCATTATGACGACCAGACGCCAACTGTTCAGTGATGTCTCAGTGATCGCAAGGGTGAAAACTGGCAGCGATCACCGAATGGTTAGAGGCACACTGAACCTAAACCTTAAGTTGGAGAGGTCTCGTCTAATGAAGTCAACGCTCCGTCCCACTCGTGCTCTAATCCAGAATCCCGAAAACTTTCAGCTCGAGTTACACAACCGCTTTCAGTGCCTACAAGATTGCAATGCTGTGGACGATTTGAATGACAAGCTCGTGGAAACTGTCCATGCGGTCGGAGCTAAGTTCTGCAAGACCCGCCGCAGAAGAACACAAAAACTCTCCGATCACACTCTTAATCTCATGGCTGTTAGACGGGAGATGAGGCTGCAATCGTCAACAGACTTGACAGCATACAGGCAACTGAACAGACAGATCTCCAAATGCATGCGGCGAGACTTACGCAACTTTAATACTGCTCGTATTAAAGAAGCGATCGAGCGGAAACAGGGCTCCAAAGTCTTTGCCAGAGATCTGTCTGCCCGTAAGAGCCAACTGTCAAAGCTGAAGACTGAGTGTGGCAGCATCGTTTCCGCGACACCTGAGATTTTGAGTGAGATTGAGAGGTTCTATGGGCAGCTGTACACATCATCGTTGGAGCCACACGTAAGTGTGAGTAACGATCCAAGAGCAAGTCTTATCCGACACTATTCCGATGATATCCCGGACGTCAGTCTAAGCGAGATTAGAATGGCTCTCTAGCACCTTAAAAACGGCAGGGCCCCAGGCGAGGATGGAATTACAGCGGAGCTTCTGAAAGCGGGTGGAACACCGGTACTTGAAGTCCTTCAGAGGCTCTTCAATTCCGTCCTCCATGGTGGCACTACTCCAGAGGCGTGGAGCAGAAGTGCGGTGGTCTTGTTCTTTAAGAAAGGCGACACCGCTCTCTTGAAGAACTACAGACCGATTTCCCTTCTGAGCCGCGTCTACGTGCTGTTTTCGAGAGTCATTACGAATCGTCTCGCACGCAGACTCGACGACTTCCAGCCTCCCGAACAAGCCGGTTTCCGAAAAAGCTTCAGTACCATAGACCACATACATACCCTGCGGCAGATTGTACAGAAGACTGAAGAGTACAATTTGCCACTTTGCGTGGCGTATGTGGACTATAAGAAAGCCTTTGATTCCGTCGAAATTTGGGCGGTGCTGCAGTCGCTTCAGCGGTGCCAAGTTGACTGTCGGTATATCGAAGTGCTGAAGTATTTGTACAGTAGGGCTACGATGGCTATCCGAGTACAGAACCAGAGCTCGAAACCTATCCAACTGCAGAGAGGTGTAAGACAGGGTGACGTTATATCCCCGAAACTCTTCACCGCTGCTTTGGAAGACTTTTTCAAGCTACTGGACTGGAAAGGATACGGTATTAACATCAATGGCGAGTACATCACCCACCTTCGATTTGCCGACGATATAGTCCTTATGGCAGAATCGCTGGAGGACTTAAGCACTATGCTCAATGACCTCAATAGTGCCTCCCAACGGATAGGTCTTAAGATGAACATGGACAAAGATCATGTTTAATGTCCATGTCACACTTATGCCGGTAGTTGTTGGGAGCACTATGCTCGAAGTTGTTGACGAGTACGTTTACCTGGGACAAATAGTCCGACTAGGTAAGTCCAACTTCGACCGAGAGGTCAATCGACGGATTCAACTCGGCTGGGCAGCGTTTGGGAAATTACGACATATCTTCTCGTCAGGTATAGCTCAATCTCTAAAAACTAGATTGTACAACCAGTGCGTGTTGCCAGTGATGACTTACGGATCTGAGACGTGGTCCTTCACTGCTGGCCGTATGAGAACGCTCAAGGTCGCTCAGCGAGCTATGGAGAGGGCTATGCTCGGAGTTTCTCTGCGTGATAGACTCAGAAATGAGGATATCCGCAGTAAAACCAGAGTGACTGACATAGCCCAACGGATTAGTATGCTGAAGTGGCAATGGGCCGGCCATATAGCTCGAAGAACCGATAACCGATGGGGAAGAAAGGTTCTCGAGTGGCAGCCTCGTACCGGTAGGCGTAGTGTAGGGCGACCCCCCACAAGATGGAGTGACGACCTGGTAAGATATGCAGGAAGTCGATGGATGCAGGTGGCTCAGGACCGTGCTTTGTGGCATTACTTGGGGGAGGCCTATGTTCAGCAGTGCACTTGTTAAGGGCTGTAATGATGATGAAATGATTATGGTTTCTTACTCTGCCTTTTGATTTTTAATCGATTATGGTTCACAATATTCATATACCATCAGGACTGCGGAGATTGTTTGCTCGTTTGTCAACCTTATTCTATAAAAAATTACTACAGCAGACGAATGAAACTGAGTGATGGATTCTCGAACACCAGCTACCACACTGCTACTTGTTAGTATTGTCATTTACAGTAAAACTATCTAAAATGTACAGAAAATGTTAATGGTCACATGTTCCAGTTTTTTGTTGAATCTCTAATAAGTTTTTACGTACTGTGTTAGGACACTATTTTTTCCTTTTGTTTTTAGTTCTTCGACAGTAAAATATATAGAGAACTTTTTTAAAGTATTTGTATGAGCGTCGTTTTTTCCGGTCTAGCTAACAAAAGCTGAACGCGATATAACTTACTTATAAACACCAAATTACAAAATTGAAACTATTTTGGTAATGAACCGTATCAGATGGCATACAGGACGTTTTCGCTGACTTCAAAAATATAACTTTGAAAAATTATTAAGAATATTTATTAATAAACAGATAATTATATTCGTTGACGCCTCCTCTGTGTTTGTATACTATGTAGTCATGAATTGACGGACCGTATCACACGAGTTTTAACCTTCCGGGCGAACTTTCTCTGTCTACATATGAGACATAGCAAAAGTCGGTGCATTACATATTATCTGTCTTACGGTGCCACGATAGGGACACAGGGATACGAGTCATTGAATTCCACTTTATATGAATATTCATATTTACTACCAAAATACGTATAACATAAGTGCTTACATTATTATAAAAGTTCAATATAATTTCCATTTGTGAGACAGAACGAGAATCTGTACATCACATATCTGCCTTGCGGTGCCACGACAGAGTATACGAGGCATTGAACTTCATTTTATATGAATATTCATACGTTCATATTTCCCACCAAAGTATATATAATAATATCATTGTTTATAGCGTAATAAAATGCAATATAAATCTATGTATGAGACAGAACGAGTGTCTGCACATTACATATCTGCCTTGCGGTGCCACGAGGGGGTACACGAGGCATTGAATTTTATTTTATATGAATATTAATACGTTCATATTTACTACCAAAATGTATATAATATTAATGCTCACTGTCTAATAAAAAAGCAGTATCAAATCTATGTTTTAGACAGAACGAGTCTATACATTACATATCTACCCTGCGGTGCCACCAAGGGTTACATGAGGCACTGGATTCTATTTCACACGAATATTGTATGTCTTTTTCTCTACAAAAATGTTTGGAAAGGTTATTATACCCGCGGTACCACTGGCGTGTACACGAAGCTATTTTCACAACTGATTTTACTCATTGAATAAAACTAAATTTACGGATTCTATTGCGTTTATTTTACTGGTTTTTACTTATTTTTAATTCCCGACGTTTCGGGTGCTTTACAGCACCCATTGTCACGGGGAGAACTGAGGTGTTTGACGTCCCAATGTCATTGTTAGCCCGGCTACCTTCAGTTTTTGAATATTAATTTTAGGTCCGATTTACGCAAAACGAACTTACAGTATCTTGAAGTCTTGCAGTGGTATGCTTGGGTTTGGGTATAATTTTGTTAATTATAGGATCCCAAGCAAATGGCAGCACCCAACCATCTTCTCTATTGAAATTAGGATGTTTTTTAATTTCAATAGCCTCGCGTATCATCCTTGGTAGGAATCGGTGTTCTTTTGCGAGGATTTGTGGTTTATCAAATCTGATGTAATGGTGGGGACAATCTTGAACATGTTCACAGACTGCAGAATTCCCGGAGCGTCGGTGCTTCATGTCAGCTATATGTTATTTCACGCGGTTTTTTATGGATCTTTTTGTTTGACCTATGTAAGGGAATTAAAATAAGTATAATCAGTTAAATAAACGCGATAAAATCCGTAAATTTAGTTTTATTCAATGTGTAACGTTCGCATAAATTTAAGAAATCATTATGATCTCACTCATTTTCAGGACAAAAGAGGACAAAAATTATTTTCTCAAGTGATGAGGAAGATAAAGATTTTACACAGCATTCTCAACCTAAAACTTATCAGTCAATCTTGTATTAAAAGAAAAATTGCTTTTAAATTCTCCAAATTCCATTCTTTTTTAACAAGTGCCGAATCAGAGATAGAAGGTTATGTGAAAAATGAGCCATATGCTTTCAAATTCGAACATTGTATGTTATAGGTGTTTTCAAGGAGATTGGTGAAGAAAATAATGATAATGTAAATAACTGCATTAGACTGTTATGTGCCTTATACGATTTAAAGGCTCCGTTAAAAACAGCATTACTGCTATCAGAGCCAACCAATTATTATAAAAAAAGCTCTCAAGGTAACCTAAGTGACTTCTTATTTGGTACAGAATTTTGTTTTAAAAAGATCAAAGGATCTTCATAAATCTATAAACAAATATTCAGAAACCTTTGAAATATTGGGACCAGTCTCCATCAGTAACAACTCACTATACATGCAATAGCCTCCAGCAGTTGCTTTATACCAGCAGAGGTATCAAGTAGTATATGGTAGGCGCCAATCCCAACCATCAAGGAAAAAAGAATAAAGGGGTAAGCAATTTCACTTGACCTTCTTTAATTCCAAATGGTGTAAAATTTTATAAATATTTTAAAAAAAACTGTCTCATAGTAGGTCGACAACAATACATTAGTGTGAGTCGAGCATGTCCTTTCACATAATATATTGAGTTTAGTATGTCAGATAATACTGTATTTAATACAGCTGCTTATTGGTAAATACCATGATATGATATATACATAGATGAAGAAATTCAGAAAATAAAACATGGAAAGTTCTAGAATTGCTGTTAATTGGATAATAAATTTAATTAAAAAAATATGAACACCTTAAATTACATTTAAATAACTTGGTCTTAAAATTTAAAATTATAGCATTTTCATACCTTGTAACACAAATATTTTTCATGAATGTTATGTCAATTATTAAATTACAATCCACTACAATCATATAGGAAATTTTCTATTTTCATAGACAAATTAATGTCTGTTTGTCCAGCTATCTTTTATAGGTAAATGTATACAAAACAAATAATATGTATCAAAAAAATAATTTTGAATCTAAATTAATACTGTAAAATCGTATAAGTAATACCACTACAGGGGGTGCTTATAAAACGAAAATCCTTTCAGTACATAATGAAAGTGATATTGTTTTTTGGTTCAAAAATTACATATTTTTAATTAAGAAATTACATATTGAATATATTTTAGTTTTTACTTTTGATAATAACATTTTGTTATAATCCCCATATCTTAAATTTCTTTTAAGAATACAGCTATATCATATATAAACCACATAGATGGCATATAATATACCACACCCACACACCACATTATGTGACATAACTTTTAAAATTGATCTTGTGAAATATACGTATTTCTTTTTTGCCTTATAAATAACATCTTATGGTAATTCTCTCGTGTGCAAAGAATTCAGGAAAACTAATGGCGAAATAAAATGGGAATCAAATTCCGAAACCTATAAAAAGATGGTCTATAAGAAAAGTAATAGATAAACTTAAGCTTTGCTGTTAGATAAAATACAAATGCATAAAATAATGGGTTAACCTTCAGTTTTAGTTCAGTTTTAGTAACCTAAAGTTTTATGTACTATTCTCCACAATCTTGAAACGGAATACAGACGAAGGAATAAACTTCTAGTCTTAATAAGCCTGTTACTAAATCGTTGCTAAAAGAAACGACTTATTGAAATGCTTACCCTGGTCAGCAACTATTATGTAAGATCTCCTTTGATCTAAGCTTACATTGCTGTGGCAGTGCTGTCAAAGAGGTATTTATGTATGTAAAACATAAAAATAAGCCCTTGTCTTCATATACAATACGTATATAAAAACATTATCTATTATATAGTCTATACTGTCTAAAGTCGTGGTAGATAAAGTAAGAAATTTACTAATTGTTCTTGCTATTAAGATTTTGGCTCGTACTATTAAGTTAAACAGTTCTTTTCTGGTGTTTATAGGAAGAAAACTAGAATACACTCAAAGCTTAAGTCTAACATAATTTGGTTAACAAAGCTGAATTTCTTCAAAAGGAAAAAACAAAGAAATATACAGTAGTAAGAGAAAATATGAGTATTTTTAACCGACTTCAAGAAGGAGGAGGTGTTCAGTTCCACTTTATGTTTTTTATATGTCTTGCCAGCTATTCTATAGGTGAGCCGATTTTGATGAGTCTTTTTTTATTTGAAAGCTGGTGCTTCAAGTGTGATCTCATGTAGATTTAATCGGGATCTGACAAGTGGTTTTTGAGTTGTCCTTAATTCGTATTCGACTAACTTTGAATACATTTATGATCTTCTCATTTTATAGGGTTCCGTAGTCAACTAGGAACCCTTATAGATTCGCCATGTCTGTCTGTCCGTCTCTCCGTCCTCGCTTAATCTCTGTGACCGTTAGCACTAGAAAGCTGAAATTTGGTACCAATATGTGTATCAATCACGCCAACAAAGTGGTAAAATAAAAATTTGAAAAAATGTTTTATTAGGGTAGCCCTATATGTAAAGTGGGAAGTGATTTTTTTTTTTAATTTCAACCCTAACGTGTTATATATTGTTGGAAAGGTATTTAAAATGAATAGGGGGCTAAAAATCATTTTTGATAATGTAAATAATTTCGGAAATAATCGCTCCAAAAGTAAAAAACAATGTGTCCCCCCCCTCCTCTAACTTTTGAACCATAAGTTTAGAACATATGAAAAAAATCTGAAAAATAGAACTTTATAAGGACTTTCTAGGAAAATCATTTTGAACTTGGATGGAAACAACAGTACCCACTACCGGGAGCAGTTGCAGGAGCGCGGAGCGCTGCTGGAGCGCGAACATAATGGATACCCACCTTTAAACTCATAAGTGGGAACACTTATTGTGACGGACGGGAAACTACGGAACCCTACACTGAGCGTGGCCCGACACAGTCTTGGCCGGTTTTTTATTTATATTGAAGTCGGTTGTACAAAGTTTTTAATTGTGCCACTTAAATCAGTTACCTCACAATATCACTTGTATGTCACTTGTATTATAAGATGCCATTATTATTTAAGTGCATTTGAAAAGTATAAAAATAATAAACAACAATTCATAATGGCAAATAATACTATCTAAGTTTATATATTATGCTTATTCATAATATATATGTAGCAGTGGGAGTTCATATAGGTTGGGATACCTGTAAAAATAATATTTTCGCCCGGAAGGTTACAACTCGTGTGTTTCGGTCCATCAATTCATAACTACATAGTATACAAACACACAGGAGGCGTACACTTCATATAATTTTGATCGAAGGACACTTACAAGTAAATTACGTTGATCAAATAATTATACTTTGCTTAATAATATCAAATAAATATAAAACAAAGTGGAAGCGCAGGTGCTAAGCGCTCGCTGTATGTGAATTCCACTCAGACCGACTCGGATTCAATCCTCGTCGACACCGATTGTTCAGATCACTGAACGATATTAAGGTGAGAGAAGCGGTAAAACCGGTCTCCTGGCGGCCGCGGTCGGCTTGGAGTGGAGCGGGGATGAGCAAACGGACCTAACACCGACAGTACGCGTGGACGCTCATATAATATCATTTTTAATTATAGTAATAATATAATAATAATAATATTCCACAACTATCACACAACGCCATCTAGTCCCAAGCTAAGCAGAGCTTGTGTTATGGGTACTAGACAACTGATAAACATACTTATATATTTCTAAATACATAAATATTATAGATAAATTACACCCAGACACAGAACAAATGATCGAGCTCATCACACTAACATTTGTGCAGTCAGGGTCACTAACCACTAGACCAACAGGCCCGTCAAATTGTCAAAAATCAATTTAATTGAAACATACTGTAACGTTTAGATACCTATTATACCAAATTTTATATAAATTTGCAGTCATTTCATTTAGTACTACAACATCGAGAACAAACACCGATGAAAGTTTTGTTTACAATTTCAAATTTTTTAAAATTTAAATTAAAAATTCAAAATCATTACCTCGGTGGTGAAGGAGAAAACATCATAAAATAATTGTGATTCTTTTTTAAATTTCTGAGCATGTGTCAGAAATTAAAAAAAATACCAATTCCCAAATGTTTGATACCAAATCTATTTTTATTTTATTTTTTACAACAAAACCAAGCGTGTTGAAGGATAAGGTGTTTTTTTTTTTCGTTAAAATAACAGATATTTATTTTTTATCATAAACATATTTCCAAACTGCACATAGTTTTTGAGAAATTTGAAAAGAAAGGAACTAAGTTTAAAGTTATTTTCGATGATTCATTAATGTCGCTTAAGGTACCTGAGGAACTTAGCGTATGTTATAATTCACACTGTAACAATACCCATCATAGGTTAATGCTTGATGAAATGTACAATAATATTGTTACTATTTTATCTGAAGCCGCTATACAGAGTTATGATGGCCATAGATGTTATAAGCATAGTGGTCGTATTGTAGGTTGGAACAGACATGTGAGGGAAGCACATGTGATGGCTAGGTTTAAATATCGCATATGGCTGTGGCATAACAAACCAAGTAGTGGTCCCATATATATGACGATATGTGCCGAACACGTAAAATATTTAAGAGCAAACTAAAATGGTGTCAGAACCATCAAGAGCAAATTCAACTCGATATCATAGCATCACATCGTAAGGCGAATAATTTCAAAAAATTCTGGAAAGCCACCAACAAACCTGATATTAATCCTACCCTGCCTGTGTGCGTTGGAGGTGTAAACGAACCTATTAGCATAGCTAATATGTTTGCAGAGCATTTTAAAATAGAGTCGTTGCTAGTTACATCGCAGCCGATGCCCGGAGATGAAAGCTATCATGGCAGTCATGACTTCATTCGTTTTACTCCTGAACAAGTGGCAACTGCCATTAAAAATATGACTAGGGGGAAATCTCCCGGCCATGATTCTCTCAGCATCGAGCACCTGCAGTATGCCGGACCTCACCTGCCTTGATTACTCGCTACGTTCTTCTCTTCATGTCTCTGTCATTCGTATCTGCCTCAAGACCTTATGCGGACAATAGTTGTGCCTATAGTTAAAAACAAAACAGGTGACGTAGGAGATAAGTGTAATTATCGACCCATATCTTTGGCCAAAATTATGGCTAAAATTGACTTGACAGCCTGTTGGATACACAGCTGGAAAGTTATATTGAGTTGCACGATGCACAGTTTGGGTTTCGGTCTGAATTGTCTACTGAGAATGCTATCTTAGCCCTAAAGCACACTGTTGAATATTACACAAAGCGACGTACACCTGTATATGCATGTTCATAGATCACTCCAGAGCTTTTGATCTTGTAAATTATGACATATTATGGGATAAGCTACGCCAGAAAAAGATTCCAGCTGAGCTTTTGAAGATTTTTCAGTACTGGTACAATAATCAGTATAATAATGTGAGATGGGCCGATAAGTTCTCTGACAGGTACAGATTGCAATGTGGGGTCAGACAGGGAGGAATTACGTCACCAAAGCTTTTCAACCTGTACATAAATGACCTAATCGTTGAACTCAGCAGCAGAAAAGTCGGATGTCGTATCGACGATGTAAGTTTTAACAACATAAGTTACGCGGATGATATGGTGTTGCCGAGTCCCACGGTTAAGGCCACCAGATAACTCCTTAAGATATGTGAGAAGTATGCGTTAAACCATGGCCTACGATACAATGGTAATAAAAGCGAATTCATGGTGTTTAGGGCCGTTGGCTGTAAAAGCCCAGAAAATGTGCCTGCAATTAAATTAAATGACATTGAATTAAAACGCGTTGATAAATTTAAGTACCTAGGGCATTTTGTTACCGATGACCTAAGTGACAATGTTGATATTGAAAGGGAACGTAGGGCGCTGGCAGTCCGATGTAATATGTTGGCACGTAGGTTTGCGCGGTGTAGTGAACAAGTAAAGATAACACTATTTAAAGCGTACTGTCAAGTTTTCTACACGTGCAGCCTGTGGTCGAATTATTCACAGCGGACTGTCGACACCTTACGTGTCCAGTATAATAATGGCTTCAGGATCTTGTTGGGGCTACCCCGATTTTGCAGTGCATCAGGCATGTTTGCAAAGGCGCGTACAGATGACTATTACGCCCTTATAAGAAAGAAAACAGCCTCGTTGCTTGGCAGGGTGCGGGATAGCTCCAACTCCATCATGAGAATAATTGCTGAAAGATACGACTCATTCCTCCTTAGGCAATATTACCGCCTATGTTTAGTTAATAAGGCGCTTATATTTAAGAATTAGATTAAGGTACTAACATAGGTTATAAGTTCCATATTTACTAACAAATTTTATGGATCACTTGGTTATCTGAAATAAAATTATTATTATTATTATTATTGTTATTAAATTTGAAAATTGAATCTGCTGTAATTTTTGTTAGAGACTACGCAGACGAAATTGCGGGTGAAAGTTAGTAGTTAGTAAACTGGACGATAAAATATCTGCTTCTTTTACAGCTGGACTATTGTATTATCTAATCATAAAATCTGTAACTCATAACTGAAAAAAGCCAACCGTCATACAACATGCAGCGCATAAATCGTGTTTAAGAGCGAGTCGTACAAATTGGAAGGATAAACGGGATAAACTGTGTCCTAGCAGGCTCTTTACAATTGTCTCGAGGGGGTGCTAAACTTGCCTTTTATTTTACGGGCCGATACAAAGTTCAACAATGCCCGGAAAAGTTTCGGCGATCAGTGAATTTTTAATATAAGTTATATTGCCTACAGGGTCACAACTTGGGACAGTTTATCCGATGTCCGACGTTATTCTACCTTTAAGAGAAATATTCTTACACCTGTACCTACCCACTTCAGACTTCTTTTACTTCAGATAAAAGTTCAAAGTTAATTAGCTTCTAATAATCTTACTATCTGGTTTGAAAGCAACTCCCGCTCTCCCTCGGTTGCATGCACTATCCCCTTCATCGCTAATCCCAACACCACTACTCTGGGAAAGACACCATCGTTGATAACACGACGCGTGTTTCGCCTCTAAACAAGGCATTCTCGGGTGAAATAGACTCTGTGGTGGCTGACCGATAAGTTTAGTTAAATAAATTGTTCGCGGAAGTGGAAAATGCAAACAACTGTACAATATACACGCTTACGCTTTCAAACTAATAATATGGAAAGTTTGCTAAGAAATTAAAACGATACATCTGCAAGTGGTTGTAACAGTACGGATATTTTAAAACACCATTAGCTGCCAAGAACCCGGGATTTAATAAAAATTTCATTCAAGTAGAATCATTACAGCCTCAATCTTAGCCGTAACTCAACTCGTTTTGTTGTTATATTCTCGTTGAGTTCTTATAATTTTAAATGATACGAAGAATAATTTTGGAATTGTTTTTGGGATGCCTTTGTTTTGCAGTGGAACCAACAATGCCATTTTGCAGCTATGTTATAGCACGAATGTGTCATCTAGGCAGGACCACGCTCTCACAGAATACCTTTGGCGGTAAAAGGAAAAGAGGAGATCTCCCCCCGGGCTAGGTGTTCTGCTCGGGAAGCGGTCAAAGCTGCATATGATAATTCAGAGCTGTTCTATATATACTGTTTTACTATGGAACTTTCATAACGCGATTTAGGCTCTGATGTTTTTCGCTTGTGGCGTGACGACAGCGCCGCCACATCACCTATCTGCTCAGACTTGAGGTCGATAGTGCAGTCCGATTGCCGGTGCGTTCTTAATGCGTGGAGAATGCGTGCCGTATGCGTAAGAGCAAGTGACGCTGGTGTGAACGATATGATGATGTGTAATGCATGCCGTAATACCGACTTGCAGGTAATGCCAGTGAGAACGATGTATCGGAGCTAGTGCAAAAGTCTGCCTTATAAATTTGCGGTGAGTCGGGATGAAGACAAGTTGGACTGGCTTGCAGGAACTAAAGACTGCAGAAGACGATTCTCAGTAGTGAATGGTAGGGGTTCCTGAGGATAATGACGAAGCCTTGAAGTTGTAGTTTCCGAAGGCTGTTGGTTACGTGTTCAAATATCGTCGGGGTCACACACTTTAGTGATGGAAGAAAAAAGGGAGATCTCTCGCCGAGTACGATGTTCTGCCCGGGGAGCGGCCAATGTTCATGTGATAATTCGGAGCTATTCTATATATACTGTTTAACTTTGGAACTTTGATAGTACGATTTAGGCTTTGATGTGGCACTGTCGTCGCGCAACAGGTTAAACACGTGTGAAGAAACGGAGACACTTTTAATGGAAACGAGTAATTCTATCTGTTTTCGGCCTGGTCCTCGGGGGTGGCAACGCATCTAAATATTGATTCTTGATTGAGGATGGGTGTCTATGGGCTAATGTGCTTCAGAATCCGCTTTGCGATTTAGTGCTCTGTGTTTAAATACATTATCATAATGAAAAATTCAATTACTCGAAAATTTTCTTAAAGAATAAAGATGACAAACGATCACACAGACAACCTGATGATCTGTGATACCGTGGCTCACAAATATCTACCTGTATCCATCTTCGGTTGAGAATCACAATGCAGATATGTGACAATCGCTGAGAACTAAGATGGTATTCTTCATTTTCAGTAAAAAGTGTCGTCGGTACTTTTATTTCATCGAACATTAATCCACTAATTTACGCTGGTATTCTGCGAGAGCGAGATCCTTCCGCGGTCGAGCTAACCGATTCATGCTACAACCACAGTATAACTCTGGCATGACTCTACCACGTAATATAGACAAAAGCCGTTCATCAGCAAAAAATGTTGTTTTTACATTTTGATGAGGCTATAAATATTTTAATGGTGCGCAAATAATTATGAAAGGAAAGCAAAGAAAAGTCCTTCTCGCAGCTTCGAATGGTGCTATTTGTGTGTGTTATTTTATTAATAAGTTTTTCAAAGGTTATAATTACGTTTTAGATAAACTTAGCTCGTTTTAGTATCGCCAAATTTTGGAAAAAATTTGGTAAAATGAACTCTACTTAGAGATTTAGATGCATAAGTTGTTCAAAGTTTGACACCTCTACATGTATCACTCTTTTCTAAACAGGTAACAGTAGGGAATTTTATATTAAGCCTATTTAACAATATATTTTATCTGTTTAAGGTGATATAGAATGGTGAATATTTTCTGTATTCATATGTATGTAATTACTCTAAGTAAATTTTCCTTTAAATCTTCATAGAGCTTGGAATGTTTATATGGTTGGTCTTAAACTTATAGCTATGTGGGATATGTAACAAAAAACAATGTGCCAACTGTGTTACATGTTGAGCATGCCGTCAAAGGCGTCTAATGGGATATCGAGTTTGTGGTTGTGAAGGTCCGACTAAGCCCAATTTTTTGCATAATCACGATTCAACAAAGTGCTGTTATTTGGTCTCTGCTTCACCCTCGGACATTACATTCAATATGTTATGTCATATTTATATAAGGAGTTTATTTTATTTATTTAGAAAACCAACAGCTTTAAACTAAATAAAATTTACAACAGATCTTAACATAAGCCTTATTACAAGTTTCCCTATATTATCTATACATAATTTTAAAAAAATGATCGACAATTATTATGTTTGATGGCTAGTTTTTACCAGCAAGCCATTTTTCGGAATAATAAAATAAGAACCGACAAGTAACATGTTTAGAACTTGCGGGGACTATAATATAATTCGTACATGAAAACTAGCCAAGTCAGACCATAGACTACAATATATTATCCTAAGTTATAAGAAGAAACGATATTTTATGTTGTTATAAATAAATTTCAGGGCTGACCATTGAACTGGGCACCCAGTTAGAACTCACTTCTTTTGTCGTTGAAGTCAACAACCAAGGCATATATCATAATATTGAACTTGCCTCTCATTTCACATTATTGTTTTTGATGGGATATCACAACTTTTTGTACATAAATTATTAGTAGGTACTTATTTATAACAAAATTAATATCAAATGGTTTTAGTTGAACTGCTGTATTTTCTACGTTTACGGGGTATAATTGTCTTTTTGTGTTATTTTCTATATTTTGTTATACATTTGATATGTTTGAGTGAATTGCCCATTCAGTATCCGGAATTTCTTCATGCATTTTCTGTTTATACTTAATTTGGCCAAGTCGGGGCGGAATAACGTGCGCAGACGGTTGTACTCTACAATAGAGCTCTCTTATGACTTGATTTGACTTCGATCTAAATTGATAAGATGTACTCCATCTAAGGTTTTAGCTCTAGAGAGTCTAACGTAAGACTGCCCTCTACTAAATATAGAGGAGCCTATGTCGAGAAGAGCACTGTCAAGGCTAAGGCCTTGTGATTTGTGGATAGTAATAACATATGCTAAGCAAATAGGGAATTATTCCATGTGAACATAAACATTACTTAATATCTGAAACGGCAATTGCATTGAATAGGCAGCTTCCATCGGGAGGCATTGGAATAATTCGGTGTAAGGTAAGTGTGTCGACCATCCGTAATTCTATTGTACGACTCATTGTACAATATACGTAATGAAAAGATAAATATTTAAGACGATTACATAACAAATTACCTGTTATCTATTGAATTCTCAAGAAAATTTGTTTCCGTACCAATAAAGTCTCATTCTCACTCATTCAGAGTTAGATATATATACTGAAATTACTATACTAAAAAACTATACAAAAAAAACTATACTAAAATTATTATTAATTTTTGATTTAAACTATTTTTATTCCATCAAGACACGCGGTGCGTACTTACTTAAATAATTGTAACAATAATATAACCACAAATATATAAGTTTTTTTTAAGAAAACCTATTAATTTCGTAGCATAAATCGCCACCTCATAAGTTAGATATCGAAAGACAACTGGACAGAAAAACGGCGCTCGCGTTTTTGAGCACTACTGCCAGTGCCACCTGCCACTCGCTCGGACCTCAGACACGTTTTATCGCACCACTACCAATGCGAAATATTATAATAAAATGATGAAAATTTATCAGTTTCTTATTTATTCCTTTGTATTCACCTAATTACCTATCTGCATGCCAAATTTGAATTTTCTAGGTCAGCTGGAACTGGGTTAGAGTTTTGATCTATAGGTCAGTCAGTAATAAGAATGACGATTTTTGGACGTTAATATCTAAATAACCATTTAATATGTGTTTACGAAATTTAAAGTACATATAATATATCTTGCAAGTATCAATATATATGTGCCAAATTTGAAACGTTTATTTGAAATAGTTTTTGAGTTATGAGGGGGCCAAAAGTAGCTCCAAATGGTTCGTGTAATATTACACACGGTGCGGCTCGCCGTTCTGCTTGAACTTGGCTTGACACGCTACCTTGTGTCTGATTACTGAATGTGAGCTTGGAATCAAATAAGATACCAAGATCTCGGACTACCTCTGCTTTTTGAATTATTGAGCCATTCAATCTGTATGCATATTCAACCGGTTTAGTTCTGCGTGTAAATTTGCAAGTTTGATATTTCTTTACACTAACTGTGAATTAACATTCGATTATACATGTAATAATGGTCCAACCTGTTTAAATTTTCTTGAAGCTTATGACAATCATTTATATTATTAATTTTAAATTTTTTTGACATCTGCATACAGCAAGAATGAGGAACGTTTAAAGCATGTATATATATCATATTATAGATAAATGTTATACAGAAGGGGCCCTAAGTGAGACCCTTGTGGCACACCAGATGTAATTTTTATAAAATTTGATATGTGTCCTCCTAAAACTACTGCTTGGGAACGATTTTTATGTAAGACTCAGTCCATCTCAGAAGGTCCCCGTGTATTCCTAGTATTTTAACTTCCGAAGCAAGATGATGTGATGAATGACGTGAAGGCTTTTTTGAAATACGTGTAGATCACGTCAACCTGCCCCAGCCATCCATATAATTGATAGTATCTGTGATAAAATATATTAGGTTACTAATAGTTGATCCGCCTTTGAGGAAATCATGCTGAGATTCTGGTAAACCTCGACTTATGGTAGGGTAAATGTAGTTAAATAATGATTTTTAAAATATTTTCGCGAATATATTAAGTAAAGATATAGGTCTATAATTTTCATTCGTTAATACGGGTTCTTTTTTAAATATGGGTACTATATAAGCTTTTTTCCAGATGTATGGGAAAAACCTTCAAATTTGAACTTTCTAAGTCAGCTGGAACTGGGTTAGAGTTTTGATCTATAGGTCAGTCAGTGATAAAAAACCTTCCTGAAGAGATCTATTGAATAAAATATGAAGAGGGTCAGACAATGACTTAGCACATTTGAATATAAATATAGGTGGTATTTTGTCACTACCCGGTCCCTTTTTTACATCTACTTGCTGTAGCGCTTTAAAAGTATCTGCCTCGGAAACCCAAAAGCAATGTAAATGTTGGTCGTTGCTACTAGAAGGTATAGGTAATGCAACATCAGGATATGAAGGAGCAGGCGGGATAAACACATTTTTGAAAAATGAATTGAAGACTTCTACTTCTATGCGGGTCTTCGCTATGCGTTGTATTTTTAAACGACATTTTATTTGGATAAGAATATGTATTACCTTGTTTTGATTTGATAAAAGACTAGAAACATTTAGAGTTATTCAGTATGGCTTGTTGATTAGTATCCAAACAATTATAACAATACTGTTTTTTATAAACTGACGCACGCTTACGTAATAAAGAGAACATGTTGTAATCCGCTAAGTTATGAAACTTTTTCCAATTTCTGTAAGCTTTAGCCTTTTCTTTTAAGATATTAATCAATGTTTTATTATACCAAGGGGGCCTTTTCGTGTTGTGAGGTAAAGATATTACACTAGGTGCATATATTTTGTCTATGCAATAATTGAATTGTTTGTAAAAGAAATCTACAGTTTCTTAAACATGTCCAGTGTATAATTGTGTTAAAAAAACATACTTTATTATTTGTAATTTTAATTTACTAACTTTGTTTCAATTTTAATAATATATTATTGTTACAACTCCTCCCGACATATTATTATTAAGCATTATAATTTATAATATAACATTTTCATTCCATACAGATAACAAGACTTCAAGACAAGAATATTTACGTGGTAGAGCCATGCTGCAGCTATATTACTGGTAGATTTGTGGCACGAATGGGTCGAATGAATCAACAGGGGACCACGCTCTCATAGAATACCAGCTTCCAATCTGCTGAGTTTCGTTTCGTGAGTGTAGGGAACAGGAAACCCTTTTTACTGGAAACAAGGCATTCCATCCTATTCCTCACGGGTGACAATGCATTTGTATTTTGATTCGTTATCGAGGATAGATGTAGATATCTATAACCCACAGCAACCTTTTTATCATCAGTTGGACTGTGTGCACGTTTGCTACCATAATACTATATAAAAAAAACAAGAAATAGTTATTGAAAATCAAATGTGGTAACATGCAATTACCAATAGTTCAGAAAAAAGCCTTTTTTCTTGGAAAAACTAGCAAGAAACACAATGCGACTTTTTTAATAACTTGAAACGTAAGGTGTGTTGAACATTTAATTTCTTTATACACGAGTTAAAAAACAATGGATAGCGTGTTTGCGTTGAATTTATGACAAAATATAGTCGCTACGTCATTTCTTTACTTGCAAACAAATACACGAGATTTCCCTCTAGGATTGATCTCGATTCTTATGTTGTTAGTATTTTACGTGCGAGTTGTGGGTGTAGTAGTAAACTTTCTGTAATCTGTCTGTAGCGTTAGCTGAATTAAAACATAAATATTGTTATTAAAATTAACTATGAATATAATGTTTACTGTTTATATTGATGTTACTATATACCATTTACGCTAAAAGTTTGCAGTCTTTGTGTAATAATAATGTCCTCCAGACTGACATGCGATTACGCTGACCAGTTTCACCGAAGAATAGCTATTGGCAAAGGCCAGAATTTTAGTGGCCAAATATATGTGCAAGCAAAGCTGCACTGTCTGTTCCCTCACTCTCGTTGTCCAATAGGACAGTAAATCGACTCGTCCTGACTCCGGGCTGCTCTCCAGAATAAATAATGTGTGAAGATTTAGAATAAATGAACACACAGTATACTTGATGTAAGAGGTATCTTTGGCTCATAAATGTCTACATTTCTTATCAATGAACTATGAAAACGCAGATGTGTTGTCACCTTAGAGGAGATAAAATGACTCGTTTCCAGTAAAAAGGAACTCTGGTTTTTACATTCACCATACGAAACACAGCAGCATAAAGCTGCTATTTTACGCTGCTGTTCTGTGAAAACGTGCTTCTACCCCGTTCGGGCTGAACCACTCGTACTGCAACCATAGAACTACATGCTAATATAACTGCAGCGTGACTCTACCACGCAGAATCAGCTACAAAGCTAGGATCGTCCGGCGGGAAGAAAACCTAAATAACGAGAAGCAAACCCTAAATATTATTACAAAGAAATTTTTCACACTGTTCAGTACGTGTTGGTGTCCTAAACACTTCTGTTTATATTCCTCAAACATGTAGGTTTCCTTACGATGTTTTTCTTCACTGCTAAGCACTTGTTAAATCAGCACTTAAAGTTATATCTAGTAATCTCATTTAAGCTGGTGAATATTGATACTGGGTTGTTCACGCACTATTTACTCCCTTTACTTAGTATGTAAACAGTACTTATCTCCAGGGCCGATATTGTTTTCTTATTCCTATATTAATAGAAAAATACTTATTTGGTGTGGGCTATATATACATAGGTGCCTGGTTTAAATCTGGCTCGAAGGACTACGGGCAAAACGTAGGGCGAGGCGATGATAATAAAATGAAAAATGTGAATCCACTTCAATAATTTGGTGTAATTGGTTAAGAAAAATATAATACTAATCTATGGTTGTAGCAGTCGTACACAAGTCGTAGATATTATGAAAATTATTTGCCTAAGCCTTGTACGTACGAGTTAATATTCTCAAATCCTTTATTCTTTTTAATACTTATGTTCAACTTATATTAATATATTATTATTATAAATGTAAGTAGCTACAAAAAAGTAATTTCCCGACGTTATAAATTTCAATTTACATTTTTGTCGAAATTGTCAGACTTATGAGAAGAATAACGTACGGATAATACAATATTAACGTAGCAAAAGGTTCGCGTACATATTGTACAGGATTCCTCTCTAAAAAAGAAATAAATTCGTTTTCTTTGTCTCTGCTTGTAAGAAACCATGGATTTCATGATGTTCAAAAAGGACTTTTTTTGTCTACTTACGTACGTACGTACGTGGTTATGGGATAAGCATTTGATATTGCAGATGCCCAGGTTCCAATTTTTACCGGGAGTCAATTTTTTGTAAAATATAAATGGTTCCAAACAGCATACAAACCTGGTTTTAATTTTTATCACGTAAATGCAACCAGATACGGTAGTAAAATATGTTGCCACCATTTTTAACCAATTCCTAAAAAGGAGAACTTTTTCAATTGGAGTGTATTTTTCGTATGTGTGTCACGTGATATCTTACTAATTATACCAATTCTAAATGAATTTTTATCATGCTTTATTTTAATAAAGTAGGCTATACCTCAAGGAGGAAATAAAAAAAGGTAACTAACTTTAACTATTTAGATGACATTCTAGTTATTACTTTAACTATTTCACTGTCCCGTAAGTCATAATATATTGTTACGAGCTTGAGGTTCGTGGCAATAAAAATTGCCGATAGAATTACCTAAATTAACACTATAATTCACTTTACACTAATTAAAGTTAAAAACACTAATAATTAATCACAGTAATTCACTTTATTCCGCTCCGAAGCTTCGCTTGTCTCGCCGACTTCAATACTTCCCCGATCGCACCTTGCAGTGCCTATAAATACACATTAGTACCGAATCATCTAGAATATTCAAGTAAACACGCGCAAGGTACTGAGAGTTCGAGTTTCAACTTCAAGAAGTTTGGTTCTTCGGTTCGAGACTAGATGGCACTAGTGCCGTCGACTTTGGCGCGTAACAATACGATCATTTTAATTATTTGACTTTTGTGTTTTTGTGGATAGGGGAAACTGTTGAGATTGTGATATTCTATTTATAAAATAGTTAATAATTCTTACATTGTTTTACAAGGCATTTAAAATATTCACATTAGTATTTGTCCTGTATCGTTGAGGCAATTAACGAGTACGTACATACATTTCACAAGGACAAACATATAGATATAGTACAATTATTTGTCCGCCTTATAAATACTTATCCTACAAACGTAATATAGCTGTGCCATGTTGCATGTAAAAATACAATAAAACATTTTAACATTTTTTATAATTTTTAACCTTAAAAGCAGTAAGGTTGTCCACTCTAGGCCGTAAAGTTAAAATTTGACGTGACATTATTTCCAAAGAACATAGAGATACAAAACTTAAGCAGATTGATTGTAAAAGTAAGGTAAAAGACGAATAATGAGGGATTTACGGCTAACGTTACGATTTGCCTTGAGGACGGAAATTGGGGATGAGTTAATATGATTTTTAATGGTTTTAGAAAAAATTATGTTGAGTTTTAACATTTTTAAATAAAATCTATAACAATGTTATATAAAAGTTTATTGATTGCAATTTCAAAATTCAAATTACATTCAACTGAACCAGATCGTTAGACCTCCTATAAAACAAATTGTATTATGTTAGCTGCACCTGGATTATCCAATGTTCTAACCGAACATTCAGCACTTAAGACCTTAGAGGCCTATAGGGGCCGAGTATGACCTGGCGATCAGCAGTGTTGGTGATATCGACACCCGTTAAAGTACGCTAATTCGCACGAACCAACCGTCGTTATATCAAACAGTTTTATTTCGATTTATTAGCAGATAAGACCGTCTTTATTTTCTTTGTTTTTTTTATAAGGTATCGCTGTCAAAAAAGGAAGTGCCGGCATTTTATAGTTGAGCGGCTGGATGTGTAGTGTGTTGTGCTAACTTAGGTACATCTGGTGTGCGTAAGATAATTAGGCCTCATTGACAAGTTCTAAATTTTTAAAACACAATAGAGCCACGGTGTAGCGTTAATTATATTGTATTTATTTAATTATGATACTGTATTTACTATATTATTTAATAACTGAAATTTTTTTGAACACACACTCAGATCCTGTGTTATTTAAATTACATGAATTTTGTGGTTTTCCTATTTTCAGCTTGATTTTTCTCTTACGAACCGATCCAGCTACTTTACTTGAAGATCTGAATATTGCCAGTTCAAAATACTAACAACAGTTGAAGTAAAGACGTTGATTCATTTAAAACTTGTAAATACTTTGAACATTATACAGTGTGCTATTGTTAAGCGAACTTTATTCGTGCAACAGAACCAAGGAGTAGAGCTTAAAGTATTTTCGCAACAACATCAGCCATATCTTCTCACGACACAGTAGAAGAAAAAATTTAAAAGCCTTATGTTTGGTAGAGTATTAAATTAAACTTAACTTGTAAGTTGCTTATTTTATTAAATAAAATGTATGTATTATGTTCCCAGCTGTAGACGTAGTATACAAAACAAACAGTGTAGTTTTAGTTCACGTAATATACTTTAAGTATACTAACTATACTCTTAATAAATGCACAATTATATACACAAACGTAACAGGTCAACATTCCATCTATTGAGAGCCGCCATACACTTAGCTTATCGGTACAAGTTGTTTTTATTTAGGACTTTGAAATATTGGATCCAAAAACCTAATAAACTATGGTTGTGAACCCATCGAATTTTAAATAAAAAGTTCAATTTTCCGTTAATTATCACTATATTACTCCGTAATAGAAAACACGCACATATATTAAAAATAATTACATAAATATATATATATATATATATATATATATATATATATATATATATATATATATATATATATATATATATATATATATATATATATATATATATATATATATATATATATATGTGCGTGTGTGTCTGTAATCCTATAACACTGTTTGTTTTGTAACTGTAGCTTTCGTTTAAAGCTGTAAATAATATAATTTTATTTTATATGTTTTTGAAAGTCTTAAATTAAAACAGCTTGTACCGATAAGAGATAAGTGCAGGTGGCTCCCAATAGACGGAACGACGACCTGGTAAGAGTTACAGATAATCGAAGGATGGAGAATGGATTATGACCGTGGTTTGTGACACTCATAGTAGAATTTATTCAAGATAGTAATGTAATGTGTATGAGTTATGATGACGATGTTGATAAAATATTTCTGAGGTTCAGAGAGTTTGATTCAACTGTATTAGAAAGTTGTAAAAAGTTCTACCTATGTGTGTTAAGTAAGTAAACTTTTCGTTTCGTATATTTTTGTAAATATAGGAGGCATTAGAGTATGCGGCTTAATTGATGGTAAATACCACCGCCCGTGTACAACTGCAACACCAGGGTTACTACAGGTGCATTGCTGGAATTTAAAAAATGATAAGGCTCTCCTCTTGAAAGTCCTCCTAAATCGTATCGATTTATTTTCCATAAAAATTATAACATTACTTCACTACACATGGACTGAATATAATACACAACACTATAAACCACAAGTGATACCATATGCTATAGAAAGGCTCAAACAAATTTGATCATAACGCAGAGATATAAAGCCTCATCATCATCATCATCAACATTACAGCCCTTCACAAGTCCACTGCTGAACATAGGCCTTCCCCAAGTAATGCCACAAAGCACGGTCCTGAGCCACCTGCATCCATCGACTTCCTGCATATCTTACCAGGTCGTCACTCCATCTAGTGGGGGGTCATCGTCCACTGCTGAACATAGGCCTTCCCCAAGTAATGCCACAAAGCACGGTCCTGAGCCACCTGCATCCATCGACTTCCTGCATATCTTACCAGGTCGTCACTCCATCTAGTGGGGGGTCACCCCACACTACGCCTACCGGTACGAGGCTGCCACTCAAGAACATTTCTTCCCCATCGGTTATCGGTTCTTCGAGCTATATGGCCGGCCCATTGCCACTTCAGCTTATAACTCCGTTGGGCTATGTCGGTCACTCTGGTTTTACTGTGGATATCCTCATTTCTGAGTCTATCACGCAGAGAAACTCCGAGCATAGCCCTCTCCATAGCTTGCTGAGCGACCTTGAGCGTCCTCATACGGCCAGCAGTGAAGGACCACGTCTCAGATCCGTAAGTCATCACTGGCAACACGCACTGGTTGTACAATCTAGTTTTTAGAGATTGAGGTACACCTGACGAGAAGATATGTCGTAATTTCCCGAACGCTGCCCAGCCGAGTTGAATCCGTCGATTGACCTCTCTGTCGAAGTTAGACTTACCTAGTCAGACTATTCGTCCCAGGTAAACGTACTCGTCAACATCTTCGAGCATAGTGCTCTCAACAACTACCGGCATAGGTGTGACATGGACATTAAACATGATCTTGTTTTGTCCATGTTCATCTTAAGACCTATCCGTTGGGAGGCGCTATTGAGGTCATTGAGCATAGTGCTTAAGTCCTTCAGCGATCCTGCCATAAGGACTATATCATAAATATATATATATATATATATATATATATATATATATATATATATATATATATATATATATATATATATATATATATATATATATAATAAATCGAAGGTGACAGGTGATGTACTCGCCATTGATGTTAATACCGTATCCTTTCCAGTCCAGTAGCTTGAAAACGTTTTTCAATGCAGCGGTGAAGAGTTTCGGGGATATAACATCACGCTGTCTTATACCTCTCTGCAGTTGGATAGGTTTCGAGCTCTGGTTCTGTAGGTACTTGGATAGCCATCGTAGCTCTATTGTACAAACACTTCTCATTGCAGACTTAATGTTCCTACACAAGTTACTGCATAACAAAATCAAAAGTCCTCGATCACATTAAATTAGTTATCCCGTACAGATATCCTCGATATCCAATTCGCAAATTATTTAGCATAACTTGCCACAAAACTAATTTAGGCGCACATTATCCCCTAGCCAGAATATGTAACACATACAATGAAATTATGACCAAGATACCGGACATTGACATTTTCAACGACTCTTCCCGATGCTTCAAAAAAAAAAATTGACCAATTTCTTTTCACCCTCTCAGCACACACTTATTCTTTAGTTAGTTTTTTTTATGTACGTTGTTTTGTATTCAGTGCCACTGTTGTGTATACCTGTAATTGGCAAACATATTTAACCATATACATTTGTTATTGTGTTATTGTTAATGTTTAATGTGTTTTGCTGTTGGTGTACCTTATAAATAAATAAATAAATAAACACTTCAGCACTTCGATACACCGACAGTCAACTTGGCACCGCTGAAGGGACTATAGCACCGCCCAAATTTCAACAGAATCAAAGGCTTTCTCATAGTCCACATACGCCAGGCAAAGTAGCAGATTGTACTCTTCAGTCTTCTGTACAATCTGCCGCAGGATATGTATGTCGTCTATGGTACTGAAGCCTTTTCGGAAACCGGCTTGTTCGGGAGGCTGGAAGTCGTCGAGTCCGCGTGTGAGACGATTCATAATGACTCTCGAAAACAGCACGTAAACGCGGCTCAGAAAGGAAATCGGTCCGTAGTTCTTCAAGAGAGCGTTGCCGCTTTTCTTAAAGAACAAGACCACCGCATTTCTGCTCCACGCCTCTGGAGTAGTGCCACCATGGAGGGCGGAATTGTAGAGCTTCTGAAGGACTTAAAGTACCGGTGTTCCACCCGCTTTCAGAAGCTCCGCTGTAATTCCATCCTCGCCTGGGGCCCTGCCGTTTTAAAGGTGCTTGAGAGCCATTCTAATCTCGCTTAGTCTGTCGTCCTGGATATCATCGGAATAGTGTCGGATAATACTTGCTCTTGGATCGTTACTCACACTCGCGTGTGGCTCCAACGATGATGTGTACAGCTGCCCATAGAACCTCTCCATCTCACTCAAAATCTCAGACGTCCCGTAAATGATGCTGCCATACTCAGTCTTTAGCTTTGACAGTTGGCTCTTACTGGTAGTCAGATCTCTGGCAAAGACTTTGGAGCCCTGGTTCCGCTCGATCGCTTCTTAAATACGAGCAGTATTAAAGTTGCGTAAGTCTCGCCGCATGCATATGGAGATCTGTCTGTTCAGTTGCCTGTATGCTGTCAAATCTGTTGACGATTGCAGCCTTATCTCCCGTCTAACAGCCATGAGATTAAGAGTGTGATCGGAGAGTTATTGTGTTATTCTGCGGCGGGTCTTGCAGAACTTAGCTCCGATCGCATGGAAAGTTTCCACGAGCTTGTCATTCAATCGTCCACTGCATTGCAATCTTGTAGGCACAGAAAGCGGTTACGTAACTCGACTCGTCGTCATAATGAAGTCAATTTCATTTTTTGTCGAACCGCCGGGGCTCGACCAGGTCCATTTTCTGTGGAGCCGCTTCTGAAAGAAAGAGTTCATCATAAAGAGTCCCTCTTTCTCCATAAAGTCGGCCAGCTGCTGGCCCCTTTGGTTCCGTTGCGCTACTCCAAATTTCCCTATCTTCAGCTCACCGCTTTCTCTTGTGCCTAGTTTTGGTTGAAGTCTCCCATCAACACCATGTAGTGGGTTTTGGAGGAATGTATGGCTCTGGAAATATCCTCATACATTTCCTCCACCTCCTCATCGGGATGTGCCGAGGTTGGTGCGTAAACCTGAATGACCTTCAGCGAATACCGTTTGGTGAATCTGAGTATCAGGTACGCGACCCTCGTCGACACACTCCCAATCTTTACAACGTTGTTGACGAGAGACTTGTGGACGATAAATCCGACACCTCCTTGGGACAGATAGTCGCCCTCCCGGTGATAGAACTTAAGTCGCCGGATTCGAGAATCACCGTGTCCTCCCTCTCTCTTCGGACCTCGGAATATCCTATAATATTCCAGCGCAACTTGTCTATCTCTTCTTCCAGCTCCAGGGTCTTCTCGTCAGTCCTCAGGGTGCGTGCGTCAAATGTTGCCAGGTCAAGTCGTTGTAGGTGGCAACCGAACCTCCACCGGAGATTCTTAGCACTTCCTGCCCCGCCGTTACCATGGTCGCCACCGTAGCCAAGAATAGCGGGGCCACCGGGGACTGGGGGCCGTCTATTTGTGTAATTGTTCATGGGGGGTATATTGCCATAGTTGCCACGCTTGGCGAGCGGGTTGGCAACCGCAGTTTTTTTTATATAAAGCCTCAAGAACGTAAAACTCTAAACTATTTAGTACTATGTATACTTTTATTGCGTCCTGACCTAATCGACCTTGACCATGTAGTGGTGGTGTAAGAATACCCACTTTCCATATGATGCCTTGGGTGTTTTAAGAGGTGACATAGGGGAACTAAAAGAGCAGATTAGCAGCAGCATCATCCTGATAAAAAAATCAAAAGTAAATGCCGTTACCAAGCCACCTGCCAAGCGTACCTAATGGCAAAATCAATTAGGCAACCTGTTGGAAAGACCTGTATTCAGCAGTGGACTTCAACAGTATATAATAGATGGATGGATTATTGACTCCAATTGAAATTCAAAATTAGGATTCAAAGCCAGACACAAAGCAAACACTCTGACTACTAAATCACGCGGTCTTATTCACCGTTTTACAGAAAATCACGTGACGTTTACTGAGTACGAAGTTAATTTAAACCCTCAAAAGCGTACCTTATTTCCAAAATTTACGGAATCAGTTGAAATTGTGTGATTAATAATATAAAAGAGATTCAGAAGAAGCCGTTAGAACGTAGCATTAGGAGACAAAAATTGTCAAATTGTCGACAGATATCTGCTAATGAGCCTTGTCTAAATTGAGCCGCTCATCTTTTACATTAAATGCACTGGCGTCTGGCAAAATTATGCTTATTATACATCGAATCGTCACGTTTTAAATAAAAGACACGTTAATGAGTTGCAACAACTTTTACATAAATTCCATTAATTTATGTTTACAGTGTCAAGTGACAACTATTCATTATAGTTTTTATAGAATAAGGGTGATAAATGAGCGAAACGATTCAACGTGTTTGTTTCATGCTGGAGCTACGGAGCTACAGTTGTAGCACGAATTGATTAGCTCGACCAGGGAAAGACCACGCGCTTACAGAATATCAGCGTAAAATAGTAGCTCAAGGGTGTGTTTTGTATAGTGAGTGTAGAGAACTGGAAACACTTTTTACTAGAAACGAGCTATTCCATTTTCAATCTCAGAGGTTGAAGATGGAATACCTCGTTTACTTCGAATACGCGTCTCAATTTTAACACTTAATCGAGGATAGGTTTAGATTTCTATGCGTCACAGCATCCTCTTACCATCAAGTGGACTATGTGCTCGTTTGTCACCATTATTACCTGTAAAAAACACAGTTCACTTGATAGTAACTGACTTATGAAAGATTCACTGCTGAACATGCTTGCCTCCTCTATAAATTTTCTCATAGAGAGGATATTTTCCATAATTTCCGCACTCAGCAGATGGGTTTATAACTGCAGTTATTATTTGCACGTGTTATTAGGAAGACGCTACTGGTTTGTGTTTCTCTATGGTCTCTTAAGATACCTATGGAGCGATATAGGTAGTATATATTATTTTCTCTTCAACATCAGTGTCTTACGATGTAAATGGAGTCTTCAATTAAGCATAGCATGGCCGAATGACAGTACACAGACAGACAATAGAAGTAATTCATAAGCAAATGACAGACTTCGAAGAAGAGTTAAGAAATTCTCCTCATTCTATTCCTCATGTCCAACACTGTATAACTTGCTGAGGAGTTCACTTCATTAAAGACTTTTGTAGTTCAAGCACTGAGCAGTCTACAGCATCAAATAGGGCTCCTGGCCCATACTGTTGATCAGTTAGAAGTAAGCAGTCGTAGAAAAATGCTTCTATTTCATGGTGTACCAAAGAAATCAAAAGAAGATACTGCTCTGGTACACTGTTTCAAGGGATCTCAATGACGAGCTGAAGATACGCAACTGCTCAAATAGTAATATACGAAGGTGCAATTAGATGCGACCTATTATTGTAAAGTTTCAAAATCTGGTACTCCTTGACTCGGACTTGTAGATCAGGTGTCACAGTCTCTGAATTTCTAATTAAATCAAGACACGATGCATTCATGGCTGCTCGAGATAAGTTTGGAATTTCTAGTAGCTGGAGTAAGGATGGATCAGTTTATATTTTCATGCCCAATGGCTCTCGTATGCAGGTGCTTTCTCTTTTTTTACACAGATTTTTGAAAATTTTGGAGCTACGTTTTTATTACATATTTCTTTTCTTAAGTTATTGTCGCATTGGCTGCAAGTCCTTAAGCCAAAATTTATTATATGAATTCACTGATAACTTTGATATTTTAAACTCTATCTGATCTATCTGAACTGATGAATGTTACAATAGTTTGTAAGTAGTTTATTTGTGTAGCGGTATTACCAAAAATGTATTTTCTCCTCTTTTTTTATAGAACAGGGGCAAACGAGCATACGGCTTACCGGATGTTACGTGATTACCGTAGCCCATAATCAACCGCAACACCAGGGGAATTGTAGGTGCATTGTCGGCCTTTTACATAGGAGTAAGCTCTTTTCTTAAAGGTCCCCAGGTCGCATCGATCCGGGAAAATCGTAGATGGTAAACTATTCCACAAAGAAGTCATACGCAGAAGAAAACTCCTAGTGAAACGTACGGTGGTGGACCGCTAAACATCCAGATGGTGTGGATGGTATCAAGACGTTTGCCGCGTAATGCATTCACAGAATTTGGTGGCTGGGATTAATCCAAACAATTCCTCAGAGCACTCCCCGTTGTATATGCGAAAGAAAATGCAACATGTCTTCGCAGCGCCAGTGGATCGAGCTGATCGGAAAGCACTCGGTCATCGAAAATTCGAGCCGTTTTGCGCTGAATGCGGTCAAGTGGATGGAGCTAGCACTGGGGAGCCCCAGCCCAGAGATGGGAACAGTATTCCATGTGCAGTCGAACCTGCGCCTCTTTAAAATGTTTTTTTTTTTTGTTATAATTTGCAACAACACCCAATTGGTGGGTGCACACGACTACCTTGCTGTAAGAAGTACATTTAATTTAGTAGTTAATTTTATTTTAATAACATATACACTTAATTTAAATATATTATAAGCATATATATTGTAATGGCTATAAACGATACAATTGGCGAAAGTGAGATATGTTTTACAGCTAATAATAGCAGTTTTGTTACTATGGTAAGTGACAGTGGCAGTTCTATTTCCATCCCTCTCAGAGTTTCTTGTTTCGCAGGTTTCTGATTTCCCTATCAACTTCGACGTTGTTCATATAAATACACAGAGTATTCCGCCCCACTTCCTTTATATGCTGACGACTTTCACTTGTAAATATATATATATATATATATATATATATATATATATATATATATATATATATATATATATATATATATATATATGGTTATAGATATTTTATTCACAAAAGAACTATACATTTCACTTAATGAGAAGTTACAATATTCAAGTTATAAATGGGTTATGAGCATACAGATAGCAAATATATATTTTATTAATATACATATATATATATATATATATATATATATATATATATATATATATATATATATATATGTATATATATATATATATATATATATATATAGTAGGTTCAGGATTGAAAGATGACCTTATCACAAAAATTGATAGGGGCGTACTCCAATGGTTTGGGCACGTTGAACGAATGAGTGAAGACCGAATGGTGAAGAAAATATATAGAGCGAAAGTAAATATTAAAAAGTGTCGAGGTAGACCGAGACTAACTTTCGAAGACCATGTGAGCAAATTGCTCGAAGAGGGGAGGGTCAAGAGTACTCGGATACCTAGACGTGCATGTATGAAGAAGTTAATGAACCTGAAAGAATCGAAAGAGGTATGTAAGGATCGTGACACTTGGCGATCTGTTCCCTCTGGCTACCCCGTTAGGGATTGTGCGTGAAGATAAGTAAGTAAGTAAGTAATATATATATATTATAAAGGGAGGAAAGAGTTTCGTGACACAACTTCTTACTAGTTTAGGCATACAACTTACTACTTCCAATATTATCTTTTTGTGTATTGATGTACAAGTTAGCAATCTTTTAGTAGATAGTAATAAATAAAGTGGGTTACTACCCAAGGTACTTCTTATTGTTACCGATAACGCCGATTAGCGGTCGGCATATGGACAGTGTCGGATTTAGAATTTATTCATATATGTTGTTTTAGTTTGCTTTTAAAGATGTTAAAACTATTTAATATTTTTATTTCTTGTGGTAGTTTATTATATATTTTAACTCCATCAAAAAGTGTGCTCCGCTTACCATAGTTTGTTCGTACCATAGGTATGTAAATATTATTAGTGTTGCGAAGTACTATCTTTCCTTTGCCTTTATTTGTTATAAATTTTAATTGTGTGTGTATTTTATTATCTAAAATTTTCTTTATTAGAATACTATTATAGCAATATGTTTGATAAATATTCATAATTTTGGTTTCACTGTACAGTTTGTCTGTAGGCGTAAAGAAGTTATAATTAAATAATAGTTTTAATATTTTATTTTGGTTTATTTGTGAGTCTTTTAATGTTGTTTTATAAGTGCACCCACAAATTTCAACTAGATAATCCAGATGTGGTTTGACTAAAGCATTATAAATTGTTCGGCGAACACGGTAAGGAAGGCATCGAATACAACCATAAAGTGAACTCAGTAGAGAAGATAGTTCTCTTAGTAATATGCTGTTCTTATTTCTAAATCTCTGCTAAAACCATGTCCTCCCTCCACCTGGTACGCACTTCCAGGCTTTCAACTAATAAGAAACAATCGCTTAGTAGTTGTCGGTGGATGTGTTGCAATTTATCTACGTTCACACATTCCGTTCACTATTACCGATGTGCCTGCACAACTACCGCCGCTAATGCCGTTGAGCATTTTTTCATTGAAGTCACTCTATTACAGTCAAAAGTATAATAAATATCGTCCTATCTGTTTACAGCCCTTCTAATCTAAAGTCTTAAAGGTTGTCCACCAATGTGTCCGCTGCACTCGAATGAAAGGTAAAACCCTAACGCCAATCATGGGCAACCTTCCGTCTGAACGAATAAAACCCGGTTTCCCATTCATTCGATGTGGAGTGGATTATGCGGGTCTCATAAACGTACTGAACCGCAATGGAAGGGGAACTAAATTGGAAAAGGGTTATATTTGCATATTCGTTTGTTTTGTTACCCGGGACATTCATCTAGAACTTGTCAGTGCGTTAGCTGCTCAAGAATTTATATTAGCACCTCGTACGCCAAGCCATGCTCACTTTCGATCGCGCAATACCAACCTTACGCCCGCCAAGTAGTGATCGAATTAGATCAGAATTATGTAAACATGTCTACCTATGAAAAAACTATTTTTTCGTTTTAAACAAAACCAAAGACACTATGCAATAGATATTAGTATCAAAGACAAAGATATGCTCTTTTATTTTAAACCATAACCTGGCAATGTTTTTTAGAAAAAAAAAAAAGAAATCACTCTGAACTTCCGGCGTTCCACGTGTCACTTTGATGAAGTTGCTCTGTCTTTTTTATAGAATTTTATATTTGTGTCTGGACTAAAAACGAAAGTATTATACTTTTTACATTTCTTGTAATATAGTCAACACGTAGATATATAATTTGTGGTATAAAAAGTGAAAAGTAAATTGCCAAAAGTACTTCAAATTCCGAAAGGCCTGTTTTGGCGGGCGGGTTATAAATGTGTTATTTTTCAAATTCTCATTTATTTTTAGTGTAAAATGTAAGTAAAAATAGTTTTCCTACATATTTTGAAATAACATGACGTTGTATTTATTTCAAATTCACACGAACATATTTTAGAAATATTGTTCGAAATGTCACAGATAAAATATTATTTTATTTTTTTTTTTAATTTTTTAATATTTTAATATTTTGGTATGAGTAACGAATGGAAACACATAAAACATAAAATATACATATTTCCAAACAATTTCATATAAATTTCTCCAAAAACAAAGGTGTAGAATTCAAATTAGTAGTAATTTTGTCACTAAAATTGAAGTTTATACTACTATTATGCTATACAGTGTAATTTATATACTTTATTACAATTTCTAGCAACCAAAAATAATTTTATTCGATAGTTTATACATTCAACAAGACTTCCTGTAAGTTTTATCCATAAATATTGTCTCAAAGTGAAAATATAGCAAAATTTGCAATATTGCAAAAAATTTCCTAACCTAGAAATTTTCCCGCCAAAAAGGTCCCGAGTGAACGGGAGTGTAACATGTCGCGCGCTGTCAGAGCGTAGAAGTTAAAAGATTTATCTCACGACGAGGTAAACCAGCTCAAATTTTCTCAGATAACGGTAGAAGTTTCATTGGAGCCATGAAAGAGATTAACAAAATGTTAGAGCGAAATTCAAAGCAAATAATTGATAAATTATCAACTGAAAATATTGAATTTAAATTTATTTCCCTTTATGCTCCTCATTTTGGGAGATTGTGGGAAGCAAGAGTAAAATCCTGTAAGTTCCACCTTAAGCGAGTCGTAGGTACCGCTAACTTGACGTACGAGGAGTTCAGCACTGTGTTGGCACAGATCGAATCAGTCTTAAACTCCCGTCCTATAAGTCCTATGTCCTCAGATCCACATGATCTTCGTCCGCTTAGCCCAGCTCATTTTCTCATCAACCGACCACTCACTGCACCAGCCTGCAGAGACCTCACCAAAACACGGACTCGCAGCTTGACGCGGTTTCAAAGAGTGGAACAAATAAAACAGCACTTCTGGAAACGCTGGTCACAAGATTATGTTGCTGAACTTCAGACAAGAACGAAGTGGAAGGCGAACAGTCAAGACATAGCATTAAACACGCTTGTCGTTATTAAGGAGGACAATTTACCACCCCTTAAATGGCATATGGGCAGAGTTACCCATATTTTCCCCGGTAAGGACGGCGTGTCACGTTTCGCCACCATCCAAACTGCTACGGGTCCTGTACAGTGAGCGTTCTCGAAAATCTGCGCTCTGCCTGTATCATCAGCAGAGGACGACAACATGAATGCAGCTTGCGGCATCTCCAATCAAGCGGCAACGTAGATACATCATTGGAAGCTGGAGCTTCCAAGGTGGCCGGCATGTTGGCGCGACTACTAACGCGATCTAGCGACGCACCGGAACACCAAACTTTTAGCTACGAATCAGAGCTCGTCATTGTCGGCGACCAATCACAGCACGTTGTGCAATTAGTTATAAGATCTATCTGTTTTAAATTTTGATTATTGCCTGATTCACACTGTTAGCAATAAGACGACTTAAATATAACCAACAAACGTTCAATAAATCAATCATTGAAGAGCACCTGCCTCCCGTTTCTCTAGAACCTTTAATACTGTTTTTTATAGGTTGACAAGCGAGCACACTGTTCACCTGATGGTAAGTGGTTGCTGTGGCCAATAGAAATCTACATATATCTTCGTTTGCGATTCAAAATGGAGATCTGTTTTCAGCCTTGAGGGCTAAGATGGAATGCCTCTTTTCCAGTAAAAAGGGTCTATGGTTCTCTACACTCAACATACGAAACACAGCAGAATTAAGCTGCTATTTGACGCTTATATTCTGTGAGAGCGTGGTCCTTCCCCGGTCGAGCCGTCTAAGCTATGTTATTAGAACGAGCTGGGGGGGAATAAAATGGTCACTCATGTAACACATGAGTGACCATTTTATTTGTGGCGGCGCTGCGCCGCAAGCGAAACACACCGAAGCCTAAATCGCGCTATCAAAATTACGAAACATAAACAGTATATATAGAACATCTCCGAACTATCACACGGAGTGTTGGCCGCTCCCCGGGCAGAACACCTTGCCCTGCGGGAGATCTTCCCTTTTCCTTCCACGGCCACAGTGGTGACCCCGACGTGATCTGAACACGCAACTAACTACCTTTGGAAACTACAAGCTTCATCATTGTCATATAAATACCTCACCCATTCGCTCCCGAGCAGATATCGTCTGCAGTCTTCATATCCCGCAAGCCATCTAGCTTCACAAGGTTCATCGCACCACTGAAATAATAATGCTTCCTGTTCCTTCAAGCTACACTCTGCGCTACAGTGTTCAGTACGGCTCTGAGCCTCACTGCTCGCCTCTGCCTCACGGCACTCTCGCAGATTACTTGCCTTCTTCTCGACTAACCGCAGACTACAAGGCAATCCACTTGCACATTCGTCGGCAATGAGGCTGCACTATCAACCTCCGGTCTGAGAAGGAGGGTGATGTGGCGGCGCTGCGCCGCAAGCGAAACACACCGAAGCCTAAATCGCGCTATCAAAATTAAGAATCATAAACAGTATATATAGAACATCTCCGAACTATCACACGTAGTGTTGGCCACTCCCCGGGCAGAACAAACCCTTGCCCGACGGGAGAAGTCCCCTTTTTCTTCCACGGCCACATATTCAACTAACACTCATGCAGTTCACACGTGGTGAGAGTATTGGCGCGTAAGCTTAATTTTACACGCCCTCGGAAGCGGGTTCACCTTAACACACCCATATGGAAACATTATCTTGCTGACATTACTTTGATCACAAAACTCACTTTAAACTCAGGGATTATTATCAATCATGTATTCTTTAATAGTATTTTTTTTAATAAAATTTCTAATGTTTTTGATAGATATGTCCGGCATCTTTTCTGGATTTTTTTTTGTATCGTGTTTGAATGGATAGAATTTTAATAACAAAATGTTTCCTTTCATGTGTTTACCTCATCTTAATAACAACACGTTTTCTTTATCTTAGCATCAATAGAACTTACACTGTAGACTGTTTCTTCATACAAAACTAAGTATCTACATACATAACTTAACTACCTACATGGTAACCACACATAGTGACACATTTTAGCTCCTAATGGCTTGCCTAACCCAGGGAAGGACCAACTTCGCACAGAATACCGATGTACTAGTAAATTATTGTTAATTCTGTTGGTTCGTAAGTTACAAAGAAGAGTAAAAAGAAACTGTTTTTACTGATAACGAGGCTTTCCATCTTGTTTATGAAGTGTGACCGCGATAGAGGTGTCTATTAGGACATAGGATTCAATTATCTTTTGGTGGAGTTTGTTCTCCTTTAAAATGGTAAACCTTACGGAATTTACGGATTGTCTCAGTTCAGTGAGTGCTATAATTAATAGTCAACTGTAAAATATGAAATTAGCTCGCGATTAGACACTCCTAGAATCATGAAATAAAAAAAGAGTAAATTCTGTAATATGACCAGTCTGAATTGCGTTGTAAGTCCTGATTAATAGCTGCAATAGCGGTAGCAATTTCAACCGAGGACGCTTGTGAGTATAATAATGTAGAATGAGTAATGTAGAACGTGTAAACGTCCTTGGCGACTTTAACGCCCATCCGAAAAAGCGGTTTTATGACGAGTTGACGTGTTTCTGTGGCGAACAGGAGTGGTCATGTGTAGATGTACAGCTATTAGGTGTAAGGTCAAGCACACACAGTTTTGTAAGTTAGAGCCACGGGTCGAGACGGTGGCTTGATCACTGTGTGGCGACGAAATCCGCTGTATCGTCTATTTTGAATGTTTATGTTAAGTATGATGTCTATTGGTCTGACCATTATCCTTTAGTAATAGAATGTAATTTAGATATCCCCAGTACCAGCTCCTTCCACTTGACCGCATCCAGCGCAGAGTGGCTTGAATCGTCGACGACCGAGTGCTTTCCGATCAGCTCGATTCACTGGCGCTGCGAAGAGATGTTGCATCTCTTTGCATTTTCTTTCGCATATACTATGGATAGTGCTCCAAAGAATTGTTCGGATTAATCCCAGCGGCCAAATTTCGTGAACGCACTACGCGGCAAACGTCCCGATACCATCCACACCATCTGGATGCTTGGCGGTCCACCACTGAGTTTTCTTCCGCGTACAACCTCTCTGTGGAATAGTTTACCACCAGCGATTTTTCCGGACCGATACGACCTATGACTTTCAAGAAAAGAGCTTACTCCTTTCTAAAGGGCCGGCAACGCACCTGCAATTCCCCTGGTGTTGCGGTGGATCATGGGCGGCGGTAGTCACTTAACATCAGGTGAGCCGCACGCTCGTTTGTCCCCTCTTCTATAAAAAAAAATATTGTCAAACCAAAGTGTAATTTTGTTATAATAAAATGTTGAATATAAAGTGACTAACGATATTCTATGGGGAGATAGAAAACCGGAGGAGATTAGAATATATACATGAAAAGTTAAGAGATATCGATTTTCCCGAAGAATTTCGTTCTTGTAGTAACTGTGTTTATAAGTGCATTGATCACAGATTACTTATCGATAAATTATATAGCGAAATTGTTAACACTTTATCTGTGGCTGCCACTGAATCCCACACTGTAAAATCGCGCGTTGGCAGGCGGCCTGTGGTTGGGTGGAATAGATATGTACGCGATGCCCACAGGCAGGCCAGGTCGAAGTTTTAAATGTGGGTTTGGTGGGGAAAACCAAAAAATTGTAGTATCTTTGAGGACATGCATAGGAGTCACAGTTTATTTAAGTCACGCTTAAAGTGGTGTCAGAACCACATCGATCAAATACAAATGGACATTTTGGCTACTCAGCACGCGAAGAATGATTTTCGTAACTTTTGGAATTCGACCAATAATTTAAATAGTAAACCTGGTCTACCAGTGAGCAATAATGGTATTAATGTTCATGGTCTCATAGCGGATACGTTTAGAGATCATTTTACAGTGACATCACCGTTGGAGCCATCACAGGCCATAGGAGATGAGGATATGTGTGGCCGGGAGATTGAAATCTGATTTACTGCGAAGGATGTCAATAAAACTATAGCTTCTATGTCACGTGGGAAGTCTCCTGGCCATGACGGCTTTAGTATTGAGCATCTTAAATATGCGGGTCCTCACTTACCTAGATTACTTTCTATATTTTATAACTTATGTATATCGCATTCATACTTGCCCGCGGCTCTTATGAGACCTGTGGTGGTGCCTATTGTAAATAACAGGACTGGGGACATATCTGATAAGTCCAACTCTCACTTGCCACGGTTGTTGCAAAGGTGCTTGACAGTTTGCATAACGCCCAGTTTGATAAACATATATGCTTATCAGTTTGGCTTCAGGCCGGGTTTGTCTACAGAGTCAGTCATTTTATGTTTGAAGCAAACTGTAAAGTACTGTTTTCTAGACCTTAGCAAGGGATTCGACCTGGTAAATTACGATATCCTATGGCAGAAATTGAAGGATACCGGACTGCTGGAAAAAGTTACTAGGATCTTCAAGTTTTGGTATCGAAACCAGGTCAATGTCGTGCGATGGTTCGAAACCTATTCGCAGCCATATAGGTTGGAGTGCGGGGTACAACAGGGGGGCTTAACTTCCCCTAAACTATTCAACCTTTATGTGAATGCGCTGATAGAGTTGCTTAGCACCACACTTGTCGGTTGTCATATTGACGGAGTATGCCTCAACAACATTAGTTACGCAGATGACATAGTGTTGCTGCGTGCTTCTGTTTGCGGCCTGGCAAAACTGTTGAGCATATGTGAGAGCTACGCCCGCAGTCACGGATTCAAATATAATGTCAAGAAAAGCGAATGCATGGTCTTTCAGGCTAAAGGTAAAGCCTTGCCCTCATGTGTACCACCCATTAAGTTATACGGTACCTCGTTAAGAAGGGTGTTTGAGTTTAAGTACCCGGGTCATATAGTATCCTTTGACCTGAAAGATGATGCTGACATATAGAGAGAGAGAGCGCAGGGCATTGTCTGTTAGAGCAAACATGATCGCTCGCAGGTTCGCTCGTTGTTCGGTTCCTGATAAAGTAACGCTCTTTAGAGCTTACTGTACTTCCTTTTACACGAGCAGTCTGTAGGTGGACTACATGCAGAAACAGTATAATGCCCTGCGTGTTCAATACAATAATGCATTCAGGGTGCTGTTGCTTAGTTATTGTAGTGCGTCGGTTATGTTCGCGGATGCGCGTGTGAATTGTTTCTATACCACCATGCGTAAACGATGCACATCCCTGATGCGCAGGGTGCGGGCCAGTTCCAATGGTATCCTGAGGGCATATTCTGAATGGTTTGATTGTCAGTACCTGAACCATGATCATATGGTGCACGTGCTGACAAATTGGGTCTGTCTTAGATATAATCTTAAAATTAGGTAATTATTCTTAAGTTTTACTAACATTAGTTTTTAAGATTTGTATTATTACTAACACCTATGATTTTTGTGGTCGAAATAAAAGACTTACATTTTTATTTTTTATTTTTATTTATTTTTAGTATTTTTTTCTATATTAAATAAAAAGATCAGCAGGAGATTTCACGTCTATGTTTTTTTTTAATCTTTTAAGTTATTACCTAATTTATAATATCTTTGTCTTGATAATAATGCTTTTTTAAAACTCTTTAAATTAGCAAAGGCATATCGGCAACATTATAGGGAATCTGGAAATAAACAGAACATCTACACAAAAGTTAACTGTATTTTGATACAGGTTTATAGGTCACAGAACCAAGTCAAGAGGCTATCTATTTTTTCGTAGCAGCAGCACAATTTCATTTCGTATCAGCAAGTGCAGTGTCTAGTCCATACTAAACAGAGTAATGACCAGATGAGGCGCATAATGAGTTTTCGAATGCTATTGACTTAAGGCCGTGTTTGTAGTTATCATTTTTTACACACTATGGATCACAAATAAGCACACAGTTTCACCTGTTAGCTTAATTATTGTTACGTCCCACGTACTTATTCACAAAAAATGTAAAAATTGTAGAAAAACAACTCTACTAACATTTTATTCTATAAATTTTGAATAGGGAAAAGAAAATACAGAAGAAAAGCTGCAATTTACTCTAATAATTATATCTACGCAATTCGTTTTGAGCCGTTGTATTTCCGAGGTCACAGGGGATTGAGGGATTGATTTATTTTGAGGTCAATCGTTTCTTTTCACACGTAACTCATATAATAATTAACTTTAATTTCTATTTATTATACGGGTAGATCCACGTTGCAGATATATTATGGTTGTGGGAATTTATCCATCATTTATAGGTCGCTTGACCGGGAACGAATAGACCTGTCATACCTGGTGTAAATAAGCAGACAAATAATACTGTGTTTTCGTCTGGTAAGTGTACAGAACTGGAGATCCTTTTTTACTAGAAACGAGACATCCATATATGTACTCAGGGGTCATAGCGCAACTGCATTTTGATTCTTGATGCTAGATGAACATGTCTGTGGGCCATAGAATCCACTTATCATTAGATGAACTGTATGCTCATTTGTCACACCTATTCAATAAAAACTCAGTCATTTTCTCTGATAAGAGCAAGTCTATTAATTCAGTGTCTTATAAGAGTGAATGTAATACTAGTTCAATATATTATATCAAGATCAATTAGTATTAAGTAACAGAAGGAACCTTCTTTCTATCTTATTCGGCTTAATGTAGGAAATGCGATCTAGAGCTCGCTACGAGTTAACCCAATTGCAAAGATAAGTGTCTGTGCTTACAGTGTTCCTGTAATTGGAGTTACGTCGCTGCAAACTTTTCTTACGTTGATTTGTATATAAAATAGGTAGAAGTAAATATATATGTATAGAATAAGGGTGACAAGCGAGCACAGAGTCCGCATCAGATGGTAAGTGGACATCGACTGCTATTCTCAATTAAAAATCAATCAGATGCATTGTCACCTCTGAGGACTAGATGTAATGCCTCGTTTCCAGTAAAAAAGGTCTACGAGGCATTACTTGTGCCTGTGCCTTGTTACTGGAAGCCTATGCTCGTTTGCCCCCTCTACTATAAAAATATGTTAAGAATTAGACTTGGATAGACTGTAATTATGATGATTATATCTTCAGATAACCTGTATATGGGAATTGATTAAAAAAAGCTGGAAAAGAAATGCACATATGCTTACGTCACCACTAAAGGGTTTTTCATTTAGTTTATTTCATGTTTAAGTTAATTTTTACCATCCTACGTATCAATAAACATTAAAATCACAGTCAAATATTTTAAATCTAAATTGTCTTTTACAAAGCACTTTTTTAATTCAAAAGCTTCATTGTCGTTCTTTAGGAAGCAAAAAATGTATCATTTAATCCTTTGACAATATTAAACGCCTGTTAAAACTGCAGATATGGTCTCGAATTTTAAAGTGGGCCGTTTTAAACGCTTATTTCATTTTATTCAGTCCTTGCGGTAAGAGTTTTTTTTACAGAACGTTCGTTTTGTTGCAACTACTCTGCTGACAGTTTCACTTTAAATTTACGATTCGAAATTCAAAAAATTTGATGGATAGTCAGACCGTATATTTTCGTATATTCGTATCGGTTTCAATAATTTTTTTTATTTTAAAGTAAATGTGAAAAGAGATGTGAGCTGTCAAAATAGAGAAAAGTTTACTTTTGTCGGCAATTTATCGGATCTTGTCATAGTGTAGTTATAGTGGCAACCTATTTCCGTAATTTGTTAGGGTTATGCGGCTCCATATATAAATATAAAAAACTGCGGTTGCCAATCTGCTCGCCAAGCGTAGCAACTATGGCAATATACCTCCCATGAGTAATGACACAAATAAACGGCCCCCAGTCCTCGGCAGCCCAGCAATACCAGGCTACGGAGTCGACCATGGTAACAGCGGGGTATTAGTAGTGAATTTCAGCTGCCACCCAAGACAAGTCACCTTGACACATAAAATGCGCTCCTTGACGACTGACGAGAAGAACTTGAAGAAGAGATGGACAAGTTGCGCTGCGATACTGTAAGATTATTTGAGGTCCGAAGAGAGGGAAAGGAAAAGGTAATCCTCGAATTCGGCAACTTGTTCTATCACCAGGAGTAAGAACATCTGTCCTAAGTAGGTTTCGAATTTATCGTGACAAGTCTCTCGTTAACAAAGTTGTCAAGATTGGGAGTCTGTCGCTAAGGAAGAATCACCAAATGGTATTCGTTGTAGGTCATACACGTTCACGCACCAACCTCAGCACATACCGATTATGTGCAAGAAATATATAAAAATATCTCTAGAGATATGCATTCCTCCAAATCCCACGGTGTTAATGGGAGACTTCAATTCAAAATTAGGCACAAGAGAGAACGAGAAGCTAAAAGTAGAGAAATTCGGAATAGGGCAACGCAATCTAAGGAGTCAACAGCTGGCCAACTTTGTGAAATAAAAATGTCTCCTCATGAGGAATTCCATCTTCTAAAAACGGCCCCACAGAAAGTGGACACGACGGTTCGACTAGACGGTAACTTTTCAATTATGTTACAGTGATCGAAAGGGTGAAAACTGGCAGCAATCACCTAATGGTTAAAGGCAAACTGAACCTAAACGTAAAGTTGGAAAGGTTAAGTCTAAAGGAGTCAACGCTCAGTCCCTCTTTTGCTCTAATCCATAGCCCCGAAAACGTACAGTTAGAGTTACAAATTTGTTTTCAGTACCTAGAAGAATGCAATGAAATGGACGATATAACTGACAAGCTTGTGGAAATCATCCATGCGATTCGATCTAAGTTCTGTAAGACCCTTCACAGAAGAACACAATATTTCTCGAATCAAACTCCTAATCTCATGACTATTAGAGTTTAGATGATGCTGCAGTCTGCAGCAGTTTTTACAGCATACATGCAACTAAACAGATAGATTCTTCAATACAGCTCGTATTGATGAAGCGATTGAGCGGAACCAGACTTCCAAAGTCATTTTTAGAAACTTGTCTGCCATAAGGAGTCAACTGTGGAAGCTGAAGATTGAATGTGGCAGCATTGTTTCCGGGACACATGAGATTTTAAGTGTGATTAAGAGGTTCTGTAGGCAGATGTAAATCTCATCGTTGGAGCAACACGCAAGTGTGAGTAATTATCTAAGAGCAAGTCTTATCCAACACTATTCCGATGATATACAGGACTTCAGTCTGAGCGAGGTTAGAATAGCACTCCAGCACCTAAAAACGGCAAATCAACGAGCGGGCATGGAACTACAGCGAGTTTCTGAAAGCAGATAGAAAACCAATACTTAAAGTCCTTCAGAAGTTCTTTAATTCCGTTCTCCATGGTGGCACTTCACCAAAGGCGTGGAGTAGAATTGGGGCGGTCTTATTTTTCAAGAAAAGCGACAATTCTCTCTTTAACTACTATAGACCGATTACCCTTGGGAGTCACATCTACGTGCTGTTTCGAGTCATTACGAATAGCCTCGGACGCAGACTCGACGACTTCCGAACAAGCTGGTTTTCGAAATGGCTTTAGTACCATAAATCACACACAAACCCTTCGGTAAGTTGACAGTCCCAAGAATACAATCTGCCACTTTGTCTTGCGTATGTGCACTATAAGAAATCCTTTGATTTCGTCAAAATTTCGGCGGCGGTACAGTCCCTTCAGCGGTGCCAAGTTGACTGTCGATATGCCGAAGTGCTTAAATGTTTATACAGTAGAGCTACGATGGTTAACTGAGTAGTGAACCAGAGTATCTAACTGCAGAGAGATTTAAGACAGGATGACGTTATATCCCTGAAATTCTTCACCACTGCATTGGAAGACATTGCTTGAAGTATGTATTTTCAGGCTACTGGACTGGAAAAGATAAGTTTCAAAAAAGTCTTTTCAAGTGGCAATGGCGAGTATATCACTTACCTATGATTTGCCGAAGATAAAGTCTTTACGGCAGAATCTCTGAAGGACCTAAGTACAAAGACCTGAATCGTGCCTCCCAACGGATAAGTCTTAAGATGAACATGGACAAAAAAAGTCATGTGTTATTCAGCGAGCTATGGGGAGGGCTATGTTCGGGGTTTCTCTGCTTGATAAACTTAGGGATAAGGATATCCGCAATAGATTCAGAGTGATTGACACAGCCCAACAAGTTGCAATCGGCCAGCCATATATATCGAGGAATTGATAACCGCAGAAATGTTCTCGAGTGGCAGCCTCGTACCGGCAGGCGAAGTGAAGGCCATCTCCTCACTAGATGGAGTGAGACGGAAGTCAAGGGATGCAGGTGGCTCAAAACCGTGCTTTGTGTTATTCCTTGGCCTATGTTCAGCTGTGGACTTGTGAAGGGTTGTAATGATGATGATGATGATGCTACTATATACGAGTCAGTTTACACAGTTTTAAGATCAAACAGTCCTAAATAGCCAACGTAATTAAAATAATCTAACCTCATGTGGTCGCTCCATCCATCTGCCCATTCCATCTCTTCGATTACCTACAACTAAGTTACTTACTTACTTACTAGTTACCTACGAGGGCAACATTGAAAGTTTTTTAACTGGCCACTTGTAAACGATATAATAAAAAAAATAAGTTAAAATTTTGAAAATAAACCTCTTTGCCAATATAATTGTGTATGTATTTCATTGATTTGTGTTTTTTTACAATTTGACGGCAAATTTAAAATTTTATGTGTCACGTCAGCATGAATTTAACGCGAGAAAATTGTGTAAAATGTTTTTTTATGAATTTCGATGTCATTAAGTAAACTAAAAAGCTATTATAGACTTTGATTGGCCTTTCACAATGAAGCCCCATCTCATGAAACTGCTTACAACTAATTTAATGAGTATAAACGTGGTCGTACTAATCTCACCGATGATCTGTGTGAGGGATGGCCTTCTACGGCATCGACTGAAGATAACATCAGTGTTGTGCGGCATACGGTAGAGACTGACAAAAAAGTGACTTATCAGCAGATTTGGACAAGCTTAGGCATTGGTATGAGTCAAGTGTAAAAAATCCTCCATGATTTGACAGAGGCCCAAAATCTTCCGAGAAACTGCCAACTAAAGTTAAGAGAGGTCGAAGCGTAGAAAAAAAGATGGTGGCCTCGTTATTTGGAAGGGCATGTCATTACGCAACAATTGTTTTAGACGATTGAAAAGCAGTTACTGCAGAGTGGAACACTAAACATTGTTTGCCACTTGTTTCGGAAAAAATTCGGGAGAAACGACCTCGCAGTAGGATCCTCCTTCACCACGACAACGCTCCGTCGCACACCGCCGAGCAAACAATCGGCTATTTGGCGATGTCAGGCGTGGAATTACTGGATCACCCACCCTAAGGCTCTGACTTGCGATTTTTATTTTTTTCCGAAAATAAAAGAAGAAAACATTTTACGGACGCCGAGAAAGCAGTGGCTGTTTTTCAAAATGCCGTCGAAGAGACCCCTAAGGACGGGTGGGTAAAGTGCTTTTCTCTGTGGTTCCATCGGATACAGCTGTGTATTGATGTAAATGGACACTATTTTGAAAAGATATAATAAAACTAATAAATTGCTACTATCCGCATTTTTAACTGTCTATTATATATCCTATTTAAATAAAAACGGTTTTACATTTTTAAAAAGATTTTATAGTAATAATAAAGGTGAAGTGTTGTTGTCTGTAAAAATAATGAAAAAATATTTGTAGGAATGAAGCAACACACATCATTTTATTATACACACATACAAATAAACACACACACACACACACACACACACACACACACACACACACACACACACACACACACACACACACACACACACACACAAATTTACTCCTATAGCGCGGTAACGCCTAGGTGGGACCTGGCCTCCAACACCAGGACACACCGTTTCTCCCTATCCAGTTGCCAGTGGTCAATTACCATCTGTTAGCAGTAACAATAAAAATATAATAATATGCGTCCTACCTATGAATAAATACTTAATAAATATTAGATGAAATAAATCGTCCTAAGAGTGAACTTTACCGTTGTGCATTATTTAACACAGTAATAACCGAACTGTGTGCAAACACGCCCGCATCTGATTGTAATAACAGTAACAAGCGGACATTTTTATGCATTGCAGAGCGATCTTACAAGCAGCGCAATAGAGCGACAGAAAGTATTTCAAATAGCCACTGTTAATTTATGTGATAACACTGATTATTTTTATATACAAATAAGGGGAACAAACGAGCATATTGTTTACCACCATCAGCATCATTATACTCGTGTATGTCACAAACTCATACATAAACAACATACGCCTCCCCCATAAATTGGATGCATCCATCGGCGAGCAGCATGTTCCATCAGGTTGTCTCTCCATCAAGTAGAGATTCGCACAAAACTACGATTGCCAGCACAAGCATTTCACTCAATGAACTTTCTTTCCCACCAATTATCAGTCCTTCGAGCTATATGACTTTTTTATATGACAGTTACTTGTTCATACTTGAATAATATTCTGAAATCGTCTTCATAAATCAATTATGGAAACAAACATTTTGTTTGTAAAATGCAGCTGTTACTCACTTCTGTAGTTTCATCAATTTATAACTGCGTACTCGTATGACATAAATTTTCGACAGGTTAGGTTTGCTTATATTATCAGATTAAAATTTTTCTCAGTTTTGCCTCACGGCAACATCATGGTGTTTATGAGTGAATACGATTTTCTTATATACTCTGATTTTGTCGTGAGATGAAACCGGTAAGTTTTAGTAGTCAGTATATTAATAATTTCAAATCAATATTTTGAAACATGTACAAGTGACAAATCACAAAAATGAAGCTAATTGTTTCACCATGCAGCAAAAATCGCAAATATTAATTATACGAGATCGAAATATTTTCTCTTCACTAGCAAATAAAAATTATCAACAATAAGTTACTCAACTTAGTACGCTGGGCCCGTCTGGCTGATCCATATGAAACTTCTTATTAAAAATCTTACTTCACATTATTTAATTGCCCTTTATAAGAAACTCAATTTGTTGGCGACATGGATAGAACTCTGTTTAATAATACGTGAAAGATGAGCTCTTAACCTCTACTGTCAGGGTTTTCTAATATATTGTAGACAAAAATTTAAATTTTTGAAATTTCAATATTTTATCTATAAATAAATAAGGCTAGAGATGCGCTGTCACATTTGAAACATATGATACCTTACAACCTGCACTTCTACTCACTCTATATACCTTTCAGAACGGAACGCAACGGTGCAAGTACTGTTACTTGATGGCAGAAATATGTAATGTGTTGGTACCTACCCAGATAAACTCTCTCAATGCTGAAAATGAGTTCTAACGCATTGTAATTAGCACTTAAGCTAAAATAAGTACAGTTACCTATAATCGTTGAGAGGTTCTTAACAACAATTAAGTAACGATTTCTTATATTTACTCGAACACTACACGTTGAAATAATACTAGTTTCTACTGAATTTATCGTGTTTCAAGCAGATGGTAGCACCCAGCCATCTTCTCTATTGAAATTAGGATGTTTTTAGATTTCAATAGCCTCGCGAATCATCCTCGGAAGGAATCGGTTAAATTTTAATCTATGGTAGCCGCGGTTAACTATGACATATGGACGTTGAACATCTCAGTCCCGCCCGTGACCATGAGTGCTGTAAAGCGATCGAAACTTCGGGTATTTAAAAAGTTAAATATACGCGATAAATTCCGTAAAAACTAGTATTATTTCAACAATTAAGTAATTATTCATTGAATCTGCGTCAAGAAGTAAGCACTTATTATAATTTCGATTTTATAATGTTTCATTATGTAATAAATTTGTTACAATTTTTAATTTATTTTATGATGTTAATATTTATTAAATGTATATAAATATTGTTAAGGAAATAAATGGCTTTATAATATAATACGTGAGGTTAATATGGCCATCAGTTTAATATGGTCACTTTCTTATAATTCAAAAACTACTGCCTTATTTGCATATAAGGCTATATAATACGATACCTCTTAATAAGTCAATAAAATAATAAAGAACCAAGGGCACGCTGCTTTATTTTAGTCGATTTTAGTATGGCGTAATTTAGTTAGTTTTTATTAAGTTGAGTTTCAAAGTGTTCCTAATTATTGCCAAAGCTTCTTTGCTATTTTTTTTTTTATTAATATATTAGGTATAGTACACGAATTTGTGTTTTTGCATCTATCCTCTTCCTAGTTTTGATTTTATAGGGCGGCAAATTAGTGACAATATTAACCCGATATACCTGAGTAATAATAATAAGTATATTAATGTATCAAAATACGAACTATACCCAGTAAGGATAGAAAGGAAAAAATTCAAATAAGACGGAAATTGTTTCCAAATTTGCAGGAATGGCTGCGCAATTCAAAACAAAGAGACAATATGGCACCTGCAACTGCGTTCGAGAAACGGACCGAAACGTAATTGCTTTCAAAGTTATATCCGATTGAATGAGTTTGCGCGCTAGTTTATAAAATACTTATATTAGAATAAATTCAAGAAGGCATTGAATAAAACTAATTCTTATTCCCGAGATTTTCGTCTAATAATTAAAATGAGTAAAAAATTTTTACCTGAATTCAAAAGAGGAGGTTTACAATTCGACTGCATGTTTTTTTTAGTCCTTTGTCGACAAACTGAACTTTAGTTTTTGTTAAAATATTGTTTGTTAATAATTTTGACAAAAACTAAATTGCGTAAGCAAACAGGAATCCTTTTGCTTATGCGAATACTACATATTGAAATAAAATTATTTTTTACGAATTTATGACTTATAATAACTTATTTTATATTCCCGAGGATCGAGCACTTTACAACACGGGAATATAAAATAAGTTATAATATAACAATATCCATGAAAACTAGTATTATGTAAAGTTATTTTTGTTAACTCTTATTTATTATGTAGAGAAAATTTGATTTTCACTAAACGCCTGCATTCCTGTTTGTCGTAATAGTTTATAATGTATGCGTGATAACTAATTTAATTTAAACCTTAACTTAAAAATAGGGAGAGGTTTTGAATTCAACTGCATTTTTGCAAACAATTTTTTACTGTTATAATTCGGTGGTTGACTACTTTACCACAGGATTGTAAGTGTTGAAGCAGCCGAAGATGGTAAAAAGTGCTCTGACTTAGCTTAACGAAAAAAATTCATATGCGATATTCACGTCAATTGTGAACCGATTTCAACGACTATGTCTCTATTAATTGGATTATACTCCAGGGGTGGTTCCATTTAAATATTAGATTTTTATATTACACATGGTAGAGCCACGCTGCAGCTATATTATAGTTGAAACTTGAATGGGTTGGCTCGACCGGGAAAAGACCACACTCTCACAGAATACCAGCATGAAGTAGCAGCTTAAAGCTGCTATGTTTCATATGGTAAGTGTAGAAAACCAGAGACCCGTTTTACTGGAATTGAGGCATTCCATCTCAGTCCTCAAGGGTAACAAAGCATCTACATTTTGATTCTTAATCCAGGTTAATTGTAGATGTCTATGAGCCACAATATCCACGTACTATCAGGTAGACTGTGTGCTCGTTTGTCACACTTATCCTATAAAAAAGAGAAAAATTGTACGCATTAAATTTGAAGTTAGGGATGATATTTTAATTTAACAATTTAGACAACATTTTACTTGTTACCTTGAGGAATTAATTAGTTCACTCATAGGGATCAAACGACTAAACATAATAAAAATATAAGCCGCCTCTAAATAACAAAATAATTTACCTGTACATAACTTCATAAATACTGAAGTCGTTAATAATGTATAGTCCATCGAAGAATGATAGCTCCGACTTTAGAAACTAACAAATTAAATGGAATATTTATTTATTACTTTTAGTATTTCAAGTCGATTTTTACTTTTCCTTTTGAATTTATTTATTTATATCATACAGGAGTCGCAATACTGATAAAGGTGTTTTGTATACTAATAGATAACAAACACAAGTGTCACAATTATCTATAAAATACATTTTTAATAACATGCAAATGTAAGACTAAATGATATCAGTTGCGAATGAATTTTTTTACAAAATAACAGAGTATTTTGCGCTCACAATAAAATAAATGCTTTTCAAATGTACACATTTATGCAAAGTGTGACTATTATGGTCCCCAGCGAATGTAAAATGCAGAGCAGTATATGAAAATTTGAGGATAGTTGCCAACCTCTATGTTATAGTAATTCGCTCTGGCTAGCTAACTAGGCACTGCGCCACATGATTCGATAAATGGAACAGAGAGAAAGTTTCTTAAGAAAATGCATAAAAATAACAAATGGAACAAAGCACTTGTTAAATAGTTTTATTATTCGGTATGACAGAATACTTGACAAGTTGCTTACTCTAATAATATTCTTTTTATAATTTTTGTTTCTTAATGATTTATTGTTTCTTTTAATTGTGTGGTAAATTCTGAATCTAACAAAAAGTTTACTATAGCTGTTGAGAAGTTTCTTCGTATGGAGACTATTCTCTCTGCAGTAGCAGTTTATGGTGAAGATCATGTTTAGCAAACAAAGTTAAACTTAAATACAAAGTTTTGAGTCCATGCTACTAACCGTAAAAGAGTTCCCTTCTAAGGAAACAATTCTGGCTGCAGCACCAGCACATATATCTCTATCATATAATTGCATTGTCATTGAAGTTACGATATACAAAAGTACAACTCAATCAGACATCAGGAAGTGGTTCAAATCTTACTTGCAATATGTGAACCCAGCACATATACCTACTACATACCAACCCACCCACATACCTACAAATGTTTTGTAAAAGCTTCTTATAAAAATAAAAAGGTAAATACACACCGTGTATAACCCTTTCCTTATTAAAAAAGGATATATTCATATTATAATAAAATAAAGGTATTTATTTGAAAATGTAATAATCAAATATTTACCTATTGTACTCTTTGGGATAGTTAAATGACGATATAATTTTATTTTTTCTAGTATTATTTATACACACAGTACAATAAACAACCATTGTTAATAATACCACGTTTTTTTTAAATTAAAATATTCAAATTTGCAACTATCAAAACAAGTGACGTGCGTTGCACTGACACTGAGTTTGTCCACTGGCTGTGCCAGCGTAACCGGTTTTTTCCAGTCTCGCCGAGCATACGCAACATGCGGTCAGTGGCCACGCACCCATGCTCCGCATGCTTGTAGTAGTGCCACCAACTCGCGCGGTTGTATGTAGACACACACACACATGCGCGCGCGTTCACGCTCACGCGCATTCAAACATATTCACACGCAGGCACATTTTCATGAACCTGCACGTACGCACACAGTCACGCAAGTGCACGATTGGCTCAAAAATTGTATCCTCAACCTAATAGGCACGTACTACGTGCTAAAATTAACTTGACCTTAGTCGAATGACATCAGAGCGTACTGACAATCCCTAATGTGGTAACGAGACAGGAGAAGCGCATTTAGCGTTTGTAAAGTTGAATTCTGCGGATGCTAACTGTTCGTGTTTTTATATTTACTGAATTGGCAAACGAACTTAAAGTACATCCGATGATAATAAGCTATTGTTTTCCATAGAAACCTGCAGGCAATCTATAGTAAAAACGCTATAGTTGCGTTATCACCCCCGAGGACTAAGATAGAACGCCTCACAACCTGTAATTATAATTGCACAATCTGCTCATTAACCTCACTTAACCGTAACTGTATTTACATACTAAATGTATGCAAATCTTATTCTAATCAATGTTTTTCATATTCAATGCGACCAATAGCAGCATGTGCAATGTTATCCGGAATAAAGAGAAAAGAAAGCAAGTGCTATTACAAGCCGTAAAACATTCTATTTTAGTTCTCAGAGGTGACGCAGCAGTAGCCTTATTTGATTAAATTGGGTTGCAGGTGTGAATAACATGAAGTAGCTATTCACTGTTAGGTGGATAGTAAGTTTGTCCGTCACTTCAATTTTGTATGTTACGATTATATATATATATATATATATATATACATATATATATAGCAAAGCTCGGTCAACCGGGTAATATATATATAGTACCCGGTTGACCGAGCTTTGCTCGGTTATTTTCGCTCGATTTTTTTTAATTCGTGTGTTTTGGAAATTATATTTAGATACAAATTACATACTGATGAAAAATATAAATAATATTTTTTGATCTTAGCGACATAACAGAAAAAACGGAACTGGTAATTTGAATAAAAAATCATGAGTGCAATTATTTTAATTTAAGTTTTCATGTTTTTAAAAAATACTAAAAAAATAGATTTTCTCAAAAAAGAAAAGAACATGAAAAAAAAATTAAAAAATGTCGGTCGGTCGGTCTGGGCTCGAACCATGGTATTAAGATTCTGCGACCGACTATTATACCAATTAAGCTATTTATAATCACTAACAATCCGTCAAAATTTACCTTCTTATTCTATTATACGATATTGTAGCAGTTTTTCATTGCCTAAAAACACGGACAAAAAGACATTTTCTAAAAATAAATCCTAGCTAGATCGATTTATTATCCCCGAAACTCCCTGGACACTAAATTTTATGAAAATCGTTGGAGCCGTTTCCGAGATCCCGATTATATATATATATATATATATATATATATATATATATATATATATATATATATATATATATATATATATATATACAAGAATTGCTCGCTTAATAGTATAGGATATATTCAACTAGGTTGAAACGCCGTCAGCCATCGAAGAGTCTACTTCATCTGGAGATGCATTCTTTATAGGAGAAACACGTGTCAAATTATCAACGGTGGTGTATCTTTTCCAGAATAGAGAGAATAGAATTGTGTAATGTTATCAGTGATTGTTAAATAATTGCTACTAAAATCACTTAAATAATAATTATGTAATTGTCTTTTTTTATATTATTTTTCGTAATTACAAATATAAAATTGATTATAGGTCATCGTACTTTCATAGATAATTTTTTCAGTTTATTTTTGATTTAGATTTTGAAAGATTTCGAAAGAATATTATATAAATAATTTCATTTCCTAAGAATTTGTAATTAATTGACTTATTAGTAACATTTATAACTGTTGTTTACTTATTGTCATATTATAAAAGTATTTGAATTTTACAATTCTTACACAATCGAACTCTTGCTAGGTTCAGTTTTGATAGGTAGTCGGGATAGGCTACCAACATTTATTATTTAAACGGTTGCAATAACGATTGAGGTTCTTTTTCATTTTTTTTTTTTGCACCCGAAGCAATTAAAGGGCTACCCTGTACGTAGGGAGGCGGAAAATGCATTACGCATACCACGATAGCCGGTCTATCGTGGTTATGAGGGACTCACTGTCCTACCGGGGACCCTAAGTGATACCCTCTAAAAACCGCCTTTGGGGACAGGCAGCCGGCTGATTAAGCTCTATTGTGCCTTATCATGAGCGACCCTCTTTTGGGAAAAGAGGGCGCAGGCGGCTAAGAGCCGCTGAGGGAGTGCCTACGAAGGCAAATTAATATTGGTTAATACAATAATTTAAACTAATTAGAGTTGGCCTGAGCCGCCAGGAGGCAGTTCAGGTCGTTTGACAGTTTATTAGGCGGGTCCGAGAGAGAGTTTCTCGGCCTGCGGACACGATAGCGAGAGGGGGGTGGGGCTGCATAAGAAGCCGCCTCACGAATTAAATTGTTTGGGTGCGACTCTGAGGCTTTGAAGAAGTTCTCAGAGAGTTTTTTAAGGAATTGTTGAATTGTTGGGAGCTCTAAGTCCCGGTGAAGGTCGGCATTACGGACGTACCAAGGTGCGTTCGCAGCTCGACGACAGAAGAGGTTCTGAACTATTTGGAGTTCATTTAAAATATTAGGGTTTGCGTAGGCAAAGACGGGGCCCGCGTAGGACATGACGGGTCGTATACAGACCTTATAAAGGGTTCGCTTGTTGGTTCTTTTTCGTGCTGTAACTGTAGTAAAGCAAACCTCAAGTGGTCAGGCGCATTATTTATTCCTTTCTGCGACTTCTACAATAGTAGGGAGTAGTGATACTGAGATAAGCGGTGACGGGAATTGAGGGAGTTGCTCTTCAAACAAGAACACATTATTTTATTTTATTACGTGGATCTAAGCTAATTAATGTTTTAAGATCTTTAATATAATATATTTCCGCTAAGTAACGACTGGTTCTATAAATTATAATAAATATCTACTTACCACATACTATCAGATGGACTGTCATATATATATATATATATATATATATATATATATATATATATATGTGTCATATACATATTTGTCACCCTAATTCTATAAAAAAAACGTTAATGTAGCAAATATTTGAGCTAATTTAATCGGTTTTGAAATAATAATTCCTTACCCTCGGATGTAATAGAAAAATTTTAATAAAAGTGGGACTTGGCCGTTTGTTTACAAATAATTTACAGAACAAAAACGCGTCATGAGGGGGAGGAAAGTTTGCTTCCGGGCTCGTCGTTGTTGGTCGGAAAAAAGTGCCTATTTATTTTGATTAATCTTTTCAGTTAGACCGCTTTCGAACAATTTTTATACGAATAAAATTTTGTTTGTGATATATATATATATATATATATATATATATATATGAGCCCTGGTAGCTCAGATGATTAGCACTCGCTGTAAATTTCACAATACGCGAGCGAACCGGGTTTCACCCGATCCATGTCCACCATCTATAATGTCCAGTGTGGATCCCAGTGCGATCCACACTAGACATTAGGCCAGTTAGACCAATTATTAATTTCAATTTAAGTGCTGATTTACTACGTGCTCGGCGGTGAACGAAAACATCGTGAAGAAACCTGCATGTCTGAGAAATAAGAAAAAAATTTTTCGAAGACATGTGAAGTTTACCAACATGCATTGGAGCAGCGCGGCGGACTATTCTTTGCCCTACAACCCTCTCAAAATTTAAAGGAGGTCTGTGCTTTATACGTCCCAGCAGTGGGACGTATAAAGGCTGTAACTTTAACCTTAAATAAAATATTTACACACAAACATTATTTTCATAACAGAGTCCTAAGAGAATGCATTGCCCCATTTCGTTTCGTGAATGTAAATGTAAAAGTAACTGTAGTTCATATTATTAGCATCGTCATCATTACAACTTTTCACAAGTTCAATGCTTAAATAGACATCGTCAAGGAATATCACAGAGCACCTGAGTCACCTGCATCCCTTGACTTCCAGTAAGCCTTACAAGGACTAATATGTATTCCTGCTAAATACGAGTAACGTCTAATTCTATACTATGTTGTATCTTTTCAGCAATTCCAAAAACCTTGTTTGCGGGTAATTTGGTTTCAATTAACTTTGTAAGTGTGATAAGATGCAGGGTGCGTTTGGCGGTTTTGTTTTGTGTAAATTGACCAAATTGTTTTCCTAAAAAAGTTATATCTTTAGAAATGTTAATCACTAACATTACTATTTCAAATTCATGTGCTTTAAAATATTTTGGTTTTTAGTAACTATTTAATTAAATAATAATAGAGTAGTTGCGTTATTTTTTTCTACAAATGTATATATAAATGAAAGTACCCGGATGACCGAGCTTTGCTCGGTTTTTTTTTTGAAATTACATTTAGATGCAAATTACATACTGATGAATAATATTTTTCATCCTATTGACATAATAGAAAAAACTGGACTGGAACTGAAAAAATTTCGTATTTTTAAAAAATACTAAAAAAAAGCTCGAAATAATAGATTTTCTCACAAAAGAAGGGAACTTGAAAAAAAAGGGAAAAAAAGTCGGACCGAAGACGGAACGTGAACCAAGGCTTTACGACTTCGCGATCTCTCGCTATCCACTTGAGCTATTGCGATCATTAACACAGTGTCAAAATTTACCTTCTTATATCTAGGCAATTTTTCATTGCCTGAAAACACGAACAAAAAGACATTTTCTAAAAAATCCTAGTTAAATCGATTTATTACCCCCGAAACTCTAGACACTAAATTTTAGAACCGTTGAGCCGTTTCCGAGATTCCGATTAAATATATATATATATATATATATATATATATATATATATATATATATATATATATATATATATATATATATATATATATATATATATATATATATATATATATATATATATATATATATATATATATATATATATATATATATATATAATCGGTGGTTTGGTCACGTAGAAATAATGAATGAGGAAAGAGTGACAAAGCAAATTTATATGGCAGATGTGAACGGCCGAGTCGGGAAGGGACGCCCTAGGAAAAAGTTTATCGACCAAATTGGCAATATTTTGAAAATGGGCCACGTTAGAAGTACCCTTAACCGACGAGCATGTATGCGTAGATATATGGATGTAAAAGAGGCGAAAGAGGTATGTCAGGATCGTGCCAAATGGAAGTCCGTAGTCTCTGCCTACCCCTCTGGGTGACAGGCGTGAGTGTTTATGTATGAATTATATATATATATATATATATATATATATATATATATATATATATTCAAGAATTGCTCGTTTAAAGGTATAGGATAATTATTCATATAAAGTAACTTTTCTTTACTGAAGATTCCATTTTAGCAATGACTACTTTATTTTATTTTTATAGAAGAAGGGGCATGCGGCTCACCTGATGTTAAGTGACTACCGCCGCCCATGATCAACCGCAACACCAGGAGAATTGCAGGTGCGTTGCGGGCCCTTTAGAAAGGAGTAAGCTCTATTCTTGAAGGTCCCCAGGTCGTATCGGTACAGAAAAATCGCCGGTGGTAAACTATTCCACAGAGAGGTCGTACGCGGAAGAAAACTCCTTGTGAAACGTACAGTGGTGGACCGCTAAGCATCCGGATGGTCTAGACGGTATGGGGACGATTTCCGCGTAGTTCGTTCACGAAATTTTGCGGCTCGGATTAATCCGAACAATTCCTCAGAGCACTCCGCAAGGTATATGCGAAAGAAAATGCAAAGAGATGCAACATCTCTCCGCAGTGCCAGTGAATCGAGCCGATCGGAAAGTACTCGGTCGTCGACGATTCGAGCCGCTCTGCGCTGGATGCGGTCAAGTGGAAGGAGCCGGCACTGCAGAGCGCCAGCCCAGAGATGGGAACAGTATTCCACGTGCGGCCGAACCTGCGCCTTGTAAAGTTGCAGGCGGTGTGTAAGCTCTAAATTAGAACGCATTTAGAGTAAATATATCCTAAGAAAATTAACATTGGTAATATTTGCTATTTCGCCTATGAGTAATGAGTAATTTAACCACGTGGAGCAAGAATAAAACCGGTACTTTTCATCGCCTTTGCCAGATAAGAACATTACATTAATTATAAACATTGCATTGAAGGCATATTAGAAGAAAAATGAATTTCAATATTTTAATCCAAAAGTTTACTGTTACGAGCTTAGGGTCCGTGACAATAAAAACTGCCGATTTAATTACCAAAATTAACACTTTAATTACCGATCACCAATTAAAACTTAAAAGACACTAATAATTATTCACACATAACGCTTTAGTTCATTTTATTTCGCTCCGAAGCTTCGCTCGGATCGCCAAATTCAATACTGCCACGGTGCAAGTTACAAAATTATATATAAATATGAAATCGCCCCGTTGAAAAAGTTTCGTAAAAACTGGAACACCATATTTTACCTTGTGAGGGTTTAAATTTTCCAAAATCCTTTCTTAGTTGGTGCCACTTACCATCTGGCGGACTGTAAGTTTGTAAGGACATTTCACTGGCCCATGCCGCAAAGGAGAAACGCGATCTGCTAGGCTCTTTCTTTGAGTCTACTCGTAACTTGACTCTCGATGACGGGGGAGTACGCCGCCGACCATCCCGCGGTGTGAGTGCTCGTACCGTGTGTGTGCCGGTACTCGTACTCAAGTCTGTTGTAAAAAAAAAGTAAGTAAATTAATAATCAAAGGCAGGAAGTTAGTAGTCCATTTGAAGCGAATTGCAGATCGAAAAATTAATTTTCAGCGGCTGTACACGCAATTCTCGTCGCCTCGTGCGCCTCTCGTCGCGTAAAGGCTCGACACGAGAACATACTCTGTACACAATCGTTGTATCATTTGAACTCCGTATGCCCGCTGAGATGGACCTAGATAAAACTTTTGCTGCATTTTGCCTTTGAGCTATTATAATTTTTTACACGTTTACTAAAAAATAAAATTAATAAGCCATTGCGAAAAAGGAGATGGTGGATAGTTTCTATTTACAGTAACAGTAACATGTACGGTGAATAGAATAGAGTACTATCTCGTTTTCATCGCGAGACTCATGAGACCCTTTTGACAGAGACACACTCGTACTCGGCCTGTCTCGTGGTGTCTCGACGAGCGTGTACAGCCGGTATATAGAATAATGCTCTTATTCGCTATAAGAGATTTGCATGTTTCCCATAAATAAAATATGGTCATAAATGTTGTACCCAAATGTTGCTACCTGTTTGAAATTAGAGTAAGAAAATTTTAGGATACTTTTTTTCTTTTTATAACATCGTAATCATTTACAAAATGTTTGTATGCTTAACCACACAGAGCCGGATTTAAAAAAAAAATTAACGTTTTTTTAAGTGTAATGCATAGTGGTGGTGTAAGAATATACACTGTCCGATATCACCCTGTGGCTCACGTAAGAGGAGACAGAGGAAACTCAAACAGAAGATGAGCAGCTTAAGCACCTTCCCGATAAGAACTTAAAAAAAAGTTTAAAACTGCGATTGTCAATCCGCCTGCCAAAATTAATAAGATAGAATTCCTCGTTTCCACTATAAAAGTCTCCATTTATCTATACTGATTATGCGAAAGACGGTAAACTAAGCTGCTATTTTACGCTGATTTTCTGTGAGAATGTGACTCTTCCCTGGTTTTACTGACCCATTGTACCACAAGCACAAAATTATAGCTGCAGCATGGCTCTAACAAGTTTGAAAACAGGGACTAGCCATCTGCGCAGAACGGTGTTATAGTGCACGAGTATGTGCGCAAGCTAATGCGCACTCTCTATTCCTTTATTCCTTTATTCTCATAACTCAATGGGATGGCTATCCAAAACGACTGGAGAGAGACCCTCCTGATTGAGGACCATTCTCTTGTTTTTTGTCCATGACAATGGTTTGTACTAAAATAAGGCTTTTTATTTCTTAATCTATTTTTTTTCTTTCTTCATTCTTTCCTTTTTCTAAATAAATAAAATACAAAAATAAATTTTAGTCTGGTTTCTCATAGTGTTAATGCTGTTAGTACTTTGGCGTTTACATCTTCATGGGTCCGCAGCCTGTAAGGGCGCGTGCTTTGAAAGGGTGAATTAAAATCATTCTGCACATTTAGTTGCGTAACGATGACTCCTACGACATTGTGTAGTGCACGTGGGTGAGTTGTCACGGCTGACTTCTATCTTTCGATGTTCTGGGCGGTGAGAACCGCCCAGAGACGTGGCTGTGCGTTATGTACGCGGAGTGGAGGGGTGTGCAACGCGCCCGTCCGTGGAGTCGCTGCATACCATCCGTTATCCTGACAGTGTTTGTGGCATAAGGTGATTGCGTAGTGTTTGTGTGTGACGGCCGGCGACATTTGGGTCGTCGGAATCTAACGGAACTGGGGGTCTGATTAAATCGTTACGGGGCCACCGGATACCAATGTTAAGGTTTCAATGGTTACTGATGGGTGCATGAGTGATCTGTTCTTAAAACGAACTGCTCGTCAGGAAGAAGCTGGTTTGGCAAACGCGTGTTTACGGGGGCGATTCAATATATAAGGGTGACAAACGAGCACACAGTCCAGCTGATAGTAAGTTCATGCTGAGGCTCATACACATCTACATCTATCCTCGATTAAGAATCGAAATGCGGATGCAATGTCTGCGTATATACTGATATAGAATGCTTCGTTTCTAATAAAAAGGGTCTCCGGTTCTACAAACTCACTAACAAAACACAGCAGCATTCAGCTGCTATTTTACGCTGATATTCAGTGTAAGCAGGGTCCTTCCCCGGTCGAACCGACCCATTCCTGCTACAACCATATTATTGCTGCAGCTTGGCTCTACCACGTTAAATATATTTCTGATTTATTTATGTTATGTCATATTGAAATATTTCAACTCTTCTTGGTTTAAATAATTATACACTCTCCACTCACAGTGTGATTACACACGCTCGCTGGAAACGCTGGAAACGAAATCTTCAGTGCGGCGTTTGAATGTGGTTTTAAATTAATTAAAACCACATTTAAACATACATTTCATTAATTATACTTATTTGCATTATTTATTCTTATTTCCATTAAATAATTATTTATTCTTATTTGCATTAAATAATACAAAATCGATAGAATTGTATAGTTCTAGTAAGAGACAATAGACTAGCTCATTTACACCTTTAATCAACTTTAAAAGATAAGGCTTCTGGTTCGTTGCGATTTCTGAATATAAAGATGGAAAACCTCAACTGAAAATATACGGGCTCTTTCATTAATAAATTGATAGAACAAAATTGGCGTGCGCAAAAAATCAACATGCTTGCATTATTATTATTAATAATATATGAATATACTTTATTGAACACAAAAATTAATAACAAATAATTTGAAAGGATTCTATTTGCAAAAATAAATATCGGTAATGAAAATATCGCGTGCCCGGGAACTAACCATCTCTGATGTCTCAAATGTACAATATCACATTACTGACAAAAGGTCTTTTGCAGGCTTTATGATATGCGATATTGTTTTAAAAACGTTTTGATTCATTTATTCATTTAGGTACACAAAATGAAATATTTTTGGTAAAATCATGGTGCAGCGATATTATGGTTGTAGCATTAATGAGTCAGTACGACTGGGGAAGGACCTAACTCTTACAGAATACCAACATAAAATAGCTGTTTAATGCGTGCGTTTTGCATGGTGAATGTAGAGAACCGTAGACCCATTTTACTTAATAAAAGGAATTCCATCTTAGTGCTTAGGAGTGACAACGCATCTGCATTTTGATTCTTAATTCGGGATAGATGCAGATGTTTATGAACCACAGCATCCACGTACCACCAGGTGGACTGCGTGCTGGTTTTTCACTTTTATTCTTTGTATAAAAAGGGATTACATCAAAAAATTAATAATATGAACATATTGATATGAATAATTGCAAATTAACGATCTGGATGCTACCCCAAGACATGCGCATTTAACGAAGTATGTTTTAGAAAATTTTGTAAAATTAAATCCAAAAGTGTTTTATACCTATAAAATATCTTTGATCAAATCTTTATAAAAACGTTGAACCTACTTTCATAAGTTACGGTTCAACGTTTTTATAAAGACTTAATTTATATAATTTATATTAAAATATCAACCAAAATATAATATAGATATGAAATCGATTTGTATTGCACTGAACTATCCGGAAATGGATTTTCCTCACGGAGAACTTTTTGCAGTCTTGTATTTTGAAACCATTTTCAAAGTGCTTCGTACACATACAGGCTGCGAGTCAAATTCATCTTCCACCGACCCGCTTTGTCGGGAAATGTCCCATTGATATCTGATTTACGTTGAAAATGTTGCTTTATGTGGTGTATAATTTAAAATGCTCATATTTATTCAAATTTAACTCATATTTGCTCTTAACTATGGGTTAATCATCATCATCATCATTACAGCCCCTCAAAATCTACTGCTGAACATACGCCTCTCATAACGAATGCCATAAAGCACGATACCGAGGCACCTACATATATTCACCGAATTTTTGCGTGTCTAGTTTAATCGTTACTCTATCTAGTGCAGTGCTGCCCTACACTCCGTTTAAGAAGCTGTCACTCAAAAGCCTTACAATACAATACAATAACCTTTAATAACCATAATACCCTTTATAGTACACAAAGAAAACAAATAACATAACAAGAAACAAACAAAGAGAAAAACAAAAGGCAGTCTTATTGTTATGCAGCAATTTCTTTCAGAAAACCTAAATAGGAAATAAAAGTAAGAGAAAAATTAATTAATGGGTAGAGTGTACTATAAATTATATCATAATCTAAAATATAAAATTCAATTAATAAACAAGCCGGAATTTACTTAATTGATAGACTAGTGATCATAAAACGACAGGATGAGATGAAAGGAGGAGGGAGAATTTAGAACGAAAGATAATGTTTTTTAACTTGGTTTTCAAAGGTGTCTATTATTTCAGCACGTTTTATAGTCGATGGTAAGGAATTCCAAAGCTTCACTCCAAGAACTGAATATATTTTTGTAAAAATTAGAAGAGTGCAAGGAGCATTGAAGGGAAAGGTTTTCTAAGGACCGAAGGGAAAGTTTATGAGAGGAGCTGAGAAATTTGAAACGTTCTTTAAGGTAGGGAGGACAAGACATATTAAATAAAACGCAGTAGAAAGCAGAAAATGTATGAGTATTCCAACGTAGATGGATTGAAAGCCACTTGAGCTTAGCGCGGTGTTTTGAGACATGGTCATATTTACGAAGTCCAAATATGAACCTTATACATAGATTTTGGATTCGTTCAAGTTTGTTAAGTTGCTCTTCGGTAATGTCTAGATAACTTATATCAGCGTAATCGAGGATGGGGAGCAGTAAAGATTGGCCAAGCATAATTTTGGTGGAGATGGGTAAGATGTAGTTCATTCTTCATTCATCGGAGTGAGCCATAAGCTGCGAACATTTTACGAGACACTGCCTTGATTTGAGAAAGGCTAGATTCCCAAGATTTTCACTACTTCCTTATAAGAGATTTGAACTCCATTAAATGTTATAGTATTTAATTGAGTTTTATTTGATTTCGAGATTGTTCTTGAAGTACCAATAATTACAGCTTGGGATTTTATCGGATTAACAGTAAACCCATAAGATCAGCTCCAGTCAAGAATACACGCTAGTTCCTTTTTTATACCACAAATTTCTTATGGCAGATCCTCTACGGTGGTTTGTAAATATACCTGGAGATAATCAGCATACAAGTGGTAGAGAAAAGATATTCTGGAGGTAATGGAATTTATGAAGAGTGCAAATAAAAGAGGAGATAGCACGCCACCTTGTGGAATGCCAGCAATGGTATCAAGCTATGAAGACATTCTGTATTGTACCTGAACTCATTAGCGGCGTCTATATAAGTAACTAAGAAACCAGGAAATTGCAGTTGAAGATATGTTAAGAGAACGAAGTACACCGAATGGTATATAATGATTTACATCATTGAAGGCATTGCTGAAATCCAGCAACATCAGCACTGTAACTTGGCAGTTATCCATTCCGAAACGTATGTCGTCAGTGATTTTTTATAATGCTGTAGTTGTACTGTGCCCCAGCCTAAATCAGGTTTGATGTGAATTAAGGATGTCACTTCTTGTGTAAAATGAATGAAATTGTTGTTGGACAAGACGTTCTATTTACGACTAGCTTTTTTGGGCAAAAGAATGATAGAGGTAAAATAATATGAGCATCTTTCCATTGGGAACGGAATGAGGATGTGGATATAGGATTAGGATAAAGGTAATATATAATATAGAATATAGGTGTTAATATGTCAAGTAAAGGAATAATCATTTTACTTCCGACAGCGCCAGAATGGATGGACAGTATGTTTCTCATAACATTACAATCTGCAAATTGCCTTAACACAAAAGGGGAATAGTCAGGAGTGGGTAATGTTGAAAGTTGAGTTGTAGTTGACTTTGCAACATTATCAGTGCAAGAAACAGAAGAAAAGTGCTGATTAAGCAAATTTAAATATATATCATTTTGAGTCGAGCCTGAACGTAAATTCTTAACTCCAAGAGACCTTAGGAATTTTCAAACAAAGCTTGGATCTTCGTTTTAAAGAGATTTATGGATATGGCGTCGTCGTAAGTCTCTATACAACTTGTTACATTGATTCCTTAGGATCCTGTACTTCCTCGAATCATTTTATTTGTAGGATCTGACTTGTGCTTGGTCTTTGCAAAACTCTTTTTCGATATCATTTTTTCAAGGTCTTCGGTTAATGATGGGGCTGTAGGATGGTGTGCACAAATTGGGCAAACACGAGCATGTACATCGTAAATCTTAATAAGAAGCGAGTAAAATACTGCTTCCTACTCTTCATCAGTACAAGTGTTTGTTGCAGCCTCCCAATCCGTATTCACAGCATCTTCTCGTAATTTGTCCAAATCCATTTCCAGAAAATTACGCTGCAGAAGTATCATTGATTTGGCTTTGGGTGGTCTTATTTTATAAGAAAAAATAAAAGATCGTAATATGAGAAGGTATTAGCAGCACATTGACCATACTTTCCAACGTGGTGGAGAGAGGAAACAATAACGAAATCAAGGAAAGAGGGTATGCAGTTAGGAAAGAAATTAGTTTCAGAAAGGGGAAGTATATTTAAATTGACTGCTTCAACCAGAGATTTAAATCAACGGGAGCGGGTACCTTTTTTAAGTAGGAGGGTATTAAAGTCCCTCATTAGAACAATGTGTGTGTTAGATGGAATGAGTTCTTCAAGAAGGCTATCGAAATTTGTAAAATAGTCAACTGAAGAACTAGGGCTGTAAAAACCAAGAAGTAATTTGGTGTGCGAAAGATGAACTTCAATAAATAAATATTCATCTTCGTTCAGATTTTAAGATTGAGGTGATAAACGAACAGTAGAAAACGGAATAATAGAACGAAGGTAAACAGCAACACCACCAACGCTCCAAACAGTCCGACCATTGCGTATTCAGTGAAATCCTGGAAAGCAATAGGGAATAGATGGCCGACATTTTTTTAACCATGATCCCGAAACTAAAATCGCATGAATGTTATTACCATCAAATCTGGCTAGCATTTCGGGGTAATAAGCTGAAATACACTATGCATTTATATGCACAATATGGAAATTTTTGAAAAACTGTATAAAATTGTAGTTAAGAGTTTCTTTTAAAGATGGTGCGCTTACAAAACCGTCGTTACTACACGACACATCGGATGCTGAAGAGAAGGATGAGGAACAGTATCTAGATGGAATTTGTAATGTAGCTATACAACATACTATTAGTCATATTTCTTAGTCTACTGCTTAAAATACTATATAATTCTTAATTCTCAGAGAAGAATAAATGTTGCGTACAGATATATGCACTAACTGACAACGAGAAGTTCCCTAATTTTCCGAAAGAAGAAAGCAAAGTTCACGCGAGCAAAGCTGCGTGAAAAACCAATATTTTATTAAATCATGGTGGTACCGTACCACTACTATTACAGTTCATAAGCAATCCACTGCCGAATATAGGCCTTTCCCTTAGATTGCCAAATTAGCCACGCTTGGCAAGCGGGCTGGCAACCAAAGTTTGTTATTATTATTCAGCTGTTATCACGGAAATATTTCGCCTATTTCCTGGATCTAATTCAGTTTCCCTTTATCTCAACGGATGATATGGCGTAGTAGATATTCTAACACCACCACTCCATGGTTAAGATAGATTTCTAAACTTTAAAGGAAATTCAATTCATTTTTATTTCCACAATTTTTGTGAGACTTAATTTTCTAAATTATCTCACATTATATTCAGATCTCATTTGCACTCACAGCGCCCTTGTCAGCTCTCGTTATTTCAAACTTACAAAGGTTGAACCCAAATTTAATAAAAAATTACGAACACGAGGCTTCAGACTGCTATTGAACTTCGTATTCAAAATAATTTGATCAAAATATAACACGCAAAATTGTTTCAATTGTTTTAATGTATACCAAGTATAGTAAGAAATTTGGTGTTATTACTCTGACAGTGAAATAATATGAACTTACCTATAACAATACGTGCGTGTCTTAAAAGACGACAGAGGGACACTGACAGGAATATGAGCAGCAAATCTTCCTGATAATAACTGGCAATCATCTTACTAGGGGTGGCAAATATTGCAAAATCACACAATGAGACGATCTGTGAGGGAAGCCTATATACAGCAGTGGATTTTTGATATGCTGTAAAGATGGTGATACTCGTATTATCAAAGAAATAATTTTAGGGTGGGGCCTATAGCTGTATAGATACGAGTATAAGTAATATGAGTAAAGTTTTCGTTGTAGGGAAGGATTTAAAGTCCACGTTTGGCAAGTGGATTGGCTGTCGTGCCCTTAACCATGCTCCGCTTGTCAGTTAATGTTACCGTTAAAACGATATACATATATATATATATATATATATATATATATATATATATATATATATATGAGTAGAATAGCTGTAGCACAAATAGTGCGACTCGACCTAGAAGGACCAGCATCTCACAGAATACAAGCGTAAAATAGTAGCTTAATGATGCTGTGTTACATATGGTGAGTGTAGAAAACCGAAGACCCATTTTACTGGAAACAAGGCATTTCTTAGTCCTAACGGGTGAGAACGCATCAGCATTTTGATTCGTAATCGAGAATAGATGTAGATGTCTATGGACCACAGTAACCACTTACCATCAGGTGGACTGAGTGCTCGTTTGTCACTCTATCCTATAAATAAATAAAATAATCCGACCATCTCAATGAATATGCTTAGCCGGAATCAACTTTGGCATCAGATCACCCACGGAAAGTAATTTTGTTGATGACATTTATTCTGTACTAGAGGCCTGCCCCAGTCTTCGCCTGGATAAGATCATTACTTAGATTTAAGATAACCAAAGAGTCTTTGTCTTTTATAAACAGTTAAAGTAAAATCGTCTTTGTCAAAGACGATTTTTTAATAATTTAAATATCCTTCAAAAATTACACGTTTTCCCGACAAAATATAGCCTAGATTCCATCTGAGATAGCTCTTTATCTGCTCGTAAAATTTTAATACAATGGAGCAAGTTCAACAGGTTCGGAAGATTATTTCGTTCCGAAGATTAGCCTGCACAGTCATATTAGCATGAAAATATCTAAACCAGATATTGTAATATTATAACCAGACATAACTGGATTTTGAGGCCAATTACAATTTTTTTTATATGTACCTGTAGGTTTGTTTTTAATTTATTTTGTACGTTTTCTATTTACTTCAAATTGTATGTCATTTGAGTGAATGGATGCCTATAAAACGTATGCATGAATGAATAAATCAATGATTTATTGGTCACGCAGAACACAAAATGCAAAACAAAGTAACAGACAGTACAAAACCAAAAAATATGATGTACACAAATACAATGTCATTAAGTTAGAACAACGAAAAGGCTTCCGACTCTGCATGGTGCTGTAGCAGTGTTGCTACGGCCATAGCGCTGTTATTTCTTCGGTGACTTATATGACCGCATAGTTGTCGAACATACATTACTGTTAACATTAAACATTAAAAAAGGATTTAAATAAAAATAAGAAATTAAATTGTGGTGATGATAATAAGATCTAGGTGTGAGACTGGTGCCCAAACAAGGTGTTTTAACTTTTTACTGGATACGAGGCATTTCATCTTGTCCTCAAGAGTGAAAACGCCTTCTGAATTTTGATTTTTAATTGAGTATAAATTTAGATATCTATGAGCCATAGTATCCGCTTACCATCAAGTGAACTTCTTTTTCATTTGTTACCATAATTAAAAAAAAATACGTGTCACCAACTTATATTTCTAACTTATCTAGAGGTCTATCAGGCCTTTAGACAATCGACTTTTGCGATCCCACGGGACGTAAGAACGTCATTTACTGTATTATTGTGGGATCTCAAGGTTGCTCACCATTAAAGTTATTAAAAACTTTAATTGGTTCTGTTGAATTCAAACAAACAACAAGATATCTGGCGTGCATTAGACAGCTGAGCACTGCATAGCAGCGAATCGTAAATTTTGTCCAACAATACAAAACTTCGATTAAATCCACTTAGAACTAGTTTCTGGGTAAGCGAGGCGACGTTTGTGAAATTAAAATTTGTATCTCAAATTTGATTTAAACAAGGATAAAAATTGCTTCCATTTGTTTCACCTCTAGATCAAATTTAGGTAGGTCACTGCATAATGTGCCACATATGGAACTAAATAAAAAAAGCATTTCTCTCTATTACTATTATTATTTTTTTAAATTTACCTGTACTTCCCATGTTCTAGACCACAAACATGAACTGGAAAGTTTTTTTTTCTCAAAAAAATATCATCCAGTGTTGGGTTAAGACTTCAATTTTTTTAAAACAGATTTTAATTTTATAGATGTCGTGACAAACTAGCAGTCTAAGTGATGGTAAGTGGACACGGTAGTCCATTGATAATTCAGTCTATCCTAGATTAAGAATAAAAATTTAGATGCGTCCCTCCATTGGACTAAAACAGAATGCCTAGTTTAAAAAAATGGTCGGCCTTGCAGGCCATCCCTGGAACTTCCTGCTATTTTCAAATGCAAAGCGCTCCAAAGTTTACCAAATTACGACGTTGAATAGGAAATATCGGAGTAATTTAAAAAAAAATTTTTTTTCAAAATTTTTTCATTAACGATATCTCACGAACGAATCAACCGATTTTGGAAACGAGGCATTCTATCACAGTCCTCAGGGGTGACGCATTTCACATTTTGATTGATATTTGAGAATAAATGTAGATGTCTATTGGACGCAGCATCCACTTACCGTCAGATGGACTGTGTGCTCGTTTGTCACCTTTATTCAATTTAAGTTGTTAATATAATATATACAATCCAATATCCACATTCCATCCACATTCGTTCTCCAGAAATAATAGATATACAATCCACATTCGTTCTCCAGAAATAATGTCTTAGATCAATATATAACATGCATAGTACCGAATCATTAAGAAATGTTTTCAGAACAAAACATTTCCTAACACTGACTGGAATCTTTATTCTAGAATTATGTCTATTTGTTAAAAACAATATGCAATATTTTTATCTGCTTCAAAGAAAAACATTCAAAATCAATATAAATATGATACAAGTTTACCTATTATTAAAGTTAAAAAGTTTTTGTGTAGATACATTAAATTTTCTTAAAAATATTGAGAGGCCAAAGTTAGTATGTTATGGTTATACATTTTTCATCTTTCTTTCAGAAGCGGCCCCACAGGAAGTGGACCTGGTCGAGCCCCGACGGTTCGACAAAAAATGAGATTGACTTCATTATGACAACCAGACGCCAACTGTTTAGTGATGTCTCAGTGAACGCAAGGGTGAAAACTGGCAGCGATCACCGAATGGTTAGAAGCACACTGAACCTAAACGTTAGGTTGGAGAGGTCTCGTCTAATAAAGTCAGCGATCCGTACCCCTCGTGCTCTAATCCAGAATACCGAAACCTTTCAGCTCGAGTTACATAGCCGTTTTCAGTGCCTACAAGATTGCAATGCAGTGGACGATATGAATGACAAGCTCGTGGAAACTGTCCATGCGGTCGGAGCTAAGTTCTGCAAGACCCGTCGCAGAAGAACACAAAAATTCTCCGATCACACTCCTAATCTCATGGCTGTTAGACAGGAGATGAGGCTGCAATCGTCAACAGATTTGAGAGCATACAGGCAACTGAACAGACAGATCTTCAAATGTATGCGGCGAGACTTACGCAACTTTAATACTTCTCGTATTAAAGAAGCGATCGAGCGGAACCAGGGCTCCAAAGTCTTTGCCAGAGATCTGTCTGCCAGTAAGAGCCAACTGTCAAAGCTGAAGACTGAATGTGGCAGCATCGTTTCCGGGACACCTGAGATTTTGAGTGAGATTGAGAGGTTCTATGGGCAGCTGTACACATCATCGTTGGAGCCACACGCAAGTGTGAGTAACGATCCAAGAGCAAGTCTTATCCGACATTATTCCGATAATATCTCGGACGTCAGTCTAAGCGAGATTACAATGGCTCTCCACTACCTTAAAAACGGCAGATCCCCAGGCGAGGATGGAATTACAGCGGAGCTTCTGAAAGCGGGTGGAACACCGGTACTTGTAGTCTTTCAGAAGCTCTTCAATTCCGTCCTCCATGGAGGCACTACTCCAGAGGCATGGAGCAGAAGTGCGGTGGTCTTGTTCTTTAAGAAAGGCGACAACGCTTTTTTGAAGAACTACGGACCGATTTCCCTTCTGAGCCGCGTCTACGTGCTGTTTTCGTGAGTTATTAGGAATCGTCTCGCACGCAGACTCGACGACTTCCAGCCTCCCGAACAAGCCGGTTTCCGAAAAGGCTTCAGTACCATAGACCACATTCATACCCTGCGGCAGATTATACAGAAGACCGAAGAGTACAATCTGCCACTTTGCCTGGCGTATGTGGAATATGAGAAAGCCTTTGATTCCGTAGAAATTTGGGCGGTGCTACAGTCCCTTCAGCGGTGCCAAGTTGACTGTCGGTATATCGCGGTGCTGAAGTGTTTGTACAATAGGGCTACGATGGCTATCCGAGTACAGAACCAGAGCTCGAAACCTATCCAACTTAAGAGAGGTGTAAGACAGGGTGACGTTATAGCCCCGAAACTCTTCACCGCTGCATTGGAAGACGTCTTCAAGCTATTGGACTGGAAAGGATACGGTATTAACATCAATGGCGAGTACATCACTCACCTTCGATTTGCCGACGATATAGCCCTTATGGCAGAATCGCTGGAGGACTTAAGCACTATGCTCAACGACCTCAATTGTGCCTCCCAACGGATAGGTCTTAAGATGAACATGGACAAAACAAAGATCATGTTCAATGTCCATGTCACACCTATGCCGGTAGTTGTTGGGAGCACTATGCTCGAAGTTGTTGACGAGTACGTTTACCTGGGACAAATAGTCCGACTAGGTAAGTCCAACTTCGACCGAGAGGTCAATCGACGGATTCAACTCGGCTGGGCAGCGTTCGGGAAATTACGACATATCTTCTCATCAGGTATACCTCAATCTCTAAAAACTAGATTGTAGAACCATTAATTGTTGCCAGTGGTGACTTACGGATCTGAGACGCGGTCCTTCACTGCTGGCCATATGAGGACGCTCAAGGTCGCTCAGCGAGCTATGGAGAGGGCTATGCTCGGAGTTTCTCTGCGTGATAAACTCAGAAATGAGGATATCCGCAGTAAAACCAGAGTGACCGACATAGCCCAACGGATTAGTATGCTGAAGTGGCAATGGGCTGGCCATATAGCTCGAAGAACCGATAACCGATGGGGAAGACAGGTTCTCGAGTGGCAGCCTCGTACCGATAGGCGTAGTGTAGGGTGACCCCCCACTAGATGGAGTGACGACCTTGTAAGATATGCAGGAAGTCGATGGATGCAGGTGGCTCAGGACCCCGCTTTGTGGCAATACTTGGGGGAGCCCTATGTTCAGCAGTGGACTTGTGAAGGGCTGTGATGAGTGATGACATTTCTCATATGGCTCCCTTCCGCAAAAAAAAGATACTTTCAATGTCAGTCGTATTACCCCATAGCAAGATTCCATATGATATAATGCTAAAGAAATAACTAAAAAAAACTAATCTACCTGCTTCAACACATGTAAGGTATCTAATCTTTTTTACAGCATATGCTGCAGAACTAAGTTTGCTAGCTAGTTTAGTAACATGAGCTCCTCATTTTATTTTTGCTTGCTTGGGGATTTTCACTTGCTTTTTTGTATAATATGTCTATGGACCATATGCCGAGCACCCATTGTCCCTTTAAATTCATAAATGATTGCCTACTTACGCATACAACAGCGTTGCGATTAACTCTTAATTTGACTTATCTTTAGTATATCACCAATTTGGTTTATAAACTTCCATATAGGGCGTCTTTTGCCTGTTCTGCCTTTCACTTGTTATCGTTCAGATGTGACAAAAGCCACCCCCTGTGTGGGCTGGAATCACCACCCTTTCGGTTAACGTACGATCGCGCGAGTCGATCCCGCCATGGATGATTGTATGTGTAAGTATTATCTACGAATTGAGATTTAAGCTGGTCAAAGAATTCCTTTATAATACTCAAAAAATCTTATACAAAAAAAATTAAAATAAAATTAACCAAGTATGTGTACGTGCTTGGTACAGAAATATCTCTAATATTTTTTTATATTTAAATAGTACCACGTAGCCGTAGTTAATGCTGCACCTGTGCTCGCGCACACACTCATACACATCACACAATATAACCCAGTTCTGTGCAGATGGATAGCCTCCGTTAAGACTGTTCGCCGTATCCAAAATTCGGTCGTAGGATTTCGGCGTAGGAATGACAATATCGATATTATGATAGGCACATGATGACTACATTGTAAATTAAAAGAGGTAAAAGTTACAGCCCATATACGTTTCACACCTAGGCACCAACCTCTGCTCATTCCTGAGGGTTTTAGGACAAGGAATTGTCCGCCACGCTGCCCCAATGCGTGTTGCCGAACTTCACGTGTCTTCGAAATATTTTTTTCTTAGTTATGCAGGTTTCCTTACCATGTTTTCCTTCACCACAGATTACGCGGGAAATCAGCACCTAAAATTACAATTAAGAATTTCAATAGTGCCGGCGGGGATCGTAGCCGGTTTGCTCGCATACTATGAAATTTACCGCCAGCGTTACCTCTGAGCTACAATGGCTCTCAGTAAGAGGTCTCGGAAAGAGGTAAACGAATAAAATAATTGTTCTTATTACGTTATATATACGTGTTTTTAACACTTCAAAACTCTTTTTAAAATGCCTGCAACGCACCTGCAGTTATGTAGTGTTGCAGTTGTTCATGGGCGATGGCCATCACTTATCATCAGGTGAGCCGCATGCTCGTTGCCCAACATTTTTTATAAAACTGAAGTGAAAAACAAACTGACAGTTTACCTGATGATATGCTCACTTTGCAATAATACTAGTTTTTACGAAGTTTATCGCGTATATTTAACTATAGATACCCGACGTTTCGAGCGCTTTATAGCACCCATGGTCACGGGGAGGACTGAGATGTTCAACGTCCAAATGTCCAAATTCACATCTGGACGTTGAACATCTCAGTCCCGCCCGTGACCATGAGTGCTGTAAAGCGTTCGAAATGTCGGGTATTTAAAAAGTTAAATATACGCGAGAAATTCCGTAAAAATATTATTATTTCAATGTGTAGTATTCGCGTAAATATAAGGAAACGATATGCTCAAGCGGACCAAGTGCTCGTTTGTCACCCTTATTCTATAAAATTTGGCTAATTACTGTAGTCCACAGACACTTGCAAATTCAAACAGAGAAAGCTAACGATTCGTTGTCGCCTCTAAGAACTAAGATAGAATGCTTCACAGCTTGTATTATAACTGACTCTCTTTACTCTTTAGACCAAAACTCAGCAGTGTATGCTCTGCTATTTGGCGGCAGAAATAAGTAAGAAGTTGGTTGGACCTACGCAGACGGACTCTTAGGCAGAAAGGCGTCCTACCACCTGGTGAATAAGTGTTGTTTTTGTACTTCAATTATTTTGTTGTATAAGACCTTTGATAAGTAAACTCGGTTTATAAATTTGTATACAATTAACTATGACACATTAGAAGGAACATATACCGGTCACAAATTGCTTCAGTTTATACACAATGCTTGAGTTTTGAAACGATGTGAACGTTTCAAACCTCTAAATGAAGCGTTTTCAATTGAGTCTGAATACAACGATTCAATTTCCAGTGCAGATTGGATCGGGCCTCGTGCCGCGCGGCGCCATTACTGTGTTGTTTATCTTTAGTGGATTGCTTACTTTATGATGATAGTTTCTTGAAATATGTAGAGCGTGAATCAGGTATTTTTGGTGTTATTCGTATATTGCTTCATATTTATCAAAAAATACATTTCTTCGTTTACATACGTGGTTTCCAGTTATGAACAATCACCATACAAAACACAGCAGCATTAAGCTTATATTTTACGCTGATATTCAGTAAAAGCGTTCCATGTTGGTGGTGGCTTCTACCATCAGGTGGACTTTGTACTCGTTTGTTTCACTCGAACAATATAAAAATTCACAGACATTTAAGTAAAATATAATAAAATTTATTATATGTATACCGGAAATGATTTAAAGTGTAATTTTATCAAAGTTAAAGTCTTCCAAGTCGTACAAGGACTGCATTAAGTTTCTTTCTTGTGGTCAGAGAAAACAAATTGTCTTTAATTAAGACGACAAACAAGTTAAAGCTGGCACGGCAAAGGCTGTTATAAAAAGGTAAGAATTTGTTTCTAAATAATACTTACATTTGCTCTATAAAGGATTTATTTATATTGCATAACTTTATGTTCTTAATTATTATTTTGTAATGTCTCAAAACTGGATAAACTGAGGTTGTCAATATTGCTGCTAAGTGTGGGAACTATGCCGAAATCCTGCCAATCCGTGCGGTAAGCCTATCATTACTTCAAAATAATTTTTATTAATAATTTAACGCTGGTTTCGATATTACACCTGTCAATGTAATTACGTTTTTTATGGGAGAATTTACTGGAGAAGTAAGTAGGGCTTTCTCCTCAAAGTCTTCCATGAATATGTCGGCGACAATAGGAATTACAGGTGAGCCCATCGCCACACCATCTACTTGCTTGTAGAACTCCTCCTTCCACAAAAGGTAGCCAGATGTAAGGCAGTGTCTGAGTAATACTGCATATTCTACGGGCATGTTGTTTTCTTCCAGCCTTCTAGTTACAATTGAGATGCAGTCTTCAACAGGTAAGCATGTAAACAATGACTGCACATCAATACTGACCATAGTTTCATTGTCTGCAGGACGTAGGTCTTTAATCTCGCTGACAAAATGGTAGGAGTCCTTTATGTGTGCTCTTGTATGTCCCCTGAGCGGTGAGACTATTTTCGCTAAGTTTTGAGCCAATCTGTTAGTTGGTGAATCGATTTGGCTCACTATGGGACGTAATGGAGCATTGGGCTTGTGTATTTTCGATAACCCATACAATTTTGGTGATTTGGCGCATGTAGGTATTGTCCATTTTACGTCCAGCTTTAATTTTTCGGAGTGTTTCTTTATGAGATCACTAGTTGTTTTTAGTGTGCTATTTGTTGGGTCGTTTTTAACTTTTTTAAAAGAACTTACATCCGATAAAAGTTCTTGTATTTTAGAATTATAATCTGACGTATCCATGACTACCGTGGCGTTTCCCTTATCGAAATTTCTGGTTTATTGCGTAGGTTCTTTAACGCTATAAATTCGTCTTTGGGAAGATTCGGTTTAGGCACTGAACATCGACGTAACATAGACGAAATGTCTTGATGTATCGCCTCCAACTCTTCTTTCCGCATATTGTGTTTAAATAAACAGTCCTCGACACTACAGATAATTTCTTCGTACGGTAATCTTCGTAGAGTTATAGCATAATTGAGGCCTTTGGGTAAAACCATAGATTAAAATTTATCAAAAGTTAAATTTTAATCTATGGTAACCGTGGTTAACTATTACATCTGGACGTTGAACATCTCAGTCCTTCCCGTGACCATGAGTGCTGTAAAGCTCTCGAAACATCGGGTATTTAAAAAGTTAAATATACGCGATTAATTCCGTAAAAACTATTATTATTTCAATGTGTAGTGTTCGCGAAAATATAAGAAATCATTAGTATTATACTGTTTCTTTAATTCACTTGAACTACAAACATTTGCTTACATTCCTTTCACGCTTATGCTATAATTAAAAGTAACATAAACTTACAAGTAAGTAATGTCCTACAGACCGGATTTCAGTCACGACGGCTAGTCTCAACGGAGACTAGCCATCGGCACAGGACAGGATTACAGTGCCTATGTGTAGAGCAAGTACAGATGCACTCACTATTCCCTCACTCTCATAATCCGATGGGACGATAAACTGACACGACCGGAGAGAGATCAGGCGCAAGACTGACAGCTTTACGTACTTTCCGAGGCACGGGGGTGAGACACCGCCAACTTCCTCACTCCGGGCAGCTACTGAGAATTTCTTGACGGAAAAATTCAATAATTGATTTTTTGGCCCAACCCGAGACTCGAACCCAGTACCTCATGATTAGCAGTCGCACTACGAGAACCACTAGACCAACGAGGCAGTCACAAGTAAATACAACATGTAACAATAATAATAACATAAAAAGTAAAAAATAAATAATTGTGTGTTTTTTTTAAAATGGATTATGAATTTGAGTATAAATGAGCATACTTTCCACCTGATTGTAAATGGATACTGTGGCCCATAAACATTTTCGTTTATTCTCGATTAAGGATTAACCATTAAGTATTTGCGTTGTCACTACGGAATACCTTACATCCATTTAAAAGGGTCTCCAGTTTTTTGCACTTACATAAAAAACAGCAGCATTAAGCTATTTTTGGAACGTGGTCCCTTCCCGGTCGAGCTGACAGTGCTACAACCATAATAAAGCTGCAGCATGGCACTACCACGTATATAAATTAACAGTTTGTAATTATTTTGATTGTAATTATGTCGATTAACACAAAATAGTGATACCAATAAGTTATAAGTATAACTAATTATTTCATCACTTGCTGTATGATCGACATTCATTTTAATTCTTAATCTATACTTTACAACAGGTTTGAGTACCCATATGATATGGGATAAGTTTATCTCCTATTTTATCTACTGTCGATATGATATCCACCATAGGCCCATGCTCGCAGGGTGGATAAAACTTTGGCGTAGGGATAAGACAATTTTATCCCTTGTCAGTGGATATGATCGGGGGATAAAAATTTTGTCTCCTGCCCATGCGAGCCCGGCAGGTGGACCATGTGGTATTTTGTAAACATAATTTGTATTTTATTGTTTGGTTTTATTTTTTATTTTATTTTTATCATTTTTATATTGTTTAGTTTTTATGTTAACAAGTTTATTATTTTTTAATCTATTACATTTTTTTTACTTATGGCTAATCCATACTTGTCTTTCCGATACTGATTTCGTGAACAGCGCTAAATTTTATTATACACGCCTTGCTTAGTTTAGAAGTCAGAGGTTCTAGTATAATCTAAGATGTAATATTTAGGCAGTATGTAAATATATATTTTATGTAAAATCATTGTTATACAGTAATAAACTATTATTGTTATATTATTATTATATATTATTAAAAAACTCTATAACTAAACAATACACGTGAAGTCCTGCTTAGAGTGCATTCAAGTATGAAACGGCTCGTTAAGTTCGAAACTCCAATAAGAACTATAGGTCCCAGCTCGTGTCGCTAGGCGAATGATCCTTTAAAACTCTTCACTACTAAATTTTTTGCAGCGAATCAAATTGGTAATTTTAATATCTTCACCATACTTTAAAATAATTTATATTCAAATAAGATTTTTAATTAAATAAACACTGGGTGCCTTGCAGTGACATCTTAGAAAACTTCGTCACCTTCCTCCTTCAAGAAGAGAATCGACATGGGACAAGACGTGGTAAAGCAACGTTGCAGCATATTATGGTTGTAGTACGACTGCGTCGGGTCGACCGGGGAAGTACCAAACTCTCACAGAAAAATCGGCGTAAAATAGCAACTCACTGCCACGCATGGTGAATGTAGAGAACCGGAGACCCGTTTTATTGGCATTCTATTTTAGACCTCAAGGCTGACAACATGTACGTTTTCAACCTTGATTTTGATTCCTAATCTAGGGTTGATGTAGATGTCCATGGGTCCCAGTATCCACTGTCCAACAGGTGTAATGTGCGCTTCTTTGTCTCCCTTATTCTGTAAAACATGTCCTTTGCAATTTATTAGATTATTTTAAACAAAACAAAATGTCTAATAAAACTAAATTTACGGATTCTATCGCGTTTATTTAACTAATTTTACTTATTTTTAATTCCTGACGTTTCGGGTGCTTTACAGCACCCATGGTCACCCAAGGGACTGAGATGTTTGACGTCCCAATGTCATTGTTAGCCCGGCTACCTTCAGTTTTTGAATATTAATATTTGGTCCGATTTTTGCAAAACGAACTTACAGTATCTTGAAGTGTTGCAGTGATATGCTTGGGTTTGGGTTCAATTTTGTTAATTATAGGATCCCAAGCAGATGGCCGCACCCAACCGTCTTCTCTATTGAAATTAGGATGTTTTTTTTTAATTTCAATTTCCTCAGGTATCATCCTTGGTAGGAATCGGTGTATCGGCTAACAATGAAATTGGTACGTCAAACACCTCGGTCCCCTCCATGACCATGGGTGCTGTAAAGCACCCGAAACGTCGGGAATTAAAAATAAGTAAAATCAGTTAAATAAATGCGATAGAATCCGTAAATTTAGTTTTATTCAATGTGTAGTGTTCGCGTAAATTTAAGAAATAATTATGAAAACGAAATGTTCTTCATTTCTATTCCCTTTAGAGTCGCTCTTCACTGGATACGTTTGAGTGGAAGAAGCTGACACCGAGACGCCCTGACCCGCAGATGATCACATGAAACGTTGTCGCACTCTGCTGAGAACAACAAGCCTTTTCATGGCCAGTTACTCTCGGCCCGTTTGATAATTGGTGAGCATTTCCGTATGTATATTTTAAGCGAGGTCGTTATCAATGTGTTAACGACCAATAACATGAAAATAAATTGAAAGCAAAAAGTTATAAAACGTAGTCATAAAGTATATAAACGTACATAATCTCGCTTTTTAATTAAATAATCGTATATAATTAAGCAAAGAGAGATAAAGATGTTTAATTCAAAAAATTTAATGAAGTTTGTCAAACGATACCTTTGTATCGAAAGCTTATTCCATTTGACTCATTCACAGGTTATTTAAGAGTAATGAAATTATGTAGCTAGTGATTTTTCGTATTTTCGAATTCACATTATTTATAACTTTATACGACAATAAATTTACATCTTTTTTAAATAACTATGTATACACAACAAGTGACAGAAACAGTTACACAGTGAGTTTGTACCTTAACCATACCATTACATCATATCAAGTCGGCTTCTGAACATAGGCCTCACCATGGATTGCATCATAACATATTTTCCAAAGTTGTGACATTGCCAAGCAGGTTGGCAAACGCAGTTTTTATTTTTACACAGCTGTTTTCAGGAAAATGCAGCTGCACATCTCTTGATTTAGTATCCCTCTGTCGCCTCTGACGACACATATGGGATAATAATGAGGAAGTAGATATTCTTACATACGTACTACGTAATATATTGTTATTCCTTCCGTAGATCATATAGGAAAATATTTTTTATATATACCTGACGTTTCGCGAGCTTTGCAGCACCCATGGCCACGGGAGGATGTCGTACCTAATGCTCAGATATTATGTTAACTCGGACTACCTTCTTCATTAAATTATAATTTTTTTGTTTAATCTACGCAGAATGTATTTATAGTATCTTTAACTATTATGAGATCTCCTAATTGATTGTGAAATATGATAAAATTGATTTGCTTAGATCGCTCCCATTCACGAATGCGTATATTGTGGACCAATTTATTAATCAGGCACTATTTTCATAATACCCGCGCATTATGAGCAATGACAAGTCAAATCGGGGTACTTCATTAATACTGATTTAAACTTCGTTATTAATATAACCTAACCCATCTTTTTATTATTCTGCCCAATAAGACTTTAAAAACGATTAAAGACTTTATTCATCTACCACGGTCAATTTAGTTATTTGAATAGTTTTAATCGTATTACTATTCATATTGAACATCTTTTAAACTGTCTGGACATTATGAATAATGTCGCACTATTGTTAGTTTAATTAACTATATATCACTTGGTCCATAACACATACCTCTCACTGCCATCACTAAATCCATTGCTGTTGTGAATTATATTGCCTGTTTATATTAAATACGTTACATCCATTATCCTGTAAACCATCGATAAAACTAAATTTCCAAGAACCTGGAAATAATAAGCCCCTGCTCGAAGGGGAACACTATAATTAAGAGCTTAAACGCAACATAATTTACATAATACTTGATATAGAGTAAGCAGAAACCTGCAGCACAGATAATTAGATACGCTCCTTTGTGTCAGTATGGCTCGCCCTCATGACGCATAATCGTGATCTGGGATCGTTTGAATTTTCAACAAAAAATTATAGGAAGGTCAAATAGATTAAGATTGAATATATTTCTGAATTTTCACGAGCATTATGTAGTACTTAATTACTAAATCAATATTTTTCTTCGTTTAAACAAGTGTTCAGAATAATCGAATAAAACTTATATAGGGAATCAAAAACTTAAACGTGATAAAATCCGTAAAAAATAATTTCATTTAAAGTGTAGTGTTCACGTAAATATAAGAAATAATTACGAATAAAGTTTAGTCTGTGATCAGCCTTGTGGCAATATAAATGTCAAATATCATTAGTAGTACATTTATTACATTATTCAAAATAATAGACTATATTATTATTTATTTATTTATTGCATTTACATGTGGTTTTCTGTGATATAGTGCAGCACATAAACCCAGCAAGAGTATAACAATACGAAATAAAGCTAGCTAGTTCTAATGCCTTAATTGTAATACTAATATTTATATACAATAAATAAATATTATACTATAGTATATTTTTATAAAAAGTAAAGTAAAGTTACAGCCTATATACGTTCCACAACTGGGCACAGGCCTCCCCTCATTTCTGAGAGGGTTTTATGGCAAGGAAGTGTCCGCCGCGCTGCCCCAATGCGTGTTGGCAAATTTAATATGCCTTCAAAATATTTTTTCCTATTCCTCAGACATGCAGGTTTCCTTGCGATGTTTTCCTTCACCGCCGAGTACGTGGTAAATCCGCATTTAAAATTGCAATTAAAAATATCATTGGTGCCGGCGGGGATCGAACCCGGTTTACTCGCGTTCTGTTATATTTACAGCGAGCGTTAACCAACTGAGCTACCACGGCTCATTATATTTTTATACGTTACGTACGCCTATATTTTTATACATTGCAAATATTATTATAATATTAAGTATACGTTCCATTACTATATTTATTTATTTACTTTAAATTAACATAAAATTCATCTAATTTATAGTAACATTTCTTAATCAAAAAGCTATTTAGTGCTATCGCAAACTTCATATATTCTTCTATTTCTATTATATATTTGGGCAATGTATTAATAAAGTTTTATTGTCATGGAATATGGTCCAAAACTGTACAAAGATAAAGTGGTTCAAGGCAATATTTATTTATTTCTCATCCTAAGTTGTATATTATGTCTATTTAAATATTATTTTCACTAGATTTTGAAACAAATCTATGTATTTTCTTACTAATTTATACGATTCTAATGTGTATAAAGATGTAACTCTTAATATCTTGTATTGTATAAAATATGTTCTACAGCTTTTCTTAGAGTCAATATTTGCTAGAATTCTTATACATAATTTTTGAGCGATATAGAATTTTTAGATGTCTGTGCAGTTTCCCTACAACGATGTACCGTATCGCAACCACGGGTGCGCATAGGCATTGTACGCCATTTTAGCTGTTATTGTATTTGTGAATCTTTTAGCTCATTTAGCGCATATATAAATCTAAACAATTTATTGAATACACATGCTATATGGCATTTTGAATTTAGATTACTGTTTATTTCAATTCCCAACAATGAAAAATTTTGTACACACTGTAATTTAGTATTACAAATCGAAAAATTTATATTTAACTGTAGTTTTTGAAACACCTTTCCCTTACTGCGGCCGCCATATAACAAAAAACAGCTTTGTACCGGGCCATCTGTCGTCACCTCAGCTGGCGGCACTTGTTTTAAATATTTATGTTTCTCACGACCTTTCATTTGTGTTTAAAGAGGTTTTAGTTACAGTTATTTAAAGCCGATAAGATTTTCGATAAGTAGAAACAATAACCATAACATTTAAATGTTTATTTTATTATATACAGCTCTTTTGTTTCTAACGGATCTTTATAAAGTGTACTTACTGACAATAAATTTTGTTTTATGAATGAAATATCCTAAGTTTTTATTTTACTTTTATGTCCTTACAATCAATAAAACATATTCTTCCTAAATGAATCAAAATTATGCATGTAATAATTATAATAATTCTACTTTTTCACTTGCAAACATTTGCAAAAAAATTCGACAATAGACAGTTTGCGCGCGCTTTGTAACATCATTTTCAAAACCTTTTTGTGTATATATTATAGTGTCTTCCTTTATTTTTCTTATACAATCATATAGATATAACATTTAGAAATTCCTAGTAAAAGTATTTACTATGGTATTCGAATAAGAAATATACTATTATTATCTTATTAGAAATCTTGATCGTTATGAATTGTTCGCGTAGAGGTTTTTTGTTTCTACTATTTTATCAATTGAAACATAAAAAGTTACTGTTGTTGTAACTTATATCATTCAAAAACATTACGTAGTAAAGATAAATAACATTACTTACAGTTTTTTTGAAAGAAAATCCAACTAAAATCACAATCACAAAACTTCAACGATTACGCAACCCACCGCACCGGCATGCAAAAGCGAATGGCTGTTATATTTGATGATGTCTATATAACCGAGTGAATATAATGCTACAGAATATTCTTTAGTTCGTTCAGAATCGAATGAAATAGTGTTCAATCGAAAATATACTGTATTTTTATATCAATTAATGACGAAAATAGCAGCACGTAATGCGGACATGTATACATGTCCTCGGTACTTAGCGGTCACAAAACTTGGACCTGTCAACATGTCCTCGGTACCTTAGGGGTTAGTTTTGTTAAAATTTAATTCTAAATTGTGGTCTTTTAATAATTTTATATTTTCTAGCAAGGTTGTATCGGACGGCAGGGACACGTCCAGTGCCCGGAGTCGCCCTGGGACAATCTCCCACTTTATGACGTACGTTCCTTGCCTAGTGCTGGTGGCGCACGTCCCACGCACCCCTGAATGCGTATGTATACTACGACCCTACTAGGACCCCGAGGGAGAGAGAGATAGACGATCAGCGGGGAAGAGGCAATTAAAAACCCTTTTCTTCTAGGTAGCTTATTGTTCCTTAGGTTTCGGCTTTCTTTTTCCTTGTTGTTGCCTCTTCGACGGCTGTGCTGCGACTGCGATTTGAGCCTTTTTTTTTTGCGCCCGAAGCAACTAAAGGGCTACCCTATACGTAGGGAGGCGGAAAATGCATTACGCATACCACGATAGCCGGTCTATCGTGGTTATGAGGGACTCACTGTCCTACCGGGGACCCTAAGTGATACCCTCTAAAAACCGCCTTTGGGGACAGGCAACTGGCTGATTAAGCTGTATTGTGCCTTATCATGAGCGACCCTCTTTTGAGAAAAAGGGCGCAGGCGGCTAAGAGCCGCTGAGGGAGTGCCTACGAAGGCAAAATAATATTAGTTAGTATAATAATAATTAATTTAATTAGAATTGGCCTGAGCCGCCAGGAGGCAGTTCAGGTCGTTTGTCAGTTTATTAGGTGGGTCCGAGAGAGAGTTTCTCGGCCTGCGAACTCGATAGCGAGAGGGGGGTGGAGCTGCATAAGTAGCTGCCTCACGAATTAGTTGGTTTGGATGCGACTCTGAGGCTTTGAAGAAGTTCTCAGAGAGTTTTTTAAGAAATTGTTGAATTGTTGGGAGCTCTAGGTCCCGATGAAGGTCGGCATTACGGACGTACCAAGGTGCGTTCGCAGCTCGACGACAGAAGAGGTTTTGAACTATTTGGAGTTTTTTAATAATTTTGGGGTTTGCGTGGGCAAAGACGGGGCCCGCGTAGGACGTGACTGGTCGTATACAGACCTTATAAAGGGTACGCTTGTTTCGAAGGGACATTTTACTGTGTCTGCCCAACATACTGTTGAGCCTACTCAGATGAAACCGTGCGTGACGGGTGACTCGTTTGACGTGGGGCCTAAAAGTGAGCCCTGTGTCTAGAGTGACACCTAGGTATTTGGCGGACGTATGCCAGGGGACAGGTGTCCCTAGCATACGTATTGGTGGAGTGTTTTTGAGACGGCGTCGTTTATAATCGAAGTGAACGGCGGAGCTCTTCTCCGGGTTCACATCGATGCGCCATTTTTTGAACCAAGCACCTAGGTCATCAACTGACTTTTGGATCTTGTTCCGTATGAAGGGTAGTGAGACACCTTTGCAGTAGATGGCAGTGTCGTCTGCGAAGAGGGAGAGTTGAACACCTTTCGACGGGATGGGAATGTCGTTGGTGAACAGGATGTACAGCAGAGGAGCATGTACTGAGCCCTGAGGGACACCAGCCTTGATAGTTCGCTGTGAAGATAGCGTGCCTTCGTGTCTAAAACGAAAGGTACGATGATTCAAATAGGAGGCCACGAGACGAACTAGACGATCGGGGAGACCTATTTTGTAGAGCTTGTAGATGAGGCTTGTGTGCCAGACTCTATCGAAGAAGAAGAACGCGATGGTCTTATGACGACGAGGATAGGAACCGCTGAGGATATATTCCACAATGCGATGAACTTGTTGGGGACATGAGTGTTTGGCTCGGAAACCGAATTGATGGGGAATGATAAGAGGGTCGCCGTCTGTGGGAAACAGATAGCGCCTCATACGTGTTTGGATGACTCTTTCGAAGAGCTTTCCCATTGCCTTGAGGAGGCTAATGGGGCGATGACTGGAGGGGAGGTTGAGAGGCTTGCCTGGCTTGAGAATTCCAATCACAGTTGCCTCTTTCCACGTAGTGGGAAAATAACTAAGGTTGAAGCAGGCGTTGAAGATAATAGATAAAAAGGTTAATACCTGCTCAGGAAAGTGTTTTAGGGCTTGGTTGGAGATGCCATCCGCGCCCGGAGCCTTTTTAGGCTTAAGTCCTTTGATGAGGGATGAAATCTCATCATTGGACACAGAGATAGGTTCGGAGGCCGTAGGGGGTGAGTTCCGGCGGCGGACCTCATCCTCCACTACCTGGACGTGTGGGTTGAGAACTAGGAGAGCATTGAGCGACAATGCTATCTGCAAAGCACTCAGCCTTTTCCTCGTCCTCGAAGGCAGCCGTGCCGTCGGGACGGGAGAGAGGGGGAGTGTGGGTGATAACGTCTATGCGGAGGGCTCTAGCCATCTGATAGTACGCTGTGTGAGATGGAGAGATATTTTCCATGAGCTTACTCTTTTCGAGATCTCGAAATTCAGAGAGGCGGAAGCGGAGTTCTCGTTGAAGACGATTGGCCGCGCGCCTATATTCGGGGGTGGGATATTTTGCTGCTCTCCGGAAAGCAGCTTTTTTGGCTTTTAATAGGTTGTTAATATGTAGGGGAAGCCCACTACTGTTAGCAACCGGGACGACCCTTTCGTTATCCTTAAGGGAGGATTTAATAAGGGTGGAGAGTGAATCGAACGCTGTGTCGATTTTTTCGGGACTGTCTAAGTCCGACGGTATGGAGATGGTAGAGTCCTGTGAGACCAGAGCTTTAGCTAGGGACTCCTTGAATCCCTTCCAGTTAGTGAAGGTTTTCGTGTGTGTTGGGGGAGGTGGCTGATGGCCAAGAATGAGGGAGACCGGTCGGTGATCTGATCCTAGATCGTCTAGTGTCTCGATTGCTCTGAGGTTGAGAGAAACTCCTTGGAGTAACGCAAAATCTAACACATCGGGTGCGTGATCGGTGTTATCGGGAAAGTGAGTAACACCGAGAGGACTATGGACGGTAATATCAAGAGACTGCGTGATATCGAGCAGTATCTTGCCACTTGGGTTTCGTTCCGTTCCGCCGCCTCGGCGGTCGGGTCTGTCGTTACGAAGAAGAGAGAATTTTTTAATAGAAAGACCTCTAGTGTCCTTAGCTTTGAGATTAGTTTCCTGTAGGAGGAGGAAATCGACTTCACGATTCCGAAGAAAGAGCTTAAGCTCTGGGAGGTTATTTCGCAAGCCGCGATTATTAAATGATACAAGCGATAAACCCTTAGGTTTGATACGACCGTGGGATTTTGGTAGGTTAATTTGCTTAGACATTGGAGTTAAGTTAATTAAGTTAACTTAACTTACAATGCTAACAGAAGGTTATTGTGTTCTGCAAGAACGAGAAGGCGTTCTTGGGGGGTCTTCGCCGCGCGCAGTTGGCGTGCTACTACTGTTATTTCCCTAACATCGATATTCCTAATAGCGGAATATAGCGTGTTGTAGTCGTCGGGTGTGGGCTCTGCTTCATGTGCGTACGAGGTTGTCCGCGGTGGGTCTGCCTTTTTGGGCCCCCAGGGAAAGACTGGAGGCTGCATTGGCTTGGAGAAGCCCGGAGGGGGCCGAATTATGCCCTGAGGGGGCCTAGGGGGACCCTGAGGGGACCTAGGGGGACCCTGAGAGGGTCGAGAGAAGCCCTGGATAGGCTGAGAAGAGCCCTGACGGGGCCGTTGTTGGAGGGCCGGGAATGAGCGGTCATTCACCGGCGGTGGAGCTTGCCTACTGGGGCGAGGTTGAGGTGCGCGTGGGCAACCCTTGTAGTTAGCCGGGTGTCCTGTTTGGTTGCACAGGACACAGGCGGGCGGGGATTCGGCGTCTTTGGGCCGGGGACACTCCTTCGTGTTATGTGGTTCGAGGCACTTCCTATACACAGTGTGACCAATAAAACCTTTTTTCCTATACACAATGTGAAATCCTGATAACACTATTGGTCACACTGTGTATAGGAAAAAGACCCATACCAACCGATATCTAAATGGTGAATCTCACCATCATCCTTCACAGTTAGCTACCGTGGGTAAATCTTTGTTTCAGAGAGGACGAGGGACAGAAAACATCTGGCCGCGGAGCTTCAGCACGTCAAGCAAGTATTGCAAGACAACAAGCTTTAGGTCCCGCGCCTACGTCACAGTGAACGAGTGAAGCCGGCCACAGTCGAGCGCGCGCCTGCTCTACTACCATATGTTAGAGGAGTCACGGACAAGATTGGCTACATCTTGAAGCGAGCGTCCATTAAGATATACTACAAGCCGCTGAAGAAGATTAGTCAATTTTTACCATCCATCAAATGTAATATTCCTCTACAAGATGCAGGTGTGTACAAGCTAGATTGGGAATGTGGTCTCTCTTACATAGGTCAAACAAAGAGGTCTATACAAACCCGCGTGAAGGAACATATAGCTGATGTGAAGCAACGACGCTCCGGGAAGTCTGCAGTCTGCGAACATGTTCAAGATCGTCCCCACCATTACATTAGATTTGATAAACCACAAATTCTCGCAAAAGAACACCGATTCCTACCAAGGATGATACGCGAGGCTATTGAAATTAAAAAACATCCAAATTTCAATAGAGAAGATGGTTGGGTGCTACCATCTGCTTGGGATCCTATAATTAACAAAATTAAACCCAAACCCAAGCATACCACTGCAAGACTTCAAGATACTATAAGCTCGTTTTGCGTAAATCGGACCAAAAATTAATATTAAAAAACTGAAGGTAGCCGGACTAACTATGACATTGGGACGTCAAACATCTCAGTCCCCCCCCCCCCCCGTGACCATGGGCGCTGTAAAGCACCCGAAACGTCGGGATAATAATAAAAATAAATTAAAGTAATTAAACGCGATAAAATCCGTAAATAATAGTTTTATTCAATGTCTTAAACACAGTTCGTCACTGGTTGATTATATGCTTTTCGCCGACATTCTCCCCGTCGTGCGTCGCACCACCCTTCTGGCTCGGCGATACTCCCGGCACCAGCAGCACTACTCTCGAACTGGGTCTTCTCAGCACACCTCCGCGCGTCTCGACGTCGACGATCCTTTTTCGCCCATCAATCAGGTCCAGGATACACTTGGGAGATTCTGCCGCGTGGCCAGGTGCACCTTGGTAGGCAGTGGTCGACGATCAGCACGATTTCCGCAACTTGCAGGTCTGTGGTACTGGTTCTTGCCTTCATCTTCCTTGGCAAGAGAGTGGGTAGATATTTTCGCAGCCAACGTTGCCAGAAGTGATCAGCAAGCGGCTGCGTGGCCTTCCATGTGGATCTGCCTACGAGTTCGTTGTCGTTGAAGCTGCCGACTCTCGCTGCGCCACAGGACCGCCCGATGAGGAAGTGGTTCGGTGTTAGTGCTTCTTCTTCAAGGTTCTCAGAAAGGTGTGTGAGAGGTCGAGAATTGACTATGTGCTCGGCCTCTAGGAGGAGAGTGTGGAGTACCTCCTATCGTGGATACCGTTCGTGAAGTGTGGCGTCTAGTGCGGTTTTGACTGATCGCACCAAACGTTCCCATGCGCCACCCATATTTGGCGCACCTGGAGGGGTGAATTTCCATTGCACGCCGATCTTCTCTGCTTCTGAGGTGAGGTCTTCTTGCTGCAAGGTGTCGAGCGCTTCTTTTATTTCTTTGTTGGCGCCGACGAAGTTAGTCCCGTTGTCGCTGTAGATTTTCTTAGGCATCCCTCTTCTTGCGGCGAGTCGTCGCAGCGCCATGATCATGCTGTCGGTGGAGAGCGAAGAAGTTAGCTCAATGTTTACAGCCCTTGTTGTGAGGCATGTAAATAGAGCCCCCCATCTCTTTTCGTGCCGTCTTGCCACGGTGATTGTCATCGGTCCGAAGTAGTACACGCCCGTGCACGTAAAAGTATGATAACCGTGCATCAGCCTTTCCGTCGGTAAGTTGCTTGTTGGTATTTCTTGAGGTCTTGCTTTTTTCGTTTTGCACCATTGACATTGATGCTGAACCGTGATTGCCTTAAACCGAGTATCCAGAAGCGTTGTCGTATTTCATTCATCACCGTCGCGTGATTTCCATGATTGAAGCGGCAGTGGAATTCTTCTATGATGAGTTGTGTTGTCTTGTCCTTGCTGTCGAGCACGATGGGTCGTTTGTAGTCCCTGGTCACACCCTGTATCGCGTCTATTCTTCCCTTTAGTCGCAGGAGACCCTCTTCTAATACTACGTCGAGCTTTTTCAGTTTACTGCTGCCTCTAATTGCTTCCCTTGCTGAAGGCGCTTGATGTCTTCTCTGAAACTGTTGTCTTGGCTTCTTTTCAGCAAAAGAGTTTCAGCTTTCTCGAGTACTTCGGTGTCCATCGGTATATATTTCCTTTCTGTTGTTTTTGAAGATCTGTGTTGCTTCTCTACAGTCTTCGTTCCTTATCTTTGTGTCATTTTCCAGGTGGGATCATTTTTGCAGACGTTCACCTTCTCCCCTTTTCTACAGAGTTGTAAGAACTGCAGTACTCTCGCTGTGGCTCGCCAAAGCCTCTTCCATGAAGAGAATCTCTCCGGTTCTGGTGATGGATGAAATGTTTGTGTTGTTGCTGCGACGTCCGCTCCCCTTTCTTCGCCGGTGGTTGTTTTCTTGAAAGTTCTTGGTGCAGGCCAATGTGCTTCTTCTTTTCTCAGGAAGCTGGGTCCGGTGAACTATCGGTGAGTGCAGTTGAAGTGTTCTGGCATGTCGCGTGTTGCGACATCTGCATGATTCTGCGCTGTAGGCACCCATTTCCAGTCTTGCGGCTTGGTGAGGTCCTCTATCTCCGCTAAGCGATGAGCCACGAATGTCTTGAAGGTTCTCGGGTCTGTTTTTATCCAGGAAAGTACGATGCTGGAGTCTGTCCAAAATGTTTTCTTTGTAACTTTTAGGTCCAATTCTTCTTCAGCGGAATGAGCCAGTCTGCTTCCTAGGAGGGCTGCCTGTAGTTCGAGTCTCGGGATGGACACTGGCTTCAGTGGAGTGACTCTCGCCTTTGCTGCCACTAAGCTGACGTGGTAGGTTCCATCTTGCCCTTCTTTCCTCCAATAAACTGCTGCTGCGTACGCTAGCTCGCTCGCGTCAACGAAAGTGTGTAGCTGCCCCTCGGTGCAATGTGGCGCCAGGCATCTCGGAACTTGCAGGTCTTGGAGCGGCTGTTGGAACAACTGACAGGCCTGTTGGTCTAGTGGTTAGTGACCCAGACTGCTATGCTGGAAGTCGTGGGTTCGATTCCCACCCAGGACAAATGTTTGTGTGATGAGCACGATCATTTGTTCTGTGTCTGGGTGTAATTTATCTATAATATTTATGTATTTAGAAATATATAAGTATGTTTATCGCTTGTCTAGTACCCATAACACAAGCTCTGCTTAGCTTGGGACTAGATGGCGTTGAGTTGAGTTTAAAAAAAAATACAAACGCCGCGGTGAAGAGTAATGAAAAAATAGAATTTCGTTTCATAGCTTCATCTTCTCCAGGTAGGTTTTCCATGCTTCGTACTCCCCTTCTTTTATTACGCCAATTCGCCATATGTTCTGAAGCAGCTTCTTGCCTTAGACGAGAACTGGTGATGCTAAACCCAGCGGATCAAAGGTCGACATTACTGCGCTGGTAACTTCCCTCTTCGTGGGCACCTTGAGACCTCTTGCTATTTCTTCTGGTGTATTTCGGAGGTTTGCCCTGAAGCCGATGAAGTCCTTTTTGGTGAACCAGCGCAGACCTAATGTCTTCTCTTCTTTCTCGCCTAGGTCCACTTCTGTTTTCTCAATGGAGTCGTCGATCTTCACGTCTTGCAGCAGTTCAGGTTGATTTGACGCCCATCCCCTGAGTTCGAAGCCTGCCTTCTTGTGTATGAAGTCCACCTGCGTCTTCACATTTTGCTAAAGTCTTCTTCTGAGTGGAAGCTGTGCAGGTAATCGTCCATGTAATGGTTTAGCTCGACCGCCCTTGCTGCCTCTGGATACTGCTCTTTGAAGTCCGCTGCGTTTTGATTCTTCACATAGATTGCGGTGCTCGGAGATGATGTTGCACCGAAGATAACCGATGTCATTCTGTACTCTTTTGGAGGCACGTCGCGACAAGCCCCGCGCCACAAAAACCTCAGGCTATCTCTGTCTTCTGGTCAAATGCGAACTTGAAGAAACATTTCTCTGATATCGGCTGCCACAGCTAGCGGGCCCTGTCGAAACCTTAGTAGTATCCCGAAGAGCGACTGCAGTAGATCTGATCCTGGCAGTAGAGCATCGTTGAGGCTTCTTCCCTTTGACTTGGCTGCAGCGTCGAAGACGATCCTTATCTTTTTCTTCAGTGGATGTACTACGGAGAAGTGAGGGAGATACCATTTCTTCTTGGAGTCCTGTTGTGTCATAGGTGCTTCTTCTGCATACTTGCTGTCGATAAGATGCTGGATCTACTTGATATATTCTGCCTTCAGCTGAGGGTCCTTATCCATCTTCTTTTCAATATTGAACAACCGGTTCTTTGCAGATGAGTAGCTCTCAGGCATCCGTTCATCTTCATTTTTCCATAAGAGTCCAGCTTCGAATCGTCCATCTTCAAGTCTTCTGCAGGTCTTCTCTAGGATGGCGAGTGGTCTTCCTTCTGAGTCTGTGGTGGGCCTTCGTGGCTGCACACCAAGCGCCTCGATTGCAAAGTGGTCCTTGATGGCTTGATGCATCTCTTAACCTGGTGTGCTGACATGTAGACACGTGTTCATGAAGTGTACTACTCTTACAGCCGCGGTGTCTGATTCGTGAAGCACCCATCCAAGCCCTGTTCTTGAAGCAACTGGTTCTCCTGGTTTCCCTTTCCTTACTTCTTGAGTCACTATCAGCTCTAGGTTGTCTTGACCGATGAGCAGCTGTGGTGATTCCCCTTTATAAAATCCTTTTCTTCTCTAGAAACTGTGGTGCAAGTTTCAGCTCGTTTATAGTTCTGACTCTCCTCAAGGTCTTCTTGCTTCCTTGATGAACCCCTTCACCATAAGGTCCAGCATCTGAGAATCCTTCTTCTTAATTTGCCTGCCTCCTACTCTCTCGATGACCAGCTCCTCTTTGTTTCTTTTAGCACCGACTTCTTCTGCCACCTTTGTGTCAATAAGTGACACTGTCGACCCTTCATCCATGAGAGCCAATATTCTCTTGGATCCTTTTGGCCCGAAGACTTCTACTGGAACTATATTCAGGTATGCCCTTGCGTTGTTCACTGCATTTACTGATGTCATGACGCTTGCTACTTCTTCTTGTGTTTCCGCCTCCTTCTCCCTGAGGTCCTATTTTCTGGTTCGACGTACAGGAAATGATGATAACACCTCTTGAATTCCTTACATGGTGGTTCTTGCAGCTCTCCTTTTGATGTTTTCCTTGAGGACATTTCAAGCAAACGTGACTTTTCTTTACTGTTGCCCATCGATCTTGTACTGACGTCTTCTGGAACTTCTGGCAGTCGACGAGGAAGTGTCCACCTTGGCACATAGGACAAGTCTTTTCTGTTGACTGTCTTGTATCTTTTTCTTTAAAGTCCTTTTCTCTCGTAGAATGTGTCGCTTGTCGATGAGTTCTTCTGAACCCGCTCTTCTCTTCTGAGGTCGCGAAGGCTCCACATTTGTCTGCTTCGCTGTTCAGGAACTTGGAGACCATCGTCAGGTCGGAGAACTCGCCCTCTTCTGTTGCTGCCGTAAAGTCGTACCATCGGAACTTCAGGATTGTAGGCATTTTTTCTATAATTTGCTTTACCATTTCAGGTGAATGCAGGTACTGTGGTTTCTTCAAACCTCTTATTGCTGCTACGCTGTTGTTGATTTGGCACGCAAAGACGCATATATCTCTTGGATTTTCAGAAATCTTCGGTAATGCCCTGACTTTATCCAATTCAGCCAGCACTAATGCATCAGATCTTCCATATCGTCTTTTGAGGGCCTGCATTACTTCCAGTGGAGAGGCTTCGGAGTACAGCAGGCTCTTGATGGCTTCTCTTGCGTTGCCCTTTAGTGCTCTTCTTAGTCGAGCCATGTTTTGAACTGCGTTGAACATCTTGAAGGCCAACCACTCGCTGCTGTTGCCATCGAAGTAGGGTCGCTCGTGGATATACTTCGGCTGAGCTACTAGTCCTCCTCGTGTGGTAAGGGCTTCCTTCAACGCTATCGTCAGCGCTTGAATTTCGCTCATATCTTTTTTCGTTGAGGAGTTCTCTTCAGGCTTTACAATTGGTTCTTCTGGAGGGTGCTGACCTCGTTGCTCGTGTTTTCCCATGTTGTTTTCTTCCATTACTAATGTCTCGATCCAGTTCTGCACATGTGCTGTTCTGTCTTCCTGTTCTTCATCCACGGAGTCCTCATCTTCACATTGTGCCAGCTCTAATCTGATGCGTGCTAGCTTCGCCGCAGCTTGAGCTTGCTTTAGCTCTATGCATGCTAATTCTTCCCTGGCTTCCAGCCCCCGTCTCCTGTTAAGTCCTCTATACAAAACTTATAGAACAAAAACCCTATAAAATTGCTAATTTACTATACATTTTGTCTTATATTTATTAAAAAAGATGTCTAATCTACTTATTTCTTTTTGTTTACATTATGTTACGTATAAACCTTTAATTTAACTCCAGTTTTTAAGCGTTAAAGAAAACTTAAATTTTTTATAAGTATTTACAATACAAATTCTTGCTTAAAAAACTTCCTTACAAAATTATCTTTAAAAGCTAACCTTTCAATTTTGTAATTATATTTAAATTATATTCTAATAAGAATTAATAAGCTAAATACACTTGTTGCGAAATTATAATAGTTTTGAAATAAAGTTCGTCACTTGGTAAATTGACACTACACTAATTAAGGAAATGAAATAGTCTTAAACACAGTTCGTCACTGGTTGATTATATACTTGTCGCCGACAAAGGTATTATATTCTGCTTCTATTGCGAAATCTCAAAATCTCTTGTTCATGACAAAGAGTTTTGATTGATTCAGATAGATGATGGTAACTATTTTTGAAATATCCATAAAACGCTGGCATCGGAGAGCAACGTCAACGACGCAAAACGTCTGATGCTGCGATCGTCGACCCGCCTGTCAAGTGTTTTATGGAATAATGGTACCAAACGTGCACACAGTCCACCCGACGATAAGCGGATGTTGTGTTCCATAGACATTCATATTTATCCTTAACTAAGAATCGAAATACAGATGTGTTGTCGCCTCTGAGGAATAAGATGGTATGGCTCGTTTCCAGTAAAAATAGTCTTCTGTTCTCAACACTCACCATACGAAACACAGCAGCATTAAGCTGCTATTTTACGTTGGTATTCTGTGAGAGCATTGTCTTACCACTGTTAAGCCAAACTATTCGTGCTACATTCATAATATAGCTTCAGCGAGGTTCTACTACGTGAAAAGCGTGACGATTGAGGCAAATTCCTCTAACAATAGGAGAGTCCAGTAGTGAATTGTAACACGTTGATGAAGTAGAGGAAGGATAATAAAAAACGCCCTATATCACGCTTATAACCTTTAAATGTGGTATAGCATATTTATTGGGATTTAGATTCAGGTGACCGTTGAATGATTTCTTATATTTACGCGAACACTACACATTGAAATAATACTAGTTTTTACGGAATTTATCGCGTATATTTAACTGTTTACGACGCAAATTAACAGCAATCGAAATTAAAATAGTCAATCAAAACTCAAGAATGAGCGTCGTTGTCACGTATATTAACGACAAAATACAACAACATGTAGGCCATCGATATGTGACGCAACGACTATTATGTAACTCCCGACGTCTATTCGGCACGGCCGTAGCGCACGAATCAGCTTCTAGACTAGCAAGCGCAGTCACCGGCGCAAATGAATACCCTCTCAGCGCAATCCGCCAACCGGTTACTCGCCCGGGACGCGCCTTGCAAGTTTCAAGTGTTACGATTTAGCGTAAACAAAGTGTTATTCATTCCGTGTCCAGTACGTGATGCAATTCTTTTTTTTTTTAGTGTCGTAAACCTATTCCATAAACGAATATCTGTGTCTATGATTTGTCAGAAGTTGTATGAAACAAGTTTCATATTTACAATCGCTCAAATATCCATCAAATTTCCCGGGACCCGGCTCAACTTCATCCTAATATTTCAAGGTAAAAATCAATTGGAATATTTTCTATGGCAAAACGTATCCATATATCTAACATATTATTTGAATCATTGTAAAATTACAAAACATAATAAATAGGCACGGAAATGTTGATAAATGAGTTCTGTTTCGCCAGTGCGCGAGGATAGAGTCGGCCACAATACTTCCAAATATCTAACTTGGCCCTCGCGGCCTGTAGGGAAACTCTTCTTAAAAAGCACCTTAGCTACCACGTCTCTAACGAGCATCAAAGTAATCATTATATTATACTATAGCAAATATTAATCCCATGAGACTATCTATCACAAAGGCCTATGTTCAGCAGTGGACTCATGATAGGCTAGGATTTATGATTGAATAAATGTAACTTTGTGTGGTCGTTTTCGGTCGAGCCAACCTATTTATGCTACAAGCTTAGAATAGCTGCAGCGTGGCTTTAGAATGTAATAGGGCTTAAATTGCTGACGGCTTCGTGGCGCAGTGGCTTAGCTATGAGTTGCAGCGCTTAGGGCTGCGAGGCCGAACCCTGCACAGAACAAGTATTTGTATGGCATACTAATAAATTCGCCGGGTCTAGATTTTTGTCCTTGTACAATGTACGTATGTAAACCGTCACCACGATACGGGACAATATCCTAGTGTGGATATTACGTTATTTCAGAAAAATAACTATTTCTTCTGTTCAATATGCCCTAACTCAACTTTAGGATTTGAAATTATTTTATTCTTTTTAATACATTGAAGCCTTCGGAAAACTCCGGAAGACCAACTTGTAATTTAAAAAAGTTTTTGCTTTAGCATCTTTAAATATACAATTTATAAAAAGTAACCTTTCCCGCTAAAGAAAGCCACGGTATACAGCCATTATCTATGTTATTAAGTCGTTTAATAGAAACACTAACAACGTATAACACAATCTATAAGCTTGTTAACATAATTGTAAACGACACCTAAATCTCTCTAAGGTGACTGCTGAGGGATCGCACATGCGAACGTAAGTCCGCTGTAACTGGAACAACACAGGCTTAATGTTTCGCTAGATAGGTTTGTGCTAGAGCTTTGTGAACTTATGGCGTTTACCATTACGTGAGTATATTCGTGTAGTGGTAGAACAAGAGAATCCACTACCCCATAACATCCCGTGGGTGTCGTATGAGGCGACATAGTGAAATGACACAAGCCATTCGACTACTGTTGTGATCATTCTTAATATAAGCATTTTAAACTTACCTATGTAGTGGTTAAAGAGAATATTAGTAAAGTACATTATCAACCTCAGTTCGCCAAGTACACAAGTAACTTCTGTTCTATCGCGGTGAACACAAATAATATTATTTTGCACGTGCTCGATTATGGAAAAAACATCATCTTGTCCAGAGTAAACTTCGAGAACTATACAGCTTGATTTGATTGACTGTCACGTTACTCCAGTAGTTATGAACAAGAGTGCTGATCATGGGGTCCCGGGTTCGAATCCTGTGTCGGGCCAAAATTAGTAACTGGAATTTTTCGTTAGGAATTCTCAGTAGCGGACCAGAGTCGGGAACTTGATGGTGTTTCACCGCCATACATCGGAAAGCACGTAAAGCCCATAGTCTTACATATGATCTCACGAACAGAGAGTGCATCTGTGCGATGGTAAATATATAATAAAATAAAACCTGTTACGTGGTAGTACCATATTGCTGTTATGTTATGGCTGTCGCACGAATTAATGGTCTCGAACGGGTAGCATAACGCTTTTAAAGAATACCAGCGTAAAATAGTGCTACTGTGTTTTGTACGGTGAACGTTGAGATCCGGAGAACCTTTTACTTGAATAATAGCATTCCATCTTGGTCCTCAAGGGTGATAACGCTCCTGCATGTTGATTCTTAATCGAGATTGTTTATTTCATTAAACAAAAGACGAATGAAAAATAAAAATCATAATTACCTTGTAGTGTTGGTGTTACAATATCCACTGCCCGATATCATCTCGTGGGTGTCGCGAGAGGTGACACAGGGGAAACAAACCAAGATAATTACGAACAGCGGCGTCATCCCAATTACGACTAAAAAAGTGGTCTAGTTGCGACCCGAAAGGTCCACACGACTAACTTCCCAGTGGAAAGAATAAAAAAATATCATATATTTTATACAATTTTTCATTCGGCAAAAACGATTTGACCGATTTTGCTCAAAATTTAATTAAGCCCAATTTACATACACAGCTAAATGAAAGTGGTCCCATGTCAATATCACTCTTTGTTCTCGAGATACAAGTGAAATTTGAATCCGGACATACATACATACATAGATACATACGTACATGTGCACACACACGGACATCCTCTTAAAACCATACTACTAGACTCTTAAGACCTTTAAATGTGGAGATATGTTAAAATTTCCACTTTGCAAAATCGGACCCACAGGGAAGTTAATAAAAAATATACCCCTAAGAGGCAATATATGTGGGAGGTCTATGTTCAGCATTGGACTTAATAAGCTGTAAGTTGGTGACGGTAACAGTAAACGCATTAAAAATTATTGTAATAGACCAAAAACTTAGTGTACGTCTAGGATGTATGATCAAAGTCTTTGCCTTGCAACTGTTTATAGTTTTTATGATAGTGTATTATCACAGAGTATATAAATCACTACGTATTGTGTATTACGTATACATAGAATATACTAAAGTTGTACATTCAATTACACACGATTAATATTAAGTATTTAATACAAATTAGTTTCTATAATCTTTTATGTAAATTAAAAATGCCTGGTTATTAAAAACCCCCATCATGGAGTAATCGGTACCATATTTTCTCTAATTAAATATAAAACATCATAAATTATGTTTGATAAAGTATCATTAGATTTCTCGCTAACTTTTCGCCAGGGCAGGAACTTTATTTCGATCCAATTGAGTCATAAATTACTTTCTTAAAATATTATTTATGATCAAAATTGCATAAATTATATAAAAATTATCTATTCTTTTCCGATTTCATTATTTTTACCGTCTTTAAAAAGGAAGATGTATTTAATTTGACTGTGTGTTTTTACCTCAATTTTTTTTTGGGTGAACCTATTTTGATGATTATTTTTTATATTTGAAAGCTGGTACTTCTCGTGTGGTCCCATATAAACTTGATCAAGATTTGGCTAGCAGATTTTGAGCTATTCATAAATACGTATTTAATTAACTTCGACTACATTGATTCGCTCGTATTGAAGTCGGTGGTACAAAGTTTTTAATTTTATCTCTTGTTGTAGAACCATGTAAATATCATGATAATTACAATATATCGCAAGTCCACTACTAAATACAGGTCTACCTCAAGGAATGCCACAAAGCATGGTTCTGAGCAACCTGCATCTAACGACCTTTAGCATTAGAAGATATAAAGATTAATTATTATTATTTTCGTTGCTACAGCAGATCCCCTCCGCAGAGATCGTGATCCTCGGCGACTTTAACGCCCATCACGCTGAATGGCTTGGTTCACGTTTAACCGATCATGCGGGGAGATCTGTTCATGATTTTGCCTTGGCATATGGTCTGACACAACTGGTTACTTCGCCTACGCGGATTCTAGATGTGGAAGATCATGCACCTTCCCTGTTGGACCTTCTGCTGACCTCTCACCCGGACGGATATCAGATTTCCGTCGACGCCCCTTTAGGCTCCTCGGACCATTGTCTGGTCCGGAGTGTTGTGCCACTCACGCTGAAATCGCGGTTGCATTCTGCAGGCTGTCGCCGTGTTTGGCACTATAGTTCAGCCGATTGGGATGGGATGCGGTCTTTCTTTGCATCCTACCCTTGGGGGCGGGTTTGCTTCTCGCCGGATGATCCCAACGTTGTTGCGGATTCTGTTACTGATGTGGTACTTCAGGGTATGGAACTTTTTATTCCTTCCTCTGTGGTGCCCATTGGAGGCAAATCTCAGCCATGGTTTGGTCGCTCCTGTAAAATAGCATCATGCTATAAGCAGGAGTGCTACCAAGCCTGGGTTGATGCATGTCCCGGGATGTAAACACCAGCGCTCTAAAAAAGAAGTATAATTCCGCCTCTAGGTCCTTCAAAAGAGTCATTGCCAAGGCAAAGTCAGAGCACATAGGCAGAATTGGCGAGAAACTAGTTCGCCTTCCTTCCGGAACCCGTGCATTCTGGTCTCTCGCCAAGGCTGTCCAGGGAAATTTCTGTCAGCCATCTCTTCCATCTCTGCACAGGGAGGACGACTCACTGGCCCATACTGTAAAGGAGAAAGCCGATCTTCTAGGCTCTTTCTTTGCGTCTAACTCGACTCTCAATGACGGGGGGAGTACGCCGCCGACCATCCCGCGGTGTGAGTGCTCCATGCGGGAAGTGCAGTTCACACAGCGCTCGGTTCGCAAAGCACTCCTCTCCCTGGACATCCACAAGTCGAGTGGGCCTGACGAAATCCCCCCAATTGTGCTGAGGACGTGTGCTCCAGAGTTGGCACCGGTTTTAACGCGTCTTTTCCGGTACTCCTACTCCCTAGGCGTAGTCCCAAAATCATTGAAGACGGCTTTCGTCCACCCGATCCCTAAAAAAGGCGACCGCTCAGACCCGTCCAACTACCGGCCAATCGCCATCACCTCCTTGTTCTCCAAAACAATGGAGTCCATTGTAAACTGCCAGCTCATGAGGTACCTTGAGGATCACCAGCTGATTAGTGACCGCCAATACGGTTTTCGCCGTGGTCGGTCAGCTGGTGATCTTCTGGTCTACCTCACTCACAGATGGCCGGAGGCAGTAGAGTTCAAGGGGGAGGCATTGGCCGTTAGTTTGGACATTGCGAAGGCCTTCGATCGGGTTTAGCACAAAGCGCTTCTTTCGAAGCTCCCTTCCTATGGGCTTCCCGAGAAATTGTGCGATTGGATCACCAGCTTTCTTGCAGATCGGAGCATCAAGGTCGTTGTAGACGGTGCAAGCTCCGATTGCAAGCCTATTAATGCTGGTGTTCCACAGGGCTGCGTGCTATCGCCAACGCTATTTTTTCTGCATATCAATGATATGTTGCATGCCCGTAACATTCATTGCTATGCGGATGACAGCACTGGTGATGCTCTTTACACCGGCCGCGCCAATATTTCTCGGGAAAACTTCTCCGAGTGCCGGGACAAACTTGTGTCTGAAGTCGAGTCTCTGCTGGACAGAGTCTCGGATTGGGGGCGACTAAATCTAGTCCAGTTTAACCCCCAAAAGACACAAGTTTGCGCGTTAACCACTAAAAAGAACCCCTTTGTCGTATCCCCTCAGTTTCAAGGCACTCCCCTTGTTGCCTCAGCCAGTATCGGAATCCTCGGCGTTGACATATCGAGTGACGTGCAGTTTCGTGGTCACTTGGAAGGGAAGGCCAAATTGGCCTCTAAAAAGCTTGGCGTGCTCAGCAGAGCGGGACAGTATTTCATGCCGGCACACCGCCTGCAACTTTACAAGGCGCAGGTTCGGCCGCACATGGAATACTGTTCCCATCTCTGGGCTGGGGCTCCCCAGTACCAGCTCCTTCCACTTGACCGCATCCAGCGCAGAGCGGCTCGAATCGTCGACGACCGAGTGCTTTCCGATCGGCTCGATTCACTGGCGCTGCGAAGAGATGTTGCATCTCTTTACGTATTTTATCGAATCTATCACGGGGAGTACTCTGAGGAATTGTTCGGATTAATCCCAGCCGCCAAATTTCGTGAACGCACGACACGGCAAACGTCCCGATACCATCCACACCATCTGGATGCTTGGCGGTCCACCACTGTACGTTTCATAAGGAGTTTTCTTCCACGTACAACCTCTCTGTGGAATAGTTTACCACCGGCGATTTTTCCGGACCGATACGACCTGGGGACCTTCAAGAAAAGAGCTTACTCCTTTCTAAAGGGCCGGCAACGCACCCGCAATTCTCCTGGTGTTGCGGTTGATCATGGGCGGCGGTAGTCACTTAACATCAGGTGAGCCGCATGCTCGTTTGTCCCCTCTTCTATAAAAAAAAAAAAATTATTTCTGATTGCTTTGATAATAGTAATATCTTCAGTGTGTACAAAAATATCTAGTAAGGTAGATACATTCATAATATTATGATTAGAGTCGTGAATTTTCGGCTACAAAACCAAATTTTATATTAAATTAGGATACAGGATCATAGACAATCGAAGTAAAAGGGATTCTATTACAGCCCATAACAGTCCACTGCTGAACATAGATTGCCTTATTGGAAATATTTTGCCATAGTTGCCCATCTTGGCAGGCGAGTTGGCTGGCAACTATGATTTCTTATAATGTTGAGTTGTTATCAGAAGATGCCGCTGCCCTTCTTCTGTATCAGTTTCCCTCTGTTGCCTATAACAACGCCCACGGGTCGATATGGGGTTGCGGATATTCTTGCACCGCCACTACACGGTTGTAGCACATTATACAGAACTTTTTTGCTCATATGTATATTGCGATCTTTAGCAGACCAGAACCTCATCACGCAGAATTGCCGTTTTATTTTGATATCTAATGCAGTTAATTTAAATTTGATCATTCAATCAAGAGACTAATATAATATAAGATTTCTACCTTTAATATCTTTTAAACACTTCAAGAGACAAATAAATCAATGTCCAGAACATAAAATAAATAAAAGTGCGACAGAACACGAGCTTCCTCGTTGCTAATTAAATCCTCTCGAGATACTCCTTGCGACAGGTTTTTCCCCCGCTAATTAATGATAGACTGTCTGAAAGAAAAATTACACTTACAATTTATTAATTTCTATATGTGCAAATGTGTATTTTTTATTTTAATGTGGTATAAATAAAATTACAAAGAAAAATTGCAGTTAAATTTTATTTTTTCTTCTTTTTTGATTTACCAACTAAGGTATCGTCACCATTTATCACCAGGTGGAATTGTGGTCAAACACTGGCTTATAATAAGTGAAAAATACAAAACACCATGAATATCAATTATTAAGCATGGTAATGTGACAAATCACCCTTACAATAGAAGATACCCAGGTCGAGCACCGAAATTTCAAGGGTAGATATAGAGCATGATAAAAAATAAATTGCTTTATAATGTTCACTTTCCACGTGCTCAGCAATGAAAGAATGCATGTGCTGAAACTTGCATGTCGATGAATTAGCTATTCTTATGACTATCTGGATGCTTAGTGGTCCACTACTTTGTGATTTATTAGGAGTTTTCTTTCACCACCAGCACTAACCATGAGGTAAGGCGCATGCTCGTTTGTCCCCTTTTCAACTGCTATAGAGCCATGCTGCAGGTATATTATAGTTGTAGCGTGAATGAATCGCTTTGACCGGGGAGGACCACTCTCTCATAGAATACCAGCGCAAAAATCAGCTGCAAAATAACGCTTCTGTGTTTCGTATGGTGAGTGTAGTGAACCGAAGACTCTGTTCACTGGAAATTAGGCATTCCATTATATTCCTCACGGGTGACAACGCATTTGCATTTTGATTCATATGGAGGATATATGTAGATATCTATGGGCCTCAGCAACCACTTACTATCAGGTGGACTGCGTGCCCGTTTGTCACACTTCTCCTATAAAAACAGCAGCTTAGTGCTGTTTTGTTTCGTGTGGTGAGGTTAGAGAACCAGAGATTATTTTTGCTGATAACGCATTTAGGTATTTCACTTTTTTCTTTAGGGGCAACGCTTCTGCAAATTGATTCTTAATTAAATATAGGTCAAGATGTCTACGAGTATATGGGTCACAGCATCCATTTACCATCAGGTGGACTGTGCTTGTTTTTTTGCCTTTATTATTAAAAAAATCACTTATTTATTTTAAGTATCGTGTATTTTATGTATTATATATGGTTTTATAACTATTGCACAAAATTTTCGTCCAAATATAGTATAATAGTTTTTTCTTCTATCTCCGATTTGTCTGCAAATGTTCAATTTAGGATGCAATGTTTAGTTTAAAGTTGCATTGTCTACCAATCTCTTATTCACAGCTTGTAAATTAACCATTTATATTATAAAGAAATATATTGTAGTTCAATGGTACTGGTAGGTAACTAATTTTACCGCGCTATTCCAAATAAAGAATTTTACATCTTTGTATAGCATCCTATTTTTGTACAACTGTCGTGCATCGCAACTGATGATATCATTTAATGCACATGGTATTGCAGGAAGATCCCCCTCATAACACAAGTAATGTGGCGCCAGCTGAGAAATACATGTTTATCTGCACTCGCGCTCATAGCTTGTAATGTTTATTGCTGGAGATACAAAAACGTGTCCTCGCAGGGTTGCCAGATGCTCGGGATTCGTCTAGATTCTCTCAACATTTTAAATTATCTCCAGACTCTCAAAATATCCGAACTAACCACTTCACACCGCAGCTGCCTTTGATAAAAGCTGAATAAGTATTTCAATAAAACTATTTTATTGTATTCTATCCCGTATATTAACTATAATATAGCGTATATTGTACATAACAATAAATAACACATTTATTTATTTAACAGTTTATGTACACACATACTTTGATCGAAAAATGGTAAAAAGAAAATTATATACAAAGGCACTGCTTATTTCATAAAGAAATTTCTTTCAGCAGGCCTATTGAAGGATAGTTGAAGGAAATAGAGGTAGTCAAAGTGTGAACTTGTGAACTTTATTAAAATATACAATACAAAACAAATATAAAAACCTCCATATATATACACATACGTACATACGTACACACTCATATATATATATATATATATATATATATATATATATATATATAGATATATACATATACATACACATACATACACACACACACACACACACACACACACACACATTGGACTTACCTTCTCGGACTCTCCCAACAACTACCGGCATATATAAATATATAGATTTGTTAAATATATATATATATATATATATATATATATATATATATATATATATATATATATATATATATATACCGGCACAATTAGCGGAACACAAAAAAAGCAGGATTTTAAAATCTTTTACTTCAGGAACTGGCCAGTTATGATATTTTTTTTAATTTATTGTCAAATTTGAAAATAGAAAATTAGATGACATACACTTTTTTCATTCATTTGTTTTATTTTCCCGAACAAAACGTTTTGTCAACTTGTTCGAGTAATAACTACGTAATTGTAATTTTTTTGAAAAATTGCACTTAATGGTTTTTTATAAATTTGTTATTCTATAGACAATTTTGTTTATTAAAAGCTCTTTATTATGCCTGAATTAACATCACTGGAAATCATTTGGGCTGATGAAATGAGAAGAAATGGCGATACCTACAGATCGATTGCCTCAAGGCTTCGTCGACCAGTATCAACGATTCATCGCAGCATCCAGCGATACAGATCGTCTAATTCTCTTGTGAGGAGGAGGGGTCAAGGTAGAAAAAGATGTACATCGAGGCGAGATGACAGTTTTTTACAACTTCGAGTTCGTAGGAATACGCGATTAACGGCTGTACAAGCTCGAAATGAACTGGAAGACGTTCGAGGAGTACTAGTAAGTGAGCGTACAGTTCGCTGGAGATATGAAGAAGTTGGTTTAGGGTCGTATATACCTGCCAAAGGCCCAAAACTTGGGAGACGTCACCGCGTAAACCGATTAGGATATGCGCGAGAACATCGTCATTGGGATCTGAACGAATGGCATCAGGTTCTCTTTACTGATGAGTGCAGAGTTCTTTTAAAACAGATCGATGGGAGACAGCGAATATGGAGACGCAAAGGAAAACGCGACATACAGTCTAATTTTGAACAAACAGTGGCTTATGGTGGCGGCTCAATTATTGTTTGTGGAGGGATATGTTTGGGAGCTCGCACGGAGTTAGTGATAGTCACAGGAGGGACCATGACAGCAGATCGATACATCAGAGATATTTGAGAAAAACATGTTGTACCATTTGCCCCATTTATTGGTGACGACTTAATTCTAATGCAAGATAATGCTCGTGCTCATAGTGCACAATCGGTACAGTCATATCTGAGTCATATCTCAGTCATGCCACGTAGGTATACCGATGATGCAGTGGCCAGCAAATTCCCCTGATATGAATCCGATAGAGCATGTCTGGGACTTGCTAAAAAGAAGGGTTAAATCCAGAATGCCACTCCCCAACAATCTGAATGAACTTGGAAACGAATTACTTGAGGAGTGGGAGCGGTTGCTTCAAGAAATCGTCGATAACATAATCTGTAGCATGCCCAGACGAATGCAAACCGTAATCAGAGCAAGAGGGGGAAACACTCGTTATTAATTTTGCTTTAATTTTATTGTTAAATCATTTAATGCCTCCTTTTTTTATTTTTTGTGATGGTTTATAATCATCTAAAATTTTCACTTATTTCAAATTTCTTTATTTTTCAATAAAAAATAACGAAGACTTTTCAAAGTCGTTGTTAAAAGATGTTAATCAATTTGTTATTTTGTGTCTAATTACATTTTCGTCAAATATATGCGTTATTATCTCATAGTCTCACTTTTTTTCGGTTCCGCTAATTGTGCATATATATGTGTATATATATATATATATATATATATATATATATATATATATATATATATATTTAACAAGTCTTATAAACATAGACACCGACTTCTAAAGGGAGCGTCACGAATCCTAAAGTATCCTATTTGATCTACATGGAACATCTGGACGAAAGTAAAGCAATTTTTTAGATTTAGCGGAGTATCAGGGTATATGTAGAATATTGAAAAGAAGTCGATATTCGAGTGTTCCGGCGAAGGCGGATGGGGAGACATTTAAGCTGCTTGAGATAAACAGAGACGTGAGCGAACTTCTTTAAGCCAAAAATGTATCAAATACATACATTTTGCAAGCGTTTGATTTTATTAATTTGCTACTCGGTAGCATCCTAATAGCAGACGATAGCGTAATCCAAAATTGGCAGTATAAGAGTCTGGACTATAGACTTTTACTTTACTTTACTTTTACTTTAGCAGACAAAGGTAGAAAACTTTGAAGGCGTTTTAGAGAATGAAAGGCGTGAAATATTTTCCTGCTTACATCCGTAACATGTGCGCCAATTCAAATTGCAGTCGAAAATAACACCTAGGTTCTTGGCAGTATCTCAGTAGGGAATAGTTGCACCATCGATTCGTAGATATTGGAGAGAGGAGAAAACAAGCGTTCCACGCGCATGTCTTTTACCTAATAACAAGGCTTGGGATTTAGTTGGGTTTAATGTGAGACCAAATCATCTCGACCATTTGCTAATCTTATTTAAGTCGTCGTTCATAGTTTCAATGGCTTCGGATGCCACAAAATTACGATATAACTGCAAATCGTCAGCATAAAGGTGGTAGTTAGCTGATATGACCTCACTCTATATATACTCATTTTATACTCCCGATGATTTACAACACCAAAGATCCCGGGGAGGATTGAGGTGTTCGACGTTCCAATGTCATAGTTAACCATGGCTACCTCCAGATTAAATTTATTAATTTTCGCAGTATTGAAGTCTTGCAGTTGTATCCCTGGGTTGGGATTAAATTCTATTAATTATAAGATCCCAAGCAGATGGTGACACCCAGCCGTCTTTTCTATTGAAATTATGATCTTTTTGACTTCAATAGCCTCACGAATCATCTTTGGAAGAAATCGGTGTTCTTTAGCGTGGATTTGTGGTCTATCAAATCTGCTGTAGTGACAGGAGCGATTTTGTACCTGTTCAGAAATTGCAGGCTATCCGAAACCTCGATTCTTCACATCAGCTATGTGTTCCATAACGCGGGTTTTTATTGAGCTGAGTAAGTAATTAGATTGGAATTTGCAGAAAATTGTTTGAATTTTTTTCTGTATACTCCTAAAAGATCCAAATTGGTGAAGTCTGTAAAATCCAATATCAAATACATGTGACAACCTAAAAATTTTGTGTATTTACATTAGCTATGTATCAACAATGTTATGTCTTTTTTAGCCTATTTATTTGAAGAATAAACTTTTTATTTTATATTTTTATTTTGAATATTTATTTCTCCCGACGACAGCCCCAAGAATATGATATTTCCAATTTTGTCCATATAATTCGCTCTTCCGTTCTGGCATTCCTACCTCGCGTACTTATCGTATAATGTAAAACAAGCAAAATGTTTTATTCTATGCACCGCTTACATCGTATCGTCATTTTGTAATACCCAGCTGGTTGAGCAGTTGTTATTTTGTTAAAGTTTTATTAATATTAACTATTCAAGGTTGTACATTTAGTAAAAATATTTAAGTGACTTTACGCAAATGGATTCAATTTGTGTATATTTACATACACCTATATATTTATAATAAGAGGATAAAATAAAATAATGAATTAGTTGCAAATTGACAAAATGTTTTAATTTATTAATTTGTATGATTCATCATAAGATTGTTTAAATAATCATAAAATAATACAACAGCAAATGACTGCGATGCGTAAATGCTTGACAACGTAAATGAACGAAGAAAATAAACATCAAACTTAATACAAACATCATACTTCACAAAATTTCAATTGCTTATTAATGTTTCATCATTATCATCATCATTACAGCCCTTCACAAGTCCACTGCTGAACATAGGCCTCCCCCAAGTAATGCCACAAAGCACGGTCCTGAGCCACCTGCATCCATCGACCCCCTGCATGTCTTACCAGGTCGTCACTCCATCTAGTGGGGGGTCGCCCTACACTACGCCTACCGGTACGAGGCTGCCACTCGAGAACCTTTCTTCCCCATCGGTTATCGGTTCTTCGAGCTATATGGCCGGCCCATTGCCACTTCAGCTTACTAATCCGTTGGGCTATGTCGGTCACTCTGGTTTTACTGCGGATATCCTCATTTCTGAGTCTATCACGCAGAGAAACTCCGAGCATAGCCCTCTCCATAGCTCGCTGAGCGACCTTAAGCGTCTTCATACGGCCAGCAGTGAAGGACCACGTCTCAGATCCGTAAGTCATCACTGGCAACACGCACTGGTTGTACAATCTAGTTTTTAGAGATTGAGGTATACCTGACGAAAAGATATGTCGTAATTTCCCGAACGCTGCCCAGCCGAGTTGAATCCGTCGATTGACCTCTCGGTCGAAGTTAATTATTATTAATATTAATGTTTAGTGCTAACTTAATCTCAATATACAAATGAATCGTTATTTTATTAAAATATAAGTTTAAATAGAAGAGATATAATTGAAGTTTGAAGGTCTGGAGTTAGCGACGGTGACAGTAACTGTAGATGTCCATGAAGCCGTCGAGAACAGTTGTCCCGTTAATACCAAGACCTCTTCCCTAATGGTGAAACAGAAACATTGGAGTTACTAGAGTCAACCCATTTCCCAGGGTCACATAAGCCTTCTGCCTTGAATTCACTTCCTTCCAGAATTCAAACTCAATGGACTCTTTGTCTTTTTGTTACCCATATTCTTTAAAAAACTTACAACTTGTTTCGAAAATACTTCTGTCCTAGGAAGTAGTAGCCTTAATGTTCTCTCAACAATAGAATTCAGTGTCCAGTAGTGGATATTAACATACTGATTAATAAGAAGAAAAAGTTTGTTTTACGACGCCGCTAACAGCAAAACATCGCAGATTTCTATCGAGTGATGCATAGTTTTACATTTTTTATAATGCTGATGGTACAAACGAACTTAGAGTGCACGTGATGGTCAGCGACTACTGCAATACATGGACACCTGTAGCTAATTTTAAACAAAGAAAGCAAGAGATGCGCTGTCATCCTAAGGACCAAGATGGAGTACCTCACAGCCTGTAATTATACTAGCTCTTAATATCTTTCAGACGACACACACTATTACACAGCTGTGCACGCACTGCTGTTTGGTGGCAGAGATTATTAACACTTTGGGAGTCGCGTCGTAACTTGTAGCACAAGTACTCGCTGCCGGGTCCACTGAACCCAGTATAATATCATAACTTTTTTATTAAGCTATTGCATAGCTTCTATCGCGGGCCTTGAGCGCGGGGACCGAATCCAGAAATTCCGTAACGAAAAAACCTCACGCTCCCCACTCCGACGGGCACGGAGGTGTGGCGTTGAAAGCCGTGCATCGTCTAACGTCGTTTCAGTTCGGCAGAGTTCGGCACTCGGCAGACTTCGGCACGGTGTTTGTGTGCGTGCGACTAGTCGTATGCGTGTACACTAGCTGCTAACTGAATGATAAAAATTCCTGAATAACCTACATGTATTGTAAGATATTAAAAATATTTTAAACAATATTAACTTCTCATTTATACAATAAGAGAAAAAAAATTGTTTTCTTATCGGTCACCACGCTCAAAAAGTGTAACTTGATTTAATATCAAAGACTTAACTGCATAAATAAAATAAATAATTAATTATAACTGCATAAGTTGATAAAAAAATGCTATGCAATAGCTTTACCGCGGCAGTCCCCGAGTGCCACACGTCTTTTTTATTTTAATAAATGTAAATGTTTAGTTTTTCATTAAGATTCTATATGTATAAAGAAATATATTACTAAATCAAAAACTAATATTTATAGGTTTATTTAAGCAAAAGCTGTCGCAAAATTTCTCGATAGTTTTGTGTTTAAGCTAATTATTATAATTTCTATAATTACTTATATAAAACAAAATATTTTGTGTTTTCTTGCAGAATTATAGTCTATTTACTAATTATACGGAATACTAAAGATATAACAACAATCATAGTTATTTTTTTTTTTGGAAAAATAGCAAAATGATAATATCTTCTTTAGAGTAAAAGCACAATTATCAACATTCTACACACTGACACTTTGTACATAAAATTTAATTTCAACATTTTGTACAAATATAATTCATGTGTCGCCGACCGACCAGACCTTAATTCTTCTGTTCGATATTAGATGACGCTGTTGGTCGAAAGTTAAGATTGACATTTTCTGAAAAGCTCTCCTCGCATTGTTACCCGACACTTGATGGCGCTAGTGCCAGGTACCAGCCGTAAACTTAGACGCGCAACACTGCCCCCTCCTAAGACATGCTCGTCCCGAGCATTATCGGCCCCATAATAACGCGCCAGGCGATCCACATGAACGATTTTAAGAGTCCGTCTTGCACCTTTCTGTATCCGGTAGGTTATATCGTTGATCCTGGTCACAATCCGGTACGGGCCGTCCCATTCAGCATGAAGCTTAGGAAATTTCCCTTTGCTGTGGACTAGATTGTGAAACCACATTGGTGAACCCTCGTCGAACCCTTTGTTGTTGTGAATGTACATACATTACATACATTACATTACATAGGTCAAACAAAAAGATCCATAAAAACCGGCGTGAAAGAACATATAGCTGACGTGAAGCACCAACGCTCCAGGAAGTCTGCAATCTGTAAACATGTTCAAGATCGTCCCCACCATTACATCAGATTTGATAAACCACAAACCCTCGCGCGCGAGGCTATTGAAATTAAAAAGCATCCTAATTTCAATAGAGAAGATGGTTGGGTGTTGCCATCTGCTTGGGATCCTATAATTAACAAAATTAAACCCAAACTCAAGCATACCACTGCAAGACTTCAAGATACTGTAAGTTCGTTTTGCGTAAATCGGACCAAAATTAATATTCAAAAACTGAAGGTAGCCGGGCTAACAATGACATTGGGACGTCAAACATCTCAGTCCCCCCCCCGTGACCATGGTTGCTGTAAAGCACACGAAACGTCGCGAATTAAAAATAAGTAAAATCAGTTAAATAAACGCGATATAATCCGTAAATTTAGTTTTATTCAATGTGTAGTGTTCGCGTAAATTTAAGAAATCTTAATTCTTTTGTTCGATACTAGATGGCGCTGTTGGTCGAAAGTTAAGATTGACATTTTCTGGAAAGCTCTCCTCGCTCTGTTACCCGACACTAGATGGCACTAGTACCAGGTACCAGCCGTCAACTTAGGCGCGCAACAATATCATAATCATTACAGCCTATCAAAAGTTAACAGTTGAATATAACCCTGGTCCTTAAATTGCCTCGTAGGCCATAGTTGCCACGCTTTGAAAGCTGGTTGGACACCGCAATTTGTTGTTTTTATGCAGTTATTATCAGAAAATATTGCAGCCCATCTTCCGGTTCAATTTCCCTATGTCATTGAATAAAACTATACTTACAGATTTTATCGCATTTAATTAACTATTTTAATTTATTTTTAATTCCCGACATTTGGGGTGCACTACAGAACCCATGGTCACGGGTGGATCACTGAGATGTTTGACGTCCCAATGTCATAGTTAGCCCGGTTACCTTTAGTTCTTGAATATTAATTATAGTAAATAAATATTCAATGTGTAGTGTTCGCGTCAATTTAAGAAATCATTCAATATGTTATCTCTCCCGACACCCACGAGATGGCACGAGATAGCGGATATTTTTACACAACTACTACATGGTTACATTTTTTAATACATTTATTGTATGTGGGTAGGTGTGACTACACTACATACCTTAGATATATGTTACAAAATCTTACAAAGTATAATTTTTTTATTGATGAGCTACGTCGTACTTCAAAAAATTTCACAATAAATTATATAAATTATGCATTATTTTTAATATAGTGTGGCATAGTAAAGTAAAAGTCTATACACATCCCACACGACTATTCTTGAGCACAGGCCTCCGCTTATATCTGAAAGGATTTGAGGGCAAAGTGTGCACCGAATTGCATAAAGCGTGTTGGCAGACTTCATGTATTCTTGAAATATTACTTTTAAATTCTCAGACGTACAAGTGTCATTCGTGTCGACGGGGATAAAATCTAGTTCCTTACCACATTGTAGTACGCTTGTGACAAAATTCACAACACCATTCACACAATCTGAACGCTTGCGAGTCCACCAATGCTCAATTTACCGGGAGTTTTCTTCCTCGCACGACGTCGAATCGTTTACCACCGGCAATTTTTCCCGATAAATACGACTTAGGGACCTTCAAGAAGTGAGCTTTCTTCTTTTCAAAAGGTTTCCAATGCGCCTGCAACTTCTCCGTTGTTGCAGATATTTATGGGCGGTGGTTGAAATTTACCATCAGGTGAGCCGCGTGCTCATTTACCCCTCTCTTTTATAGAAAAAGGATGGTGACATGGATTTCTTATGAAGCAGCTCTCGCTTAGTACGCAAATTTTTGTATCAAGTGCTTTAAATTTATTTAATTTTATTTTGTATTATTGATAATTATTAGTGCAACTTTTATTACTTCCGATGGTTTAGCTATAATGTTACTACGGGGATATCTGACATTTTATTATTCCCAATTGACTTTTTCATAATTACATAGATTTAATGGTAAATGTTATCTTACAATTGTTAGATAAAAAATAAGTTAAAATAATACATACAAAAACAATTTTATATTATATTTCTTACTAAGTATGCACCTTTGATAATAGTGATAAATTTGAACTCGTTCTTTATACTCGACATTCATATTCCAAATACTAATTTATATGAACACAATTTTAGTTTTAAAAAAATTTGGGGTGTAGGACTGTATCTAACATATATGTAGATTTAAGTTGTAGATTTTTTTACTTCAATAAAAATATTCTATATCAACTTTCATTTAAAAATACTTTAACATTCGCTGTAATACTTAAATAATCAAATTTATTTTTATACATTAATGTCAACCAAGATATAACTTATAATTTTGCGTAGATAGCCAATCTAGATAATTTATTGAACAAGTAACCGCCTCCGGACGGCAGTATCGTTTATATTCACGAGAAGTTCGCTCTCAGGCAGGATTAAACTTGACCGACACTTGTATTCTCCACACGTTCACGCTCGCATACTTTTACCTTTTATAAGTTATTTATGTTCTTTGTCATGTAATGTGTTGTAAAAAATATTTTAACTATCACTACTGTTGGGAATCAAAAAAGTATCGCGCTGGCGATTAAGAGGGGTCAGACGGTATTTCTACGAGTCTCACTGTCGTTACTATGCCCGTTGGGTTATTCTACTAGTGTTGAAAAGGAAGATCGTGAACAGTGGCTGGTGTTTCATTAATAGTATTGCTGTTTGTTTGCATATTTTGGTGTTATTATGTAATTATGTTGTTCACATTACACCAGTATATGATTGTGGTATATATTGAAAGTTATATATTGCTATGGGCAAATGTTCTAAATTTTTAAGTCCTTGATGCCCGAAATAAATATATATTGTATTTTTCTGTATTATTCTTCCGATCATTGCTTTTTGGCGGCAGAAATAGGTGAGAGGGTTATATTGTGGTTTGTTTCATATGTGGTTGTTTGGAACGCGGTAGAGCCATGCTGCAGTTATATTAGTAGTGTAGTTGTAGCACAAATGGGTCGACCGTGGAAGGACCACGCTCTCACAAAATGCCATCATAAAATAGTAGCTTAATGCTGCTTTATTCGTATGGTAAGTGTAGAGAACCGGACACCTTTTTTACTGGAAACGAGGTATTCCATCTTAGTCTTCACGGGTGACAACGCATCTGCATTTTAGTTGGTAATCGAGGATAGATGAATATGTCTATAGGCCACAGCAACCACTTACCATCAGCTAGGCTGTGTGCTCGTTTATCGCCCTATACTATAAAAAACTGTCCCGGACTTCTAGGCAGGAAAGGATCCCTACCACCTAGTTATATTATTTATACAATACACTGATGACGTCAAACAGCTAAGTATTTAAATCGAAATTTGCTGTCGCTTAGACTTTGTAAGATTTATACAGAGCTATTTGATTAATTCAATTTAGGATCTGTTTTAAATGAGAATATACAACATCTCAATGTTTTAAACATCAATATAACGTCTACATCCAGAAGAGTCGATTGCTTTGGAGATTGAATTATAACCCCGAAGCTGACGCGCGCGAGTGAAAGACGCGGTACGTATTTGCGCTCCTCTATAATTAAATAAGGGTGACGTTCAAAAGGACTGAACAGTTTTGAGTTGGATACACTGTATCCGTTTCTTTTTAGTTCTATTTTTAAAACGATATCCTACGTATAGTTACATTTTTCTTTATAAGAATGATAATATAAGAAACGAATTCGTATTACACGCGGTAGAGCAATGCTATATTATGGTTGTGGCAGAAATGGGTCAACTCCACCGGGGAAAAATTAACAGATACTGGCGTGAAATAATAGCTAAATGCTACTGTCTCGTATGATGAGTGTAGAGAACCGAAGACCCTTTTTAATGAAAACGAGGCATTCCATGTTAGTTTGTCAACGCATGTTTTTAAGTCGTTAGGATAACAAATCATCTGCATTTTGATTTTTACCATCAGATGGACATAAAAAATCAGTCCTTTTGGTAGTGTATGACTAACGCAGTTTTTGAATACGTGCAGCCAACTTCAAAAAAAGATGAATATAGATGCTGAGCGAGCACTGCTATTTAGCGGCAGGAATAGTAAAAAAGAGTGAACCTACCCGTACATATAATTTTCATCATCATCATCATCATCATTAGAGTATATCACAAGTTCAATGTTAAACATAGGCTTTCGATACGAGGCTGCAATATAGCGTCGTTATCAGGCTTCCTTCTTAAGTTTACTAATCCGTTGGTATAATATGTATAACATCCAGCTGATGGTAAGTGACATAAGAGTTAACCGTGATAAAACATACAGGCTTAGGTCAAAAAATATGTTTTTACAAAAAAATTATTTCGCTCGCTTAGAAGTGTTTCTTTACCTATAGTGGAATGGCGTATTAGTACTTACGATTTCTTAAGTTTGCAGTTTGAACCCTAAAATGCTACTGTCGCATAAATCATAGGGTGTTAACATTTAAAAATAATATGACTATATAACATAACGGTATCCACGGCATGATATGGGGGTAGTGGACTACAAGGTTGAGTCACCAAAATATAAATAAATAAAAATAAATCACAAAAAATGTTCACCTTTATAATACATTAACTTTAGCCTGTGACTTTGTCCACGTAGAAGTCGGAAATATATTTTTGCTGCTGCAACCCAACAACAATTGAATCATTTCTATAAATTTCTGTTTACGATTTGTTCCGCGTCGCGTTTTCGGCAGTCGGGTTTTCAACTGCAGTTTTTATAATTTTGAGTTGTTATCAGGAAGATCCTGATGCTCACTTCCCGTTTTAGTTTCCCTGTGTTAACGCCCATAGGACGATATGGGTTAGTAGATATTCTAACACCGTGATTCTTCACGGTGGTATTTGACAGATTTGATATAAAAACTATTATTTATTACGTTTCAATTAATCCATAGAAGTCTCTATTTTGCTCAAGGAATAAAACAACCACAATCCCGGTTTTTTCTCCAAATTATATTATATGAAATTAATTATGTAAAATAATCGTCAAAATCAGTTCACAAATGACGAAGATATACATCTAACATACACATACAGAACACACACACACACACACACACACACACACACACACACACACACACACACACACACACACACACACACGCACACACGCACACACGCACACACGCACACACGCACACACGCACACACGCACACACGCACACACACACACACACGCACACACACACGCACACACGCGCACACACACACACACACACACACACACACACACACACACACACACACACACGTCAATAATTGCAAACCACCTCCTTTTTTGTAAGTCGGCTAAAAATAGTAAAATCTTCACTACGGCATATCGTTTCCAAATTTCCGAAGCGATGCAAATACAGATGTTTCTGTAGGAAAACCTCACGTTATTCCGTATTACACGACCAATTCTGTGTGTAGCGTGCTGCGCTATGGTTTTAAGCCAAATCTTAGTTCAGTGAATCGGCTCCCTCTAATGTAAGATTGTGAATACATGACTTGAATGCAATGAGTTTGATTTCATTTCGTAGAGAAAAATATTTGTTATTGTCATAATTTTGTAAATTTTAATGGAATTAAATTAGTGTCTTTAATCATTCTTTTTTAACAATACATAAATACATAATACATAAACACTCACGCCTGTCACCCAGAGGGGTAGGCAGAGACTACAGACTTCCATTTATAACCATCCTGACATACCTTTCTCGCCTCTTCCACATCGATATACCTACGCATACATGCTCGTCGGTTAAGGGTACTCTTAATTTGGCCCATTTTTAGTATATCGCCAATTTGGTCGACAAACTTCCGCCTAGGACATCCCTTTCCGACTCTTCCATTCACTTCTGCAACATAAATTTGCTTTTTAACAACACCTATACTTAAAAATAAAATTAAAATGTCCATCTGTAACATTTATGTTCATTTTTCTAATTAAGGTTTTCTAAAAAAATGTCTTATCTGTCCAAGTTAATATTTGAAATATCTGAACTGATTGGAATAAAACTTAACGAACAAATAGATAGAAATGCCAGGATTACTAGATACTAGATTACTATTCGATATGTTATCCCAAAAACTTCGAGATGTTTTTTTTACTTATTATAAGCTTATGCTTGACCATAACTCTACTGAGTGGTAAGTGGTGATGCAGCCTTAGATGGTAAATCGCACTGTTTTAGCGTAACAAAAACGTATTCACTCTTGGGAAGATAAACGCCGGCAAATTATTCCACTTCTTTGATGTGCGCGTTGAAAATTCGAAGCAAACCGTTTGGTTCTAATGCGTGGAACATCGACAACAAATGAGTGAAGACAGTGATGGAAAGGATAAGGAGGAATAAGAGCGTGCAATTCCTGCGCACAGTCACCGAAATGCATCCTATAGAATACCGAGAGGCTGGAAACTCTGTTCCTGTGCTCGAGGCTGACAAGGTTGGTTTGAACCAAATCTATGTAACAAATATATAGGTCTAAAATGAATGTTGTTATATATTAAATCTGTTGTGGCGTGAAAACAATGGAAGCTGAATTATTTTATTCCGTAACATTGTTTGCGCGGCACAGCAGAAAGAGCATTTGAAAAGTTTTAAACACGAGCAAAGTTCCTTGAGACTTCCATAATATTAAGAACTTTCTTTTTTTAACTTCATTCTAAAACGGTTTAGTTTTGTATTTATCTTTTCCTGATATTTTTGTCAATACGTAAATTATCGTAGTCATTGTAAACTTAGACTACCTATTTGAAATTAACAAGCTATTTTTAAAGAAACGTCAACTTTTCAAAGAATATCATTTGTATTATGGAGGCGAATGTAAATAGATATTTTATAAAGAATAAGGGTGACAAATGAATACAGTTCTGATAGTACTAATAATGGTTGTCCTGAGTGGACACAGTGGTTCGTAATCTACAACTATCCTCAATTAATAATCAAAATGCAGATACACTGTCATCCCTGTGAACTAAGATGCACTGTCACATTTCAAGTAAAAAGGCCCTATAGTTCTCAACATACGAAAATCAGCAGCAATGAAAGCTCTCCGAAAGCGTGGACTTTTCCCTGTCGAGTCGACCAATTACTAATATATTGATACAAGCATATTATAAGCTCCTGCAATTGTAGTTATGATTTGCCTTAATCACCACTCTTGGCAAAAGAATTGACGTTCAATGTCATTGTCATTAGTCATAGATAGTACAGCCTTTCACAAATCCACTGCTGAACATAGGGCTCCTCCAAAGAATGTCACAAAATTCGGTCTTGACAAAGCATCCATAGACTTCATACATGTCTTACCAGGTTGTCAATCCACCTAGTAGGGGGACACCCTACATTTCGTCTACTGGTAGGAGGCAGACACTCGAGAATCTTTCTTCCTCATCGGTTGTCGATTGATGTACTAGATGTAAAGTCCTTCACGAACATTAATTCAGAGACACAAATTGTCCGATGGACAAATGATTCGCATTTTACCAAATGGAGCATTTTTCTTCGGAACCATTTTGGAACAGTCAAGCAAGGTATTAAAATTTAATTTTGGCGGTGCTGCAGTCCTTTCAGCGGTGTCAAGTGAACTGTCGATATATCAAAATGCTGAAGTGTTTGTACAGTAGGTCTACGATGGCTATCCGAGTACAGAACCAGAGAACGAAACCTATACAACTGCAGGGAGGTGTAAGACAGAGTGACGTAATAGCCCAGAAATTGTTCACCACTGCATTGGGCGACGTTTACAAACTACTGGACTGGAAAAGATAAGGTCTTAACGTCAATGGTGAATACATCACTTACCTTCGATTTTTCGACGAAACAGTACTTATGATTGAACCGCTGGAGGACCTAAGCACTATGTTGAATGACCTCAATAGTGTCTCCCAACGAAAAGTTCTTAAAATGAACATGAACTAAACCAAAGTCATGTGTAATGTCTATGTCACTAGGCATGGCACTAAGCTCGAAGTTGTGGCCATACTCGTCATTGTATCAGGTACTGTTCCATCCGTAGTCTGAATAGGTAAGGCCAACTTCGACTCATACATACATCAAAATCTCAAAACTAGATTGTGTATCCAGTGGGTGTTGCCAGTGATGACTTACGGATCATTTGAGGAAGCTCAAAGTTGCTCAGCGAGCTATGCAAAGAGCTATACGTGGAGTTTCTCTACGTGATAAACCTAGGAATGTAAATATCCGAAGTAGAACCATAGTAGCGACATAGCCCAACTGAATAGTAAACTGAATTGGCAATAGGCCTGCCACATAGCTCGAAGAACCGATAACCGATGGGAAAAAAAGGTTCTCGATTGGCAGCCTCGTACCGGCAGGCGAAGTGTAGGGCGTCCCTTCACTATATCTAGTGACGACCTGGTAAAATATGTAGGAAGTTGATGGTTGAAAGTGGCTCAAGACCCTGGTTTGTGAAATTCCTTGGAGGAGGCCTATGTTCAGCATTGAACTTGTGAAGGGCTGTAATGATGAATCGACGTTCAATCAGATTCATCACGATACAAACTTGACGCAGCAGAAAATTGTCGGATGCTGGTTACATTGCGAATGTTTTTACAGCAGACAAATGTTCTGAAACAATGTTTACCTTAGCGCTTTATTGTATTGTGAAAAAAAAAGATAATATAAGAGTTTTTATTAATCTTTGTACCAGTAAATAATGAGCTGCCAGAAGTTTTTACTTTGAGGTCGCACCACCACTAATAGACAGGTTGGGTCACACCTCTGCGTTCCTTAAACGGTATTAGTTAGAGGTTGGGATTTGTTTTTGACGACAAAAGATGGCGTTCATTTACAAGCTCCGATTTAATAAAGACAACAAACAACAAAAATTCACAGTACCTTTTCAGATGGCGAATATTTTGAAAGCACCAGAGCAAAATCGTTGCGCAGGAGTTGGCTAATTAATTATTATTAGCTGGCGTTGACTTCTTTTTGATTCTGCTTATATATTTTTGCTCTTTATTTTCACCAATTTAAATTCATGTATTTTAAAACGCCGATACCAAAAACACATTAGTACCTTATGACGAAGTAAGTACATGAATTTAGATACGTTTAATGTAAGTAAGCTATCTCCAGTGATGACCACATTGGATTATCCAATGTGCTCATCACTGGAGACCCATTTCATTAGCCTCCAGAACTTCAGCCTAGTGTCTCGGTAATATATTATTTATTTAATAATTTATTACACGCATACCACAAAAGTCATAAACATAAGGAAGTATGCCCACATTCCATACATTGATTGACCTGTCATTTGATTATTTTTACAGGTCGCGTCTACCTACAACTACTGTTACATAAAATCAAAAATGCTATAAAGTAAATAAGTTTTCAGACCTGTCAACTATACACTATGATATACTATGGCGTGGAAAAAAAACCTCCCCACCATAGTACAAAACCACAAAAAAGCATATCTGAGCATAAAATAATAAGATAAGTAACAAAAAACAATTGGTTATTTTGAACATTCATAAACCACATGATAAATTAATAAGATTTTCGTTGTCTGTGAAACGAAATGTGTAAAACACGATTTTTTAATATATATTGTCATGGCTTCTGGGTTTTTAAGTCATTGTTAAACGCGTTCCTTCTCCAAAAGTCTATTTAGAATGATAAACATATTAATATTACTTTTATCCTGACTTTATTAGAAAATTCTATTATGCGATACGAAATAAGCGAACTAAGGGCAATTTTCTAAGACATTTTGCATCACTAAACGCGTTAGAAAATTTTCAGGTCAAAACTTGGTCCTGTATACTTCATTGAGGGACTTCAAAAGTGACATAAGCATCAGAACTGATGAAATTTTTACTCTGTACTCGGTCACTTAAGGAGTCTTCAAAATTAGACAGGGCAAAATTTCTAATTCGATATTTACCGATTTGTTTCCATAAACAGGAATCGAGACGGTTTTGAAAGCCTTGGCTAAATCGACGAAAACCCCTAAACATTTTTGGTGTAAAACTACTTATTTATTACAAATTTAGTCAAGCTTTTTACTGCATCTTCCTTACTAACACACGGTGTGAATAAAATTGAGTGCTTGATAAATATTGTATTTGTTGAAAAAATTTACTAAACAGTTATTCAACAACGTTTCCATTATCTTAGTAAAAGCTGACCGTGACGGCGACGAGGTTCGCCACCCGTCACGTGCTGTCTCCCGGAGGGGCGAAAAGTGGATTGCAGAGGCCCGTCTGGCTTCGTTGAATGTATGTTGAGCAATGAATGATAAAATGAATGAAGTATGCGATTTATAGAGGAATAGATGTGTTATGTGTAAGTAAAACGAAACGGAAAGGGAAGGATGTCACTACACATGGCATGTGTACCGCATACTGGTCTGGGGTAGACGAGATCGAGCGGGCATGCCAGGGAGTAGGTATCATTCTTTCAGAAAGAATGGGCCAATGTGAGAAAGGCTATGAATGTGTAAGCCCAAGATTGCTATGGATACGAATATAAGTAGGCTTAAAGAAGTTGTTTGTGCTAGGGGTCTACGCCCCAGACATGTCTAAGCCCACTTAATTCAGAGAGCAGTTTTGGGAATTGGTAAGGATGGTGTTAATGAAATGTAAGAAAAATGAAAATATAATTATTATGCTAGGAGATTTTAATTGAAGGGTTGCGGTGAGGAGGCTTGGTTATGAAAGGATATTGGGAAGGTTTGGTGATGAAAGCATAAACGAGAATCGTGAAATCCTGCTCAGCGTATGTAGAGAAAAGAATATTTTTGTAACGAACACTTGCTTTCGCCGCAAGAGGATTCACATGTATACATGGGAAAGAGGTGATGATAGAAAGATGATAGATTTAATAATTTTGGATGAAAGAATGAGGGGTGCAGTGGTAGATACAAGGGTCTACCGGGGTTTTAACGTAGGACCGGATCATTATTTGGTTTTATGCCGAATTAATGGTCTATTCAGGCGTTGGTCCCATCGGTCATCTGTGTCTACTACTGCGTTACAGCGTATTAGAACAGAAAGGCTGCAAGAGGAAGCTAAGAAAAACAAGTTCAAATGTAGACTAAAAAAAAATATAAGTGGTTTGGATGAATTATGTATGAATGAGTTAGTCTTGGAGAATCTTTGGTAAAATGTTAAGAAAGGTTTAGTAGATGCAGCTACCGAAGTAGTTGGTGTTAGTTAGAGAAAGAATGAAAAGAAAAATAAAACGTTATGGTGGGATGATGAGATACGTATGGAAGTTGAAGCAAAGAAGAGAGTATGGCTAGATTTACTAGCAACAAAGGCACGAATGATGATATTGAAAGAAAAAAGGCAGTCTTTAGACATCTAAATAAGAGAGTAAAAGAAGTAGTTGAAAGGAAAAAGCAAGGAAGAACGGATAACAACGATAGAAGAATACCGAATAACTTCCAGGCAAATATTAAAATGTTCTGGAAACTCGTAAGAACTGCCAGGGGATATTCAAAATAGTCTATAATGAATGCTATTAGAGACGAGAATGGATTTATTCTGAGTGATGAAGTTTTGAGTTTGAAGAGATTGGAGAAATATTTTGAAAGCGTGTTTATGAGTAAAAAGGCAACGTATAAATTAAATGAAGTAGAAACTCCGAAAGAATAGGAAATAGGTAGCGTGATGTATAGATGAAATAATGAAAGCAATGAAAAGCATGAAAGCAGGTAAGGCTGCCGGATATGATAGAGTTTCACTCGAAATGCTAAGGGCTGGGGAGGAAGTGGTGGCAGGCCTGCTGCACACCTTGTTTAATTTAGGGTGGGAACTTTAGTGGGTACGGGTAGACTGGTGCAAATCCGTGATAGTCCCAGTATATAAAGGAAAAGGGTCGCGGCAGGATTGCGAAAACTACCGTGGTATCAGCCTTCTTAGCATTGTGGGAAAACTGTACGCCAAGGTACTGATTGAAAAGGTTATGAAAGAAACTGATGGAAAAATTTGTGATGTTCAAGCGGGATTTAGAAAGGGAATTAGATGTAAAGATAAAGTATTTTCCATGCGCATTATCGCGGAGAAGTTTTTGGCCAAAAACCAGAAGGTTATTTGTGCGTTGTATGACAAAGTGGATAGGGATATGCTAAGGCAAACACTGAACTCATTTGGGTTGAGCGCTGGCTTGATATGGGCATTGGAGTCTTTTTATAGCGACTCTAGTGCTTGTATTAGGATCACCGGGGTCTACTCCGACTGGTTTGGCATCCATAAAGGTGACAGTCAGGGTTGTGTGGCTTCCCCCTGGCTGTTCAACCTATTTATGGACAGTTGTTTGAAAAATTTGAAAGTTGAAGAATGCGGATTAAGAATGGGTGAGTTAACCGTCAAATGCCTTTTGTACGCCAATGATCAAGTTATTCTTGCGTCATCGGCGGCCGAGTTGCAAATGATAGTTACATTAATGAACACATTATAGAACAGATCACTAAAGGAAAGGGGTATGAAAGTGAACGCAAGTAAGACGAAAGTTATAGTTTTTGAAAAAGAAGAAAGTAAAACGATATGTGAAATAAGAGTAGAAGGGTAGTTGATCGAGCAAGAAGATGAGTTTGTATATTTAGGTAGCGTATTTAGCAGGGGTGGGAGATGTGATAAGGATGTAGAACGACGAGTGAATGCAGGCAATAGAGTAAATGGGGCCCTACACTATATTGTTAAGAGTCAAAACGTGTCGAAAAAGGCATGTATGGCAATTCACAATGCTGTGTTGGTCCCCACTTTAACGTATGGTAGTTAAAGTTGAGTGTGGCAGAAGAAGCATGAGAGTAGAATGAACGCATTAGAAATGCATTCGTTAAGGAGTATGTTAGCCATGAATCTGAATGACAGGGTAAGAAATTGTGTAGTAAGAGAAGAGTGTGGTTTGCAAGATGATGTTGTGACCAGGATTAAGAAAGGAATGCTTCGGTGGTTTGGTCATGTGGAAAGAATGAATGAGGAAAGAGTTACTAAGAAAATTTATGTTGCAGAAGTGAATGGCAGAGTTGGAAAGAGACGTCCTAGGCAAAAAGAGCATTGCCCATTTTCGGCCATGGAACGCCCAACAATGTGCATTTATTAAAAAAATATATCTTTATTTATGGTTATTAATCGCGGTATTCATTTATCCCAAAACAATATTCCCATTGTTTTTTTGCACAAATTAAAAGAACCGAAAAGATAAAAATAAAATTAGGTAAATACGTAATTCATTAGTTTGTGAATAAAATAAAAAAAATGTTGCCAATCACAAAAATCATTAAAAAAATCGATTCCCCTTTTCGATCGCTTACTTATGGTGTCATTATTAAAATGCTTATATAATTTTTTGATAATTATTACGATGTTATGATATAGGTTTAAAATAACCGTTGACAATGGATATTTATCCAAAGCAGTCGATACGCAACCGTTATTAACCATTTGTTTATCCGACTACAGACGAAAAAGAATGGTTATGTTTTTACTGTGTGTGTGGGTTAGGCTATGTTGAATCGTTTTTTGCTATGGTGCTTAAAAACGTAGGATGCATTTTATTATTGAGGGCGCTACTATCAAAGAATATTTTTTTTGCTAAACTCGTAAAGTACTTGACCAACTTTGAGAATTCTTTCACAACTAGATTGTTATGTATAATTTTAGATATCTAATATAGGGTTAATTTTATTATAGAGGGCGCTACTTTCAATGAATACGTTTTTTGGCTAATCTCAAAAATTACTAGACCGATTATTTCACCATTGAATTGCTAATGAGGGCGTTAGCTGTGTGATAAATTTATATTATTACAATAAATAATTGTGAGATAAATATTTTCTAAATAAATAAAACTAAATACCTACCTAAGATGTTCAAATCCAATTATTATTTTTACAATTTAAGAATCATATTTACACACGTTACTTACTCAGATTGATTATTATAGGTAAAGAGGTAATAAATCTAAAGTAAAAGAGCTCCGCTTAAACGAAAAAACTATTTATTAGAATAATACTAAAAGTTGAAAAAAGTGGTTAATTGCGAGTCGGACTCGCAGGCCCATGAAGAGTTCAGTAGTAAAAAGCATATATTTTAAATCGAGTCAAAATACCACTATCATTATCGCCAGCAACAAATTATTTTGTTTTTCATTATGTTTGTATAAATAACAAAGATGTTTTTGCGTCATCAAAAGCGAGAGTCCATTTCAAGTCATCAAAAGCGGTAGTCAACCGTTAAAGACTAAAACAACCGTTGTTCGGTGAGGCTCGGTTGAATTCATTGACAACCTTCACATTTATAGTTATGATAATTAAACAAGTGAATTACTAGCTGATTTACCAAGAATTCTTTAGAGTATAACAAAACGCTACTGCACAAGTTAACTGTTATTCTTATCTGTTCTTAACATAACATTTAAAATGGAATCATGTTATGATAATTCAAGAAGTTAATTTCTAGCTGATTTACCAAGAATTATCTAAAGCATAACAAAACAATACAGCACAAGCTAACTGTTCTTAAAAATACATTTGAAATAGAATTTCAATAAATAAAGGAAATTATATTTTAAAAAGCGTGCAGAACTTAAAACGCATCAAAGATTATTCTTTTTATGATATTATTAATCGAATAAAAATCGATATCGTTTCATATATTTTATGACAGTTAAGTGGCAACATCGAATCTGACAGGTAGGCCCATGTCACTGTTATGTCACAAGAATTAAATTGCGTGTTATATTTTATTGTTTTGTTGGAAAATGCAATTGTTGATCTCTCAACAATTGGTTCGAACACAGCAGGTAAATAGTTGGTACATATCACGATGTGGCATGTCTTCCTCTAAGAAAAGGTTTATAACTGAGTTTACTTAAATAATATCAATATAATAATAGTAGCTTCTTTATTAGGTACTAGTTTCGAGTACAGTGAACGTGTATTGTGCCACTCGCAAAATGCACCAATAGTTCGTCTTGAAAATGTATACATCAGCTGTGGCACTGACACTTATGAGAATAAGATCACACACATTGGTGGAGCCACGTGTCTAAGGCTGCCGAAGTCTAATTCCCCGGTCGAACCTTTAACCTATTACGCGAGATATTAACTAAAGTGGACTGTATATGCGATTGCTTCTACGCTTACGTAAAAGCGACTACTATGGCATGCAGTACAATGCACTCGCTCTTCCCTAAACTAAAACTATTATTGTGCCAAATCGATGAAAAGGAATCCTGCGTGATTAGGAGAGAAACAAAATTGGAGCGGGTTAAACAATTCTATCAGGCAGGAACTAATTAAAGGAATATTGACTAATCGGGGTTTCTTCTATTTGTGTAGAGCACTATAGCTGCAACTTCTGGAACTTCTTCTAGACAGACACTCTGGGGCCCCAGGGGTGCGTCGGGAGAGAAGCGTTGTAGTTTCAACGACGACTGCGGCGGAAAGAGAGCTGTTGTTCCAATGACTGGCGCGGCGGGAAGAGGGCGCGCAACGGTCGCGCGTGCCTTATATGTCCTCGGCTCCGATGATTACGTGACATTCTAGAATCATCTTCTTGCCCCTCCCACCCCACCACCCCGATGTGTCGATAGGAGGGTATGAATGATATCGTTTTTCGGAAAGGAACAAGCGACTTGGCACCTACCGTCCGATATAAAATAAATACGAATGGGTTTTCCGCGCAACCATCTCCCCCGCCCTTGAAGGATTTCCTTCAAAATTAACTAATACAACTAGAGCTAAGATCAACTAACAAAATAACTTACTAACGCTAAGATTACCTAAATTCAACTACAATTTTAATCTAGAAAGCTAATTTAAATTATGGAAGAGGCAGGGGGCACAAACGGACAACCGGGCGCAAGTAAGACCCAACCGTGTTCTTAACGCGAGCTATCCTAACTACTCCGTCGGAACCGGGAAAGACCTCTTCGACAATTCCTAACGGCCAGTGGAGAGGCGGCGTGTTCTCTTTGGTGAGCACAACTACAGTTCCTACAGCTAAAGGCTCAGTTGCTGTGTTCCATTTTTGCCGAGACTGCAAAGTATGCAAGTATTCCATCCTCCATCGTTTCCAAAACGATTGCACTAACCGATCTAATAATTTGTGGTGTGCGGAAATGCTAAGTCTGTTCTCATCCATATCTGCGGCTGGCAAATACTTTAAAGGCGTTAAATTCAAAAAATGTGCTGGAGTTAGAGCCAGCGGTTCCGAGGGGTCACTAGACAACGTACGACAAAGTGGGCGACTATTCATTACGCATTCAATTTGAGCGAGCACCGTACTTAGCTCTTCGAAGGACAAAATTTGATCTCCTATTACTCGATATAAATGACTCTTTAGACTCTTGATATTAGTCTCCCAATTGCCCCCAAAATGACTCGCGGCTGGGACGTTCAGAGACCACTCAATGCGGTTCTCGGCTAGAATGTGAGCGAACTCCGAATTATAATACTTGCTAGCTAAGAGCTCATGTAGTTCCGATAGAATACGTTTTGCACCGACGTAGTTCGTACCGTTATCCGAATACAATCTACTTACAGGGCCACGGCGGGAAAGAAATCTTTTAAATGCACCCATAAAGCCTGCTGTGCTTATATCACCAACGAGTTCTATATGCACCGCTCGAGTAGTTAGACATACGAAAATGCAGACGTAAGCCTTTGTGGATCTTATACCACGCCCGCGAGTGAGCGTGACCTTAAACGGACCAGCGAAATCAGACCCGGTGTGCGTGAAGGGCTTTACTGATCTAAGTTCCACCATTTCCGGAAATGACGGCTTGGGGCGTGCCCGAAAGCAAGCTATACATCTGTGCACCTGATTGCGTATTAAACTACGTGCAGAAAGAATCCAATAATTCTGACGCAAAATCGACATCAACAAGTCGGGGCCAGCGTGCGAGTTCAATTTATGATGGTAATCGACTAATAAGTTCATGATATGGTCTTAACGCGGTAAAACAATAGGGTGCCGTTGGTCGAAACTCAATTGCGAGTTGGACAAGCGTCCACCTACCCTTACAATCCCATCCTGTAAAAATGGCTTAAAGCGTTGAAAGGCGCGACTAAAAGCTCGATTCGATTGTAATCTTCTAATTTCTCCAGAGAAGTGCGCACGTTGAAGTTCACGTAATACTAGCGACTCGACATAGTTGTAATCGGATGCTAAGACATACGAAAGTCGCGGTAACAGCTTCGCGAATCGACAAACGTAAATTACGCTACGCAATATTTTTGACCAAGAGGACAAGCGGTTCGCCAAAGCAATGATTGGAGAAACCTCGCTCGAAACGTTCGCCACTAGAGCGTGTCTCTTCTCTTCCGGCGGTTGTAACACTGACGAAGGTTCGAAGTCGGTTATTGGCCATTGCGAGGGATCCAAGTGAACCCAAGCAGGTCCGTGGAACCAAAGTGGGTGGTCCATTATTTGCATCGGGGTGAGTCCACGGGATAGACAATCGGCGGGGTTTTCCGTGCCGGACACGTGATAAAAGTTCCGCGTTTCTAACTCGTCTTGTATCTTGGCCACTCGGTTCGCAACAAACGTGTCCCAACGGTGGGGTGAAGAATGAACCCAGCATAAGGCGACGGTGGAGTCGGAAAAGGCAAATATCCTTTCTATGTGAACTCTATCCTTACATGCGCTGATAACTGCGGTAATAAGCTTGGAGAGTACTAATATTGCGCAAAGCTCTAAGCGCGCCAGAGAGACAACCTTACGGGGGGAGACTCTCGACTTAGAAATAATAAGGCTAATCGAATTTCTACCATTATTCTGGACGTGGAAATATACAACGCCCCCGTAAGACTTCTCGCTGGCGTCTGCAAACCCAACGACCGTTATGGCGCTATTCCTATCTACGTTTATATGACGCGGTATTTTAATTTCTCTTAATAAAGGAAGTTCCTCTCTAAAGCGCTGCCACAACCGAACAATGCTGTCAGGCGGCGAGTCATCCCAGTCGCATTCCAATAACCAAAGTTGTTTAATTAAAAGCTTAGCGTATAATACCACCGGAGCTACGAAACCCATGACGTCCCATAATCTAGCAACACATGACAGTATTGTGCGCTTTGTGCATTTCTCTACGGGCGGATTTACCTTAAGGCTAAACACGTCGGACTCCGGTGACCAACACAGACCGAGCACCTTGTGTGTATCAGAATCGTCGAATTCCTTTATCGCCGAAAGACGGTGTGATAGTGGGATTGTATCCAAAACCGGACGCGAATTACTAGTCCACTTCACAAGATCGAACTGACCCGATTTCATGAGCCTTATAACCTCGGCGGTGGTTAGGGTTGCCTCCTCCACGCTATCGACCGAGTACACAAAATCATCCATATATAATCCGCTCTCAATTGCCCTCCTAGCTTTAGGATAAGAGGGACCTTCATCGTGAGCGAGCTGTCTCACCGTGCGTAACGCATGAAATGGGCTCGACTTTAAACCAAAACAAACGCGGTTAAATTCAAACACCATTAGAGGTTCCTTTGGGTTGAAACGATATAAAATGCGTTGGAATCTACGGTCGCATTCACGGACCCCTATGCAAAGAAACATTTGGCGAATATCGGCGGATAGTGCTATACTAAACAAACGAAAATTGACTATTATATTAAATAAACTGCCCTGTAAATTTTGCCCACTATAGAGGATATCGTTAAGCGACAGGTGAGTGCTAGTTTTAGCACTAGCGTCGAGCACTACACGTAACTTAGATGTAAGTTTGTCCTCTCTAGTGACTCCGTGGTGTGGTATGAAATACGACGGTGTGTCTTCGTAGTTATCTAATTTCGAAGCCACAAGTGATATGTAACCTTCTCTTATATATTCGTTAATGACGCCGTCGTAAGCTTCCTTTAACTGGGGTGAAGCGAGCATCCTACGTTCCAAGCTGTAGAAACGTTTTTCCGCATTTTGACGCGAATCGCCGAGAGATAAAACATCTCCTTTAAAGGGTAGCGCTACACTATATCTACCGTCGCGATCACGAACGGTCGTGCGGACGTAAATTTCCTCGCATAACCTGTCATCTGAGCTAGCTATGGGTGGGACGTTCACCTCCTACATCTCCCAAAATTTGCGGACTAACGACTCGAGCGGTTCGACAGCCATACCACAATAAGAGGTTGCCGAAATACTATCTATGATGGGGGCGGAGCCAAGGATCACATAGCCCAATACGGTTTCTAGTGCGTAAGGCGCGGTATGCGAGGAGTTGCCCCTGACCTTATTGTTTAACAAAAGATGAGGGAAAAGCGATGCTCCAATGAGCATGTCTATGTTTCCAGGAACGGCGTAAGTGTCGTCCGCCAGAGTCAAATTCTTAAATTCAATCATTGCCGAGGTGTCAACCACCTGCCGTGTAGTGGCGGTTAAGAATATCCACTACCCCATATCTTCCCGTGGGTGTCGTAAGAGGCGACAGAGGGAGACAGGCAGGAGATGGGCAGCAGCATCTTCCTGATGACAACTGTGACGTAATAAAAAAAACTGCGGTTGCCAACCCGCTCGCCAAGCGTGGCAACTACGGCAAATACCCCCCAATGAACAAATACACAAAAAGACGGCCCCCAGTCCCCGGCGGCCCCGCTATTCCTGGCTACGGTGGCGACCATGGTAACGGCGGGGCAGGGGGTGCTAAGAATCTCCGGTGGAGGTTCGGTTGCCACCTACGACGACTCGACCTGGCAACATATAACGCACGCACCCTGAGGACTGACGAGAAGATACTGGAGCTGGAAGAAGAGGTAGACAAGTTGCGCTGGCATATTATTGGATTATCCGAGGTCCGAAGAGAGGGGGAGGACACGGCAATCCTCGAGTCCGGCAACTTGTTCTATCACCGGGAGGGCGACCATCTGTCCCAAGGAGGTGTCGGATTTATCGTCCACAAGTCTCTCGTCAACAACGTTGTAAAGATTGGGAGTGTGTCGACGAGGGTCGCGTACCTGATACTCAGAATCACCAAACGATATTCGCTGAAGGTCATTCAGGTTTACGCACCAACCTCGGCACACCCCGATGAGGAGGTGGAGGAAATGTATGAGGATATTTCCAGAGCCATACATTCCTCCAAAACTCACTACACGGTGTTGATGGGAGACTTCAACGCAAAACTAGGCACAAGAGAAAGCGGTGAGCTGAAGGTAGGGAAATTTGGAGTAGGGCAACGGAACCGAAGGGGCCAGCAGCTGGCCGACTTTATGGAGAAAGAGGGACTCTTTATGATGAACTCTTTCTTCCAGAAGCGGCCCCACAGGAAGTGGACCTGGTCGAGCCCCGACGGTTCGACAAAAAATGAGATTGACTTCATTATGACGACCAGACGCCAACTGTTCAGTGATGTCTCAGTGATCGCAAGGGTGAAAACTGGCAGCGATCACCGAATGGTTAGAGGCACACTGAACCTAAACGTTAAGTTGGAGAGGTCTCGTCTAATGAAGTCAACGCTCCGTCCCCCTCGTGCTCTAATCCAGAATCCCGAAACCTTTCAGCTCGAGTTACGTAACCGCTTCCAGTGCCTAGAAGATTGCAATGCAGTGGACGATATGAACGACAAGCTCGTGGAAACTGTCCATGCGGTCGGAGCTAAGTTCTGCAAGACCCGCCGCAGAAGAACACAAAAACTCTCCGATCACACTCTTAATCTCATGGCTGTTAGACGGGAGATGAGGCTGCAATCGTCAACAGATTTGACAGCATACAGGCAACTGAACAGACAGATCTCCAAATGCATGCGGCGAGACTTACGCAACTTTAATACTTCTCGTATTAAAGAAGCGATCGAGCGGAACCAGGGCTCCAAAGTCTTTGCCAGAGATCTGTCTGCCAGAAAGAGCCAACTGTCAAAGCTGAAGACTGAGTGTGGCAACATCGTTTCCGGGACACCTGAGATTTTGAGTGAGATTGAGAGGTTCTATGGGCAGCTGTACACATCATCGTTGGAGCCACACGCAAGTGTGAGTAACGATCCAAGAGCAAGTCTTATCCGACACTATTCCGATGATATCCCGGACGTCAGTCTAAGCGAGATTAGAATGGCTCTCCAGCACCTTAAAAACGGCAGGGCCCCAGGCGAGGATGGAATTACAGCGGAGCTTCTGAAAGCGGGTGGAACACCGGTACTTGTAGTCCTTCAGAAGCTCTTCAATTCCGTCCTCCATGGTGGCACTACTCCAGAGGCGTGGAGCAGAAGTGCGGTGGTCTTGTTCTTTAAGAAAGGCGACAACGCTCTCTTAAAGAACTACAGACCGATTTCCCTTCTGAGCCGCGTCTACGTGCTGTTTTCGAGAGTCATTACGAATCGTCTCGCACGCAGACTTGACGACTTCCAGCCTCCCGAACAAGCCGGTTTCCGAAAAGGCTTCAGTACCATAGACCACATACATACCCTGCGGCAGATTGTACAGAAGACTGAAGAGTACAATCTGCCACTTTGCCTGGCGTATGTGGACTATGAGAAAGCCTTTGATTCCGTCGAAATTTGGGCGGTGCTACAGTCCCTTCAGCGGTGCCAAGTTGACTGCCGGTATATCGAAGTGCTGAAGTGTTTATACAGTAGGGCTACGATGGCTATCCGAGTACAGAACCAGAGCTCGAAACCTATCCAACTGCAGAGAGGTGTAAGACAGGGTGACGTTATATCCCCGAAACTCTTCACCGCTGCATTGGAAGACGTTTTCAAGCTACTGGACTGGAAAGGATACGGTATTGACATCAATGGCGAGTACATCACTCACCTTCGATTTGCCGACGATATAGTCCTTATGGCAGAATCGCTGGAGGACTTAAGCACTATGCTCAATGACCTCAATAGTGCCTCCCAACGGATAGGTCTTAAGATGAACATGGACAAAACAAAGATCATGTTCAATGTCCATGTCACACCTATGCCGGTAGTTGTTGGGAGCACTATGCTCGAAGTTGTTGACGAGTACGTTTACCTGGGACAAATAGTCCGACTAGGTAAGTCCAACTTCGACCGAGAGGTCAATCGACGGATTCAACTCGGCTGGGCAGCGTTCGGGAAATTACGACATATCTTTTCGTCAGGTATACCTCAATCTCTAAAAACTAGATTGTACAACCAGTGCGTGTTGCCAGTGATGACTTATGGATCTGAGACGTGGTCCTTCACTGCTGGCCGTATGAGGACGCTTAAGGTCGCTCAGCGAGCTATGGAGAGGGCTATGCTCGGAGTTTTTCTGCGTGATAGACTCAGAAATGAGGATATCCGCAGTAAAACCAGAGTGACCGACATAGCCCAACGGATTAGTAAGCTGAAGTGGCAATGGGCCGGCCATATAGCTCGAAGAACCGATAACCGATGGGGAAGAAAGGTTCTCGAGTGGCAGCCTCGTACCGGTAGGCGTAGTGTAGGGCGACCCCCCACTAGATGGAGTGACGACCTGGTAAGACATGCAGGAAGTCGATGGATGCAGGTGGCTCAGGACCGTGCTTTGTGGCATTACTTGGGGGAGGCCTATGTTCAGCAGTGGACTTGTGAAAGGCTGTAATGATGAAATGATGATGATGACGAGGTGTCAACCGAAACGGTTGCCAACCGTTCAGTGACCCTATCTACTACTAGTGCATTTATATCAAAGTTAACATTACGATCTATCCGAGAATAAAATTTTAAATTTATATATCCCTAGGTCGCTTTACTAGTACCTCCGATGCCTTTAATTACAGGACATGAAAGTGACCTATTTATTACTAAGCCTAAGCGCTGACAACATTGTCGCGTTATAAAGCTATTTTGGGCTCCGCTGTCCAGCAGTGCACGGACGCTTTGTTCGTTTCCACGCGAATCCCTAGTTAAAATACGTGCCGTACCCAGTAACACGGTTGAAGGAGGTTGTGCTCCCATATTTGCCAATGAGCACAGAGCGACATCACCAGGTCGACCGCTAGAATCGTTGACCTTAGTAGGGGCGAATTCCTTGTCCGCTTTACTTGACGCCTCTATGTTGCTATTTTCAAAATGTAATAGCGTGTGATGTTTCCTGGCGCACTTGCTACATACGGAACTCGAATTGCATTTTGCAACTAAATGCTTATCGCTTAAGCAGTTCAAACATAGGTTGTTTGTCTTTACTAATTTATAACGCTCGCTTGGTGAATATTTACGAAAAGTCGCACAATTATATAAATTACCGTGTTTATCTTTACATACTATACAAGTATGCTGGAGTGATGTTGGCGTAGCGGGTACGTAAGTTAACGACCCTGCTATTTTAGATGGTTGAGTCTGTCTACGGTCGACGCACCTTTTAATCTCCTGTTTAACGTTCGGAGAGCGCTGCATCACCTTTATTTGATCTCGCACGAACGATGCTAATGAATGAAAGGAAGGCATCTCCGAGCTACAATGCTCCATTTCAAACGCACGCACGGTGTCGGGGTCTAATTTCTTTGATGCAACATGGAGAAACACCACGTCCATAAGATCATTAAATTTCAAATTCTTAAGTGCAGCCACCGATGCCACAAATTTATCTAGAAACTGCTCTAAGCCGTTGATGTTCGCGGATGATATAGTTTTAAGATCTAATATCTGGTTCAAATATTCGGAAGCTAACATTCTCCTATCTTCATATTTAGTTTTAAGCGTTTCGAATATTAATAAGTAATTGTTTGCTGTAGGTGTAAAACCAGAGCAGATCGACTGTGCTCTGCCACTAAGTTTACTAATTAAGTAATATAATTTTTCAGCGGCCGATAACGATGGGTTATTGTGTATATTGTTTTGAAAACTACTGAAGAAGGAGGGCCACGTCTTAATATCACCGTTGAATAACGGAATATCTATTGGTGGCAACCTAATTGAGTCACTTGGACGTACCTGTGTTTCCGGCTTTGCTTCGTTTTGAGATTGTAGGGATTTAGCAGTTCTTTTCACGCGACACAACATATCTTCGAATGCCAGCAGCGGTTGGTAGTTCACTATGTATTTCGGGTCGATTTGTAATTCCAAATGATTAATTTGGTCTAATATTCTTTCTTAATCTATCCGCAAAGAATCTATCGTTTCGATTTCATTCAAAAAGGTTTCCCGCACTACTTCTATATTAATGTTCTTTATATAATTCCTTACATTCTGCATACGCGAAAAGAGTATGTCCCTCTTGGCATAAAGCGTTTTAATTTTGATTTCACTTCCACTAACTGCCATTTCAAATTATTATAATTAAGTTATATTAATCACAATTAATCTCACAACGCACAAACAATGAAGGATGGACACTCGGTATGCCGTATTACGTAATTAAATCGAACACCTGCGCAGCGAGTCGAGGTGATGCGTCATTTGCACTCAATAATTTTATCAAGATTGTGGGGTAAGCGTATCAAACGGTTCCTATTACACTGTTTCAATTATTTAATAGGCTTTAAATTTAATCAAATACGAGCGCTATAAAACGAATAATTCTGTTTGCGAGTACCTAATCAAATTTTAAATTTAAACGAACACTATTTAAGTCTATTCCATAAATTAGAGTGCATTATCTAATTAATTAATTCAACAATTCGACCAAATCCTGCCGATGGACCATAAAATGGTGGAGCCACGTGTCTTTCACTGTCATGAATGGTAATTCTGTTACTTTCTGTTTGTGAGCTTCAAAACAGTGGTCCATATAATCGCCAGCTCGTCCTTCCCACGAACAATCACCGTATACTCGTGCCATAAAACAGTTGATGATTCGAAACTAAAATTGAGCAATATGTTTCTCAAATACAGGCAGATTTACATGCTTTGGACATCCTTTGTTGGTGCATGGAAACAAGACCTTATTTGCCAAAGACTCCAGCACAATGGGCCGGATAAGGGAAAACTCTTTCTTGCATAAATGACATTGGTAACTTTTTTCATAGCATGGACCACATAAACTATGTCCATCCACACATAGGTGAATGGGTGGTTTCATATACTTGTTGCATTTGGTGCATGTTAACTCCTTAATTAGGCTTTCTTAGTGATCCATTTCAAGAAGCGTACTAAGAACGACGGGGTCCCAGGGGTGCGTCGGGAGAGAAGCGTTGTAGTTTCAACGACGACTGCGGCGGAAAGAGAGCTGTTGTTACAATGACTGGCGCGGCGGGAAGAGGGCGCGCAACGGTCGCGCGTGCCTTATATGTCCTCGGCTCCGATGATTACGTGACATTCTAGAATCATCTTCTTGCCCCTCCCACCCCACCACCCCGACGTGTCGATAGGAGGGTATGAATGATATCGTTTTTCGGAAAGGAACAAGCGACTTGGCACCTACCGTCCGATATAAAATAAATACGAATGGGTTTTCCGCGCAACCACACATTGTTTGGGTTCGATTCTCCACGTGAGGAACTATTTGCGCTACGTGAGGTAAGTGTTTAACATTTTTCAATTTATTAAATGTGATCCTCATATCCGATAATTATACATGTTTTTACACTGATTGTATATCAACTCAAGAACTTGTTTTATTTTTTCACATCTGCACTAGCTATATCTGACAAACTTACTAGCTTATTTATGATATTGACCATTTTTATTAACTACCAAGAAAGGAGACAGTTGATTTTTCATTGTTTTTGGACTGCTGGTAGTCTGTCAGGCCTTAATTATTAAATAATATAGGGCATTAAATCCGTCCTTGTGCAGTAACATTTAACTTGATAAATATTTTATTTATATTTGAGTTTAAAATAAACAAATCTATTTTATTTTATTTTTCACTTTGCCTTCATTTCTTGTATTTTACATTATTTCAGTTGCCGCTGTCATGCCGTGTATATCATAATTGCTGGCAATGAACTGATAGAACAGCATCACGTTCAACTGCAGAACGGGAACCATCCGAATCATCTAGTCCGTCCTCGTTGCAATCTGAAGTGAGTAATGTATTGCACCCAGAAAAACAAAGCTTAGATCATACATCACACAGTGTACTGCTAACTAATTATTTAAAAGCACAATGTTTTTTACCTGGTTGTAACAGTTCCATTAGCATTGCGAGTATGTCTCTTTTGTGATTAACTACATTTTGCGATAACAAACATACATAGTGACAATTACTATGTATGTGTGTTATACATGGTAGAGTCATGCTGCAGTTATATCGATATGGGTAGTAGAGGTGGTGAATGGCATTTTTAAAACTGAATTTAAAATATTTCATCAAAATTACTTTAACAGGGCTTCTACACATTTGATGATAGACTGTTGTGGCTGCTGCTATAATTAATAAATTCCAAACAAAAATAAGGGACAGGGATGATGCGGCTCAAATACTTGAAATAGTTCATCAAAATATGGAGACAAATAATGATTTTTCTGAGTATGCTAGGAAAAACTATCTAAATAGAGCTAGAGCAGGCAGACTTTAGAAATATAAATGTAGACTTTAAAATGTTAGGGAATTTCCTGTTTTAACTTACAGCGACTTAATATAATTGCTTGTGTCACATATCAATTAAAGCAAGCTCGCTACTATTATGGTCAGCATATAAGATTTAATATTTGCTACCGTATAGAACTCTGTAATAACCAGAGGAGCAGCGTTGTGGAAGGAATAAAGTTAAGCCCTAGCTGATCTTTACTTAGGGCTAGAATTGCAAGTCATCACTATTAGTCGTAAAGTGTATTTTATATATATTTTAATTAGTGGCAATGGTTTTGGTAGAGGATGACCTGGTCAATTTCGCGGGTGTGACTTGGAGCCGGGTTGTCAAGGATAGAAACGAGTGGAAAAGGTTGGAGGACGCCTTTGCCGATTGGCAATCAGCATAAGACAATCTAGATTTTATATGACTTAGATATTAAGAAATTATATACTATAAATTACGTACTGTTGAATAAATGGCTTTATTATTATTATTATTATTATTGGTTCTGGTAGATGTGCAATTAAAAAGTACTGTCGGCCGTCGAACTGTTGGATGCCGTGCCCATGTTATGACAGTAATATGGTATTTGGGTTGGGCACGGCATCAGACTAATATTTTGCTTCCTGCTCATTTCCTGAATGATGTATTGATGTCTAAATTAGAGGCAAATAATTCCTTAGCTTTCCTAGATGTGTTAGTCATCCAAAATTCTAACAACACCATAGGTCACACTGTGTATAGAAAACAATGAATCTCACCATCATCCTTCACAGTTATTTACCGTGAGCAAATCTTTGTTACAGAGAGCACAAGGGATCTGTGGCAGCAAACATCTGGCCTTCTAGCTTCAGCACGTCAAGCAGGTTCTGCACGTCAACAAGCTTCGGGCCCGCGCTTACGTCACAGTGACCGAGTGAAGCCTGCCACAGTCAAGCATGTGCAGTACTAGCATTTGTCAGGGGTGTCACAGACAAGATTGGCTACATCTTGAAGCGAGCTGACGTGAAGCATCAAAGTTCAGGGAAGTTTGCAGTTTGTGATCATATCTTGGACAGCCCCAACCAGATAGACATCAAAAAAAGGTTTGATAGACCACAAATCCTCTAAAAGGATGATACATGAGACTATTGAAATAAAAAAATTATTTTTTCAATAGAGAAGGAGGCTTGGTACTACCACCTGCTTAGGACCCTGTAATTAATGAAATTAAAATTAAAACCAAGCATACCACTGCAAGACTTCAAGACACAGTAAGTTTATTCTGTAGATCGGACCATAAATAAAAATTAAAAATCTGAAGGTACTCCGGGTTAACACTGACATTGGGACATCAGACACCTCAGTCTGCCGTAACCATGGGTGCTGGAAAGCACCCGAAACGTCTGGAATTAAAAATCAAAGAAATAAAACGCGATAAAATCGATAAAAATAGTTGTTAAAAAAACTGCATTTGTGAAAATAAAAACTTCAATATTTTCAAAACCCCGACTTTTTTTAAAGCAATTCCTTTACCATTTCATTGTTTTAATTGCATATTATAATATCTATATGCTTTTATATGTGGGCACTCATGGCCGAAGTGTCTATGAAGAGTGGGCATTCCCCTTTATCGACCAAATCGGCGATTTATTGAAAACGGGCCAAATTACGGCCTTAACCGACAAGCATCTATGCGTAGGTGTATGAATATGAAGGAGGCGAGAGAGTTGTGTCAGGATCGTGCCAAATGGAAGTCTGTAGTCTCTGCCTACCCCTCTGGGTGACATGCGTGAGTGTTTATATTTATGTATGTAGTACGAGCTGACCGCACAAATATAGGTCTGTAGTTTCTGACACTATCTCGAGCCCCGCTCTTGTAAGCAGGAGCAATAAAAGAACATTTAAACACTTTTGGAAAGCATCCTTGTTCAAAATATTACCGCTTAACAACTCTTATAGAATCGACTTTGAACAAGAATGATTTCCAAAAATGTTAACAGGTTATAATCAGAATTTCATTCTTTCCTGTAGTCAAGGGAATACACGGGTTTTTACACCGGTAGTGCATGGTAGTGTGCGCGCTATTGCTTAGTGATTTCTCCGTTTTTCTGTGTATTTGTGAAATAAAAAGGTGAGTGATATATTTTTGTGTATTTCTTGTAATATATAATTTAACAACCACGTAGATTAATAATTTGTGGCATAAAAAGTGAAAAGTAAGCGCAAAAATACTTCTAAATCGAGGAGGTCCATTTTAGCAGTTGGGTCAAAAGTGTGTTATTTTTCCAATTCTCTTTTTGTTTTTAGTATAAAATGTAAATAAAGAACAGTTTTATAACACATTTCAAATAACTTGACGTTGTATTTATTTCAAATTCACACAAAAATATATTTCAAATATTGTTTGAAAATGCATACAATTATCAATGAATTTCGGATTTCTTTTTTAATTTTTATTTTTTAATATTTTGGTATGAGTAACGAATAAAACACATAAAACATGAAAATATACACATTTCCAAAGATTTTCTTTTAGATTTCTTTTGTGACTAAAAGTGAAGTACCTAATATAACTATGTTTTAAAAAGTAATTTATGAATTTATTACAATTTCTACCAACTAAAAATAATTTTATTCAATAGCTTATATATTCAAGAAGAGTTCCTGTAAGTTTTATCCATAAATATTGTCTAAAAGTGAAAATTTAGCTAAATTTGCAAGTGAGCAAAAAATTTGCAATTCCCGCTATTTTGGTAATGAGCAAACAAGAGGTTGAAAATGTCGTGACCTTGCGAGGTTACAGGTTATGAAATACGGCAGGGATATGATCCCACCCAATATCACAACTATTTTAAGACTCAACTTCTACTTCGGTCTCGTATCGTGGATCGAGCACAAAAGAATTAAGAGATCTGTGAATCAAACTTTCAGCTGTATATTGACCATGATCCGCAATTATTTTATCTGTAAATTTTCTATCTAAATTAGAAAAATAATGGTTCGCTTTCTCAACTTAAACCGTAGGAGTTTTCCTACTAAGATTACCGCCATAATTATTTATATGATAACGTCCTGAGATAGATTTAATGAAAGAACAATATTTTTTGCTGCTTTTCGCACTCTTTAAAATGTATAAGTAGTTAGGTTGTACCAGTTCTGGCGCACTTGTAGTTAGGTTGTACCAGTTCTGGCGCACTGAGTCAGAAGTGGTACAAGTACGACGTTCGTCGACTCACGATCCTAAAATAAAAAAAAAAAAAATAAAAAAAAAAAGGTTTTGGCATGCTCTGATCACGAATCTCCATTTTTGCGTAGGATGCACGGTTTTGGAGATGTGCAGATCAATTAACTGTTATCTAATTGATATCCGCTGCGAGCCTCCACCGTCATTAGCGCTCCATTGTTCTTATCTACTTATCTATTGTTCGTTCAATACCGTCATTATCTATTCTTCCTCAGCGTGGTGCTATTGTATTATACTCCTTTGTTCCTATCTACACTAATCTGACTCATTAATAAAACACATTACCCAATTTTGTTAAATTTTTTATTTATAAAATACAAAATCTCATTACTTATTATCTACAAAATGGGAGCGAAACATCTCATCCACTAAAATATCGTTGTACAATGTGTTCCCTGTAAATATACTCGTAAAACTATGCATTGAACATCCCTGAAACTTATATAGCAAATACATTAAGCAATATTTGCCACAAACTGAAATCCACTCGTTCTGAATTCTATCAACATTCCAGTTCCATCTTTTACAATTTCTTTTAAAAAACTCTAGATGATATCGTACAGGTGCCCGTCCGAATGAATCAAAATATTGACCGACGTCATTCGTATCGATATATAAAGCTACCCAATGTGACCCTGGTTTATCATCTGTATCCAAATTGCATATTATATACGTTGGTACGTGGGTGTACATGGGTAGTTTATTGGCAGCATAAACATTATTTTCTAGAGTGGGGTGAATCTTTTTCAGATGTTGTTATACATCTAGTGTATCCATAATATTACTGCTATTAGTAGATTATTACAGTACCAATCTACTCAATGACTAATATAGGAATGATCAATTATAGTGATTTCTAAATATTAAATTGCATTCTTTGTGTTATACAAAACGTGTTTGAGTCACCAATACACTGAACAAGACACGACAGGAAGGACGTAGGAATGTAGAGATAAGCAACAGAATGTAAGGTAAGCTTGTTGACGCATAAATATACTATCAATTCTACTGCAGAAATTCTTTAGATTAGAATTATTACTCACTGGTACTATATAAGAGCAAGCAACTGCAGTCATGGAGTTAGTGTATGGTCGTTTCACCGCAGTGGATCTATCAATACTACGTTTGTGTTACTTCAACGCATCAAAGGCCATGGATGTAATTGTTTATTCTATTGACAAACTTACTTTTCTTTCTGTTATTTTCTTACGTTTGTATGATTTAGTGTTAACAAATTATATTTAAATATTATGTGTGTGTATATGGTTAAGCCGTGGTAGCTCAGATGGTTAGCGCAAAATGTAAAATTCACAGTACGCGACCCGGGTTCGATCCCCGCCAGCACCAATTAAATTGTTAATTACAATTTTAAGTGCTGATTTACCACGTGCTCAGCGGTGAAGGAAAACATCGTGAGGAATGCATGTCTGAGAAAATTTCGAAGGCATGTGAAGTTTGCCAACACGCATTGAGGTATCGCAGCGAACATTTCCTAGCCCTAAAACCATCTCAGAAATGAGAGGAGGCCTATGTTCAGCAGTGGACTTTAATAGGTTGTAACTTTAGCTTTTTCAAACTTTTATGATTAAGTGTTAACAAATTGATATTAACATGATAACTGTGTTGTTGCAGAAATCATTGAGCTTCGATGAAAATACCTATAAACAGTATTACTACTCGCCACTCTCCCCTCAAGAAGAGAGTGATGACATCGTCATTAATAATAACACATGCGATGGTGTAAAAAGAAAATCGCAATCGATTGATCATTTTTTTGAAGCTGAATCAAAAATAAAAAAGAGGAAGCTGTTATCATCAACCGTAGCACGAGCCGCTAGAGATGGTGTATCATACATTTCTACTAATTCTGACGACGGAGACCAAGCGATGCATCTCATCAAAATTGAAATGTACGATATGAAGAAGCTATCCAAGATTCCAACTACTGATCATTGGAAACATGCTTCCACGAGGATTAAATATAACGTAAAGACTAATAAAGATAGCATCTACGTCAACACAAACGCATTCGTATACAATATTACAAAGACAATAGCAGAAAATGAAAAAGTTAAAAAATACTTTTTTAACAATGACAGTCATTAGCTGATCATTAGTGAATGTGATTCTGTTTACTTAAATTACAGAAAGACAAGAGCAGAAGAAAGAGATGAGTGTGGCATACGTGTACAGAACACATCATTGAAGAACAAAACTACAACACTGAGTGGAGATGAAAACGAGAAGAATATGCAGTACTCAAGAGCTGAATATCAACTCTTCAGTTCAAAATCTAGCCGGTTGCTCAGTTTCGAAAACTGGCCTCTCGTTATGCGACAGAAACCTGAAGATCTTGCAGAAGCCGGTTTCTTTTATACTGGCCATGCAGACAGGACCAAGTGTTTCTATTGTGGTTGTGGCTTAAAAGATCGGGAAGGTGATGATGATCCTTGGCAGCAGCATGTTCAGTGATTTAGTCAGTGTGCTTACGTAAAATTCAAACTCGAACAGAGTTTTGTATTAGATTAAATAGAATATTTATAAAGAAATAAAAAATATTATATTGCATACAATTTGTTTTATTTAATTTTATAATGTTTCACATAGTTACATACACACAAAATGCATTACACATAACTCATAAAATCTAACACACAACACATATTATAACCTTAACTACTATAGTCTACAGTAACATTTCTGTTTTTATCTATCGCAATAATATTATCAAACTCAGCATAAACTATACAGTTAATTGTTTGTATTAGTGAGGATTCAAATCGTACTTCTAATCTTACACTACCATGCTTTATGAGATTCCAATGAGCTGATGAGTTGGCTGATAAATCAGGAGTTAAGTCAAATGCTAATAGACAGTAACCTTTGGCATACTGTTCACAAGAGATTCCATTTCCTTCATTAAGAAAGTGAATACCAGTTCCCGAGAATAGAGTATAATATGCTGATGTAAATATGCTATTATTAAAAGATGGTTGCAAAGCTTTTGAAGGTATTTGTTGACCATCAATATATAAGCTGAAAGAATTAATGCCATAGTTTTCAAAGTTAAATGGATTTTTAGTAAGGGAACCATTAAATGCAGAATTGTTCACAAATCCAATTATACATCTTTTGGGTACCTGCCCTTAAAATATATTATCAAGAGTTTTTCCTTGAACACCCGATGGAATTGTTAAAACTTTTACTTCAGCTCAAGTAATAGGATATTTAGCAGTGGTAGAAGCTAAAACTTTTTGATGTGCGAGTAATACACTTGAATTAATTCGTGCTCGTCGAACAATAAGAGTTGCGTCCGTAATGCAAACTTTAAACTTTACATCGTTTGACCCAGCAATTAAATTAAAGCTCTCTCTCGATCGAACCAATTTAACACTCATTTCAACACCATTAATTAAAAATTTATCTTGGTTGAAAATGTCACCGTGAAGATGACCAATCATTTCTATTTCCTTACCTTCACTAATCAATTCCTGTTTTTTAACAAATCCTATGTTTTTACCATCCGTAGAATCCATTTTTCCTGCTGTATCATCATACCAAAGACTACAAGTAAGATGAGATTGTTTAGCAGCAGGAGCATAGTTTAAAAGGGTTTCCATGTATGCTCGATATGCATAGGTATTATTAGGTGGTGATACAAGTTTTTGGTTTAAATAAACATCAAGTTGACTAAAAAGTGAATGCAGCCAATTATTTACAGGTGTTACTATTGTAGTAGATATCAAGTTAGTTGAATCTTGATTTAATACTTTTGCCTTTATGTGGACTAATGTATGAGACATATCTATGTAGTCATCGCCTGTCCCAGGAACTTGAAACTCGATAGGTCCATCATCACCAAGAGATGAAATTGGTTTATAATGAATCCACAATTCATTTTCAATGCTAGTTTGTGTAGACGGTAGTGCAAACAAATCCAATTCTGACTTAAAGCACTCGCAAGAATGATTATGAAGGAAAGACATATTTAATTTGAAAATATATCTTTGTTATTTTTTGGTTTTAGACCAAGTTTTTTCGCAGCTTTCACTTTAGCAGTTAATGGTGGAATGAACGAGGTCAATCGTTTTCTTTTAGTTTTATACCCAGATCCTGTCATGTTAAATTGATCAATTTTCTCATCAGCCTTTCATTTTAAATTCGTACTAACTTGCTTTAGACGATCTTTTATTGAGGCTTCCGTAGGACGCGCTTGAACCATATCCGATAAAAGTCCTACTCCAGCGCTTAATGCCTCCTTACCAATCACTCGAGCACCACTTGAAAGTAAAGGTAAAACTGATCTAAATAACCCCCCTAAGAAGCTCCCAATACCATGACCGCGTTGGTATGGTGCACCCTTATAAATTACACCAACTCCTGACCCAGCTTGATGTGTATAATAATTTTCATATGGACATTTATGATGATCACGAAGAGAATTTATTATTATAATTTTCGGAAATGTAGTTTAATACACACGGTTCCAAACTGGAATGCTATTTTTTGTCCTGTGCTCGATCTTATAACTATTTCCAGCGTATCGAACTCTCTTCGCATAACAGGTAAGTAGTGAGGTTGAGAGAAAACGTGCATTTTATTTGCACCATAAATGTATTTTGTAGGATCTAATGAAATGACTCTTAGTAAAGGAGTCATAACATCACCCACAATCTGAGGATCGATAATGTCACAATATAGAAAGAGTTGAGATGGTAACCCTAAGTGTAAATTAGCAGGACACTTTCCAAAATTTCTTTCTAGGAGATTTTTATTTGGTTCATAACCTAGTTGTAAACTTAATTTGGGTGACAATGTTACGGATGTTATATTTTATCCAAAACAGAAATAGACACAAATTTTGTTATTTCATCATAGCGAAATTTCAAGTTCTCTCCGATACCATTTAACACTCTTAAAATATGCTCAACTTTATCATAGTTGGTAGCTGGAATATGTTTTTTGTAGTACACTGTGTATGGTTTATCTTCATTAGGCATTAACATGGATTTTGTAATGTATATAACATTTTCATGATCTTGAACAGTAAACATGGTACATGGATATTGAAACTCGACAACTCCAACCGACCATTCACCTTCTAATTTAATAGCTTTCGGTAATTTCGTTGAAAAATTTGTGGTCCTGTTATCAGGAAAGTATTCCATTGAACTATTGCTGAGCAAAGGTAAATAAAAACTTTCTTTATTCATATTTCTTTTAAACTAGAAGCTAAAATCCAACTGTTAAATTTATCTGGATACCTTTCCACTTCACTAATACTTCTTTTCTGTTACCTGAGTAACGAGTGTCAATTATTTTATCTATTTTATATTGTGAGGTGGGTTGTAAGTGATTTTCTGTAATTCTCTTTCATAAAAAGTACCAACTATTGGTTCATTTTGTAAATCTGTTATTGTATAAACAACCCATGGAGATCTATCAATTATTGAAGATATAATAAATATTTCATCACTCCAATTTGATTCATATCCTTTTTGAAAAGCATGTTTATATTTAGTTATTCGAACATAATCACCCACATTGAAATTTGGTTTAGGATTTTCTAAAGAAGTTTGTTTGACCGTCTATCATAAAGATTAGTCCAAACTGTCATAATATTGTTGGAATTTACATCATATGGGCACATCTTAATACTAGAGTGAAAGCTGTGATTGTAAGAGTATATTAAATCTTGTAAAACATCTATATATCTATAAGTATTATTATGAGTGAAATAACGCCACATTTTCATTTTTAGTGTTCTTTGAAATCGTTCAACAATACTGGCCTTAATGTCAGGATTGTTAGTGGTATAGTAATTAATCTTTTTGGATTTAAAGTATTTTTGTAAATCTTTTGAAACAAATTCTGTACCTTTATCAGATTGTATGTGAGAAAGTGTTAAATTACTTTCAGTAAATATACTTTCAAAACATTCTTCAGTTGTTTCTGAGTTTTTCTTTTTCATTGGTCTTGCAAAAGCATATTTACTAAATACATCAATAACACAAAGTATATACTTGAAACCATCAATATATTGAGAATAAGTTCGCATATCACTTAAATCAGCTTGCCACAGTTCATTAATATTTGATAGAATGTACCTATTACGCGGGAATTTTTTTCGAATGGGTTTATGTAATGTGTATGTTTCTTGTGATTTTAACCATTCCTTTACTTGCTTTTTATTCATTTTACCCTTCATGGCTTTTAATAATTTATCAATACTACCAAAACCAGCGGGATTAGATGGATCATAATAAATCCTGTTAATTTCTTCTAGTACGGGGTCCATTTTTCCCACTCAAGCCTTTTACGTATTTTAGTTGTAGACTTTTTATCTCTACTGCTCGGTGTAGAAAACTTTTGAAATTCAATCTCAGAGGGTTTGTTCAGATATTTTGCTTAAAGTTGGTTAATAAACTCACATCTCTTTGGATTTCCAATATAAGTAAGTGGTACTTTAATATCTTTTAATGCTTCAGCAAATCTATCCCACCCTACTGGATCACTTCTTTTTAAGGGTCTTAGTGAATCGTTTATTAAATCAACAATATTACTTCCAGGAATTTTTTCATTATCAATTATGACTGTACCTTCATTATCCCAATGTATTTTACCTTTACTTGTTTCAACTAAGTTTAATAATAACTGTCCTTTTTTATTATAAGTTTTTGGTATTAAACTGAGTATTTGAGCTGGTGTGTAAAGTGGATTTTCAACATTTTCTTTACTTTTGATGGATCGATTCTCCTCCAACAAAGATTCAGCATCAACTGAAGTTTTTAGATCTCTATCTTTATTTTTAAAACCAATTTTAGACTCGTTTGAATCTTCATTAGATGTATCAGAATAAATTGGTAATCTGAGTGGTTGACGATCCTCTTCGGTAAAATGAAGGTATCTTTGCAGTGTTTGTAAATATAACATCCATTTCTTTCGGTCTTCCGTCTTACTATTCATAATATTTTGCATTTCAATATCTAATCGAGATAAACTACTACTCGTATTATCCTTATTTTCTTGTTTTAATTTTTCAATCAATCCAGGTTCGATAAGTATCATTTTCTTTGCATTTTCCATGTTAACTGGCTAGTCCACTCACTAATCCACTCAGTATTGCACCTAATATTATTGGTAAGAAAGCCCCTCCTTTTTTATAATTATATTTTTTCTTAGTTTATGTTTACACTTACGCACTAGTTGACGGAGTATATTTTTGTGTTTATTCAATTTTTGTTTATCTTGATCTTTAAGAGGTACTTTTCCTTGTAAAACGTTATGAATACACTCACAAATATAGTTAATTTCTTCTTCATTACACGTTTTAAGTAATGCTCTTTGATATTTTGGTTTAAGCGTATGCAAAGCGTTTAGCAAATGTTTATGCGTTGTAAGTCGACGATGCATCATTTAGCAATGATTTGAAATGTTTGATTCTTGGTGTATTTAAACTCTTTTGTGGGGACGTAGACTGTGCAGAAACCATTAAATGGGAAGACATTTGTCTTGATACGACAAAAATCATTGGTATTCTGTTTTAAATCTACCATTAAATATCCATGCGCCTCTAGAGTTGCATCCCTGTAGGCATCTTCAATAAATTTTGGGTTATCTGATGACACTTGTCGTGCTAAATATCTTATTTGAGTTTTATCTCGAGGGTTTTTAAAATATATTATATAACTTGAGTTTAGGGATATGTCTCTTTGCCCTTTACCCTGATGAAATAAATTTTGTGTTAAATAAAATACATTAAGATTCCTGTGATGACAACCTTTTGTAAATATATCCACAATTCTTCCATCGGACTCTCTCATTAGATCATCAATAATAACAAGATGTGGGTTTTCACCGTCAACCATATTAACATTTGGAATTCCTTGATGGTAGTTAACATTTGGTAAATTATATGAAGGTTGCATTTAATCAAAGCACCATGTGATCTGATTAAAATCACAATTACATATTTCTGTAACTGATTTTATGAAATTTGTTACAAAATTTGACTTCCCACATCCACTTGGCCCCGCCACAATAGCAGTAAACGGATAGATAAAGTGAAACATTACACACGTCTAAAGTTCTAAGGGGTGAAATAAAAAATGAAAGTGTTGGTGTTAACAATTAATATATATTGCAAACATTATATAAAATAGAATGATCTGCATACTATTTCTAACACAATTAGTACATCATAATTTTACAATCAACTCAACCTTAAATAAATGCACACACACACACACACACGCAAATATAAATAACAATTAACTTAAATTATTTACAATAAAACAACGATTAAATTTGTAATAAACTCTACGTTATATTATACTATTATCATTATTTTACAATCAATACAAATTTTATTTACATGCAGACATAAAATTAAAAACTATCAACACTTAACGCAGTTTATAATGACCCCAAGCTAATGTTTCAATATTATTATCTTAAATATGCCTCTTTGTGTCATTATATGATAAACCAATCTTATTTAATTTTTGTGTAAAAATTGTGTGTTTAATTGATTTAAATCTAAGCATACTATAATAGTGCACTTTTTTATTAAATAGAGAAGACTTATAATTATCCATGGTCATCTTTTTAGTGATACATTTATTTACCCTTTTGCCTTGGCTATTGTCTTATTCTCTAAGTTAAAAGCGTACATTTTGGATCGTAAACCCACAAATTCTTTCATGATTTTACCATTATTTTCATCTTTAAAAAAACTAATTTCTTTTTATTTAGTTTTGGATATTCAAAAATATTATTTGCATCATAAGCTGAGGTATCAAAGTATGATGTAAGGTCAGGTTTTATATCAGAGTAAAAATCATCTGTAAATATATGATATATTAAACTATCCGTATCTGTATACAATAATTTGATTTTACTAAACTTTTTAACCATATAGTTATAATGAAAATCATACATTAATGTTTTTGAAATATCTAAAATGCAAAACCCTAAATAAATTGGTTTGTTATATATTAACTTTGTTTTTCGCAACTGAACCGCAACTAGGTTTTCCGAAAATACTGAAAGACTATGAAATTGTGGTTTAGCGATTAGATCTTGAGCACCTAAAGCTTTGCCCTGGTTCTCCCAGTGTGTAACTAATTTTATGTTAACCCTTTTTTCAATATTCTCCATAGTCTTTCCGAAGACTGAATTATTCATTAATTTATAAAAATCTTTTTCGAAATCTGATTTTGCTAACGTTCTTTATTTTGTGTTTAGATCTATGTACATCTTCAACCAGCGAGACTGTTTAAATTTTAAAACTCTACGAATTTTAGTTAATTTAACCCCCATTTCTATGCACTGCTTTAAATTTCTGTAATGAATTACATATTTATCTTTATTATTTAAATTTGGGACTAGTTTATTTTCATTAATATTGCCTGCACAAATGTTTTCGGGGCATAAAGGAAAGTCCGAATGTAAATCATGAAGTTCATCTGGATATTCCAAATCAACTTCTAAAATAAAACCGAAGTTCGATGTCTCAGACACATTAAATTCTGTATTCGGATTTACCCATTCGAATCCACCAGTAGAAAGACATTGAGACATAGCCCAACCATATAAATTGTTGGCATCAAAATATGTGATATATGAATTTGGTTTCCCTGCATCATAATCCCCCATATATTTGTTATTAGCTCTAGCATAACGATTACTACATTGAGATACACCACCCCTGATACCTGATCTAATAAATGCAATTTTCTCATAATCTGTTAAAAGTTCTAATTCTATTTTTGTATATTTTAACATTGCATCCCAACTTAAACCGGGTGCTGTGTAATAATGGGCAGGGTCTAAATCATAAGTATTAATACATAACTTTCTAAAGTTTTCAAATACATTGGTTAAAAGTAAAACGTCTGTTTGAATAATCTAGCATATTACAACACCCAAAGTGTTCCCAAACATCTTTAGCATGATTGTAATCATCATTTGAAATATGGGAATATGTGAGCGAGCTATAAAAAATTTTTGTTCGGGAAGCGATGCTAGGCTTAAACTATCATAATTAGTCATAAGTTCATATGGATAAACGCCTTTCCGTTTTAAACTAAAGAAATCTTCATCATTAGGATAATTTCTACGTAATTCTTGAAATTGATCATTACTGAGATTTTTGGCCAATTCTTCTAATTTACATGATAAAAACTTAAATGAATCTATAAATCTTAATATAATTTCGTGGTTATTCATTTTTAATTTTTTGGAAAAGGATACATATTTTTCTTTATTTTGAGGGATAACTTCGACTTCACCATCACAAAAGTTTAACGCGTGAACAATAAAATGAGCATCATAGTGACTAAGGTTGTGTAAAAATATTGGTATATAACGAGGTTTTCTGAACTTCGAGCTACATGATTCGTGAGCAACACCTATAAAACTACCGGTGTACCAATCAAAATCATAAAAATGTTCTGCTAACTCTGTTTCACAAATATGACAAATGGTTGCATTTGAAATTTGGTTTTTGTCTTCATTTGTTAGCGGAAGTGGAGGATATTTTTGAAGTCTATTTATTTCTTTGAGATTGTTAGATAAACTTTCCATAAACACTTGTGCACAGTTGGGTCCGCAATATGTTACATATTTTGATAATTTATCATCATATGAACATTTTATATAATAACCAAAACTATGTACTTCATATTTCTGAATATTGTGTGTGAAAGGTTTGGAAGGATCGTTAGAACATGATTCTATTGGTTTTAAAAATGCTTCAAAATCAGCATAAACTACGAATGGTATCTTCAACTTTTTTTTTATAACTATCAAATTTAATTTTATCATTTGAAATAGGTTGACCAAACCGTTTGCCGTGTAGTGGCGGTTAAGAATATCCACTACCCCATATCTTCCCGTGGGTGTCGTAAGAGGCGACAGAGGGAGACAGACAGGAGATGGGCAGCAGCATCTTCCTGATAACAACTGTGACGTAATAAAAAACTGCGGTTGCCAACCCGCTCGCCAAGCGTGGCAACTACGGCAAATACCCCCCAATGAACAAATACACAAAAAGACGGCCCCCAGTCCCCGGCGGCCCCGCTATTCCTGGCTACGGTGGCGACCATGGTAACGGCGGGGCAGGGGGTGCTAAGAATCTCCGGTGGAGGTTCGGTTGCCACCTACGACGACTCGACCTGGCAACATATAACGCACGCACCCTGAGGACTGACGAGAAGATACTGGAGCTGGAAGAAGAGGTAGACAAGTTGCGCTGGCATATTATTGGATTATCCGAGGTCCGAAGAGAGGGGGAGGACACGGCAATCCTCGAGTCCGGCAACTTGTTCTATCACCGGGAGGGCGACCATCTGTCCCAAGGAGGTGTCGGATTTATCGTCCACAAGTCTCTCGTCAACAACGTTGTAAAGATTGGGAGTGTGTCGACGAGGGTCGCGTACCTGATACTCAGAATCACCAAACGGTATTCGCTGAAGGTCATTCAGGTTTACGCACCAACCTCGGCACACCCCGATGAGGAGGTGGAGGAAATGTATGAGGATATCTCCAGAGCCATACATTCCTCCAAAACCCACTACACGGTGTTGATGGGAGACTTCAACGCAAAACTAGGCACAAGAGAAAGCGGTGAGCTGAAGGTAGGGAAATTTGGAGTAGGGCAACGGAACCGAAGGGGCCAGCAGCTGGCCGACTTTATGGAGAAAGAGGGACTCTTTATGATGAACTCTTTCTTCCAGAAGCGGACCCACAGGAAGTGGACCTGGTCGAGCCCCGACGGTTCGACAAAAAATGAGATTGAATTCATTATGACGACCAGACGCCAACTGTTCAGTGATGTCTCAGTGATCGCAAGGGTGAAAACTGGCAGCGATCACCGAATGGTTAGAGGCACACTGAACCTAAACGTTAAGTTGGAGAGGTCTCGTCTAATGAAGTCAACGCTCCGTCCCCCTCGTGCTCTAATCCAGAATCCCGAAACCTTTCAGCTCGAGTTACGTAACCGCTTCCAGTGCCTAGAAGATTGCAATGCAGTGGACGATATGAACGACAAGCTCGTGGAAACTGTCCATGCGGTCGGAGCTAAGTTCTGCAAGACCCGCCGCAGAAGAACACAAAAACTCTCCGATCACACTCTTAATCTCATGGCTGTTAGACGGGAGATGAGGCTGCAATCGTCAACAGATTTGACAGCATACAGGCAACTGAACAGACAGATCTCCAAATGCATGCGGCGAGACTTACGCAACTTTAATACTTCTCGTATTAAAGAAGCGATCGAGCGGAATCAGGGCTCCAAAGTCTTTGCCAGAGATCTGTCTGCCAGAAAGAGCCAACTGTCAAAGCTGAAGACTGAGTGTGGCAACATCGTTTCCGGGACACCTGAGATTTTGAGTGAGATTGAGAGGTTCTATGGGCAGCTGTACACATCATCGTTGGAGCCACACGCAAGTGTGAGTAACGATCCAAGAGCTAGTCTTATCCGACACTATTCCGATGATATCCCGGACGTCAGTCTAAGCGAGATTAGAATGGCTCTCCAGCACCTTAAAAACGGCAGGGCCCCAGGCGAGGATGGAATTACAGCGGAGCTTCTGAAAGCGGGTGGAACACCGGTACTTGTAGTCCTTCAGAAGCTCTTCAATTCCGTCCTCCATGGTGGCACTACTCCAGAGGCGTGGAGCAGAAGTGCGGTGGTCTTGTTCTTTAAGAAAGGCGACAACGCTCTCTTAAAGAACTACAGACCGATTTCCCTTCTGAGCCGCGTCTACGTGCTGTTTTCGAGAGTCATTACGAACCGTCTCGCACGCAGACTTGACGACTTCCAGTCTCCCGAACAAGCCGGTTTCCGAAAAGGCTTCAGTACCATAGACCACATACATACCCTGCGGCAGATTGTACAGAAGACTGAAGAGTACAATCTGCCACTTTGCCTGGCGTATGTGGACTATGAGAAAGCCTTTGATTCCGTCGAAATTTGGGCGGTGCTACAGTCCCTTCAGCGGTGCCAAGTTGACTGTCGGTATATCAAAGTGCTGAAGTGTTTGTACAGTAGGGCTACGATGGCTATCCGAGTACAGAACCAGAGCTCGAAACCTATCCAACTGCAGAGAGGTGTAAGACAGGGTGACGTTATATCCCCGAAACTCTTCACCGCTGCATTGGAAGACGTTTTCAAGCTACTGGACTGGAAAGGATACGGTATTGACATCAATGGCGAGTACATCACTCACCTTCGATTTGCCGACGATATAGTCCTTATGGCAGAATCGCTGGAGGACTTAAGCACTATGCTCAATGACCTCAATAGTGCCTCCCAACGGATAGGTCTTAAGATGAACATGGACAAAACAAAGATCATGTTCAATGTCCATGTCACACCTATGCCGGTAGTTGTTGGGAGCACTATGCTCGAAGTTGTTGACGAGTACGTTTACCTGGGACAAATAGTCCGACTAGGTAAGTCCAACTTCGACCGAGAGGTCAATCGACGGATTCAACTCGGCTGGGCAGCGTTCGGGAAATTACGACATATCTTTTCGTCAGGTATACCTCAATCTCTAAAAACTAGATTGTACAACCAGTGCGTGTTGCCAGTGATGACTTATGGATCTGAGACGTGGTCCTTCACTGCTGGCCGTATGAGGACGCTTAAGGTCGCTCAGCGAGCTATGGAGAGGGCTATGCTCGGAGTTTCTCTGCGTGATAGACTCAGAAATGAGGATATCCGCAGTAAAACCAGAGTGACCGACATAACCCAACGGATTAGTAAGCTGAAGTGGCAATGGGCCGGCCATATAGCTCGAAGAACCGATAACCGATGGGGAAGAAAGGTTCTCGAGTGGCAGCCTCGTACCGGTAGGCGTAGTGTAGGGCGACCCCCCACTAGATGGAGTGACGACCTGGTAAGACATGCAGGAAGTCGATGGATGCAGGTGGCTCAGGACCGTGCTTTGTGGCATTACTTGGGGGAGGCCTATGTTCAGCAGTGGACTTGTGAAAGGCTGTAATGATGATGATGACCAAACCAATTCTTTTTTTTTAAAGTTTCACTGTTTGGTAATTCTGTACAAATGTGGGCACAATCGTATTGTTCATGGTTATTTAAACTTTCCTTAGATGGAAAGTGAAGTAGACATGCTTCGCAAATGTACATGATGTGACCGTCTTTTGAAATTTGTTTACTAACTAACCGCGATAAATCTTTTATGTAACAATAATGATTTTTTGTATCCTTGGAAAAAAATAATAAATTGATATGTCTATCTTTACGACACTTTGTTAAAAATAATGGACCTACTATAGAATTACATCGTTTTTCTTTATTATATTCTAACCCAAAAACATTAATTCATTTAATTTCTCTACTTTTGCTATGTCAGAAATTTTAACTGGAAAGGAAATACCATCAAATTTAAGTTTATTTGCATGTTTAACGTACGATGATACACGATCCGCGTCTTTGTTTACGGGATATAACGCCGAGAGTAACGCCCATTTAAAACAAAAATAATCCTTGCTTTTTACATTTATAACAGCCTTTTTTAATTTTATGTCACGAGGAAGATCTATGTATGAAGTACCGCGTAGGGGGTTAAATTTATTAACATTCATGTCTATAGATTTTATGTTTTTTAGACTCCATCCACTATCTTTTTTTTTCAAATGCACTAATTTTAGTAGTAATTGTATCATTTAAAGATGAAAAAAAAATATTTAAGTCATCTCCTTGACAAATAATATAGTCAAGCGTTTGAAAATCGAACGTATCATGAATATCTTTAGTTTGTTGAACAAAATCAGCATGCAATATGAAGTTTACTTTAAAAATTATGTGTTGATGAATACACTCTTGTATTAAAAATAAAATATCATCTTTAATAGAATTTAAAAATAGTTCAGGAGTTTCAAAATTTACCAATGTTTAACTATCTACTCTACTCTTGATTTTATAAGTTAAAATCCTATTTCCAAAAGCAGATTCAATAACACTAACGTTTGATAAAGAATTATGTGAATTTAAAAGATTATTTTTGTGAACATTACTTTTAAAATGATTAGCTAAATACCGTTTCTTGATAAATATATGACACGTTAGACATTCCACTTGATCATCGTTACTGATACTGTTCCCTGCAGAGGTAGGCGCTTCTGCTTCCGTTGTTGGTTTTTTGATGATCTTGGGTTCTTTGCTGCTCGTTCGCTTCGTTCCTCTTCCAAATTGTAGTAATTGACTACTAAAATGTTTAAATTTATTAAAAACTGTACAAGACATTGTGCAAATTATGATCGAAATGAATGTTTATTTTACTTACTTAAACTGTGTTTCAACCATCGCACAGTGATTATACAACTCATCATCATACGATGAATCGAACAGTTGATCCTTCTCCATTTCATCACAAACTTTAGACAACTCCTGATTTAATTCGCTGTTGAATAGTTCCGTATTCTCTTCCATCGTTGTGGAGAAGAAAGCACTGGTGCACACTTCACTGAAGTTTGCCATCCTTATAGTAAAGAAGAAAATAGGTAGCAGAGTAAGTAACAGTTCAGTGTTGGTAGACCAACTGATACCCAAATTTCAAATAATGTCCGATATTTAAGTCTAACAAAGGATTAGAAATAGAATATAATGAGTACACGGAAGTAATTTAAGTAAACAGAATCACATTCACTAATGATCAGCTAATGACTGTCATTGTTAAAAAAGTATTTTTTAACTTTTCACTTTCTGCTATTGTCTTTGTAATATTGTATACGAGGACGTTTGTGTTGTCGTAGATGCTATCCTTATTAGTCTTTACGTAATACTTAATCCTCGTGGAAGCATGTTTCCAATGATCAGTAGTTGGAATCTTGGATAGCTTCTTCATATCGTACATTTCAATTTTGATGAGATGCATCGCTTGGTCTCCGTCGTCAGAATTAGTAGAAATGTATGATACACCATCTCTAGCGGCTCGTGCTACGGTTGATGATAACAGTTTCCTCTTTTTTATTTTTGATTTAGCTTCAAAAAAATGGTCAATCGATTGCAATTTTCTTTTTCCACCATCGCATGTGTTATTATTAATGACGATGTCATCACTCTCTTCTTGAGGGGAGAGTGGTGAGTAGTAATACTGTTTATAGGTATTTTCATCGAAGCTCAATGATTTCTGCAACAACACAGTTATCATGTTAATATCAATTTGTTAACACTTAATCATAAAAGTTAAAAAAGCTAAAGTTACAACCTATTAAAGTCCACTGCTGAACATAGGCCTCCTCTCATTTCTGAGGGGGTTTTAGGGCTAGGAAATGTTCGCTGCGATACCTCAATGCGTGTTGGCAAACTTTACATGCCTTCGAAATTTTCTCAGACATGCATTCCTCACGATGTTTTCCTTCACCGCTGAGCACGTGGTAAATCAGCACTTAAAATTGTAATTAACAATTTAATTGGTGCCGGCGGGGATCGAACCCAGGTCGCGTACTGTGAATTTTACATTTTGCGCTAACCATCTGAGCTACCACGGCTTAACCATATACACACACATAATATTTAAATATAAATTGTTAACGCTAAATCATACACACGTAAGAAAATAACAGAAAGAAAAGTAAGTTTGTCAATAGAATAAACACTTACATCCATGGCCTTTGATGCGTTGAAGTAACACAAACGTAGTATTGATAGATCCACTGCGGTCAAACGACCATACAGTAACTCCATGACTGCAGTTGCTTGGTATTATATAGTACCAGTGAGTAATAATTCTAATCTAAAGAATTTCTGCAGTAGAATTGATAGTATCTTTATGCGTCAACAAGCTTACCTTACATTCTGTTGCTTATCTCTACATTCCTACGTCCTTCCTGTCGTGTCTTGTTCAGTGTATTGGTGACTCAAATACGTTTTGTATAACACAAAGAATGCAATTTAATATTTAGAAATCACTATAATTGATCATTCCTATATTAGTCATTGAGTAGATTGGTACTGTAATAATCTACTAATAGCAGTAATATTATGGATACACTAGATGTATAACAACATCTGAAAAAGATTCACCCCACTCTAGAAAATAATGTTTATGCTGCCAATAAACTACCCATGTACACCCACGTACCAACGTATATAATATGCAATTTGGATACAGATGATAAACCAGGGTCACATTGGGTAATGATTTCTTATATTTACGCGAACACTACACATTGAAATAATACTAGTTTTAACGGAATTTATCGCGTATATTTAACTTTTTTACCCGACGTTTCGAGAGCTTTACAGCACCCATGGTCACGGGAAGGACTGAGATGTTCAACGTCCAGCTGTCATAGTTAACCGCGGTTACCATAGATTAAAATTTTAACTTTTGTTCCGATCTACACAGTATGAGCTTATGGTATCATGGAGTCTTGCAGTTGTATGCTTGGGTTGGGATTTAATTTTATTTATTATAGGATCCCAAGCAGATGGTAGCACCCAGCCATCTTCTCTATTGAAATTAGGATGTTTTTTGATTTCAATAGCCTCGCAAATCATCCTTGGAAGGAATCGGTGTTCTTTAGCGAGAATTTGTGGTCTATCAAATCTGATGTAGTGACGGGGGCGATTTTGTACATGTTACAGTACAGTACAGACTTCCCGGAGCGTCGATTATTCACATCAGCTATATGTTCTTTGACGCGGGTTTTAATTGATCTTTTAGTTTGTCCTATGTAGGAGAGACCACATTCACAATCAAGCTTGTACACTCCTGCATCTTGCAGAGGGACGTTACACTTGACTGATGGTAAAAACTGACCAATATTCTTCGGCGGCTTGAAGTATGTTTTGATGGAAGCGCGCTTCAAGATGTAGCCAATCTTGTCAGTGACTCCTCTAACATATGGCAGTACAGCAGGTACACGCTCGACTGTGGCCGGCTTCACTCGTTCTCTGTGACGTAGGCGTGGGACCCGAAGCTTGTTGTCATGCAAAACTTGCTTGACATGTTGGAGCTCGGCAGCCAGGTGTTTACTGTCACAGATCCCTCGTGCTCTCTGAAACAAATATTTACCCACGGTAGCTAACTGTGAAGGATGGTGGTGAGAATCACCGTTTAAATATCTATCTGTATGGGTCTTTTTTCTATACACAGTATGGCTCAAGGTGTTATCAGGATTCCGAATTACTAACACATCTAGAAAAGCTAAGGAATTGTTTGCCTCTAACTCCATTGTGAACTGAATTTTAGAATTTATAGAGTTAAGATGGTCTAAAAATGCAGTTACTTTATCTAAAGGTAGAATTGTGAAAGTGTCGTCTACGTACCCCTTGTAGAATCTTGGATTTATGGGAGAAGTAAGCAGGGCTTTCTCCTCAAAGTCTTCCATGAATATGTCGGCGACAATGGGAGATACAGGTGAGCCCATCGCCACACCATCTACTTGCTTGTAGAACTCCTCCTTCCACAATAGGTAGCCAGATGTAAGGCAGTGTCTAAGTAATACTGCATATTCTGCGGGCATGTTGTTTTCTTCCAGCCTTCTAGTTACAATTGAGATGCAGTCTTCAACAGGTAAGCATGTAAACAATGACTGCACATCAAAACTGACCATAGTTTCATTGTCTGCCAGACGTAGGTCTTTAATCTCGCTGACAAAATGGTAGGAATCCTTTATGTGTGCTCTTGTATGTCCCCTGAGCGGTGAGAGTATTTTCGCTAAGTGTTGAGCCAATCTGTAAGTTGGTGAATCGATTTGGCTCACTATGGGGCGTAATGGAGCATTGGGCTTGTGTATTTTTGGTAACCCATACAACTTTGGTGATTTGCCACAGTCGAGCGTGTACCTGCTGTACTGCCATATGTTAGAGGAGTCAGTGACAAGATTGGCTACATCTTGAAGCGCGCTTCCATCAAAACATACTTCAAGCCGCCGAAGAAGATTGGTCAGTTTTTACCATCAGTCAAGTGTAACGTCCCTCTGCAAGATGCAGGAGTGTACAAGCTTGATTGTGAATGTGGTCTCTCCTACATAGGACAAACTAAAAGATCAATTAAAACCCGCGTCAAAGAACATATAGCTGATGTGAAGAATCGACGCTCCGGGAAGTCTGCAGTCTGTGAACATGTACAAGATCGCCCCCGTCACTACATCAGATTTGATAGACCACAAATCCTCGCTAAAGAACACCGATTCCTTCCAAGGATGATCCGCGAGGCTATTGAAATCAAAAAACATCCTAATTTCAATAGAGAAGATGGCTGGGTGCTACCATCTGCTTGGGATCCTATAATAAATAAAATTAAATCCCAACCCAAGCATACAACTGCAAGACTCCATGATACCATAAGCTCATACTGTGTAGATCGGAACAAAAGTTAAAATTTTAATCTATGGTAACCGCGGTTAACTATGACAGCTGGACGTTGAACATCTCAGTCCTTCCCGTGACCATGGGTGCTGTAAAGCTCTCGAAACGTCGGGTAAAAAAGTTAAATATACGCGATAAATTCCGTTAAAACTAGTATTATTTCACATTGGGTAGCTTTGTATATCGATACGAATGACGTCGGTCAATATTTTGATTCATTCGGACGGGCACCTGTACGATATCATCTAGAGTTTTTTAAAAGAAATTGTAAAAGATGGAACTGGAATGTTGATAGGATTCAGAATGAGTGGATTTCAGTTTGTGGCGAATATTGCTTAATGTATTTGCTATATAAGTTTCAGGGATGTTCAATGCATAGTTTTACGAGTATATTTACAGGGAACACATTGTACAACGATATTTTAGTGGATGAGATGTTTCGCTCCTATTTTGTAGATAATAAGTAATAAGATTTTGTATTTTATAAATAAAAATTTTAACAAAATTGGGTAATGTGTTTTATTAATGAGTCAGATTAGTGTAGATAGGAACAAAGGAGTATAATACAATAGCACCACGCTGAGGAAGAATAGATAATGACGGTATTGAACGAACAATAGATAAGTAGATAAGAACAATGGAGCGCTAATGACGGTGGAGGCTTGCAGCGGATATCAATTAGATAAGAGTTAATTGATCTGCACATCTCCGGAACCGTGCATCCTACGCAAAAATGGACCGCAGATTCGTGATCAGAGCATGCCAAAACCTTTTTTTTTATTAGGATCGTGAGTCGACGAACGTCGTACTTGTACCACTTCTGACTCAGTGCGCCAGAACTGGTACAACCTAACTACAAGTGCGCCAGAACTGGTACAACCTAACTACTTGTATATTTCATGTTGGCACTTGAACTTTACTTACAATGAATTACAGAAGTTTCAGTAATACATGAACGAGGGCACGTGCATAATCAGACGAACCTGACGCGAACACACGATTTTACAATTTAAAAGATAGGTAGGTAGGTTTAAAAGATACTATAATTGTGTTTACATTACCTTGGTTGTATATTATTCTGTTTTTGGATGAGTTTGTACTTTAAGGTGTAATAAAGACAGAATAATAAAGAAAGGAGTTTGCCAAAGGAAGAAATACAGGAAGTAATATGAGCAACTCTTTACCTACTTTTACGTCATAAATATACAGGTTAGGTCAATGTTGCTTTACTATCATTTTGTGTAGATTATTTATTTTAATTTATAGTTTTATTATTATCATTAAGGTTAGAACGTCATTATTCTACGATAACTACGTAACTACTTACAATTAATATTTCCGGTACGATACGATCATTTTGTTTTAAACACCTACGATAATATATCACTAAGTTTGGAATTTTCGTCAATTTTCAGTTCTATTAAAAATACAACCATTCATTTGTCTCTTAAATATTAATAGGTACAACATCATTTGCGAGTGATGTATGGAGTGTCTGGGGTGTGGTCAGGGTTCGTTTTTTAACTTTTAGTAGATTTTATCACTGGTGATTCATGGTTCGTCAGCTGCTATGTCTGCATTACAAGTAGGAGATATAAAAGAGAAATCTGCCAAACCAACTGATTCAATTGCATTGCTATAGTTAATTTTTATTTAATATTAATGATTAAAGCGTGATCTGCGATAGTACTATCCATTACTAATCAGTCCACAGGGCTTTTATGTGTTGATGAAGAAGAAGATGAAAGAGAATAATTTCAACATTTCTTATACTATGTGTCTTAATTAATTAAAAATAATTTAATATTGGGCAATTTAAAAGTACACCTAACTCACGAGCATGTATACTTGAAAAATATAATGTAATACATATTGTGTCATGCCAGATGAGAGTCCGTAATCTCTTCCTGCCTAAGCGCGAGAATATATGTATGTACTTTTTAACATTTAAATGAAAATGAGTAAATAGTCCTGACAAATTGAAGAGCACCTACTTTTATGATATTTAAAAACAAGCACAGAAGTTAAAAAACCACTTGTATGTGTATATTAAAAATTACTTTGTAACTTACTCTGGTCTACTCTTGTCTAGGTATTTTTTGCTTAGCGATATATCTCTTTTTTACCTTCTTTCGTTGGTATCACCCTTCTAATAACAGTACTTTGTTGGTTGTAATACTAAGAGAAACTAATATCGTTCGCCTATTCGTTCACTATGTAACACTTCCTACATAAGTTACACTGAGGACCACAAATTGTTCACAGTAATGTACACAGTGTACAGTCAAGCTAATACGTCTCCGCGGCAGTGAAGCACGTACGGAGATTAAGTGCAGTCGCTTTGAAACCGCAATGTTAGTTAGAATTGTAATTGCTACTAGGCTCATTTTGCTGTATTTGTACGACTAGAATGCCCGAGTATACGTGATACAATGACAGCATAGCTTCAGCATTTAGCTTTTGAGTCTTTTTATTTCATTTGAATCTTGCACGTGGTGGAGTCACGTTGCAGCAATATAATTGTAATAGTAAAAATGGATTGGCTCAAACGCAGTAGGGGAACACTCTCACAGAATCCCTTAACGGGATAGTGCTATGTTTCGTATGGTAATTGTAGAAACAGAAAGAGAAAAAGAAACTTTCGTATCTTCTATTCAATATTTTTTAATATAAAAGGATTAATTTTTGTTTGTTCGTAATTTATGCGCTGCTACGAGTATAACGTTCATCAGATTGTGGTAAAATTTTGTTAACTTATTGCTTTCATTTATGCGGAAGTTATAGGTATAGTAAAATTAACTCAGAGTACGTGGCCCGTTAGACTTAAAGGAGCTCGAATTGAAAAAAACGGTTTCAAAAAAGGCTTTTGTACCATAGAAGACCGAAGAGTACAATGTACCACTTTTTTCTGGCGTATATTAAATATAAAAAAGCCTTTCATTCCGTAGAAATTTGGGCGTGCTGTAGTAAATCTGGCGGTACCAAGTTGACTTTTGGTATAACGAAGTGCTAAATTATTTATACATTAGGGCTACAATGGCCATTCGAGTAGAAAACCACAGTACGAAATCTATCCAACTGCACAGAGGTGAAAAACAGGGTGATATTATATCCCAAAAACTTTTTACCACTTCAGTGGAAGACGTTTTCAAGCTACTGGACTGGAAAGGATACAGTATTAACGTCAAGGGCCACTACATTACTCAACTTCGATTTGTTGAAGATATAGTCCTTATGGCAGAATCGCTGGAGGACTAAAGCTCAAAAGTGTCTGGCAACGCAGAGGTCTTAAGATGAACAAATCAAAGGCCTTGTGTAAAGTCTATGTCACATCTATGCCAGTAGTTGTTGAGAGCACTAAGCTTGAAGTTGTTAAGGAGTATTTTTACCTTAAAGAAATAATACAACTTCGGCCGAGAGTTCAATCAATGGATACCACTCAGCTAGGCAGCGTTCGGGGTATTACGACACATATTTCCATCAGACATACCTCAAAACCTCAAAACAAGAGTGTACAACCAGTACGGAGGATCGTCGCCGCCATTTATTCAGATTTGATAGACCACAATTCCTCACAAGAGAACACCAATTGCTACCAAGAATGGCTCGCGAGGCCATTGAATTTAAAAACATCCTAACATCAATGAGAATATGGCTAGGTGATACCATATGCTTGGTATCATATAATTAATAAAATCAAATCCTGATCCAAGCAAACCACTGCAAGACTTGAAGGCACTATAAGTTCTCTCCACGTAGATTGGACCAAAACTAATAATTTTTACCTAAAGTGGTAGACGTGGTTACATTGAGACCTCAAACACGTAAGTCACTACAGGGTGACATAGGCGTTTGAGGTTGCGTCACAGGACCATGAACGCTGTGAAGTACTGAAAACATCAAGAATATAAAATTAGTTAATATACGCGATAAGATCCGTAAAAACGACTTTCATTAAATGTTGAATGTTCATTAAAACTTGAGCTTGTGATACAACTTACTTCTAGGGCTTTATTTATTTTTATCACATTGCATGCTTTAAGCGCAAAGTACTTAGGTATTTTCTGCTAGCGCCTAAAAATCGAGAATTCGACGTTTTATCGCATGAAATCGTATCTAAAAATTATATTTAACATATAAAAAACATAAGAATCATATTGTCAAAAGAATTAATTATTATTGAACATATTAATTTTTTTTAAATCTATTAACTGCAACGTTAAAAAAGTGGTCTTAGTGGCTAACTCATATGGCGTAGATTTATCAAGTCCGCATGGAGGGGTAATTTTAAAAATATCAATTGTTCAAATAAATCTCTTTTTTAATCTCTTCATCTTTCATTTGAGAAGCCATGGAATGTAAACGCCAGTTTGTATTTGTATTATTTAGTTATAATTAATTTTTTTCGGCTGAAAAATGCCAAAATTATTGGTGTTTGAGGACCTTTGTAGTACTCTATTTTAATAAATAAACTTTGAGCTGAGTCTGACTCTTTCCAGGCTCGGCCGCCGTCGTGAGTAGGTTATTGTATCGTTTATTTACAGCGGCTTTTAATGAAAAATATCGATAAATAAATTAAAATTATATCTATAAAAACAATGAAGGCTTTTTAGATCATTTTATTATTTTTTTTTTTTGCTATTTCATAAGACCATTTTTACTAAGTTACATTTATAAAATCAAGATAATTTTAGAAAAAAGACTCATTGAAGGTTTTTCATGTGATTTGCTGGTTACCAGCATAGCTTAATTTCTGGACAGTTTGCTTGATAAAGAATTTAATGGACGCCTTTACTTTCCAGGCACCGAATTTTCTGACGCAAAATTTACTGAGAGAACGTAGAGTGTTGTCCGTTCGCTGCAAAATATTAGCTCGAAGTTTAAATAATACAAGTTTGATGAAAATATGCTTGGTTTCCTATAATTAATAAAACTAAATCCCAACTCAAGCATACAAATGCAAGACTTCACTTTAAATTCGTACTATGTAAATCCGAACAAAAATTAATAATATTAATCTGTGGTAACAGACAGTTGGACGTTGTACATCTCAGTCACCCGGTGACCATGGGTGCTATAAATTTTGAGCAAAACGTCGGGTATATAAAAAAAGTTAGAAAGCGATAAAAATCTATAAAAACTTGTATTATTTAAATATGTAGTGTTCGCGGGAATACAAGAAATATTCATATTTTCTCTAAGATTCGCACATTCTGTCCGCATGCTCGATCCGTCCCGGCTTCGCGTCGATAGAATTCACTTACTTTACTTTGCTTTATTTAGATCTAATATTTTTTGATAACACAGTGTCCTAACTCAGTATAATCATGACACAACTGAACAATGAAAAGCGGTTTTCAAGAAAAATCTCAAACTGGTTTAGAATATGCACAAAATTTAAGTTGCAGAACAAGTCGAAAGTACAACCCTTACCTCTTTCTTCGCTTGTATTGTTATCAAAAGAAGGATAACGTTTAGATAGAAAATGTGTTATGGTGCAGTCTGGAACAGAAATGATCCGAGAAGTCCTGACTCTCTTTGTCCGTAAGTCACGCTGTAACTATAGTCCGGCTTGACCACATTCCCAAAGAATAGTTTTTATCAATTTCGTTCATGATAGTGCAACTCTGCATATATGTTATGTTTGTATATTGTATTTGAATATGTTTGCTCAAGTGGGGTATAACCACGTTCTCACAGAATACTAGCATAGAATAGGAGCTTAATGCTTCTTAAGGTGAGTGAAGAGAACAGGAGACCTTTTTTACTGGAAACGGGGTTACAACGCATCTCCATTTTGATTCTTCAAAGAAAGACAGATGGAATACCTCGTTTCCAGTAAAAATGGTCTTCGGATCTCTACACTCACCATACGAAACACATTATACTGAGTTGGGACACTGGATTACCAAAAAAGATTAAATCTTAATTAATTAAAGTATAGTTAGTGGATTCTATCGAGGCGAAGCCGGGGCGAGTCGAGCATGCGGACTGAACGTGTGAACCTTCGAGCTAATATTTTGCAGTGAGCAGACAACACTACGGTCTGTCAGCAAATTTTGCGTCAGCAAATTCCGTGTCGTGAAAGTAAAGGTGTCTATTAAATTCTTCATCAAGCAGATTATCCAGAAATTTAGCTATGCTGGTATTTAGCAACCCGCATGGAAAAAACCCATTGTGGGTCTTTTTTTCTTCAATTACGTTGATTAAGGTAAATGTATTTGAATAGAAATGATCATAGAACATAGCGGAAAAAAATTAAATTGATATAAAAAGCTTATTGTTTTTAAAAACATTCTATCCGATCCTACATTATTCAAATTAACAAGTTATTTTTATACAATTATAATTACATACACTATAACTTCACGATTTACTAGCTTTTCATGAATCTGTAAGAGCTTTTCCATTACTAAGTTCTAAGAACGAAGATAAAAGTTTTAACAAAGAGATAAGTAAACGCAACTTTAATTCCTACTTTAGAACCATCTCCGCTTCTGTCCCAATTTGCTCAGTTTCCTTAACAAAATTATCAAAAAACACATTGTCTTTTCTGCGAATGTGACTTTTTATTTGAATTATTTTATTTTATTCGTTATTTCAATTAATCAAACGAAAAATGTGTTTAAATTAATTACTCATTAGTTTGTAGTTAACAACAAGAATGGTTCAACCGATTAATTTAAAAAAGAAAGAAAATCATTTATTAAAACAAACACCAAACACACATGATTTAACTGATATTATAGACTAAGCCGCTTATAGCTACAGAAATGGAAGAAAACAATATCCGGACAAAAATATCATGTTCGCACAGAATAATAGTGTGAAATAGCATCATGAAATCCCTGTGTTCTGTATGGTTGACTGACATTAACATCAGATGCTTCATACTGTTAATGCCATTGGCATTCCATGCTAAGCTCAGGGGTAACAACGGTTCTACTTTTTTATTTTTGTAATAGATATCTACGGGGTATAGCAGTCTCTTACCATCAGGTGCATTTTGTTCTCGTTTTAGTTTTAGTACTTTTTGCACTTTTAAGATTTTTTATGGCATGAACTATCTCGCACGGTAGTAGTGACGGAATACGATCGTTTATGTCCACAATACAACTATTATTAATTAATTCATCCGTTATGTTATTGTTCACGTTACGACTTTTGTGTAAGTTTTTATAAAAATCCGTAGCTATTTTTAAAAGGTGTTCTCTATTTGTAGTTTTTCCATTATCATTTGCTTTCAGTGAGGAAATCCACTCTTTGGATAAAGTGAGTCGTTTTTGTGCATTTTTTGTAGATCCTTTATGTAATAACTCTTCTTCTAATACTTTTAAGCGGTAGTGTAATTTTTTTCTCCCTTCTCAACTCCAAAAATATTAAATTTCTTTGTTTGTTTCCTTTTTGGAGTGCGAATATTCTTTTTTCTTGATCTAAAACATGTGCTTGTAAATTATCGTATTTGTTGCTCAGTTCCTGGAATTTTTAATTTATATTTGAATTAACTTTGAGGTCATTCCTTCTTCTAATTGAGAAAACTGTGATTCTATTGAATTTAATTTTTTACAAAAATCTGTTTTAATATCTCTTATAAGTCTCTGCAGATCATCTATTTTATCTTTATTCATGTTTGTTATGAGAGTAATTCGCGGCCTCTAGTGTCAAACGAAAGGTTATTGGGAAGTTAGGTTATTGTGAAGTTAGTAATATAAGCGTGTCGATTATTCAATATGATTGTGAACTTGAGACAGAGTATTAATTTATACCACTAGATGGTGGTAGCAGAGTGCGATGTATTTATTTAATCCACTTTCTTTAGTTTATTAATTATTTTAATGTGAATAATAGTCAATTATATTATTAATATATTTTCGTTATCTAGTTCTTTTCCACAAACTCACAAATATAAGCCATTTGCTTCATTTATTACTATTAATATTTTTTTCACTCACCGTCATTACCATCAACAGATTGTTGAATATTACACTTTTTTCACTTTATTTATCTAATTTATATTTTGTTATAGCACTATTTTAGCTTTATTTAGCGATCTTAAATCCTTGACATTCATTTTACACTTGAAGAATGAAGGTTTCTTTTCTTTGTTTATAGGTGAAGGCACACATTTTGAGGGCCGTCACAAGATCTTTACTTTAAGTCTTCATGTGTTTGTTCACTATAATATGAAAATTATTATGTCACCGCACTTTTTATAATTTTAACCCTTATCCCATAAAAAATCTGTTGGTTTTTCTCCTTATTATTTACACTAAAGTCTTGGTGCATGAAATTGATACCGCTGTCGAGCAACCTATAGTTAAGTAAGGAAAAATAATTATAGATCAAGTATCATAAAGCCAAATCTTCACTTAGTAAGGTTAAAAATTATGAATATAAAATAAATCACGAAGTCTCGGAAGTGGCTATTTAGAAATACGTTTAATTTGGTTTGTTTAGTGTATCAATTTACATGAAAACAGCCACTCCGAATGTTACTGATGTTATTATAAAAGCTGAATGGAATTATGGGTACTGAGATATGTATATAGTATGTTTTAAAATCTTTAGTAACTTTATGCAACTCTATTTATAGGAGAAATGATACAATTATTTCGCCTACAATGTGGATATCTTCAAGGCAGGAGTGTATAAACTTTTGTTAAACTAAGTCAGTGTGCTTTACCACATTCAATTGTATCTTAACTTAATATTATGTGGTAAAACATTGGCTTAGAATAGTTTAAAAAGGGCATTTGATGAAAAATTACCACATTATTCGGTAATAATATATTCATTAGACCTGAAAGAATTTTTCTTTATTCCATTGAATGAAATATTAAATATTTTTATAGTATAAGGGTGGTAAACGATCAGTCCACCAAATGGATATCATAGCCCATAGATAACTACATGAGTATACAATTACAATTAAAAATGCAGATGCGTTGGATGGAATGACTTGTATCCACTAAACAGGGCCTCTGGTTCGATACACACTCGCCATACAAAACACAGCAGCACTGAGCTGCTATTTTACGCTGGTATTTCGTGTGAGCGTGTTCATCATTCGCTCGAGCCCACTTATTCGAGCTACAACCATAATATAGCTGCAACACGACCTTACCTTATGGAAATTACATAATTTTATTTAAATTTCATAAATTTATTAGACCCGTATCATTTCATCATTCATCTCGTAAATGTCGTAGCAGGTGACTTTGTAAAACTCTACATCATAAACATCTTATGACTTTTAAAAGATTCTGGCAACATAGCACTTTCCCCCTAATCTCGTTTACATCTGAGGATAAATATCTAGAAGCACTATCAAAAGATCGAGTCTTTAAAGACATTTACGGATGTTCAAGGTAATCAAAGTTAAAGTTAAAGTCAGAGTCTATATAAGTTCCACTGTTGGGCACAGGCTTCCTCTCATATCTAAATAGAAACTTTCGAAATACAAAAATAAAAATAAAAATATAAAATAACTTAACGTAACGTTTCAAAAGAAAGTAATTAAATTTTTCGTTTCTTTGTAAATATTGCCCCTTCCGCATTGTGTGATAAAGGGGCAATCAGATCGCGCTTTTTACAAAGTTTATAAAAGACGGCTTATTATAGAATAAGTAAAGAGTTTTTTACACGACTTGCTAAATTTTAAATATTTATAAAAGCGTTTTGCTTTTAAACTCCTTTAGGTTTTAATTTTAATTGTGCTATTTATATCCATGGCTAGTACAGTCGTGAGCTCAAAACGCAGTTTAGTATTTTCTATGTATTATGAAGTTAAGGGAACACCTTACTTTTACACTAGGACTTTCTACTGTATCGTGGAAGAAATTTACACATATAAATTTTACACAGATAAACATCCAGATTCAGAACAATTATTTGTAGGTTTTTACGTTCTTTGGGTACACTTAATTATATTTTTAGAGAAATTCGTTACAGACAAAAAGACAAACATAAAACAAGGTAATACTTTAAGTTGACTTTTGTTGATTTTGTAATGGAACATGAAAAATAGCCATATTTCAATGATCGTCTCATCTTTGATAGAAAACCACAGCATGCACTAAGATTTATACTCAACATCTGCTTAAAATTCATTAATAATAAGCATTATCGTGTTTAATTTAACTTTTTAATTACCGACATTTTGGGTCACAGGGGACTGAGAAATTTGACGATGTTCGACCTTCAGTTTTTAATATTAATATTTGGTCCGTTCTACTTAAAACGAGCTTACAATATCTTGAAGTCTTGCAGTGGTATGCTTGGGTTTGGATTTGATTTGATTTATTATAGAATATCAAGCGGATATTAGAACCCATGCATCCTCCCTATTGAAATTAGGATTTTTTTTTAATTTCCGTAGCCTCGCAATCCACGTGGTAGAGCCATGCTGCAGTTATATTAGTAGCATAGTTGTAGCACGAATGGGTCGGCTCGACCGGGGAAGGACCACGCTCTCACAGAATACCAGCGTGAAATAGTAGCTTAATGCTGCTGTATTTCGTACGGTGAGTGTAGAGAACCGGAGACCCTTTTTACTGGAAACGAGGCATTCCATCTTAGTCCTCACGGGTGACAACGCATCTGCATTTTGATTCGTAATCGAGGATAGATGTAGATGTCTATGGGCCACAGCAACCACTTACCATCAGGTGGACTGTGTGCTCGTTTGTCACCCTATCCTATAAAAAAAAAATCCATCCTAGACAAGAATCAGTGTTCTTTTGCGAGGATTTGTGGTCTAATTAATCTAATGTAATGGCGGAACTTCTTGAACATTTTCACATACTGCAAACTTTCCGAAACCTGCCTCACGGCAGACACTCAACATGTTCTTTTACGCGGGCCTTTATTGATATTTTATTTGTCCTATGGACGAGAGACCAAATTCACAATCAAGCTTGTAAACTCCTACATCTTGTAGAGGGATATTGCACTTGACCTCGAAATGTCGTGATCTGATGAGAACTCCATTTTCAAAAACCAGGTAAAAACAATAAATTTCCCGTTTTTTTAAAATCATTGCTTTTCATAGCGGAAAGTTAAAAATATAAATATGAAAACAAGATTATATCACACTTAACGTAATAAATTTTAATGTAATAAATTTGATATAATGTATTAATGTAACGTATAGTATATTGTAGGTAAGTAGGTGAGTGCGTACGTGCATCTCTCCGTCGCTTCTTACGACGCCTACGGTACAATATGGAGTAGTGAAAATTTTTACACCGCCACCACACAGCTTACCGTGTACATACATATATGTACGCACAGTAGAGTAATCCACATGTTCATTGTCGAACACTCCAAAATCAGTAAAATTATTTATATTCTATTTTATACCTTCTTATTTGGGTACCCTCTTTGTACCTCTAATCCCTCTGCCTTCCTCCTTTTATTTATGGCCACTGATTTAGTTAAAGTATGTTATCTTTTAGTGCTTCAGTTGTTATCTTTTTCATTTTAGTGCACTCTTTTTGCTAATCTTTCTCATATTTATATTTAATTATTTTTCTGAATTGTCTGGAAGGGATATGTAACAATAAGACTACCTTTTGTTTTTATTTCAATAATTGTTCATTTTATTGTATTTATTTTTAATGGTGTGCAATAAACTTTATAATATTGTATGGTACTTTACCCTTCCTTAACAATTACTAATACATCAGTAACTGAATTGCAAAAATTTTTATCGTTTCCGTTCATTGTGGTAGCATTCCTAGACGTTCATAAAAACGTAAAGCAAATTGACAGGAAAAACAAAATAACGTGAAAAAGCTTTAAGCGTAGCTGCGTTGTAATCCAATTTTATATTGTGATCGAGTGTCTGAAAGCTACAGAGTGAAGTCAGGAACTCTTGTTGAATTTAAATTAGTCATTAGTGCGCCTGGGTTTTTTGAAGATCTAATAATGATTTATTATACCTATTTCCTTTAGAATAATTTGCTTAAAAGATTCTTCATAATATGTTTATGCGTAGCGTAGTTTGAGAGATTTTGACGGCGGATTTTGGGATAGTATCTTATGGCACCTTAGCAGATACAACATGAGGCTTACATAATCATCGAAGTACTTTTTTCGTCGATATCACAAATGGATCGCTATTAACACCTGTGCGATTTAAAAAAAAAACGATCCACTGAAGTATAGAATTGAAATTCTAAAAAATTGTTTCTCATTTTAATTAAAATGTTTGCTTCTTGCTTTTTATACGGCGAACTGTTATGATATTAATTGGTATATGTTTCTTTTAAAGCAATGAGTGTAAATCCAACAAGTTTGTGGCCGTGGCAGGAAAACAAGTTTGTGGCCGTGGAAGATCTCCCGCCGGGCAAGGTGTTCTGCCCGGGGAGCGGCCAACACTCCGTGTGATAGTTCGGAGATGTTCTATATATACTGTTTATGATTCGGAATGTTGATAGCGTGATTTAGGCTTCGGTGTATTTCGCATGTGGCGCAACGACAGCGCCGCCACAAGTTTAAACGGAAATTATTTTATCGCGTATATTAACTTAAATATAGTTAATACCTTCGCATCAGTGTTGAATTTACGTTAAAGTGTTGTGATTAGATGCGCGATAATCTCACTTTTAACTTGTAGCTTGAATAAAATGAATATTGGAGAAAAAAATCTGAAAATATAATATAAATGCAGCGTGGCTCTACCAGGTATAATGGTGTACCGTACTGTATAATGTATAATACTGTTTAGGGGCGATGTAAGACTATCCACTACCTCAAGTTATAGGTGTTGTAAGAGGTGACAGAGCGAAACAAAACAGGAAATGGACAGCAGCAGTACCTTCCTAATAACAACTCAAAAAAAATCTTCGGCTACGAACTACTACATATGGCAACTATGGCAAATATGGATATTAATTATAAAAACTGACTCAAATGACTACGCCTTTGGTCTAGAGTTCTTAAACGCGACTGTTGATAAAGTGGCTCCAAATTCGAAACCCGGTTCGTGCAAAAAAATCACTTCAAATTTTTCTTTAAAAAAATTCTCAGTAGCAACCTGGTATCGGGAAGTTTGCAGTGTTTCAATCAGTTCCTCGAAATCTATAGGGAAGGCTTATGTTCAGCAGTAAACTTTTAATGAACTGTAATAAAAGAATGAATGAATTTGAGAAACTTTGAATATTTTACAATTGATGCGATGTAAAATATACTACGTCATGGTGGAAGTAATAAATCTACTAACCCAACTCGTGCCGTAATAAGCGACTTAGGGAAGTTCTGGAAAGAGTTTGGATAATTTTTTTAATAGAATAAGGATGACAACTGAGCACACAATCCACCTGGTGGTAAGTGGCTGCTATGGCCTATAGACATCTACATTTATCCTCGATTAAGAGTCAATATGCAGATGCGTTGTCACCCCTAAAGACTTAGGTGAAGTGCCTCGTTTCCAGTAAAAATGGTCTCAGTATAACCTCAGTATACCTCTGCTGATTAAGGTTTTAGTCTGTTTTAAGACAACTTTATTGTAAAGCTCAGCTACGCTGGCATTTGTTAATTAACGTGGCTTACAATCAACTACCTAGTTTAAAGTTACCTCTTTAGCTTACCAACATAGTGATTTGTTACAGAGAGAGGCTCGAGTTTTCAAGGTAACGTTTCATGAGACTTTCTTCTTGGTACTGAAATAAATCGTTGAGGTAACTTGTACTACTAAGAATAGGCAGTGTTTAATAATGTACGTGTTTATTCGTAGTCAAAGTAATAAAAAAGAAACGACGTTTCGTATAGTTTGATTACGTTACAGAAAATATAATTGAAATTAAAATAATTATTAAATAAAATTATTTTTACGTATTTTATTGCGTTTAATTCACTTATTTTTCATTCCTCACGTTTTGTTGTTACGGTATTCGCGTAAATATGATAAATTATTGTTAGAATAATTATATATTTAAATTTGTAATTACGATTATAATTATAATTATAATAATAATAATAATAATAAATATTTATTTCACTTCCAATTATACATGTTTACATACGGGAATAAATATGATTAAATTAAATAAAGTATAAATAAGTCTAACAAAAATAACATACTATGATAAAATTAAAACTATGTGTAGCTTAATAATGTAGAATATACAAAAGAAAAATAAAAAAGTCAAGTTTATAATATTAGCTACCTGCCTGAACTAGGTTGAGTACCTGTGTTTCAGATATCACTTACACAATGGGTTTAATAATGTAGGTAATGTAGGTACATATAGAATACAGATAAGAAATAAATATCTAGGAGTAATATCATTAAACTGAGATGGAATATTGAACCTAGATTATAAGTTGCTTGAATTTATTAATCTTAAAAATATAGACTTAAAATAACGTATTCAGAGTTGAATGAAGGATTCGTCTTCGAGAAACTTGTACGAGTAGACCAGTGGTGTAACAAGGGGTTGGTAAAATAACTAAATAACAAAATAAAAATTAATTGTTACCTACAATTAATACAAACTATTTTAGAATTTCTAACAACTTCTCTGTGTCTTCGTAATTTAATTTATTTAGAAATTCCCTTACACTTATATTACAGTTCCTACAACTTAGACTATATACCTTTAGTGACTTGTTGAGCTTGTTATATAGATATTTAAATAATTAAACTATATTATATAATAAATAAAATAACTAAATAACAAAATAACAATTAATTGTTACCTACAATTAATACAAACTATTTTAGAATTTCTAACAACTTCTCTGTGTCTTCGTAATTTAATTTATTTAGAAATACCCTTACACTTATATTAAAGTTCTTATAACTTAGACTATATACCTTTAGTGACTTGTTGAGCTTGTTATATAGAAAGGGTCCTAAAAATATGTAAAATTTGTTCACAAATGCGTGTTTGGTTTGAGGGTTTACACAAACTAAGTCCATTCTTCTCCTGTCTATGGATTTTAAGTTAAATGGAAGTTCGGTATGCTGTTTAAATATGATGTTCAGGATAAACAACTGACGGACAGTTAGTACACTACATGCCAAGTAAAGTTGATGTGTAGGAAACATGAAAGGACGGAAAGTGGCTACCTTTAAAACTGCTCTCTGAGCACGTTCTAATGGGAGCAATATTTTTTTAGAAGCTCCACCCCAGGAAGTAATGCCATAAGTGAGTATGGATTGACACAAAGCTAAATATACCAGTCTTATCAATTTGAAGTCAGTGATGTTACGAAGATATTTAAAAATATATATTAATTTACGAACTCTAGCACAAAGTAAATCGATGTGCTTGCGGAAATTTAAATTTGTGTCAAGCGTGATACCAAGATATTTTATATTGTCTGTTTTTGTTAATGCGGAACATGCACATGCAGTGTCATTATACGAGTTACAATTATGAGCTTAAATATTAAGGTGAGTAGGTATGTTATTATTTCTCATTAAAAATAACATATATTATGTTTTATGAGCGTTTAAACGTAGGAGATTATTAAGAAGCCAATTAGATACTATGTTAAAGCTTTGCTGAGCGTATTTATAAACCTCATCTCGTGATTTAGCTGAGAATAACAGGGCTGTGTCGTCTGCATACGAAATAATGACACCATTTTGAAGTTGAAGATTTCATAAGTCATTTATATAAATTAGGAACAATGTAGGCCCCAGGATACTGCCCTGTGGGATTCCATAAGAGCTGTTTTGTAATTCAGTGCTTGTATACTCACCAATTTATACACATTGAAAGCGATCACTGAGGTAATCAGAAAAAAATTGTAGTTGAGTTCCCCTTATGCCAAGTGTTTCAAGCTTTTGCAATAGTATAGGGCAAGAAATGGTATCAAATACTTTGGCAAAGTATAAAAAGATCCCAATTGAGTGCATACCGTTTTGAAGATTACTTGTGACGTAATCTGTCAATTGGTGCAAGGCATCATTGCATGATCTCTTAGGCCTAAAACCAAATTTTCTGTCTGACAGCAAGTTGTTAGTTTCCAGGTATTTTATTAACCTGGTATTTATGATCTTTTATAAAATTTTAGATAAGCCAGATAAGACTGAAATCGGCCTATAGTTACTAACTAAGTTTTTATCACCAGCTTTGTAAATAGAAGAAACCACTGCTCTTTTAAGCACTTTCGGGAAAATACCATTTGATAGGCATACTTGAAAGATATGTGTTAACGGGGCGGCCAGTAAATGTTTAAATCCTTTGAGTATGTGATTAGGTATATTGTCCCATCCAACTGTACAATCTTCTTTTAAGCTAGATATTATAGTTAAAATCTCATCAATATCGGTATTTAACAATACAAAAGAATTTAACTTAGAAAAGGATGTGGGCATAAAAATTGGATTACGAGTGTTGCTTATTTTTAAAGTTGTCTCTGCTATTTTTTTTTTGCCAACATTTATAAAATAATTATTTACTTTATTAGTTGCTTCGTTTGGGCTTTTGTCTAATGACAGTAGATCAAGTGGGGGTCCAAGATTTTTTGAACTGAAGGTATTATTTTTAACGAACTTCCATTCAAGTTTACTGTTTTTACCGGCCTTTTGTAAAACATTTTTGTCATATTGTATTTTGAGGTTTTTTAATAGTTTATTGCAAAAATTCCTATAGCTTTTATAAGTAGCAGAAAGTATTAAATTATCAGGAGAAAATTTAGATTTTAAATGAAGTTTGTCTCTATTTCTTATACAGCGGACGAGACCAGGTGTTATCCAAGGTTTAATATTATAATACTTACGTGACAGTTTTATTGTTGATGTATTATTCATTATTACGTATTGTAAAGAATTTATAAAGTAACTCAAGGACGTATTTGCATCGTCAGAGCAATAAACAAAGTCAAAATTAATACTACGAATGTCATTTTCAAGGTTCGTCATATGGACTTTAGTATGGTTGCGTATGCAGTTTTTCCTAGGTAAGGCTAGTTGTAATGTTAGTAAAATTGCTTGATGATCAGTAAGCGAGGAATTAGTAACTAATGTTAAAGAAGGGTTATTTGATTTAATCACAAAATGGTCTAAACAAGGACAGCTTTCATCACCAGTTTTGTGGTCGCATTTTCTTTTAAAACGTTTACACGTCGCGCAAACGGGGGCATGCGCTTTGTTATTACATTCCTTAAAGGAATGCCCGAGCTTTCCGCAGTAGTTACATGTACTTTCCCGACAAAATTTGGCTGAATGACCAAACTGCTGGCAGTTGAAGCATCTTGTTACTATTGTAAAGTCTCTGGCTGGGCATGAGGTCCAATTAATATAAATTCGTCCTTGATTGATAAGGGCCTTCCTGATGCTAGGTGACACTTCGACAATGTAATTACAGGTAGGAAGGTTTTTCTTACCCGATTTATGGCTCAGTTTGACTGTTGCCAGGAAGGACTCACGCGTGGCATTGGGAAATTTATGGGCAATATTTTGTTCGAAAATGCACTCGAACACTTCTTTATCCGCGAGGGCTACAGGGACACCAACAATTGCAATCCTTGGACGTCGTTTAGTCGGTTCTTCCATGGTAAGGCCAGAAGATACAAGCTTCTCGGAGTTCTTTAATTTGTCAATATCTCCTTTTGTCTCAGCGCTAATTATAACTCCCCCATTTTTGACCTTCCTCATGCCTCGGACATGTAGTTTGAGTTCTTCTGGGGATATTATTTTTTGTAAGAGGCACTTCGTGTCATCACTGGATTTGGACTTGTCCCTTGGATAAATTGCTAGGGTACTAAGGTTGTTTTGACGAATGAGGGTTTGGCCACCTTTTTGACCATGTCCGCAAAAGTGGTTCCAGAGTCCGGTTTTGATGACTCTTCAATACTATTCTTGAGTTCCTGCAGCTTTTGGGACAGGTCAAGTTGGTTCTGCAGAGATACGATGGAGGTCTGGGCTTTAGTGGCATCCATTTTGAGGGACATGTACTGGACTACCAATTGTGATGTACCGTGGCTTACTTTTCGACAAAGCAAGCTAATGCGCATTTTTTGATCAGAGTTAAGTTTTCCCTCTGTAGCGATGGAGCACACCTCGTTAAGGCACAGGTCAATGCTTGTCATCCAATGCTGCAACTCAGGAGTTGGAAGTGTTTTAATTGGTTCGCTTGAAGTGGGTTTCTGCATGGGGGGGGGGGGTTGATGGAGGCGGGGTGCAAGTGATCCTGGCACTCTGGTTGAAGGGACTGTTCTCCATTTTAGTACCTATTCTAGATAAAGCTAAAACATTTCAACAAAATCACTAACACAAATATAACTAAAGTATGTCACAGTTGCTTCCGGTATTGTTATAACGAGGTCACGACTAAGCACATACTTATTTAATTATTTTTATTACTATATGATATTTATGATATTTATTATTTTGAATTTTGAATATGATACGTCTGTACACAATAACGTGCACTTACGAACGATCAATTACATTTACAATTACAGTAATGTTACAAGTAGTGACAATAACAATCGAACGAGAGATCTCCCTATTCCTTCCACGGTCAAAAGTTCTTTTACAAAATGCAGTTATATTTTACTAACATGAAATCCTTCATCCGCTAGCACATTATATTATGCCAATATGCAGTGGAGCGTGAGTAGGATCGCGGAGACGCGCTCCGATAATTCAAGTACGCCTTGCCGTGGCTGCTTTGCATTCGACTCACGCGGTGTGCTCCAAACTCATGCATTAGTTAAAGTGAATAAAAGTTTTGTATGACGAAACATATTTTTAATACTATGATTTTTACTATAAAGTATTTATATTATTAGTAATATGTTTAAAGAGTTGCTGATATCATTATTTTATTAAAAAAATTTTAAACAAAATGAAGCAGTTAAAAAAATCCTCCCATTATTAGGATAGGCACATGTCCAGCTGTAGATGCTTTGGCTTGTAAAGAAGAAAAACTATGTTTCCAATATTTATGTGGGGGTTTTAAGGCAATGGGAATAGGTTTTTATAAGCAATGTCAGTGCGCTTTACCGTCTTTGACTCCATCGTCCCTTACCATAAGGCTAGATAATAGTCAAGCGCAAGCTTATTATATATATATATATATATATATATATATATATATATATATATATATATATATATATATATATATATATATATATATATATATATATATATATATATATATATAGCAAAAACATTCCTTCTCAGTCCTTAAAGGTAACAACGCATCTGCATTTTGATTCTTAATCGAGCATAAATTGAGTTGTCTATTGGTTATATCGTACACTTTCTATCAGGACTGTGTGCTCGCTTATAACACGTATTCTATTAAAGAAAACACTGAAAACATTTCTCACAATTTCAGATTTTTTTTCTCCAATATTCATTTTATTCAAGCTGCAAATTAAAAGTGAGATTGTCGCGCATCTAATCACAACACTTTAACGTAAATTCAACACTAACGCGAAGGTATTAACACCTGTGCGATTTAAAAAAACGATCCACTGAAGTATAGAATTGAAATTCTAAAAAATTGTTTCTCATTTTAATTAAAATGTTTGCTACTTGCTTTTTATAGGGCAAATTGTTATGATATTAATTAGTATATGTATCTTTTAAAGCAATGAGTGTAAATCCAATAAGTTTGTGGCCAAGGCAGGAAAATGGGAGATCTCCCGCCGGGCAAGGTATATATACTGTTTATGATTCTGAATGTTGATAGCATGATTTAGGCTTCGGTGTATTTCGCTTGTGGCACGACGACAGCGCCGCCACAAGTTTAACTGGAAGTTATTTCTATGATATATAACGTATATTAACTTCTAACATCTTCTCTATTGAAATTGGAATGGTTTCTAATTTCAACAGCCTCGCGAATTATCCCTGGAAAGAATCTGTGTTCTTTAGCAAGAATTTGTAGTCTATCAAATTGGATGTAGTGATGGGGTGATCCTGTACGTGTTCACAAAGTGCAGACTTCCCGGAGCGTCGATTCTTCACATCAGCTTTATCTTCTTTAACGCGGATTTTAATTGATATTTTAGTTTGTCATATGTAAGATAGACCACATTCACACTCCTGTTTCTTGCTGAGGGATAAGTATAGAATTTTTTTAAATTTATTTTAAATTGTACCTTTTCAGTTTTTGTCTAATAAGTTCAACTTTCCTTAGTAATTAAAGAGTTGAACTGATCGGAATATTTAATCCCATCATTTCAACTAGTTGAACTTCATGGATCAGTCCGACAAACAATCATACAGCACACCTGGTAATAAGTAGATGCTGTGGTATCTTGTTCAATTTTTAAGAGCTACTGTCACTTTTATCTAGAAAACATATTATTTAGGAGATGAAGTAGAGCCTTAAAGTGAAAGCTCTTAGTCCTTGTGTTTGCAAAACAGCTCTAGGCCTTAGAGTTTGCAGAAGAGCCTAAGCAACTGGATTTTATTGATGGCGTAGTTTGCCCCTAAAAGTGTGTAGTCACAAAAAAACATATCATAGCTGATGTAAAACAACGGCGCTTTTGAAAGTCTGAAGTATGTGAACATGTTCAGGATGTTCACCGCCATTACATCAGATTTGATAGACCACAAATCTTTACAAGAGAACACTGATTCCTACTAAACATGAGTCGTTTGGCTGTTGAAATTAAAAAAAAAACTTTACACTTAAATTAGGTCATATCTCAAAATAGCCTGTCGCCTTTTACGACTGCCACGGGAAGATATGGGGTGGTGGATATTCTTACAGCCCTACTACAGTTAAAATAAAATTGTTTATTTTGCAATTAATGTAACTGTATGCAAATGACGATCGTGTTAAGCTGGACAAAATAATCCTTAATATTTTAATAAAATTGAGTCTATGGCAAAAAGTCACCGCACTTAGTGTTAAGTTCGACTATACGTAACTTACGTTCGTTGTTAAAGTTGGTGGAAGCTAACCTGAGACGCCGTTTTGACGAAGTTTCGCAAAACATAGAACAGGAAGCTTTTTAAATGTTCTCTAAAAATTTTCCGTAGTGCAAGCTCCGTCTGATTCATTACACTAATGAGAAGTTGGAACTTACGTGGCAACTTGCCGTTAAGGCTTTAACAACTAATTTTTGACGTAACGTCTCCCTCCCCAGAAAAGTCTTCAAAGAACTGTCGTTATGAAAATTAACTTGCCGGTTATTCTTTGTTTGTGAATAATATACGATAAACAAATATTTTACAGCTAGATGCTTACATATGTCACTAAAATCTTGTTATTGGTTGCATCCAAAGCAAGGTCGAATGCAACCAACAACAGCATTCTTACAATAATTGAGCATAATTTCAGCTTAGTTTGGTCGTTGTATACAGCGCTCCTTTTTCTATATCTGCAGTCTTTATTGTGTCACATCATTATAACACAGAGTTTTCAACCCATCACACAAAACTATAAAAGTTCTAGCGATCCGCCCCGGTTTCGCACGGGCAATTTCTGGATCTCGACAACAGTGCCAATAAAATGTTCGTGTGTTTTTGAGGAACATACTTAAACACATATATACATTTCATTAGTATCGGTCCAGCCGTTTAGGATGAGTTCATTAGCAAACACACGTAAAGAAGAATTATATATATATATATATATATATATATATATATATATATATATATATATATATATATATATATATATATATATATATATATATATATATATATAAAGATAAGAATAATAGAATGGAATGGATATGTTTAACTCAGTATAGATATTGAAGTATTTTTTTTAATATTACGGAGCCCAAAGTCAAATAAAAACTGAACTCTAAGTTTTAACAAACATATTATTTCAATGATTTTATATCTTTAATTATTAAACAGAGTTAGGTAAATCTATATTAACGGGACCACTACATACTAGTAAACTCTGAACTCACTCCCTCTCTCCTCCTATCTCGCCGTTTTTATTACGTAGGTACTCCTTGCCACTCATGCTATGAAACACAGCAGCAATATGCTGCTATTTTACGGCGATTTTTTGTGAAATAGTTGACCTTCCACGATCGTGCAGACCAATTCGTGCTACAACCATAATACATTCGTAGCATGGGTCTATCACGTACCAAGTAATAGGAGGTAGAAGTATTTTAAGCTATTGCATAGCTTCTATCGCGGGCCTTGAGCGCGGCAACCGATTCCAGAAATTCCGTAACGAAAAAACCTCACGCTCCCCACTCCGACGGGCACGGAGGTGTGGCTTGAAGGCCGTGCATTGTCTAACGTCGTTTCTTTTCGGCAGTCTTCGACACGGTGTTTGTGTGCGTGCAACTAGACGTATTGTACGACTCTACGAAGCTCGCACGAATCGAGACGAGCTGCTCCGAAATCGGACGAATACATAAGCAGCTGTTTATGAGAAAGTATATAGGTGTATAGGTATTTATGTACAACAGTGAATAGCTGTACTTGTAAAATTTGTGTATAAAGTGTTTTGAATATGAACGAACAAAGTGCATTTATTATTTATTTATTTAATAAAAGAAAAAAAATTGTTTTCTTATCGGTCACCACGCTCGAAAAGTGTAACTTGAATTAATATCAAAGAAAAAGAAATACTGCATATATAAAATAAATAAAAAATTATAATTGCATAAGTTGATACAAAATGCTATGCAATAGCTTTATCGCGGCAGTCCCCGAGTGTCACACGTCTTTTTTTTCTAGAAGTCTATCTGGGTAGGTATCTCTTACCTACTTGTGCCAATAACTAACAGTGCATGCAAAGCTGTGTATCGGTGTAAAGCGTATAGGAACCAGGTGTAATTTCAGGCTAAGCATTGAGCTCTTTATCTTAGGCTTCAAAAGTGGCAACGCATCTGTAACCTTCTTCATTTAAAGTGGGTTGCAGATGTCCATGGTTTTCAGCAATAACGGATACCATCAGAACTGTACTTATATTGAAAAATCGGTTATTTCTGCTTAGTGTCAGTGATTGCATTACAATTGACACCCTCCTCTCCTTTAGAAGTTCCCCTTAGTAGAAGCTTTGAGTTAAGAGATTTAACAACATTGATGCATCATTATACATAAGCAAGGGTCGGTAACTTGAACCATATCTATAAATCAGGCAAGGTACAAATGAGTATTCGATACAGGTGAATAAACAAACACCGAAGTGCGAGCGAAAAGTCTAGAGAGGAACATTAATCTTATCGTAAATGGTGGGAGCGGCATTGATACATTTTTATCTGAAACGTAATTTTGATACAAATAGGAACAATGGGTCAGTAAACTTCGTTTACAAATTAGCATTTTTTAATCAAATCAAATCAAATCAATCATTTATTTGCAATCTAAGTGTACTGTTTTGTGTTTAATTAATTAGGTATACTATTATTAGTATTAAATTCTATGATAACTTTTGAAATTATGTGAAAGATGAACTTTACAGCTCCGCGGCGCAGTGGCTTTGCAATGAGTAGCGGATCTCAGGGCCGCGGGTTTGAATTCCGCACAGATTAAGTACTTTTATGGCCTACAAATAAAACTTGTTCCGGGTCTGAACGTTTCTCCTTGTGAAATTTAAACAGCCTACACGATACATGAGAAAGCCCTAGTGTAGTGGGGGTAACGTTTTAAAAATCTTTCTGGCATTTTTCATATTTGCCTCTAACGACACCTACACTTTCTAATGATATGAGTTGATTGATAATTTTATTTCACAACCTACAACACAATATAATATTACTTATTATTCATTTGTTGACTTAAGACTCCCCGTGCAGTAACGATATACGTCTACTCAGTAGCCCGTATCGTCATGGTGTGTCATAAGATGCGACAAAGGGAATCAAACTAGGAGATAGGCAGTAGCGTCTTTCTTATAACAACTAAATAATTAGAAAAACTGTGGTTGCTAACAGGCCTTCCAATCGTGGGCAACTATGGCAAATGTCGCCCTCTATCCCATGAAGTAATCTATGGGGGAAGAGCTGTTCAGCGGTGGAGTTTTGATAGATAGTAATATAAACACACAACATAAAAAACATAAACCACTCACGCCTGTCACCCAGAGGGGTAGGCAGAGACTACAGACTTCCATTTGGCACGATCCTGACACACCTCTCTCGCCTTATTCACATCCATACATCTACGCATACATACTCGTCGGTTAAGGGTACTCCTAATTTGGCCCGTTTTCAATAAATCGCCAATTTGGTCGATAAATTTTCGCCTAGGACGCCCCTTTCCGACTCTGCCATTCACTTCTGCAACATAAATTTTCTTTGGGGGGTAAGTCGCCCGCGTCCGTAGGTTTTGACCACCTAATCCTAGGCCCACCCTACACGTGTCCCCCGGTTGGTGCTAAATTAGCGACAAGCCGATAGCACAGACTCGGCTCCTCGCCGTGGTAGCGGCGTAAAATATACTATCCCATATTTCGCACAATAGATAGTAACGTTAAACTTAAAATTACTAAAAAAATGTAGTTTCTAAGTTCTTCACTCTAAGACAGGTCGTAAAAGAGAACGAAACGTAATTGAATATGGAAACCAGGCATTCAAAATAGTTTAATTATAACTGAAACCAATAAAAAATATCATTAAATGCATGCTTAATATCGATGAAAGCGGATGGCTCATTTTCTCGTATCAAGTTGTTGCAATAGAACTTAATATTTCTTTTCAACAATTTTGTATAAAACTCGAAAGTCATAATTCATAATTGCTTAGCTTAGTTTATTTTTCCTTGGTAATTTCTCGTAGTGCTGTACTTTCGTAGTGTCAGGTATTAAAACATTATTTTTTATTTTAATTTGTTTCAAAATTTCTTCACAGTACGTTTAGTCATCACATTGTGAAGTTTTTATGAGATTTTAACGGCTAACTGAGCCAACAGATAGTCAATAACGCTAGCACCTCAATGCGTCAAAGCGGACACTATAACATGAGTTTTATATTACCATCGGAGCACTTTTTTATAGAATAAGATTGCATAAACGAGTACGCAGCCCACCTGATGGTAAGTGGACGCTGTGGGTTATAGACACCCACATTTATTCTCTTCCATAGATTGTCTTATGCGGGGATTTATGACATAGTTGCTTGTTCAGCGGATTCGCAACCGCAGTTTTTTTAGGTGTTAATATAAGACGCTGTTGCGTATCTCCTACTTTTGTTTCCCTATATCGTCTGTCGTTAGATCCAAGTGATGATATAGGGTAGTGGATATTCTTATAGCGCCATTAAAATTAACTTAATTATTTTTAGTTATTTGAAGTCTGATCTTACTTTTTATTAAGAGTCTAATTTCGAAATTATAGCTTCACACATATACTTTTACTCGTAAGTAAGCTACACGACTAAACAGCCTCGCAAAACGCTGAGCAAGCGTCATATCAGATGAATGCTGCTGCCCATATCCTGCCTGTCTCCCTCTTTCCTCTTATGATACTTACGGAAAGGTATGGGGTAGAGTGGATATAATATAATATATAAGTCATATATAAACATTTCCATTGATTAACTGTTGTGTTTTTCGCGGACAGGGATACTGTTATGTTTGAGATATTTTTTTTAATTATTAAGATTTTTTAACAGTTGTGATATTGCTTTACTTTTCTTTTTTTTTTAAAGGTTACCCACACACTAGGATTTTCTCCTGTATCGTGCCTCCACGATAAACACGTATAAATTTCAACAATCAAACATACAGATCCCGATCAATTATGTGCAGGCCATATAATTGTTCTGTGCGGGATCCGAACCCGCGGCCCTCAGCGCTCAATGCAAAGCCACTGCGCCACGAAGCCGTTAAATATACAATGTACAATTATAGAAGAATGGAATACAACGTACATATTTTGGTAGCTTATAAATAAACATAAGTATCTACATTAAAACTTAAAAATTAATATAGGGTTTGTATATTATTATGTTACAAATTTTAAAAAAAAACACTGAAAATTATGAAAAATGTTTATTACATCACTAATTTTATTATATAAATCTATTTATATAGTCTGAATACAAGTGAATTACGATCCAAAGCAAATATTTTGACAGAAAAGGAAAAGAGGTTTTTTATTTTGATCGGGGATTGATATTTATATGATTTTTTTTAAGTTTCATTTCGATAGAAGTAAGGTGAAAATATAAAATGCTAAATAGTGCTGTAATAGTTCAACACGACCAAAAAGAGATCAAGCGCAAGACCAACGGCTTTACGTACTTTGCAGTTACGAGGGCGAAACATCGCCAGCTACCTGACTCTGGGCTGCTACTGGGAATTCCTTGACAGAAAAATCCCATAACTGATTTTTGGGCTAAACAGGAATTCGAACTCAGAGCCACGTGTTCAGTAGTTGCTTATGTCCATTAAAACAACTATGCATTATAAAGGGTTTGGATGTATGCAAGTGTTTTAATTTTTTTATAAAAATACAACCTTACTAAACCTATAACGAACACAGAGTGCACCTGATGATATGTGACTGCTGTGGCCTGTAGACATCTGTTATAATTCAAAATGTAGAATTGTCATTATCTCTGATGTTTAGGATGGAATGCCAGTGCCATTACCAGTATATAGGGTCTGCTGTTCTTGTCAGTCAACCATACGAATCACCGTAGTATCACGATGCTATTTCACACTGGTATTCTATGAGAACATGGTCCTTTTTATATAGGATCTAGTTTTTTTTTAAGTTCTGTGGTAATAAGTTGTATATTCTATTTCTTTACCGGACGGGCCAATTATTATTGTAAGTTTTTAAGTACTTTATCAAATAAAAAAAGAAACTACCGAAAAATTTATTACTCCAACCTGTGCGTAAGGGCATGAAACTTAATCTTCTCGTGGTTATTTAACCACGGGAAGATTAATTTCAGAGGAAGTTCTATTTAGAACTAACCAATAAAATTAAAATATTTAAAGGAAAGTCACATTCGCCGACAAAATAATGTTATTTTAGCTAATGTTGTTAAGGAAACTGAGCAAATTGGGAGAGACGTGGAGATGGTTCTAAAGTAGAAAGTTAAAGTTAAGGTAACTTATCTCTTTGTTAAAACTTTTATCTTCGTTTTTTAAGACTTATTAATGGAACGCTCTTACAGATTCATAAAAAACTACGTAAACGTTGAAGTTAAAGTCTTGCAAGAGGTATGCTTAGAATCAAAATGACTTCTGTCTAAACGGGTGATTTTTAATTTTCAGATAAAAGTTAAATAAGTTTACGCATAACTTTATCCATATACTGTGTAAACATAAACTAGTTAATAAAAATTACAGTGAAATAAATAAAATAATCCAATTTGTTTCATTTATAAAATTAGTCAGTTTATAATTGATTCGAAGGATAACTTTGTTGATCTAGATGGAATGCCACGATAACAACACAAAGGGTCTGCAGGTCAGGTCACCGCCATATGAAAACCTGCAGAAGCTTGTTACTTGTTACTCAGTTTATACGTGGTAGAGCCACGCTGCAGCTGTATTATGGTTGTAGCATGAATGGTTCGGCTCGACTGAGGAAGGACCACGCTCTTACAAAATATCAGCGTAAAATAGCAGCTTAATACTGCTGTGTTTCGTATGGAGAGGGTAGAGATCCGGAGACCCTTTTTTACTGGAAACGAGGCATTCTATCTTATTCCTCAGGGGTGACAGTGCATCTGCGTTTTTTTTAGTTTGCGGCCACAGTATCCACTTACCGTAAGGTGGACTGTGTGCTCGTTTGTCACCCTTATTCTATAAAAAAAAACTATTTAAAAATTAAACTCTGTCAGAGCGTGGTCCTTTCCCCTTTGGGATTCATCCTTGTTGCAGACATATCCTACAATAACTTGTACCTACAAACATCAATACGAATTGTTATTATTTATTATCTAGGAGTCTGTATAGCTAGCTACACGGTACGCAATTTTTTTAGTATCATATTGTAATGTGCTTCCTGTATTCTTTACTACTTTTTCTTTGTAATCTTCAAACATTCATAACTCGTAAAAGTAAAAATGGCAATGAACCGGCCATATAGCTCAATGAACCGACAAACATTGCGCAAGAAAGATTTTTTAAATGCAGCAGCTTGCCATATCAATCAGCAAAGTGCAGCACTACATGCCACTAGATGGAGTGACGACCTGGTAAGAGATGCAGGATGTCGATGAATGCAGGTTGCTCAACACCGTGGGAGGCCTATGTTCAGCAGTGGACTTGTAAACGGCTCTAATGATGATAATGATGATGATTGTAATATATTCTATAATTTAATTTGTAATATTTTCTATAATATAAATTGTAATTTTGACCATAAATGACCGCTATTTTATTCTTTATTAGATGCAAGTTTTCTATTAACACTTTTTATAATATTAAGATGTTTAAAATAGGAGTATCAGTCCATGAGTCCTGAAGTGTGGATAGGTCAAAGCACTCGAAACCTCTGCCTACGAATAATTTCCACAGATAATTTTATGGCGTGACTGTGTAGAAGAAGATCTCTGGAAGATGGGAAAGTTTACCAGCTGGAAGAAGGTATACAGGCAGCGTGACAACTAGAGGAAGACTGCGGCCAAGACCCACAAAAGGTTGTAGCGCCAACGGAAGTAAGTAAGTAATTTTTTGACGGCTTTCAGAATTCATATGTATAATGACGTTTTTATCCGCATTTGATTTGTCAAACAACAAAAATAAATTCGTGAGAGTGATTTAAAATGTGTTTCAACCCATAAAACAATATATTTTAATAAGTATTTCATAACAAAACTACTGTGTTCTTTATTAAAAATTTAATTTTAAATTTTCCTCATTGACGTACGAGAATAATTGTTGCAACTTTGTAAAACAAATGGTTTCAGCGCAGCAGCATAGTATTTTGTACTTTAATTTGCTTGGTATTTCTTTCTCATATTTTAATTATTTTTTTACACAATATCATTTTGTTTAGTTAGTTATAAACACTTTTGTGAGATTAGTGGTATCTCAGTGGCTATGTGCTTGTCATAAATTTCGTAGTTCGTGAGAACGGTTCATGTTCAATTCCCGCCAGCATAAGATTAGTATTTGCAATTTGGAGTACTGACTTATCATTCAAAAAACATCAGTGAAGTAACTTGCATTTCTGAGGATATAATATTTCGGATACGTTTTTTGTCAACACATTCTGGAGTAGCGTATTGAACTAATTCATTCATTTAATTTTTCAGAAATTTCAGAGCACTTAAGTGTAAGGGCTCATAACCAGCAGATTATTTTATGGGCTGAAAACTATTGTGTTTTGGTTTGAAGTGTGAAGCAAAAATTAGACGCTGCGAAGAATGTCATATAAGTTGTGAGTAATAACTAAGTAGTGGAAATGTGACCCTTTGAGAAGCGCTTCGTGGAACATAGACTTATGAATGAATTGCAGAGCTAAGGGGCCGCAGATTAGTTATCCAGAATAGAACAGATATTTGCATAGACTACAAATAGTTGTCCCGGATATGGAAGTGTGTCCTTGTGAAAATTACCAACCGCAGCTTTTATTATTTAGAATTGTTTTCAGGAAGATGCTGCTGCCCATTTCCTATTCTAGTTTACCTCTGTCATCTTTTACGACACTCGCGGGATGGTATGGGGTAGAGGATATTCTTTCACCACCACTAGGCTGTTAGTGTAATGTTTCGTAATAAATAAGGAATAACTATAATCGCATACAGAATCGGATAGAGATAGATTTCAGCTAAAACTACCATTTTTATACCCCAAACTTGTTTTGATACAATTAGCCGTACGATCAAAATTAGTTACATTACGTCATGCTATAATTCAAGTAATGTCACAGAATATTGCATCGTATACTGAAAATTATGTCTCAAAATATTGTTCCTATTGTCGCGATTTATGTTGTTGTTGTATGTTATCAGGTAAAAATAATAGTCATGACAACATATTGTAGAAGACAAGAATTGCTTCGAAGGTACAAAGATAAACCGCGGAGGCAAAAGAGTTGGCAAAGCATAGTATCGGAAACAGAGGTAAACATGCGCACTTTATGTTAGCACTGCCTCAATGTTTTAATTGTATTCGCGTTACCTATATAAGAAAGGGTTTAAGAATCCTGTTTCAGTCCACCAAATAAAAATTATAAAAATTCTATTCTTTTTTCCTTAAATTTGTTATATAATTTAAAAATAAATAAGAATCGTTGCAATTTTGTAGCTTTCGTCTTAGTGAAATAAGTAAAAAGCTTAAATACTCGATTAAGAATCCAAAAGCAGGTGCAAAAGCAGGATTAAAATGTAATGCCTCGTTTTCAATAAAAAGAGAACAGGAGGTTATACCGGTATTCTATGAGAGGGTGATTGTGAGATCTTCTCCGGTCGGGCCGACCAATTCGTGCTGCAAACTTAGCATTGCTGCAGCGCAACGTGGCTCGAATACGTATTAAAAAGCATATAATTGCTGCTCGGAGTTACTTTAATTAAAAATTATGGAATTTAAATTTTTAGCGCTAAAATTAGCATGAAAAAAAATACTATTATTTTATAGTTTTATGTATTCACTATATTATATATATATACTATATTTTATGGCAAAACTGCGGTTGCCAACCCGCTCGCCAAGCGTGGCAACTATGGCAATATACCCCCATAAAGAATTACACAAATAGACGGCCCACAGTCCCCGGTGGCCCCGCTATTCCTGGCTACAGTGGCGACCATGGTAACGGCGGGGCAGGGGGTGCTAAGAATCTCCGGTGGAGAGTCGGTTGCCACCTACAACGACTCGACCTGGCAACATTTAACGCACGTACCCTGAGGACTCACGAGAAGATCCTGGAGCCGGAAAAAGAGATAGACAAGTTGCGCTGGAATATTATAGGATTATCCGAGGTCCGAAGAGAGGGGGAGGACACGGTGATTCTCGAATCCGGCAACTTGTTCTATCACCGGGAGGGCGACCATCTGTTCCAAGGAGGTGTCGCATTTATCGTCCACAAGTTTCTCGTTAACAACGTTTTAAAGATTGGGAGTGTATCGACGAGGGTTGCGTACCTTATACTCAGAATCACCAAATGGTATTCGCTGAAGGTCATACAGGTTTACGCGCCAACGTCAAAACATCCCGATGAGGAGGTGGAGGAAATGTATATGACTAGAGCCAAGACGTTTCGTGAAATGACCGACGCAGGTCATTCTGATTATCATCGCAGCAATATTCGATTCGATTTTGGTTCTTAACATGACGGGTGACATTTTTCGAATCAATATTTAATTAAATAAAAAAAAACTTAAATATTATTTACATATATATTTATTAAAAAAATCAATGCTATATTATATTAAGTTTTGACAACGTATTTTGATTCTAAAATAATTTAATCAAATCTATATACTTCTAGAGTTAATGGTACTGCATAAAATATAACTGTAAAATTTTATTATTTCTTTTAAAGTTCCCATGGGTGTTAGTTCCTTGCGTGACAAAGACATTTTCCGAAAACAGTGATAGATTCGTAGAGTATTTACTAGCAATATGATGTATGTAATTATTTTGAGGATAAATTAAACTAAAAAATGACTTTCAAATAAATAATATTATCTGTAATCTCTCGTATGTCAAAACAAAATTGACGATATTTTAAAAAAAACCTACTTATAACTTTCATTTCTCAATTTTTTATTTCCATAAAATATTTTAAGTTTGGCTCACATATTTCGCTTCTAAAATAATTTTATCAAATTTAAATAACTGCGACCCAGATATAGTCGACGCGTACTTAAAAATTAATTTCTTTAATGGAGTTTTTCTTTAAGTCGGCTTAATGTTAATCCATAAATTTTATTTTTGATCATTAAATCCGATAAGCGTCTGCTCAACTTTAGATTTTGAATAAGGTGGTCTAATCCGCTTCTGACGACTGAGTTTAAAAGTTACTCCATCGAAATAAAGCTTTTAGGTAAATTTAATTAAAATTAGGCCAAATTAGAAACCGACAAACTACGTCTTAAAATTATTTTGATTTTCTGTTATATGTCATCCGATATTTTAAAAATGAAAGCCCGTTAATTATGATTTAAATGACAAATTAACTAACAATACACCCGGTGATATGTGGCTACAGCTTCAGTATTTTACTCACGAAAGAGTAACACTGCAACTATATTGTGGTTAAGGCACGATTGTTCGGCTCGTTAAGTGTCAGTTCTCACAGAATACCAGCGTATAATAGCAGATTAATGCTGCTGTGTTTCTTGTGGTGAGAGTATAGCACCGGTGACACTCTTTACTTGTAACGAGGCTTTCCATCTTTGTCCTCAGAAGTGACTATGATATTGATCTACATATCTATCTGTAAATTTATTTTTGTTCCAAGAATAGTTTTATGTGTTGGGCTACATACATGTATCCATCTGCCATGTACGTGTTCATATATGATAGACCAAATAAATATGGCGGACATATTTATTTTGCTCTATCGTCAACGTAACGTATTTGGGTCCTTACATATGAAATTAGCGTTTTATCGTACTGACCACTTTGATCTGGAATATCTCCTTTTTGGTTAGGGATTCCAAATTCCAATTTATAAATTCATTTGGCTGGTACATTTGAGTTTTTAAAACAGTCACTCATTTGTTTTTTCCTCATTGTTTTTTTCTTAGCTTCGCTTATTACCGCACAATGGAAAACATGAAATATCGGTATATTTAAGAGTACGAGTTCTTCCGTGGCACCAGTGCTGCAGAAAGAGCTCGAAGGATTAGTGATGTGTACGGCGATTAGCGATGTGTGTGTATTACTGGTGTCGCTAAAAAAGCACGGTACGTTTTTGGATTTAACGTTTTCGTTCCGGAAATTTCAACCTTCAGATCCAACCCCGTGAACGGCCGGAGACCAAAGTGGAAAATGAAGAAGTAAAGGCTACTGTGGAAGCGAATCCATCGCAAAGCACTTTAGACATAGCTGCTGGCTTCGGGTAAGTGATAAATTTGTATTAAACCACTTGAAGCAAATCGGGAAAGTAAAATAACTTGAACGATGACCTCATGAATTGAGTGAATTGAACTTGCAAACACGCCTCGACTGTTGTGTTATTTTACTCAACCGACACAAAAATGAAGGGACTTTAAATTGAATCATTGCTTGTGATGAAAAATGGATACTGTACGATAGTCGGAAGCGTGCTTCGCAATGGATGAACCCTGGAGACCCAGCGAAATCCTGCCCTTAACGAAAATTGATTTAGAAATATTTACTAGTGAGTGTTTGGTGGACCAGCGCCGGTGTGGTTCACTACAGCCTTTTAAAATCTGGCCAAACAATTACGGCAGATATCTATTGTCAGCAAAAGCAAATCATAAAGGAAGAACTAACCGAGGTTGGTCAATCGCTCTAGGCCACTGCTGCTTCACGACAACGCAAGACCACACACTGCACAACAAACAACCACTAAATAAGATGAGCTACAAGTGAAATATCTACTTTACTCCAACAGATTATCACTTTTTCCGGAATTCGGACAACTTCTTACAATGAAAAAAATTCAAATCCGATGCGGCAGTCCAAACCGCCCTCAAAGAGTTTATTGATTCTCGTCCCCATGGGTTTTTTTTTAGTAAAAGGATCAATCAATTACCTATGAGATGGCAAAAGTGCATAGATAATGGTGCATACTTAGATTAATTAAATATATTTTGCAAAAAAAATTGACTTTATATTCCTTCCGTACAAAACGCCAATTTCATATGTAAGGGCCTATTACTTCATTATATACGTGAGTTCATTCTCAGTGATACAGTTTGAAGGTAATACATATTTGGCTTTGTATATTTTTCTTATTATAATTTTTTATACCTTTGTTTGTATTTTGCCTTCAAAGCTTTTAAGCGAAAAGTAAGTTATCAAAGATTTCTTTTCGTTTATTTTAGACACAAAACACGTCAGGAGTATTTATCATGTTAATGAATTAAACGCTATACATATTAATATCCTTCGCGTATTAATTCATTTATAAAAATATATTTTGAACTGTATTACGTAAATTAATACTGAGATTATGTATGACTTTATGTGTCGCGATATACACAAGACGGATTAGTCCTAAAATATGTTTTCTGTAGATGTCGAGAAAATATAAGGTTGTATTATTCTGTGCTTATCTCAAGCTTTAAAACGTATTCATAATTCTCATTACAACGTCATTTAGGTGGTAGAGTTATACTGTAACTATAATTGAATGTCAGTCACGGCGGTCTGTCTTAAGAGACGAGCCTTCCCCGCAGGACAGGATTATAATGCCGCAGTATATGCGCAAGTGCAGGTGAAATCTCTATAACCTCACTCTCATAATATGACGGGACGGTATAATCCGATAATATAACCGACATAATCGGAGAGAGATCAGGCACAGGATCTACGGATTTATGTGCTTTACGAGGCATGGGGGCAGAAAACGGTCAATTTCTTGACTCCGGGCTGCTACTAAAAATTTCTTGACAGAAAGCCCCAACAACAGATGGTTATTTTAGACTTTCGCGGTCCTTTCGTTTTTTGGCTCTAGAAAATCGAAAAATCGTCCGATTTCGATGATATTTTTTCTTCGTTTTTATGGTGTATTTATGAAAAAATAAGGGAAATATCTCACCTGAAGATTTCATATAGTTTGATGACGTTAAATGTGATCGTAAACGCATTTCTTCGACTATAATCCTTTATAACTTTTTTGCGAAGCATTAAACGAAGTTTATATATATTTTTTTGTTAATCTACACAAACAAAATGAACATTTAAAAAACATAGAAAATGTTTGTTTATTAATTTTTTATCTCTCTTAAAGATTTTATATGGTTTTCTGACTTTTATTTCGATCTTACGATCGAACGAAGCGATCTCGGGACTTAGGGCATCCCGACTCGGACGGGTTAGGTTAAAAGGACATGGTGGGGTCGAGTGAACGAGCAAATAGACTTCGCCATCTCCTTCGTGCCTATTTTTTTATAAACCACTCAGAAGTAGGAACCCCGCAAAGCGGGGCTCCGTCGACCAGTCAGGCTACGTTGAGCTGCGCTACGTTGAGTGGCGTGGTGCTTCCCTCCCCCAACTCTCTCAATCTTGCCTAGCCCACTCCGAATGCGTATTGGTGGTGGAAGACAATTTAGTCGTTGCGAGTCCGACATGACTCGTTTTTGCCTTGCGAGGCAAAATGAAACATAAGGAAAAATGCGTAGGCAAAATGAAAATAAAATGACGAACCAGGCTGTCGGTTTCGACAGCTTTATTATGCTTGTAACACGAACGACCACGCCCTCATAAAAGACCAGTGTATAATAGCATCTTATGCTGCTTCGTTTCATATAGTGAGTGTGTACACCTGGAAACCATTTTTTTATTAAAAATACGATGCAATTTATCTTAGTTCTCAGGGGTGACAGCGCAACTGCATTTTTATTCTAAAATCGAGGATAGGTGTCTATGGACTCCAGAATTCACTTATTTAACATCAGGCTGACTGTAAAAAAATTAACGGTGCGAAGTCCTAGAGCAGATATCCTGAAAATGAGTTGATATCGGCACGTCATTGATATCGTGTTTACCAAATTGAACCTTCTTTCTTGTTATAGACGTATTTTTAAATGACTTTTGCAACTATGTTGTGGTTTTGTATTTTTTTGTATTATAGTCATCATCATCCCTCCACAAGTCCACTGCCATAAATACATATATTATATGTTATCATAGGTCAAAGAAAGGTACAAAATACGATCCTGAGCCATCTACATCAATTTACTTCTTACACGTCTTACCAGGTAATCACTCCGTTTAGTAGGAGGCCATCCTACAACACACTAAACAGTACGAAGCCACTCGAGATCATTTATTTGCCATTGATTGTTCGAGCTAAATGGCTAGCCATGATCCATTGATCTATGTTGCTCACTCTTTTCTATGTAAATAGGTTTATCATTTACCTTTTATTTTAAACTTTACGTATACTACTTCTGTATCGTGGGGTCAATTTACATACATAAATTTCACAAGGACAAACATACAGACCCGGAACAACTATTTGTAGGCCATACAAATACTTGTTACTTGCGGGATTAGAAACCGCGGACCTTGTCGCAGCTATTCATTGGGTCAAAAACCTAAGATAATACGAAGAACTATTATGTCCCACTGTTTTGTTCTGTCAGTTTAGCAAGGCAACTTCAGCAATACGATAGGATACGCTAAAGATACGAAAATTTTCGGTATCGAAATTCAGTCCGTTATATGCGCGAAAAGACTGTTGTTAGTCTGCAAACATCATGCTATATCTATTATATATGCATGCTATATATATTATCTATAATATTTATTTATTTAGAAATATATAAGTATGTTTATCAGTTGTCTAGTACCCATAACACAAGCTCTGCTTAGCTTGGGACTAGATGGCGCTGTGTGATAGTTGTGGAATATTATTATTATTATTATTATATATTCTTTAGTATTATCTTGTATATACTTTATACTTATTTATTCTACTACATAACGTGTTTTTTGCGTGTTTTGTAACGTAAAATTGTTACGGAAAAATTCATTAAATAATTTTGGGAGTTATTTCGGGAAGCTCATAAGAAGGAAGCTTCGTAAGAAACGCTTTTGTACCAAAGCCGATCGAAAGCATTCGCTATGTCCAAACTAACAGCTAACGCCTCCTCTTGCACTCAACTGCCTTCACCCATTTATGAGTTAGGTAACCCAGAAGATCACCAGCCGAGCGACCGCGACGGAAACCGTACTGGCGGTCATTAATTAGCTGGTGATCCTCAAGGTACCAAGGTATTATTTCATTTTATTTATATTTTGATTTTAACTTTATCTTCGCTTATATTTTATGCTATAATAAACTAATAATTAGACTTAAGCTTTAGTAAAATACCTCATAGCCCGTTGTTCTACCTAATGGCTGTATATACCCTTCTGATTAGAATACATTTTGTACAAACTCTGCTACTTGTGTGGCAGAAATAGGTAAGAGGGTGGTGCCTAGGAAATGAGTCCCAAGTTCTAACACATTAAATTTAGTTAATCCCTTTAATAAAAAAAATCTAGAAGTGACAAATTTACGGTCCCTTATTTTTTTAAGATATAAAATAAAATATATTTTTGCCCATTACTCAATAAATTTCAGTCAAGCTTATAAGCTTCGGTAAGAAAGTTGCTTTTCGTCTCCGTTCTCATGGTTGGGAAATATAATTATGTAAACGTTCTTCACCAAATACTCAAACATTATATCTGACTCATTCCATATACGAGCTAGAGATCCGTGATATACAAACTGACAGACAGACAGCAACGTGACATTAGTACGGCTCAGTTTTTCAAAAAATTATTAGTAGGTCCATGAAGTACCCTATGAGTACGGCAGCCCGTAAAATGTTATTATATTTATTGCACTAGAAACAAAGTCACATAATAATTGGAAAACTAGAAACATTAGCACAAGATAATTGGTTCCTAGTACGTGCTAGTAAGTTGTATCTAAAGAATAATTTAAGAACAATATTGCAGCAATAAAATAGTTAAGATTTATATTTCAGCTAAAATTATTCACCGCCTGACATTACAAAACGGTATTGACCAAGTTTCGTCGTTATGCATTATACATAGATCATGTTGCTTCAAATTTTATTTTCAATGGAATAAAGAGTATTTTATGTAAGCGATTGCAACACATAAACGTGATGTATTACCAATAAATTTAATTAAAAATAATAACCAAATTCGTCACCATCTCAAAGGACGGTCCTGATCCACCTGCATGCATCGACTACCTGCTTATAACGATTATTACTAGATTTTCAATAGAGCTATCATATGTGCTGGGCAAAATTAATACTGAGACTTTAAATTTTACGCCCGGATAAATTTCTAAAATAAGTTCCACGAGTATTATTAAAAAAACTCAATATAATAAAGAGGCCAAACTCTTTATTATATTGAGTTTTTTTTTTAATTTAGTAGAATAAGGGTGACAAACGAGCACATAGTTCATCAGATAATAAATGGATGGTATTGCCCAAATATATCTGCGTCAATCCTCTATTATGAATCAATATACAGATGCGTTGTCACCTCTGAGGACTAAGATGGAATGCCTCTTTTTTAGTATAAATGGTCTCCGGGTCTCTACCATTGACTACCATTTTATATCATTGATTACGTTAACATTCAGCTTCTAGTTTACGCTGTTTTTATTATCTATTGAGTCTGCATACAATGAAGAAATAAGGAGTATTTTCGTATTTAGTACCATTTTGTATTATTGCATTTATCACGGGGCGTGATAAATACAATAATACAAAATGGTTCAAGGATATAAACTAATATGATTGATATATTAGACAACAATTGATATATTAAATCATAGAGTAATATAATATCTAGTACCAGGATCCAAAATGTATTCAATACAAGAGTGCACATGCACTAAATATCAGGTAAAAAAGAGAAAGAAAAAAAGATTGAATTCGTTTCTAAAATAAAATTATATATTAAAAGTTTTTGTTAATTTTACATTAAAATTGACCTATTACATATAATAAAACAATAGTTTAGTTCTGACTCTCAACTGTTCTCATTCAGAGTAGAATTTTACAATGAAATGACGGCATTGTTCACAAACATACGTGTGATACCATGATTTGGCGCGATTGTACCCAAGCGATCGACTCTCAAACGTAGGGTGCCGTATCAAACGTCTCGATCTCGAATATCATAAAAACCGATTTCTTGTGGCGTGCGTGTGCGGTCAGACGCTTACCGCCATAACGTCCTACCTATGAGGTACGTAAAATTCGGAACACTTATTTAAAGTGTCCAGGCATAAACCTGATCCAAAAACCTACGCCAGTATATACGCCCCACTGCTAGTCGTTAGTTGCATCTAGTAGGAGACCGTCCAATCATTGATACGGCTGTCAGTCTAGTACCTTTGTTTTCCATCTGTGGTCGGTTCAACGAGTTATATGGCCGGCGCAATACCACTTCTGCGTAGGGATCCGTTTTGTTAGCGGCTACTCTTATTTTACCTTGGGCATAATTATAACGTATTCTATCAGATTAACTACGGGTATAATTTTTGCCATAGCTCGTTTAATAAACTTTAATTAATTTTATTTAATATAAATATTCAGTTTGCAAGACAACTCAACTGTCACAGTCAGCTTGGACTCAAACTTCGCTAAACTTATAATTTATTTTATATCTGACTGCAATCTTTAACTAATATTTAAATAGAGTGCTTGTTACTTGAAATTTGTTTTAAAACTTGCACTTTGATTAGTTGTAGAATAATGGTGAAGGAGCACAACTCTCTTCGATTAAAAATCAAAATACAGGTCAACCCTAAGGATTGAGTTAAAATGATTCTTTACTAACAAAACGGGTCCCCGGGTCTCTGTGGTCATCATACAAAACACGACAGCTATACTATTTTATTATGCCAGATATGGTATTCTGTGACAGCCTGAACTGTTATAATACAGGTGTAGTAATGATATTTATGTTAAAGGAGAAATTCACTAGTCAGCGAAACTCACTTCGCAATTTAGGTCGATGATGCCTCACCCCATTAATAGTCCGTTGATATTTTTAAAGTTCACTTGTCGTGCTGGTGTGTCGTAACAAGATTAATTTAATCGTATTTTGCAATTATATTTAATGCGGCGATGTGGTCGCTCACAAAGACCTTTTGCATTTTTCTAACAATTAATTTGTAAACAAAATTGTTTCGTTGCATTAAAGGGGCTACAGTTGTTTTACACAGTTGTGAGGGTTAATGTAAAATAATAAAAGTCTGTTTAACATGGTCACCGAAAATAAATGAAGTCAGTCAGTCAGGGAATTGTGGCAGCGCTAAGCTCTCTGCGGAGACTTGCTAAATTTTCTCCCTACTGCCACTAAAGTTGCACTTTCTCAATGTCTCCATCTGCTTATTCTTGATTTTGCTGATGTTTGCTATTTAGACTTTACTGAAAGGCAGTTAAATAGACTTGAGCGAATCCAAAATTTATGCTTACGATTCATATTTGGACTCCGTAAATATGATCACATTTCAGAATTTCGTAAGAGTCTTAAGCAGCTGTTGATTCATCCTTGCAAGAATACATTCTTTCTGGTTTATGCAGCACGCTGTTCCATTCCTCCACACCGTGTTACATGAAACCGCTTTGAATTAATTTCCTCCTATCACAATCGTCATTTAGGTTCCACTATCAATTTTTCGCTTCGTATTCCAGTACAATCATCCTCTTTCTTCAATAAATCGTTTTTGGTTACAGCTGTACGCTTTTGGAACTCTTCACATATTCGACGTGCTCAGTCCCGTTTTTCCTTCAAAAATCTACTCAAAACTTATTACTTGGAACTCTAATATTTCCCATCATAATTACCGTCCTCAATTGTAGCTATCCTACATATCCTCAACCGTCATCATCTTGTGTGTATTTATATATTTATAATTTTTAACTTAATTTTCTAATCTATGTATACCTTACCTATTTATATTTAGAAAATGAAAACAAATAATAATAATAATGTCCTCTGGACCATATTTCGGCCACGGCGGCCTGCCTCAACGGAGGATAGCTATCAGCGCAGGACAGAATTATAGTGCCCAAGCGTATGCTCAAGGCTTTACGTGCTTTCTGAGGCACGGGGATGAGACACCGCCAAATTCCTGACTCCGGGTAGTTACTGAGAATTTCTTGACAGAAATATATATATATATATATATATATATATATATATATATATATATATATATATATATATATATATATATATATAATCGGAATCACGGAAACGGCTCCAACGATTTTCATTAAATTTTGTGTGCAGAGAGTTTCGGGGGCAAAAAATCGATATAGCTAGGATTTATTTTTAGAAAATGTCTTTTTATCCGTGTTTTTAGGCAATGAAAAACTGCTACAATATCGTTAGAATAAGAAGGTAAATTTTGACAGTTTATTAATCCTATACTATTAAACGAGCAATTCTTGTATATATATATATATATATATATATATATATATATATATATATATATATATACACGTACTCATGATTTTTTATTCAAATAACCAGTTCCGTTTTTTCTGTTATGTCGCTAAGATCAAAAAATATTATTTATAATTCATCAGTATGTAATTTGTATCAAAATATAATTTCCAAAACCCACGAATTAAAAAAAATCTGAAAACTTTTGCGATTGCCCTAAATTCAGTTCGAAGACCCTTAATACGACGTGAAATGGTCGCTTCTTCCACAAATTTTCGCTACTTTGCAAAAGACATCTTGTCATGAAAACATGCGGTCATAGTTTCGTTACCATTTTTCTTACGCGCCATAATTAGTTACAATTTATTAACAAAATCAATAGCCATTGGACGAACTCGTTCAAGCGCATACTTCAACTCATCTTAAATCATTTCATATTATTCAAATTTTCGTAAAACCCATGTGCAGAAGCAAGTAATCTCATGAGCATTATACAAGATTAATTAGTATCCCTCCAACCATATATGTGACCTAATTGATCGATCTTATCTAAGCCTTTAGCACTCAAAAATTTTGGTCGCGGATCGACTATTGAAATTAATTTTGCAGCCATGTGGGTAGTTTTTTTCTTCGCGAAAGTTGAACCCAGGTTGGAAAAAAAGAAATTCCTTTACCTACGGGGTTCCTTCTGCTACTTTCCTGAGCTTCTTTTTGCCTAACCCGTTAATGCTAGGTTTCCATATTTTGCCGTAATTGTGGTGCGTTATAACTATATCCCACTTCTGAGATATTATACGTGGTAGAGCCATGCTGCAATTATATTAGTAGTATAGTTGTAGCACGAATGGGTCGGCTCGACCGGGGAAGGACCACGCTCTCACAGAATACCAGCGTGAAATAGTAGCTTAATGCTGCTGTATTACGTATGGTGAGTGCAGAGAACCGGATACCCTTTTTATTGGAAATGAGGCATTCCATCTCAGTCCTCACGGGTGACAACGCATCTGCATTTTGATTTGTAATGGAAGATAGATGTAGATGTCTATGGGCCGCAGCAACCACTTACCATCAGGTGGACTGTGTGCTCGTTTGTCACCCTATTCTATAAAAAAAAAATATTATAGGAGTCGCAGCAGGTATAATAATACACTTGATAACTTGTTTACTTTACTAGTTCACAACTCGAATAGCCAGTCAATAATTATTGCAATTGTATGTATAATATCATACAATGGTGGTAGCATATCCCCACTACCTATCAAAACTGAACCTAGCAACAGTTTGAATATATAGAAATTATACAATTCACATACTTTTATAATGCGAAAATAAGTAAAACGCTGTTATAAATATTACTCATAATTAAATTAATTACAAATGTTTAGAAAATGAAAATAAATAATAATAATAACGTCCTCTGGACCATATTTCGGCCACGACGGCCTGCCTCAACGGAGACTAGCCATCGGCGCAGGACAGGATTATAGTGCCAAAGTGTACGCACAAGCACAAGTGTACTCTCTATTCCCTCAGTCTCGGACGGTAAACCAACACGACCGGAGAGAGATCAGGCGCAGGACCAACGGCTTTACGTGCTTTCCGATGAGGCACGGGGGTGAGACACCGCAAACTTCCGGGCGACTTCTGAGAAATTCTTGACGGAAAAACTCAAAATTAGTTTTTGGGCCCGACCCAGGATTCGAACCCAGAACCTCATGATTAGCAGTCGCACTAATTCAACCACTAGGTCAACGAGGCGGTAAAAACGATAATGAAAATACTCATATAATAAATACCTCTTTGTAAATACCTCAAATTCTAAATTAAAAATAAACTGAGAAAATTGTCTATGATAATTATTATGGCAATACAACGACTAATAATCTATTTAAATATTTGATATTTAAAAAAATAATATAAAAGCAAAACGATAGTTATACAAACATTATTTAAAACGATTCACAATACAATTTATATTTGGCGATATTTTGAAAATGGGCCACGTTAAAAGTACCCTTAACCGACGAGCATGTATGCGTAGATATATGGATGTAAAGGAAGCGAAAGAGGTATGTCAGGATCGTGTCAAATGGATGTCCGTAGTCTCTGCCTAACCCTCTAGGTGATAGGCGTGAGTGTTTATATATGTATGTATGTTTATTGCAATTTAAGTGCTGGTTAACCACTTGCGCAGCCGTGAAATAAAACGTCTTGAGGAAACCAGCAATCTGAGAAATTAAAAAAAAAGGCGAAGATATGTGAAGTCAGTCATTACGCACTGCCACAGTGTGGAGACATTTCCTTGTTCTAAAACCCTTTCAGAAATCAGAGGGGGCCTCTGCCTGATAGTGGTTACTATACAACATGTAGCCAAAACTCTGTGGTTTTTAAGTACCTTATCAGTATCAGTATCAAAACATATAAAACTAATCTTTTTTTAGAAAACTCGACCATTTTAAATTAAAATTAAATTTTTATATGCTAACTGTATGTTATTTTATTGCCTCTGCATTGGCCGGGGAATTAGAGGATTGTTAGAGACCCCGCTTTACCGATGCGCGTGTCAGTTAGAGGTAACCATATACGATTTGCGAATAAAATTTATTTTTAATTAAATTTAAAATTTTATTAGTCAAGCTTTCTGAAAAAAGTTATTTCTATAAGTTTAAATACTGATTATAATAACACACATAACAGAGACCACGGGGATTCTGTTACATGTTGTATAGACGGTAACTTTCAGTTCTTTGAACTCTACTTTATCTTTTTATTGTGCTACCATTGAGGTTAATAATTTGAGCTAATATATTTCATGTTAATAATTTAATTAGCGTAAAATTTTTGATATTATAATTAATAGCTTGTTTCATTACGCAATATCTGACAAAGGTATTTTTAACTGGAATTATGATACTCAGACTTTGAATCAATCAATCAATATATTCGATATTGTACAATAATACACATAAGAACCTAGTACCCGGTTGACCGAGCTTTGCTCGGTATTTTTCGCTCGGTTTTTTTTCATTCGTGTGTTTTGGAAATTATATTTAGATAAGTACAAATTACATACTGATGAAATACAAATAATATTTTTTGATCTTAGCGACATAATAAAAAAAACTGAACTGGTTAATTGAACAAAAAATCATGAGTGCAATTAGTTTAATTTAAATTTTCGTGTTTTTAAAAAATACTAAAAAAAGTCGGTTGGTCGGTCTGGGCTCGAACCATGGTATTACGATTTTGTAACCGCCCAATATGCCAATTAAGCTATTTGTAATCAGTAACTGGTTGACCGAGCTTTGCTTGGTATTTTTCGCTCGATTTTTTTTAATTCGTGGGTTTTGGAAATTATATTTTGATACAAATTACATACTGATGAATTATAAATAATATTTTTTGATCTTAGCGACATAACAGAAAAAACGGAACTGGTTATTTGAATAAAAAATCATGAGTGCGTATATATATATATATACAAGAATTGCTCGTTTAATAGTATAGGATTAATAAACTGTCAAAATTTACCTTCTTATTCTAACGATATTGTAGCAGTTTTTCATTGCCTAAAAACACGGATAAAAAGACATTTTCTAAAAATAAATCCTAGCTATATTGATTTTTTGCCCCCGAAACTCTCTGCACACAAAATTTAATGAAAATCGTTGGAGCCGTTTCCGTGATTCCGATTATATATATATATATATATATATATATATATATATATATATATATATATATATATATATATATATATATATATATATATATATATGTATATATATATATATATATATATATATATATATATATATATATATATATATATATATATATATATATATGTTCACAGATGAACAGCTGTATCGCTAGAGTAATCGCATGTGTTTTGTCGATCTTAAAAGGGCTTGAATGTCTCTTTAACTGTATTGCCACTTTTCAAGCACTGGAAATTCATCATCATCGTCATAAAGCCCATCGCCAGGCATTTCTTGGAGGAGTAGGTCTCCCCAAACATATGCCAAATAGTGCTTTTAATATTATTAAATAAAAAGTAGTGTTAACGACGTATTGGCAGAGTGTTATGTAATTCTGTTTGTAGAAAATATTTGCAAGTATTGAAATTTCATTAAACTCCTAAATGAAAACCCGCATTGTCGGAGTAAAATTACTAAAAGGAAAGTTTAAAATGGATGGATTATAAAATGAATAATATAACACAAATTTTATAGCAATTTTTTTAAGTACTCTTATTTATCGACTATAAATTCGAAAATAAGTAACATGAATGTCAATTACCTTAATCATGTATGTCATTTATTTATGGTTTTTCATTTTAAATAAGCATTTCTGTTTCCTAGTTTAAATTAAAGTAACAAACAAACTAACGGTTCAACTGATAATAAGTGGTAACTGCAGCCCACGTGTAACCAACTTTGAACAAAGAAGGCTTGCATAATATACGTTACCACGATTGATGACTAAGATGGAATGCCTCTAAGCCCGTATTTATACTGGCTCTCTTTACTCCTAAGACTAAAACACAGCAGTCCTTGCGTTGCTGCTTGGTCACAGAAATAGTTAAAAGAGTGGCGCCTAACAGACGGACTCCTCAGCTGAAAAGAAGTTCCACCACTGTAGCATGTATATCTCTCATGGTAATAACTTGTCGAGTTACCCAGGGTAAAGTGAAATTTCTTGCGTAAGGTTTGAAGTTCGGCTTAGTCGTGGCAGAAATATAGCATACAATCGTCTAAGGGAGGTAGCTGCTAATTCAATACTAGATAATACATACAATTTTTTAACATAAATTAAATTTCTCATTTTATAAAATTTATTCATTTATGTACACATAACAGGATACATACAGACTTAGTGCGTTACAGCTACTTTTAGTAATAAATAAATCATAATCATAACGGTAAAATTATAGGATAAATTTTAGCAATATATAAGATAAAACATAAACATTATATAGAAACGAATACAAATTAGTGTTAGTATCTTTTTTAATTTTATATTACATTGCTTTCTACTTATAAATCCTAGATTGGACATAAAGCTTTTGAAACAAGAAAAAAATGTTACACATAAATCTAATACGTAGGGCAGTCTTAACGGCACGTGACAATAATGTTAAATAAAATAGAACATAATGTTTTTTCATTTCATCATCATCATCATCATCATTACAGCCAAGTCCAGTGCTGAACATAGGCCTCTCCCAAGTAATGCCACAAAGTACGGTCCTCAGCCACCTGCATCCATCGACTTCCTGCATATCTTACCAGGTCGTCACTCCATCTAGTGGGGGGTCGCCCTACACTACGCCTACCGGTACGAGGTTGCCACTCGAGAACCTTTCTTCCCCATCGGTTATCGGATCTTCGAGCTATATGGCCGTCCCATTGCCACTTCAGCTTACTAATCCGTTGGGCTATGTTGGTCACCTTGGTTTTACTGCGGATATCCTCATTTTTGAGTCTATCACGCAGGGAAACTCCGACCTTGAGCGTCCTCATACGGCCAGATGTGAAGGACCACGTCTAAGATCCGTAAGTCATCACTGCCAACTGGCTTTTTTCATTTATAATAACTTAATTCTGGAAATTAATCTATCATAAGTAATAGCAATAGTAATTTAGATGATTAATCATAACACCAATTTTTGGCAAGCGGATTAGCTTTCACAACCTTATCCCACCCCAACAATACTCGCACTGACCTCAAACACAAAATTTTGTAGATGAGTATATGTGTTTGCACATGAGGAACTATCTAAGCAGATAGAGATATAGAGATATATTTATTTTACACATACATTAAAAAATTGACAGAATCAGGCGAAACTTTGTGAAGATCATTATAAACAAATTTTTGAAATTATAGGCTCACCTAAAATATAACAAAGATACAAAAATACTTAATAACATAAAACATAACAAATATCCAGTTATTATTAGAAACCTATACGAGGAAATGCTATAGGAAGACATAAAAAATAAACGAAGTATCATGCATTTAATATAGATCAAATAATATGAAGGTACGTATACAAGAGAAATTAATATTATCAATTGAAAAAATCAAACACACACAATAAAATATACAACAGTACCTACGCAAAAAGCACGGAAAGGCGTTAGTGTAGTCGAGATATGCAACAGACGTGGACAGAGATGTACGAGCCACTCGAAATTAGCTAACAAAATGTGAAGTTTTTTAAAGGCTAATAGTAGAATTTATCGGTTTTCAGTGAATAAAAATATTTTTTTATAATAGCATATAATAGAACCTTTACAAAACCTACGCCTTAAAAAAATCAGCAAGGAACCTATCACGATTTCTCTTTTGAATATTAATTTAAAAAATGATATTTAGTATAAAAACGCTAAAAACAGTATGGTATCGATCACGTTATTCTGAGAGGTCTTATCTCTTTAGTAAGAAAACGAGTTTTAATAAAAAAAATACTTTTTGTTAGAAAGCAACTAACATCGCAACAAAACTTACAATACCATCCACACCACCTGCATGCTTGGTGGTCCACCAATGTGCAATTTATTGAGGTATTCTTCCTCGCTCTACTTAGTGGAATCTTTTACTCCATGACTTTCAAGAAAGGAGCTTATTATTTTATGAAAGGCAGACAATGCACCTACAGTTCCCCTGGTGTTGCAGTTGTTCATGGGTTTAGCTGTAAGCTAGTTTGTCCCCTCCTCTGTACAAAATTATAACAAATTTAAGCTGAACTCCAAGAAACAAAAAGAATAAATAGTTTTAGAAATTTAACTCTTCTGTACACTACGTCGCAGTACCAGCTTCAAATTGTGAAATTATTTTATTCCTTAAAGTTCTTTGAAATTGGCTTTTACTTTTTGTTATTTTTTTTAAGTAATCGTACTAGCTGATTTGCCGCGACGTGACACGGTAAGCGAATCCACTACCCCATATTAACAAATGGGTGACGGAGATTAAACCAGTAGTTGGGCAGCAGATTTTTTTCTGTTAAGAACTAAAACTAAGTAACAAAAAACCTGCGGGGCCCATCCCGCCTGCGAAGCAACTATGGCGAATATCCCTTTTAAGAGACAATTTATAGGGAAGGCAGCAGTTAAGTTTGATAGGCCATAACGAATGAAAAACTACCTGATATTAAATCAAGAGTAAAACAAATAACAGTTCAGACCGAATAGCAGCTTTTTGTTGTCGGACATAACGTTCAGAGTCCATTCGCACAATGTAATGAATCTTGAAAGCACCGACATTAAATGCGTGTAGGTGAGTGCTTTACTTTGTTACATCAGCGCCGTTTCCGAGTTACGTGAGGAGGACAATACGTGGCGTGCGTGACAAGGAGAATATTCATCTAAGTTTTCGTGAACCATTGTAGGGAATATTAAATTTACGAACGAGACATTTAGGTGTTAGAACACCTTTTCTGCTTTGGAGACCGTTTTAACGGTCTGAAAACCTATAACGTATTTCTACCGCCAAGTAGCAGTGTGTACACAGCTGCGTCACTGTCTAAAATGTAATATACAGAACTAGTATAATTACAAGCCTGTAATTATAAAGCACTGCTTACACTGTTGTATTTCGGTCTTAAGAGTATATAGAGGCATTATAATTACAGACTGCAAGGCATTCCATCTTATCCTCATATATGACAACGCATTTGTATATTTTGGCGATTAATATTAGTTCAGTTATGCAATCAATATGGGATGAAGACGATGTGTAATTCGGTCCGTCAGTGCATGACTACATAGTATACAAAGATAAAGAAGGCGTCAATCTCATATAGTTTTGATCGAAGGACACTTACACGTTAGTTACTTTGATCAATTAATTATACTGGGTTATTTTGCAATAACAGGCCAAATTTACAGATAAGGTCCAGAATAAGTAATATAAGCATATGGTAAAGTAAAATTAATAAAAAATCCAACATTCTTTCCTTTTTATCTTTTATATTCAAAATGCGTGGGTAATGCATTATTTTACCTGATTTTACTGCACACGCACACATTCGTATGGGTTGATCGGTAGGCAAAGACGTTATTGCCCATAAATCACATTCAGTTCGGGATAATTATAAATAAAAATAAAGGCCTTATTTACTGTTATATCATTATTTATATATTTGAATTTGAGATTCAAATTTGCCTACTCATTAATAAATAACCCTGTATATTGATTAAATTTTGAAATATAATTATTTACAATTTATTTAATTAACATAATATTATGATTTAGATATTATTTTTATCACACGAGTTTTAAGATGAAATCAGTTATATGTTAAAATGCCTAATCATATCTAAAGTAGTAAGTGCAGTCATAATATATTAATCTCATTTTATAAATTTAAACTTGCTTATCATTATTCACAATTTTAACAAATTTTCTCAAATCCATCTGTTGCAGAGTTTATTTAGTTTATTTGTTCAAATGAATTACATACTTTGATTATGCGATAAACATTTCGCGAAACTCGTCCATACAAATGACAAATCACTCTAAGAATCATTTTCACTATTTGAGTGAAATATAAGCAGGGACACAAACATTTAGACAGCAGTGCGGTGGAGAGGAGCGTTCGAAATAGACGAAGACGGATGACTTGAGAGTACGAATACAAAATATTCAAACAAAGAAACGTTTTACATACATTTCATCTACACATAGATCCATATTCATCCATTTATGGGTTTTGTGAATAACTAAAACAGCTATTTTGCGTTAATTCTTTAATTATGGACTATCTTAATTCCACTATTGAATATAGGCTTCCTAACTGAAGTATTTTATTCTTACTATGTTTTTATTAAATTGTTTTCGTGTACGTCTTTGTTCCTGATAAGAGCAATTGTACAACAAAAAAACTGCGGATGCTAACCCGCTCGCCAAGCGTGGAAAATATACCAATATACCCCCAATGAGCAACGATACAAAAACACGGCCCCCAGTCCCCGGCGTCCTCGCTATTCCTTGCAACGATGGCGACCATGGTAACGGCTGGGCTGGGGTGCTAGAATCTACGGTATAGGTATGGTTGCCACCTAAGACGGCCTTGCAACATACTACGCAAACACCGTTAAAACTGACGAGAATATCCAGGAGCTGTAAGAATAGATAGACAAGTTGCTTTGGAATATTATAGGGTTCCGAGGTCTGAAGATAGGGGGGAAATACGGTGATTCTCGAATCCGGCAACATATTCCATCACCGGAAGGGCGACCATCTGTCCCAAGGTGTTGGATTTATCGTCCAAAAGACTCTCGTTAACAACGTTGTAAAATATTGGGAGTACCATACGTACGGCCATTAGACATCTAGGTGGACTGTGTGGTAGGTTGTCATCCTATGATATAAAAAAAGGTATAACATACCTACATAAACTATGTAATATCCACATCAAGTCACACATAACTTATAAAATTGATCTTGTAAAATATATGTATTTCTTTTTTGCCTAATAAATAAGATCTCTACGTTTTTCTCCCGCATGCAAAGAATCCATGAAAATGAATGAGGAAATAAGAAGGGAAACAAATTCACAAATCAATAAAAAAAATTCTCGTAAGTTTTTAACTAAAGATAATACATAAAATTGATCCATTTGATATTAGAAAAAAATATAAATGAATACAATTCATGGGTCAACCTTAAGTTTTATGCGCTATTGTCCACAGTCTTAAAATAAGGATTACAAAAGAAGGATCAACCTTCTAGTCTTCATAAGCCTGTTACTATACTTGGTTTTCAACAAAATTAAAACACAAAATCTGATTATTTTTTAATTTCATATGTATTTTATAGATACGTACACTATTATGTAAAGGAGATTATTGTCGACTAAGAAAAAAATATACTTATTATTTAGTGAAAAATAGTCAGGTATAGCTATAGAGTTATAACAAATTTTAGCTATGGGGTTTTAACAAAACGTTATAATCCAACTTTAAAATTAAAGGAGTACCCACCTTTTATAAAAAAAATATTGCGCTGTTAACTATATTCAAATTTCAGTATGTTTTGACTTTTTTTAAGAACCATGTAGTTTTTTCACCAGGATTTTCAAATTTCTCAAAAAAAAAAAAACCGATTGACACCTTTAATGTACTAAAACAGAATCTATAAAAACATCTTGCCTCGTGTTATAAATGATTACATTTATAAATGCAAACTGAAGAAGAATGAATACTATCACATAACGCCACCAACGTAAAATAGCAGTCAAATGCTGTTTTAGTTTATACGGTGAGTGTCGAGAAACAGATGCATTTTAACGGGCAATATGACATTCCAAATAAGTCATCAGGAGTATTTGCGTTTTGATTCATTATCTAGGATATTCGTAAGTCTATGGGCTATACCATCACTCACTATCATGTGAACTGTATGCTCTTTTGTCAATGTTATTCTATAAAAAAATATAGAAATGGATTATTAGTTGTTATCTGTTCTGTTTTTTCTATGTACAATGAGATATATTTAATCTGTAATTTCTTCTGTTATTATACCCGAGTATTAACCGTTATGAGATTGAAAGGATAACCGGAGCGAATAAAAGAAAAATACAGCAGGTCATAGAGGATAAAAAGTTATAAGTAGCGATTACTTTCTTTATTACGAAGTATAATAATAATGATATAATGATTAAATATTACATTCTTATATTAAAAAAGCCTAAAGTAAGAAATTCATATTATATTTTCTTTGGGGTTCATTTGTTAAGTCATTTAAAAAAATGCGTTAGCAAAAATTATGCTGAATTAAAATTAAACCGTTTTCCTAATCTGATCAGTTTGAATATAGCAGTGACAGCTGACAGCTCTCTAAACTGACATGCACCGAAAAGCGTTAGCTAAGTGAAGTTAACACTTAGAGAGGCTAAACAAATTTGATTAAATTCTTCATAGAATTTAAAGAAAACACGTCTGATTAAACCACGATTTTTGTAAACGACACTATTACTCGACCGCGGCAGAGCGTACAAGAAGGGTAATATTTTTCATCATCATCATCACCATTACAGCCCTTCACAAGTCCACTGCTGAACATAGGCCTCCCCCAAGTAATGCCACAAAGCACGGTCCTGAGCCACCTGCATCCATCGACTTCCTGCATATCTTACCAGGTCGTCACTCCATCTAGTGGGGGGTCGCCCTACACTACGCCTTCCGGTACGAGGTTGCCACTCGAGAACCTTTCTTCCCCATCGGTTATCGGATCTTCGAGCTATATGGCCGGCCCATTGCCACTTCAGCTTACTAATCCGTTGGGCTATGTCAGCCAAAAATATTGCTTATTACGGATTAGTAATATTTTTGGCTGACATATATTTAAGTGTCTGTGTTTGTATGTCCGTCGTGAAGTAGCGGCGTAAGAATTTCCACAACCCCATATCATCATCAGTAACAGTGTTATACACGGTGGGATATGTATGCTCCATACAGCGACCTTGGTTCGTCCGCTGTTCGCAATACGTGACCGCAACGGTCCTGAGTATGACTGCACAGCTATGGTCAGGTTTCTTATTTTATTTAAACATAATTCATTTTTCTCTTGCTTGTAAACGAATTTATTTTACATCGGCACGTAAATGTCCATTGTTGGATATAAGCCTCTGTATCCAACAGACGCTTATGCAGCAATATTAGATTAAATTTCTAATTAATATGGTAAAAAAATAGGTAATATTCGAATACCTGATTGAATAATGTAATATTTACATGTAGCGTACATAAAATATTCACTTGACAGAAAAAAAACCATAGATTTAGTGAGCATTAACTCACGTTAGAATAGATTGGCCGTGCAAAAGAGATAGATAGACCATTCGCCGTTACCATTTTGCGAAAATGTTTAACAGCACGAAGTTAAAAATTTATATTAATTTTATTAACTTATAACGTGTGTTTGGATATACTTTCTTTTAGACTCCTACAATGTAGGTTTTATTAATCAACGTATTTTATAAAAATATGACATAATTTTGATATGTTACTTTATTTTAGATTATTTTTATTATTTTACTGCTGTATAAACTAAAACACAAATTAATTAAAATGCAATAATACTATACGTATACATAAAAACTAAGTAAATACGTTAAATAAGACATTCAAATAAGATGTTTACGTTATTTAACCATACTACATATATCTAAAACGAAAATAGAAAAAAAACGAGAAAACCAGTAAACAGAGCTTTTTTCACCATTATAGTATCGTTTAAAAGGCAATTTCCCTTTTATTTTAATATTGCCTTTTATGTTAAGACGACGAATATATAGTAAGTAGTTCCTTACTTTGTCACCCCTGAGGGCTGAGATAGAATGTCTTTTTTCCAGTAAAAATTGTAAGGCACGTGACTCGACATATCGAGTAAAGTGCAGTTTCGTGGTCACTTGGAAGAGAAGACCAAATTGGCCTCAAAAAAGGTTGGCGTTCTCAGCAGAGCGAGACAGTATTTCATGTCGGCACACCACCTGCAACGTTACAAGGCGCAGGTTCAGCCGCACATGGAATACTGTTCCCATCTCTGGGCTGGGGCTCCCCAGTGCCAGCTCCTTCCACTTGACCACATCCAGCGCAGAACGGCTCGAATCGTCGACGACCGACTGCTTTCCGATCGGCTCAATTCACTGGCGCTACGAAGAGATGTTGCATCTCTTTGCATTTTCTTTCGCATATACCACGGTGAATGTTCTGAGGAATTGTTCGGATTAGTCCCAGCCGCCAAATTTCGTGAACGCACTACGCGGCAAACGTCCCGATACCATCCATACTATCTGGATGCTTGGCGATCCACCGCTGTAGGTTTCAGGAGGAGTTTTCTTCTGCGTACGACCTCTCTGTGGAATAGTTTACTACCGGCGATTTTTCCGGACCGATACGATATAGGGACCTTCAAGAAAAGAGCTTACTCCTTTCTAAAGGGCCGGAAATGCACCTGCAATTCCCCTGGTGTTGCGGTTGATCATGGGTGGCGGTAGTCACTTAACATCAGGTGAGCCATATGCTCTTTTGCCCCCTCTTCTATGAAAAAATCCGGTTCTCAACACTCATCACACGAAACAGCAGCATTAAGCTGCTACTTTACGCTGGTATTCTGTGAGAGCGTGGTCCTACCCCTGTCGAGCTGATCCATTCGTGATACAAACGTAATATAGCTGCAGCATGCCTTTACTACTTAAAAAAGTGGGCAGGTTAGCCAACGACTGCATTTTTTTAATTTTATATTTTGAATTGTTTATAGAAAGGTGGTGCTGCTTATCTCCTATTTTAGTTTCACTCGGTCGCCTCTTACGTCACCTATGGTATGATAATTACGCCGCAACCACACAACTGTCTGTCAACTATCACTAACTTGTTTAAAAACATAACACGGGCAGAGATTGGCGCTTAAATACTTCTGTACACCATGTTTTAATACCGAATTCTGAAGACAGTATGTGGACAATATTTTAGACAATATTTTAAGTTCTTTGAAATCGGCTTTTACGTTTTAGTAAAAGTCTAAATATTCTTCCGATGATTACAATTTAATCACATAAGATAATGACAACAAATTAAGATAATTTAAGAATGCTTATCATGTCTAAACATTTTTATTTGTAAATCTTTGTTCATTAGAATGATATTTCCATGCGCTTCGAATTTATGCAAAGAAAACTTCGTAATATTACAGGAAATCTTATAACAAATAGTTATACATCTCATTATTCATCTATGAATGCACCACTAGTCTCATTAGTATTATTTATTAATATTATATTTTAACTTAAAACCTAAGATGAAATAAAATTGTATACTTCTTTACAAAAACATACTTTCATTTTATAAATGTTTAACTACCACATTCTCTTTTCAGTTATTTCAGGCATTTCTAATGGATTTAAACATTAAACCATCTACCACTCGCACCGCGCACACTGCGCTGTGCCCTCTTCACTCGTAGATAATGGTGGCCTACGTGTCTGTTACAATAAAGCACTTATCTGTGCTGATTTAGTAGCTATAGGGCTTTTGTACACATTATCTATTTGAAAAGAGGTAGAATAATTGCTGAAATGGGTCTTTGTTTTGAATTGTATATATTTCAATAGCAGTTTATTATGCAGTTTAATAAATATGCCCCTATAAAGTGTACAATTACCTATGTAATTTATTTTTATAATAATAAACAAGCTCGGGTTGTTTCTTCTTCTTCATCAAACCTTTCTCGAAACCAAAATCGTTTTTTTCCATTTAGTAATCAAGCTTGTGCATGTGTAACGCAAACTAATCATGTTTGAAATAGTAAATCAATGGTTTATCGGCGAAATATACATATGACTATTTAAGTGCCTCCAGCATTTTAATGGCAAAAGGATGACAAGCGAGCACACAGTCCACCTGATCGTAAGTGGATACTGCGGCCCATAGACATCTATCCCCGATTAATAATCAAAATGCAGATGCGTTGCCACCCCTGAGGACTAAAATGAAATGCCTAATTTCCAGTAAGTAGGGTTTCCGGTTCTCTATACTCACCATAAGATGTGAGACCAGAAGATATGTGAGAGCGTGGTCCTTCTCTGGTCGCGCCAACACTAGAGATCAGAATAAAGTTATCTTAAGAATATTATGACTTACGTTATGAAAAAACTGTAATGGATGAGATTTTTGTTAAAAGGATAGTGGTATCGCTTATAAAATATAGTAGGGCCTTAGGCCCGGGAATATAATAGAATATACTCTATATAATAGAATACATAAAACTCGCCGTTCGTGTAAACGAGCGAGTTTAGTTCAGTGCATAAGTTGACAGGACGCAGCGTTTGCGCGCCAAAAATACAATTGTACTTTTATAATGAAACTCGCCACAAAGTTTGTACGATACCTTTTAATGAATATTTATATATTTTATATTTAGTTTTAATAATAAAATGGACGGAAGATATCACGTATAAATTTGTACAGGAGTATTTAAAACACGAATGTTTATGTATGTATGAAGATGTTCAAATTGTAAAATTAAACCTGCTCGAGATGCTGCACTCATGAAAATTCTTAAAAACTTCTTTAACAACAACCATTAATACTTCTCTGACCAGATTATTTAATTTTTGACGTAATCCTAGAACCATCTTAAACGAAAACCGGAAAAATTCTGTAGTCTTGAAACGTCATACTCCAACGAACTCTATGAACTAATGTGCTTAACTAAACTCGCCATGAAGACATTGTTTGAACGCTACTGCCCACTTAACCGTTTACTGTCAACTGCCCTGTAACTAAACTGGCTACTGTACTTGTCGAAGTGTAAATCGGTCTTTAGCCATATACACATTTTTTCCGTACACGATTCGAACCCGTGGCTACGCAATGCCACAAACTCTTAGCAACTGCGCTTCCAAACCAACTTATTTAACAAAACCGTTAACATATTATAAATTACTAGTGTACGACTAAAACTTTTAAAATAGTAGAATTAAATGAAGAACAGATAGTAGTTGTACCGTCATATATTATTAGCTTTCAGACATTTATGGCATTTCTTATTAGCCTCGTAGTTGAGGGCGTCCGTGAGCTACCTCTATCCCTATATAGGTAATTACGTATACAAGTAGTCGCCTAGTAGTCGAAATTCGACCGTTATACATTGAGTTTTTATTTTTATATATTTAGCAAGTTGCATTTCATGTTAATATATAAAACACAGGTTTCTTATTGCCATACACACCACACACTATTGAAAACAGGATATTTAAAATCACACAAAATAACGGCTTATTCAGTCAACCTATCAGTTATTACTTATTTGCAACATTTTAAAATTGTTTGGCAATATAATCTACTCTGCAACGGTTTGAAAACAGAATATTTTGTGTTTGACATTGGCGGTATGAATGTAAGCAATCTATGTTTTATTTAATTAAATTAAATGTATTTGTTATATACTAGCTTTCCGCACTTCTTCGCCATATAAACCATAAATATGCTTGAAAAGGGGTACAATTTTTTTCCTTTACGTATTAATATTCTTGTAGCTAAAGTTATATATGTATACGAAATTATAATTCGTTAATATAAGCTCACACTAAACCAATTATTCAAATATATTGTGATTATGTAAACAGAACACAGTATCCTTACTTACTTACTTACTTATCTTCGCGCACAATCCCTAACGGGGTAGCCAGAGAGAACAGATCGCCAAGTGTCACGATCCTTACATACCTCTTTCGCTTCTTTCAGGTTCATTAACTTCTTCATACATGCACGTCTAGGTATCCGAGTACTCTTGACCTTCCCCTCTTCGAGCAATTTGCTCACATGGTCTTCGAAAGTTAGTCTCGGTCTACCTCGACACCTTTTAATATTTACTTTCGCTCTATATATTTTCTTCACCATTCGGTCTTTACTCATTCGTTCAACGTGCCCAAACCATTGGAGTACGCCCCTATCAATTTTTGTGATAAGGTCATCTTTCAATCCTGCCATATTGCGAATCTCTTCGTTTCGCTTTCGGTCGGCTATGGTAACGCCACACATTTTACGAAGAGATCGCATCTCCACTGCATTCAACTTGCTTTTATGCTTCTTCTGGCATACCCAGGTTTCGCTGCCATATAACAAAGTCGGTACCAACACTGCGTTATGTATTGCAAGGCGTGCACTCTTCACCACGCCTTGCCTTTTTACTAATGCATTCAGGGCACCATTGACTTTGTTTCCGGCAGTGACACGCCTATCCACATCTAAATCACATCTTCCATCCCGGCTGAAAGCATTCCCCAAGTATACAATTTCATTTACCTGTGTTCTAGACATTCCTGATTTACCCCACAGTATCCAATTATAATATGATTGATTACACAAACACTAGCAAACGTTACAAGGTGTTATCTAGTTATATTTGTCAAATATGTTTCTTGTTTATGATTTATAGCTGAATCTGTTCTCTAGTATATGGTTTTCTTGTCCTAAATACATTTATAAATAATATTTGAAATTTACGTTCTGTCACTAATTCTTATATAGATATACTATATGAAAATACCTGTTACGAGTTGGAGTAAGAGCCGTGGTAGCTCAGTGGTTAACGCTCGCTGTAAATATAACAGAACGCGAGTAACCCGGGTTTGATCCCCGCCGGCATCAATGAAATTGTTAATTGCAATTTTAAGTGCTGATTTACCACGTGCTTGGCGGTGAAGGAAAACATCGTGAGGAAACCTGCATGTCTGAGGAATAGGAAAAAAAATATTTCGAAAACATGTGAATTTCGTCAATACGCATTTGGGCAGCGCGGCGGACACTTCCTTGCCCTAAACCCTCTCAGAAATGAGGGGAGGCCTGAGCCCAGCAGTGGGAGGTATATAGGCTGTAACTTTACTTACTTTACTTACTTACGAGTTGGAGTTGCGTCGCAATCACGTGAAAGTTCTGTAAAGGTACCACAAGAACTTCTTGTATATCTTTTAACTCCAAAAATCGCATTTCATGCACCTTTGTATCGCTTTACAAACTAACCATGTTGCTATCGTACCGCTATTTTAATAATGATGCCCGTATAATTTGGGCCCTTTACAGTGGTATAGAAGTGATTGAGAAGTTCGCTATCGCAACTACTTAGGCAAGTACTGTAGAACAGCAATTTCATAGTGTAACGATGCCCCCTCTCTCTATATAACAATTTTATAATATTAAAAATATCCCCTTTTCAATAACATTATATATATATATATATATATATATATATATATATATATATATATATATATATATATATATATATATATATATATGTGACCAGGATTATTAAATTATGTTTTGATCTTTCTAAATGATCGTTCTAAAGGTTTAATAATAGGCCGTTTGTAATAATTTGGCGTGATCGTCTTAGTTAGGACCCTTGTTTACGTTGTGTTTGTTTAGTAACTTAGTTCTTTTAGGTGTCCTTTGGAAGAATGAATATTAACTAGAGCAATTGAAAGCTGTTGGTAGTGCCTTATAAGCTAAGTGAACCCCGTTCACGAAGACAGGGCTCGAAAAAGGTTAAGAACATAAAACGTCCCTATTCCGCTTGTATCAGGTTTACATTATTAATTATCCCTTCCCGCTCGGAAAAGGTTCAAAATATATTTATACAAAATACCCGATACAAGGGCTTCGCTCTCCTACATTTATTTAAAAAAAATGTAGGGGAGGTACACGGCCCCACACACGCCGTGCACGGTGAGCGCCAACCATTTTGATGCACTCCCCCCGCAGGGAACGCTAATTCGGGAACTGGACCGTAGTCCACAGCAAAATAACTGGCGAACCAGTAAAAGAGGCTTGGCCCCTTGTTAGTGCGTAAGCACAAACATCGACCGAAGTCGCGCATGTCAATGCGTGTAAACGCCATACAGAATACGAACGAATCCAGCCACAGTGAATGTACGTCACTCGGTTTAGGCAAATAGGCACACTGGCCTTAAACCCTCCGTGAGGGCCACCACCTGCCAGACCGCCGCTCCTGCAGACGTGATGTAAGTGTATGGCATTACCACCAATTGCATGATCAGCACGGCTACTAGCCGCAGAGCGTGTCATGAGTCTACCACTCACCTCAAGGGAATGGGGTCCCACGTTGTGCGGCTTTCGGCCGCAGCCTTGAGAGTCTCCTCAGATCCTCCCGCCAGCTACCACCCGCATGAGGTCGACACATATGCTCCACCAACCAATACAACGGCAGATATAGCCAAAAGGCAGTTATAAGATAAGAGTAATAATTCGCCATCAGAAAGGGTTTGTGTCACTGACGTTGAGTAAATGCATTTTCGATCATGTTTGTCTCACCCACCAACAAGTTGCCTTCAATCATTCAAAGGTGGGAAAGTTCCAGAGATATAATATTATGTTGTTATATAAAACATCGTGGAGGGCAGACAGTCTGCAGCCCCGCAATGAAGGGACCCGACTTGGGCAAAGCTACTTAGGTGTGAGTCAAACCGAGACGCAGAGAGCGCCATTGAGAATAGCGTCCCACCAAACAACCATCGCAGAGACGCAATGCTGCAGAACGCAACAAGAATCAATACGACTATCGTCGGGCTTACACCATTCCAAGGTCCCCCATACATTCCAGCAGACATCACCACCCGTATACCTCCATCGACCAGAACCACAAGAGAGCGTCGAATCAGGCGCAGCACACCCGCAGATCCATCACAAGACGCAATACCGCAAGTAGCAGTAAGCATCAATGCAACTATCATACGGATGGCGCCCCCTCACAACACATCCACATGATCCCTATCGACTTTGGTAACAAAGTTGGTATTGTTGTTATATAAAAAAAATATCACCAACGTATCATAGTAGCACGCTACTAAGACGCCAATGAACAAAACTCCACGTATCATAGCGCTAATGCACTAAGACATGAAGCTGAGTATGCCTGTTACATTTAAAAGTGCTACCAAACACACTCATCATCCCCATCCGAAAGATAGACGACGCATCGCTATGCGCTACGACGCCGCCCACAAACGGTATGGGTGTGCGATGTCCTCGGGAAAGCCGTATTGCTACAACAAACCCGCTTACCACCGACACTAAGATGTTAATTTTATACCTCCATCGACCAGAACATCAGGAATGCGTCGAATCAGGCGCAGCACACCCGCAGATCCATCACAAGACGCAATACCGCAAGTAGCAGTAAGCATCAATGCAACTATCATACGGGCGGCGCACCCTCACAACACACCCACATGACTCCTATCGACTTTGGCAACAAAGTTAGTATTGTTGTTATATAAAAAATATCACCAACGTGTCATAGTAGCACGCTACTAAGACGCCAATGAACAAAACTCCACGTATCATAGCGCTAATGCACTAAGACATGAAGCTGAGTATGCCTGTTACACTTAAAAGTGCTACCAAACACACTCATCATCCCCATCCGAAAGATAGACGACACATCGCTATGCGCAACGACGTCGCCCACAAACGGTATGGGTGTGCGATGTCCACAGGAAAGCCGTATTGCTACAACAAACCCGCTTACCACCGGCACTAAGATTGTTGTTATATAAAACTGCACCAACGTATCATAGTAGCACGCTACTAAGACGCCAGTGGACAAAACTTCACGTATCATAGCGCTAATGCACTAAGACATGAAGTTGAGTATGCCTGTTACACTTAAAAGTGCTACCAAACACACTCATCATCCCAATCCGAAATATAGACGACGCTTCGCTATGCGCTACTACGCCGCCCATAAACGGTATGGGTGTGCGATGTCCACGGGAAAGCCGTATTGCTACAACAAACCCGCTACCACCGACACTAAGATGATATGTCTAGGACACATCGGTTAGCGAGTCCAAGTTTACTTTGGACCAATTGCTCGTGAAGCAGCACACACGCCACCATAATATTCCTTTTCAAGTCCCTAATAAGGACTAGTCATTTTGCTACAGTACTAGGAGCAGTCAGTCACCCGACCACCCCATACAATGCTTATGCATCAAGGAGACCTCCTATAAAATTGCTTTTGTATCATAGACCTACTTTCATAAGTCATGTATATATAGGATTCGAACCCATGACCCTACTATTGTAATGCATATTAATCATAGAGACCTTCTATAGTATTGCTTTTGAATCACAGACCTTACTTTCATATATCATTCATATATAGGATTCGAACCCACGACCCTACTATTGTTATGCATATTAATCACAGAGACCTTCTATAGTATTGCTTTTGAATCATAGACCTTACTTTCATAAGTCATTCATATATAGGGTTCGAACCCACGACCCTACTATTGTATTGCAAATTCATCATGGAGACCTTCTATAGTATTGCTTTTGTATCATTGAGTTTAATATCATAAGTCCCTAATATAGGACCAGTCATTGTGCTACAGTACTTCAGGCAGTCAGGCTCCCGACCACCCCATATATATGTACAACTGCAGGAATGTATCTCCGGCAACTCATCCATACAAGACATCTATACATGAACACCTTCAATAACTTAGGAAAATTTTCTTTTATACGTGAACTCCTTCCACAACTTAGGAAATTTCTTTTATACGTGAACTCCTTCAATAACTTAGGAAAATTTTCTTTTATACATGAACACCTCCCATGACTTAAACAATTTTTAACAAATTCTCTAATTATCTTGTTAACATTATTTAACTTAATTTTATAATATTTTTTGACTTGTATTTCTATTATTTATCTTATTTTAAATATTTTTTTACAAGTTTTTAATAATAAATTTACTTATAACGAGAAACAATAATTTTGCCCTTAATTTGCTATGTTATTGGGATAATGTCTGAAATATATTAACTTTATGTTTATTAATTTGACTTAATTGCTTAATACATATCTTTTAAGACTATTTTTGACGCCCCTTTATATTGAATTTAATTATTAATAATAATATTGGGCCGTCACAATAGATTAAAGCTTTTATTACTTACATTAAAGCTTCGATCTTTGCTTAAAGGTCGATTTTATCATGACCGTAATATTTCACTGCTGGTGCTGGAATTTTTGACTGCAGAACCAGACGTCCCGTAAATTTGATGCTACCCTCTGACATGAAACTCTACTTATATATATATATATATATATATATATATATATATATATATATATATATATATATATATATATATATATATATATATATATTAAAAATTGAAAGAGTTTATTTTGTCATTATGACAAGTAAGTATATACAATACTGTATCGTGTGCATACATTTGTTTCAATCAAGTATAATTACGCACGTATTAAATTCGTTAATAACATGTATTTTCATAAATTACACTGTACGATAATTCAGGCTGTTTGAGGTAAATTATGCATGTCAATTAAATTATAACCTGACCTTAAAATTTAATTTAAAATATAACAATTTTTTAAACTACTTTATTCTTACAGTAGTAACATTTAATTTGTTTATTACATATTTCATCAAATTTACAACTTCTACCCGATGATTGAAAAAGCGACCCTTAGTTACTTAGTTATTCTAATTTCCATTTCGAATTAAGTTGACTTCTTAAGGTTGTTATTGCAATAGAAGCACGAATGTTTGTATGCACGATTGTAATTGTCCCGAATCTGCATATTAGTTCGTATTACATATCCTCAATATGAGTGAAAATAGCATGTGTGAGGAGCCACAGTTTATTTAAAAGAAAGATTATATACGTGTAAGTGGATCACGCGGACGTGGGCGAGGGCGATATGACCAAATACTCAATTATAAGATTTCGTTAAGTCTCATGGTCTCACAGTCACACTTGGCCACGTCATCCACTTACCATCAGGTGGAATGTGTGCTAGTTTGTCGATTAATATCTTGAATTTGGTAATTGTATATATAATATTGAATTTGATGTTTTAGATGGAAAAGCCAGAGAACTTGCTTCAAAGGCTGTTTAAAAGAAATATCAAATTCTGTCCCGTAAGTTACAATGATTTGTATCCTCTTCATCCCGTAAACGTAATAACGACATACATAATGAATATCACCAAAAGGTAAACAATCTTTTCGATGCCCAGTTTCCAAGTATGAGTTGCCCCTTTTATATAAATACATAAAGTATTATTTAATAGCTCCGGTCTCCAAACATCATTAGAGACTGTGGCCGTTGAAGCGGAGGTGGCCGTTGTGATCGAGATGAACAATAACATCGTTAAAAGTTTGGTAGCTATACGATTCGGGCTGTAACCGCATCTTCCCATAGCAAACATGAGTTCACCATTTTTATATCACTACAGCAGAGAATAAAAGACAATGACCTTATTGTAACTAAAGCCGACAAGGGTAATACTGTTGCCATTATGGAGAATAGTGTGTACAGCCAGAAAGTTAACGATTCTATCCAAGGTGATGAACTTGACCAATTTGAGTCTGACCCAACCAAAAAGTTTACTTGCCATATTAAAGTATGGATACAAAAGTCGTCATATATTTTTCACGATCACAAGTTATTGCGGAGTAGTCTTGTTCCAAGGAATCCTCAAGCACCCACTTTATATAGGTTACCTAAAATAGATTAACAACATGTTTAGTTGTATCATATGTAGGTGCATCAGCTTTTCTTTCTAATACTGCTACTTCCTTGCTAAAAATTAAACTTCCTCTTTCTGGAGAAATCTGTATTCAACACAACTTAAACTTACAACCTTAAAAATGTTTAGATCTCATTTCCAAAATAAAACGTATTGCTCATAAACCTATGTTGTTATCTTTAGATGTTGATAGTCTTTTCAATAATTTCCCATCCCCTGACTGTTTTTGTATACTCGCAGACCTCTTTGTCGTCTACATCCAGGGGAAACAAAAGATCTTCTTAACTTAACCTATCTCTGTATGAAACAAAATTATTTCCGTTTTAATAACCGTTTCTATCTAAAAAAAGAAGGGTTAGCTATGAGTTCTCCTCTAAATCCACATATGGAGGACATTTTCATGGATAATTTATAAAACCAACATATAATTTTCAATTAAAATCTCTTATATTATTTTCGATACGTAGACGACATAATTATTTGCTGGACTGGTACAAGGAGACAACGGGATGTTTTTCTTAATAAAAAATAAATAAAGTCCACGACAAAACTAAATTTAAGAAGAATAATGAAAGAAGATCGTTCCCTTAATTTCCTTGACTTAACAATAACAAGAACGGAGTCGTTACTTGTTTTCCAAACTTAAAGCCAACTCATACTGACACGGTCATCCCCGTGTCATCGTGTCACCCATGGCAACATAAATTAGCCGCTTTTTTATTGTTACATTAATCATCTATTCTCAGTTCTTTTAATTACATAAAATTATTAGCTTAGAGCTTAATGTATTGAGTTTTTTATTCAACCCGTTTGGTAGTTACTGATTTTAATTTTAAATTTATAATATAACACTTCATGCAATATTTGCTAGTGAAACATGTTTCCCTTAATCAAATTTTGGATGCGGGTCGACCATTTGTGTACATGAAACGACTAGGCTAATTTATGCGCCAGGCTTCACAACTACCGTATACATTAATTTCTTGGATGACGGTATTACGACGGAGGATTAAGGATTAAGTTAAAAATATGGATGTGGTATGGTCAACCTAGTAGGGGGCCCATATTTGAAGATATGAGACTATCGCGTAAAATATTTAAATCTAAATTAAAGTGGTGTATTAAAAATCAAGAAAAAATAAAAATGGATATATTGACCTCACTTTATTCAAAAAAATGTTTCTCTGCTTTTTGGAGAGGTACTAGGAAATTAAGCAATAACGCAAGTCTTCCAGGTAGCGTGGAGGGTAAGAGTGACTATACTGAGATAGCAAATGTTTTCAAAAATCATTTTAAGGTGAGCTCACCCCTTGAAACTGTGCATAGTGTGAACGATGCGGAGTCATGTCAGCCAGAATCACCACTGAAGGTAACATGTAAGGAACTAAAATCTGTTATTGAAAGTATGAAGAAAGGTAAATCTCCTGGACATGACGGACTCAGCATCGAGCACCTTCAAAACGCTGGAATACATTTACCAAGAGTGTTGACCATATTCTTTAATCTATGTATAGGACATTCTTACTTACCACAAGAGCTTCTGGATACTATAGTCGTACCTATTGTTAAAAACAGGACGGGAGACATAGCAGATAAGTGTAATTACAGACCTATTTCACTGGCGACTGTGATAGCAAAAGTATTTGACAGTGTGCTAGACTCGCGCCTCAGTGAATACATAAAATTACATGACTCACAGTTTGGTTTTCGTGCGGGACTATCCACTGAGAGTGCTATTTTTGCATTGAAGCACACTGTCAAATATTACACTGACAGGAAAACACCCGTATATGCTTGTTTCCTGGACCTTTCAAAAGCCTTTGACCTGGTTTCCTACAATGTTCTGTGGGGAAAGCTTCGGGAGGCGGGAGTTCCTGCTTCATTAATATCTATGTTATCTATGTGGTATGATAAGCAAAGAAATTTTGTTAGGTGGTCCAATGCATTGTCTGACCCGTATAAACTTGAGTGTGGTGTGAGGCAGGGGGGTCTTACCTCTCCGAGGCTTTTTAATATCTACATAAATAAGCTGATTGACGAGCTTAGCAACACACATGTTGGTTGTCATATAGATGGAGTATGTCTAAATAACTTGAGCTATGCAGACGACATGGTGCTGCTGAGCCCGTCAATCTGTGGAATACGAAAGTTGCTTTCCATTTGTGAGAATTATGCTGAGCAGCATGGATTTAAATATAATGCTAAAAAAAGTGAACTGTTAGTTTTCAGAGGTAGAAATAAAAGTCCAATATGTGTTCCTCCAGTAAAGCTTAATGGTTCACTGTTACAGAGAGTTACTCATTTTAAATACCTGGGTCACATTGTCACAGAGGATTTAAAGGATGATCTAGATATCGAAAGGGAACGCAGGGTTCTAGCTGTGAGAGGTAATATGGTGGCTCGAAGGTTTGCTGCTTGCTCTGTACCAGTTAAAATTACACTGTTCAAGGCTTACTGCCAATCATTTTATACCAGCAGCCTTTGGGCCAATCATACCCAAAAGGCAAGCAATACCCTGCGTATTCAATATAACAATGCCTTCAGGTTATTATTGGGGCTTCCACCTTATTGTAGTGCATCAGGCATGTTCGCCGATGCGCATACTGATGACTACTTCGCGATCATGCGTAAAAAGGTGGAGTCATTAATGCGCAGAGTGAGAGGGAGCTCGAATAGTATCCTGAGGGTCTTTGCGGAGAGGCTGGATGGCCCGACACTAGGTAGTTTTGTCAGGCTACATATAATAAAGTGAGCTTGATAAATCTATAAAAATTGTATGCATTGTGTGAATTTTTACTTTGTTTTTATTTCTATTGTGTTTTTATTTGTTTTGTGTACTAACATTAGTTCTTAAGTTTTATTTGTATTAGGTACTAACATGTTATGGGCCTACGATGCCTGAAAAATAAAACATTTTTATTTTTTTTATTTTTTATTTTTTATTTTATAACCTTTTTAGTAAAGTAAAGTAAAGTTACAGCCTATATACGTCCCACTGCTGGGCTCCGGCCTCCCCTCATTTCTGAGGGGGTTTAGGGCAAGGAAGTGTCCGCCGCGCTGCCCAAATGCGTGTTGACGAACTTCACATGTCTTCGAAATATTTTTTTTTCTTATTCCTCAGACATGCAGGTTTCCTCACGATGTTTTCCTTCACCGCCGAGCACGTGGTAAATCAGCACTTAAAATTGCAATTAATAATTTCATTGGTGCCGGCGGGGATCGAACCCGGGTTACTCGCGTTCCGTTATATTTACAGCGAGCGTTAACAACTGAGCTACCACGGCTCACAACACACAAAGTGGCTTTACCTACACACAAAAGTTTCTAAAGACAACTACTCACTTTCCCGCCGAAGGGGTAATCTAGGGTGGAGAAGTGGGGATTACCCTTAATTGAGTGTATGCAAACAGGGGCAATTTTCTACGTCGGTCCTATAGCACGGCGGCAGGGGTGCAAGACCTATCGGCTCCCTAGATCATAGCGCCGCTGTTGCGGAAGCGCGCTTCCATCAAAACATACTTCAAGCCGCTGAAGAAGATTGGTCAGTTTTTACCATCAATCAAGTGTAATGTCCCTCTGCAAGATGCAGGAGTGTACAAGCTTGATTGTGATTGTGGTCTCTCCTACATAGGACAAACTAAAAGATCAATAAAAAGAAAGAAAGAACATATAGCTGATGTGAAGAATCGACGCTCCGGGAAGTCTGCAGTCTGTGAACACGTACAGGATCGCCACCGTCACTACATCAGATTTGATAGACCGCAAATCCTCGCTAAAGAACACCGATTCCTTATCGACGACATATGGACGTTGAACATCTCAGTCCCGCCCGTGACCATGAGTGCTGTAAAGCGTTCGAAACGTCGGGTATTTAAAAAGTTTAATATACGCGATAAATTCCGTAAAAACAAGTATTATTTCAATGTGTAGTGTTCGCGTAAATATAAGAAATCATTAAGTAACAAATCTGTTTACCTTATTGATATAGCTATACCAAACACCAACAATCTAAGTCAAACATACACTGAAAAGATTACAAAATACTTCATTTGACAATGGAAGTAAAAAGTCAATGGCACGCCAAAGACGTAAAAGTGGTTCCTATTGTCATTTCGACTACTGAAGTAGTACCAAAATCCTTACATAATAGTCTAGAATTACTTAAGTTACACTCTTCAATATATGTAGAATTACAGAAAGCTATTATTTTAAATACCTGTAGGATTGTGCGTAAATTTTTGTCCTATGATAGGTAAGAAGTAAGAACACATTTTTATTTATTTACAGCTTCTATACACATAAGATATATCATTTTAGCTTAGTGTAAAGCCCGCTGAATACATCTTTATTTACCTCTCAAAACGGGAGATAAAAAAGAAATAATAATAATAATAAAAAGGCGTAGGGAAGTGACGACCCCATCGCCCGCTGACGTAAAAGTTATATGACAAAACTGCTACGTCGGCGTAATCAGTCAGCATCCTGCCAAGAGGTGTGAGGGCCGTGCCTAAGCAAAATTGTAGGTGCAAAGGTCCGTTTGTGCATATGACCCAACCACGAAACGGTGCCGGCCTTGGGCGTCTCCCGTTATTTGGCGCCCATAAAATGGCTGATAGAAGAAACACAGAAAGGAACGCGCATAGGGCCGCTGCCTGGGGATCGCCGGGGCGCGTCTGGAGCTGGCACTGGGCGCGGCAGCATGCGGGCCGTCAGCCGAGCGCGAGGAGCTGCACGATCACCTAGCAGCCCCTCGCATCCATCATCCCGACCAGAAGGCTTGGTGTTGGCTGGGTCTTCTCGGACTCAGCAAGCGGCACCCGCCGCTGGTGGAGCACGTCGCATGTGTTGGACAAAATCTATGAACGAAAACGCATTGCGGGCGTACTATAGGGCGAAAGGGGAAGAAACTGTGGGAATAACGTATAGGTCTCGGATGCATTGCTTTTTTGCTGAGTTGAACTCGAACGACTACGACGTGGGGCTATCCCATCGTCGAATGAATCGGCTATGGCTGGAAATGCAGCTCCACATTCGACAGACCAGCATCCACACGTGGAAGCCGCCATAGATCTTCCAGTTGTGGTTGATTCGAACGACGATAAAATAGTCTCCCACGAACTAGAGCAAATGACGAGTATATTGGAAGAGGCGATTTTGGAGACGCGCAGCACCCCTCCTGAAAATCGAGCGCGACTTCCCCGCATACCCCTAAGCAAGCAAAATCGGGCTGTCGTGAGGGCTCTTAACCCAATGCTGGTGACCTATTTGGAAGCCAGCCGGGACCTTTGCGAGACGGACTCAATTCTCTTTGGCGCCGCGGTGGCAGTTTGCCGTATTATTGGCGCCAAACTTCCCATGGCTGGACGCGCTACTACACAAAGTAGCGCCATCCCAGCCTGGAGAAAAAGAATCGAGACTGACAAGCTTCAGGTCGGGTAATAATAGACCGAGGATTCTTCGCACCGTTAGGATAGCGTTTGCTGAGACAAATATCAGTTTGTCCCAGCCGGATATCACGCAGAAACTAACGGAGCGTATAGACGACCTGAAGCAAAAAATCGCTGCTTGGGGGAAGCGGATTCGACGATTTACCAAGAGGTCAAGGCAGTTCAACCAGAATCGTCTCTTCCAGAGTGATCAGAAGAGGATCTATAAATCATTGGAGCGACCAAAAGTATGTGGAGCGGGCCAAGGACCGGATCAGGCTGACATTATCGCATTCTGGCGTGGCCTGTGGTCAGAACCCGTAAACCACAGCGAGAGCCCTTGGATGGAAGTTGTGGCGAGCCAGGGTGCGAGTGTTACGCCTATTAACCCCATCACCACAACGCCGGAAGACGTGGCTGAGGCGGTCCGTAGGGCCCCGAACTGGAAAAGTCCTGGGCTCGACGGGCTGCATCATTACTGGCTGAAGGGGTTCATAGTGTGTCACGCTGTGCTCGCCCGACAGTTTCAAGAGGCTCTCGGCCAGAAGTTGCTCCCGAGCCTCTTCACTACTGGGATCACTCACTTGGTTCCTAAAGATCAGGATACCACAGACCCGAGCAAATACCGCTCCATCACGTGTCTACCCACCATATATAAGACATTGACATCCATTTTGAGCGCGAGAATCACTCGTCACCTGGAGCTAAACCAGATGATGTCAACGCTCAAAATGGATGTCGGGGCGGGGATCGTGGTACCAAGGATCCACTCCTTATTGACGCGGTCATAGGCAAAGTAGTAAAACGCAACCGTCGGAACTTCTCTGCCGCCTGGATAGACTACAGAAAGGCGTTCGACTCGGTGCCCCATACATGGCTAAAGAGGGTCCTCGAGCTGCACAAGATTGACTGTAAAGTTAGAGACTTCCTCGAGCAGTTTATGGGGCAGTGGATTACGATCCTTTGTCATCTGGGCGAGCGGATGATGGCTGCGGAGAACCACATAAGGTTAAGAAGGGGTATCTTCCAGGGCGATTGTCTGAGTCCAATCTGGTTCTGCCTCTCTCTGAACCCTCTCAATACCTTACTGGTGGGCTGCGGGAGGGGATTTCAGCTACGGAAAGGAGGAACAAAAGTGACCCACCTTTTCTATATGGATGACCTCAAGTTATTAGCCTCCAGTCGATCCCATCTTATGGAACTGCTAAACATCACTTGTGAATTTAGCAGTTCTATTGGAATGGAGCTGGGGACGGATAAGTTTGCGGTCTTCTATCTTGACGGGGGAAAGGTTGTTAACTCTGAGGGCATAAACTTGTCTATGCCCGTCAACTTAAGGACCCTTTCCGAGGCTGAAACATACCGATACCTGGGTATGTCACAGAACATCGGTATCGATGAGGCTGGTATGAAACAGTCAGTTTGCTACGTGTTTTATGCACGCTTGACCAAAGTGCTTAACAGCCTTTTGTCAGTTGTGAATAAGACAAACGCATATAACGGCTGTGTCATGCCTATCCTCATCTATACCTTTGGCATACTTAGGTGGAGTCGGACTGAACTAAACGCCCTGGATAGAAAAGTCCGCACTACAATGACGTCCCATAGGATGCATCATCCGAGATCTTCGGTAATGAGGCTGTACTTGCCACGAAAGCATGGTGGGCGTGGCTTCTTGAGCGCGCTCACAATGCATAATCGCGAAGTGTGCAGCCTCCGTCATTACTTGCTGGCGAGATCGGATGATCCATTTTATAACGACGTCATTTCTAGTGATAACGGACTTACCCCTCTATCCTTAGCCAACGAGCAATGGTAGGACCCGGCAGTATAGAGTATTTTCGACCGAGAGACCGTATGGAAGGAGAAGGAGCTCCACGGGAGGTACTACAGGGCTCTACGTAAGCGCCACGTAGATACAGCCGCCTCCCTCAACTGGCTACGTTTCGGTGACCTCTTCGGGGAAACCGAGGGTTTTGTCTGTGCAATACAGGATCAGGTTATTAAGACCAACAACTATCGGAGATACATCCTAAAGGATGGCACTGTCGACGCCTGTCGAGTTTGTCGCCATCCCGGGGAGTCACTAAGTCGTGTCATCTCCGGTTGTTCGGCGCTGAGTTCGGCGGAAATTCTGAGTATTTGCACAGGCACAACCTACTAGCCAGAATTCTACACCAGGAGCTCGCTCTGAAATACGGTCCCGTGGACCGGAAATTGTCGTATTACAAGTACTTACTGGAAGCCATGCTCGAAAATGATCATGCCAGGCTTACTGGGACCGAGCCATCATCAAGGACAGGACTATTCTTGCGAATAAGCCTGATATTGTGATGATGGACCGGGCACAGTCAAGGATATTTTTGGTCGACATTACCATTCCGTATGACGAGAACCTCGTAAAAGCCGAAACAGATAAACGAACAAAATATCTGGACCTGGCTCACGAGGTGACCGACATGTGGGGTGGTATGCCGGCCGAAATTATTCCTGTAGTCGTCTCTGCGAATGGGCTTATCCCAATCAACCTCTCGGGTCATCTGAGGCGACTGGAACTCAGTGACGGACCGCTCCGGGCTCAAATGCAGAAGGCGGTGCTCCTCAATACCACCCGCATTGTCCGCCGGTTTCTGTCCCTTTCCTCCTAACCCTCGGCCGTTTGGTCTCCCCTGTCGAGGGCTTCCATCTGGTTGGGCTTTTAATTATTTATGTATTTTTGTATTTATTTTATTTTAATTATATTTATATATATATTTATCTTTTCATTTTAATTTACAATTATATATTTTTAGAACCTAACCAGGTGAGAAATTTATATAGATACCCCACATAATAATAATAATGATGAGAAATTTCTGCCACGGCGGCATACCTCAACGGAGGCTAGCCATCGGCGCAGGACGTGATTATAGTGCCCAAGTGTATGCGCAAGCACAAGTGCACTCTCTATTTTCTCACTCTCATAATCCGATCAGACGATAAACCGACACGACCGGAGAGAGATCAGGACCAATGGCTTTACGTGCTTTTTGAGGCACGGGGATGAGACACCGCCAACTTCCTGACTCCGAGCAACTACTGAGATTTCTTGACGGAAAAACTCAATAATTAATTTTATGGCCCGACCAAAGATTCGAACCCATGACCTCTTGATCAGCAGTCGCACTACTACAATCACTAAGCCAACTATGCAATCAAAATATATCTATGTACCTATAAAAACAAAATAAGCTATGATCAACACAAAATCTTTGTAAAAAAGTGATAAAAACAAGTACACTTGTTTATGACTCATGCAAACACTTAAATTTCATGAAATTCACGACACACTTGCTATAACCTAACACACAAATCACATATGACCACAATGACAGCGCGTGGCATACTAATGGACTTATTTAGTAAGGTACACTGAAGCCGAAGGCGCAGGAATAACGTGAATTTCGTATTTTCTAGGATCGTGATTTTGCCGTCGTAATTTATACGATATATTAATTATTTAGGGTTAAAAGTAAATTATAGCAAGCGCTTCTTTCCCTTTATTATAATAGGTTTTTATTTTTTGGAACACAATATAAATGAATTAAATCAATCAACTGTGAAAAAACCTTCTTCCACGTACCATAATTACAGCCATATCAAGGAAAAAAATCAATAGTTAAAACAGTAATTTGAATAAAAATCCATAATAGCAGAAATCATAAAAAGGTGTAACTAAAAAAAGAAACATTATAAACTCTATGTCTCTTCCACAACTAATATGAATCTAACGAGATACGTTAAAACGTTTAGGCTATAGAGCATTCCGAAGGAACCGACATACATAAAGTACATACACTCGAAAAACATCACCACCAAAACGATACGAAGCAAATTTATAATTGATTATGAAAGCTGTAAAATATTTATACGGATTGGAATTACAATCGACTGCACAATGTAAAACTTCCAAATTAGTCCGTGTGTGAAAACATCGCTTATATAATATTATATATGAAATTCTTTGCAGTGTACGTTGCTATGCTCTGATTTCCTGTAAATTCCTACGTTGACTCGCGTGGAATGTTTCGCGATTAACATTTTCTTATCGGATAAGGGCACTGTTATTCAACGTTTCACACGTATAACGCTTTATTTTTGCAGTTTTAATCACATTTTGTTTCCTCTCAGATGATTTTTATTCCTGAAACGTCATCATTATCGTCACTACAAAACCCCTCACAAGTTGTATGTCGATCCCCCTCTACAAGTTGTCTAGTTATGTTTTATTTCAATACATCTTACAAAAATCCACTTCTGAGCATAGGCCTCCCACCTATATTGTCTTATTAGGCTTGCATCACACTGTTGCCTCATATGACACCTATGGGACGAAATGGGAAAGTGGAAATTCTTACACCAGCAATACATGGATGAAATTTTAGTTTAATACCTAGAATATTACGGATACGTTTAAAAAGTTAAAATTTTTGCATGAACAATTCAAAACTGGGATTAGGTTTTGGGTTCGCTTATTACGACAGTTACGTTATCGCATTACGCCAGTCTGGGTCGAAGCTCTCACGTTCCCACAACTTATCTGTTTCAGCAGTTATAACCGTCGTAGTATTATGGTAGTACATTGTTGATAATTAAGATTTAGCATTAACCTCTATTAAGTAGCCAGGTATAATTCGTTTTAACAATATAGGATCAGACATGACTTTCGAAAAAATACTCCAGTTTCTAACCGGTTCTTCACTAAGAAGATTTTGTTTTCGCCAATCAGTGTAGCATTTCTTATAGATTATGCACGATAAACGGGCACACAGTTCACGCGATGGTTTGTTGATGCGGTGACTCATAGAAATCTACATCTAACATAGATTAAGAATCGAAATTCAGCTGCATTAATACTAAAGGATCTCGGTATTTATACAATAACCATACTAAATGCAGTATTCTTAAGCTGCTATTTCTCACTGTTATTCTGTGAGAGCGTGATTCTTCCGCGGTCGTGTTAAAACCATGTTATAGCTGCAGCATGGCTCTACCACGTATAAATCAACTTGAACTTATTACAAACAATTGTTACGTAGAATGTGCAAAATTCTTCTTAACGTTTAAAATTTCGCACATTCTGCTTGTTGAATCTGAATCCGTTAAATAACCTCTTGGAGTGGTTTATTATGTTATTTATATCAAACTGCAATCAAGTCTCAATGGAGTTTTACTGTTACAGCCTATCAAAATTCCATTACTGAAGGCTGGCCTCCTCCATAGATTACCTCATAGGTGGATATTTTCTATGGTTCACATGCTAGGCGGGCAAGTTAACATTCGCAGGTTTTTTTTAATTTTTGAGTTGTATAAGGGAAGACGCTACTGGCCATTCCCTGGTTGGTTTTCCTCTGTGGCCTCTTAGGACTTAGACTAATAAATATGTTTATACCACTACCAAGTGGTTTTCAATAGAGCTTTATATTGGTGCAAATACTATTCAAATTTTCTAAATTTAATATTTATAAAAAATATAATATATAATATCCGCGTGATAAATAAAATAATGTGTCTTACCAAGTTTGAAAAGCACCTGGCGCCCTCTCTTAATTGCGTCCACTATCTCAGTTACCACATATCCCAGCACCACTACTGCCAACACCTGGAAATACAAACTACCGTTGATAAAACGACACATGTTTAGCCTCTAAACTAGACATCGTCAGGTGAAGTATAATGCGTTGGCTACTAAGACCGCAAAGTCTACTATTTTAATATTTTCTTTCAAGTAAATAACTAAAAAGGTTTTAAAAAGCATGAAAACTAAATAGGATTTTCTTCTCGTTTGTTTCATAACTAGTTTTTAAACACTAAAGGCATGTTTCTGTCGTGTTATAATTTCATATAAATACTTCCTGGGGTTGTTTTTGAATAATAAAATTTTCAAAGAACGTTTCCATTCGGAAAAAATTGAAATATTTAATACATAATCTAAGTCAATATGGGCCACTATATCTCAGGGACAGCGTGCTCGCCTTATAACTTCAAATTATGCTAGGGACCTTAATTTGAATCCTAAGGGGTTGGCCATATAAACTTTCTACTGTTATTAATTGTTATCGGTCTTCGTATTGCTAATAGAAAATTAAATGAATGTAAATGACATATCTCAAAGTTAACGTGTGACTTTACAATAATTAAATTTATTTTTATAGTTTACTATTAGTATAATGGCCATCGTAGTAAGTCCACTTAGCCAACAGTCCCGTAGACATAGCTGAGATGACTAAATAAAATTGTTTACGCAAATAGAAAATAAAAAAAGAAATGAAATCAATGCTGGAAGAAATGTATGCGTGATAGAGCCTTGCTGCAGCTATATTATGGTTGTAGCACGAATGGGTCGGCTTGACCGGGGTAGGACCAAGTTCTCACAGAATACCAGCGTGAGATAGTAGCTTAATGATGCTGTGTTTCGCATGGTAATTGCAGAGAACCGGAGACCCTTTTAATAGAAACCAGACTTTCCATCTTAGCCCTTAGGGGAGTTAACTGAGGGTCAATGTAGAGGGACAATGTCTATAGGCCACATTATGCACTTACCATCAGGTGGACTGTGTACTGGTTTGTCACCCTTGTACTATAAAAACACATACACATGAAAAACATAATTCTACTTTTAGGGCAGTTTATGTATCACTAGTTTAATTACTTACGAGTATTAAGTCGTGGCTCTAATTGTTTCATTCACTTCGTAATATAACCATTAATTGACATTGTTACGTTAAATTCTTTAAGTATATTAATTTTTATGTTGATAGTAATTTTTACGATTATTTTGTTTGCACCTTTTATCTTACTAGGTACAATCTTGTTAACATTTGAACTAATTCAATTTAAATAGCTTTATATTGGTGTATAACCTTCTTTTACTTAACTCTAAGCTACATAAATTAACATTCAACGTTGCTTTAACACGTAATGTTTAACTTAGCCACTTACAGTGTTCCGCGTGTTCCACGACCAATGTAACTATTCCGAACATTTCGTGTGAAAACTTTTATCGAATCAGTATCTGTTGTACTCCTTGAATTACATGATAACATGCAATATTAAGCAATCTCTCCACCTAGCTGTGCCCAGACGCGTTGCAATCCCTCAGCAACCCTCGTAATCACGTACAATAACCTATCAATTTTTCGTAGTAATCGGGTAAATTTTATGGGAATAATTTTTTTATAGAAGAGGGGGCAATTGAGCATGCATCTGATGTTAAATAACTACCACGGCCTATTAACAACCGCAACACCAAGGAAATTGCAGGTGCGTTACCGGCCTTTTAGAAAGGAGTAAGCTCTTTTTTGCAGGTCCCTAAGTCGTATCGGCCCGGAAAATTAGCCGACAGTATACAATTACACAGATAAGTTGGAAGAGGAAGAAAACTCCTAGTAAAACGCACAGTAGTGAACCACCAAGCATCCAGATGGTTAAGATTGTATCGTGAATTTTGATGCAATGTGTGTGAAATTTGGCGGCTGGAATTAATCCAAGCAATTCCTCGCAGCGCAAAGCCAATTCATCGAGCCGATCGGAATGAACTCGGTCGTCGACGATGTGGACCGCTCTACACTGGATACAACCAAGTGGAAAGAGCTGGTTTTTGGTTGCCCCGGCCCAGAGATGAGAACTCTATTCCATGTGAGGCTGAACTTGCTTGTGCCGCCATGAAATACTGTTTCACACTGCTGAGCTCGCCATGCGTTTTAGATGCCAATTTGGTCTTCCCTTCTAAGTGGTTACTAGCAAAATGCAAATGCACACTACTCTTTATATCGACGCCCAGGACTCCGATACTAGGCAACAAGCGAAGGAGTTCTAAAGTAAGGAAAGTAATGTTACAGCCTATATACGTCCCACTGCTGGGCACAGGCCTCCCTCATTTCTGAGAGGGTTTTAGGGCAAGGAAGTGTCCGCCGCGCTGCCCCAATGCGTGTTGGCGAACTTCACATGTCTTTGAAATATTTTTTTCTTATTCCTCAGACATGCAGGTTTCCTCACGTTGTTTTCCTTCACCGCAGAGCATGTGGTAAATCAGCACTTAAAATTGCAATTAACAATTTCGTTGGTGCCAGCGGGGATCGAACCCGGGTTATTCGCTGTACTGGCTTGCTTTCCTTACTTTTCTATTGCATCCTTCTTTCCAATTAACCGCAAAACAAAACTTATGGCGCCATCTGTTGGCCCACAACAAAAGCGTCTGTAAAAGAAGTAGACGCGATCGATACCCACATGTAATCGAGACTCAAGACGAACTACATCGGTAATGGCTGTTCTTGTCTAATACTTCCAATGTGAAAATCAATGTAAATAGCGTTAGTGAGTGTGCCGGGTCGACCCAGATGTGTGCATAGACTATATAATCACGTAGGAGTGTGGTCAAGGAAGACTGAAGCCTTCCACATCCGAAGATATCGTTGAAGCCAAGTTGGAGTTGATCGCCGCTGCCGCTAACCGTGAGTTTACCTATTTCATTTACCCTTCCTGGTGGGCCAGACTAATTTTCTCTCACTGTAGGTAAATTAAGTAGCAATTCCAAAATATGTTTCTAATTACTTTTATTTCAAGTAAGAAGTGTCGCGATTACTACAAAAAAGTTCAATCCGCGCATTTTTTTCTATTCTAACCTTTATTCATAGTGGTCCGTACGAGCGCGAATGTCCTATGGTATTGTGGGTTTAATTCATTCGAAAACTCCAAAATTACAGTTCATAGCAATTCAAATTAAAAAATAAAATTTTTACAAATAAAACTTAAGTAAAGTACTTATTTCATTGTCTTAATTTGAACGATATAATAAGAAGCAACTTACTAAATTTATTTGATATAATTTAAAAATAGGCAGAATTATTCTCTGATATTGATTACAAGAATTATAATTCATTTTGTAGTAACTAAACACGGAGGTAGTAGGTTAAAAATTTTACACCACATATTCAATACTGATCGTTGTTTCAATAGGCGTGGCACAATATATATCTACCTATTAAAAGCGACATTATTGGTTGGTTAAAAAATTAGGTTTGTTTTAAATTTACGGTTTTATTATTTATAACTTCAAACATAATGACAGATAAAACAAAGTCGAACGCTAGTGAATTTGAGAGACAACTCAAGTTGCTTAATATTCAAAGAGAATATGCATTTCGAGAAATTCAAATAATATATGATTTATCGAAGAATATCCAAACGGATACAACTGCTACGTCTCAATTCGAGGCTAGGTTTAAGCGTATTGATTTAGTGCGTAAAGAATTCTTGGATTATACGAATCAAATAAACGAGTTAAAGTTAAAATTAAAGCCGGACGATATTATTGATATGAAGCCCGTGATTGCCTTTGACGACATGTACTACGCCGTCGATGCCGCCAGGGCTGCTCTAAGCGAGGGTCGCACTCGAGCCGACGCGCAATGCGATCCGGACCCGAGTTTGACTTCCGGATTATCATATCATAGTATGAAACCATACGCGCAAGCACGTTTACCAAAACTCGAATTACCGAAATTTGATGGAAACATTGAACATTGGCAAACTTTCTTCGATACATTTTCCACACTTGTACATGAAAACAATAATATAAGGTCAATCGAAAAATTTCATTATTTGTTGACGTGTCTCTCGGGCTCGGCGCTGTCAATCGTGACAGGAGTGCCAGTTACGTCTGACAACTACCAAATTGTTTTTGAAGCTCTTATCGAGCGGTTCCAAAATAAACGAATTTTGGCCGCAACGTACTTGAATAAAATTTGTAGCTTTATTCCTTTGAAGTCTGGTAACTTTGGCGATTTACGTAACTTAACTAATATGTTGAATGAAACCGTTAATGCTCTGAAAGCTATGAAAATTAAGAACCTAGATGAGTTTATTTTATTTTATTTAGCTGCACGTGTTTTAGATTCTGATACGCGTAAACGTTTCGAGATGCAAAACGGGGAGCAAATTCGTACCTTTTCTGATTTATTAATTTTTTTACAAAGTTATGTTAAAGTGCTAGAAGTTAGTCAACCGGGTAATTTTTCCGACTCTGTTTTTCAATCAGGACAGTTGCATAAAAATTCTGTGCGTGCCACCGGAACACGAAATAGTCACAATAATAAACAATATCACAAAACTACATCATTGCCTTCGAACACTGCTATAGGTTCAAATGCTGCAAATAAAACAGCTGATTGCCTGTGTTGCGGGGCGCCACATGCGCTTTTCAAATGTCCGAAGTTTCAAGAACTTGATATTTCTGAAAGATATGGCTTAGTGTCTAATAAAAATACATGCTCAACTTGTGGTGAGCGTCACCATTCGTTGCTCCACGATGGCACCGCCATTGTTGCTGTTCCGTGTTGCTCCACTGGCAGGACTATCGATAAAACAGCAGCTACGGCTGACGACTTAACTGCGACTGCGAGCTCCGTGACTACCAGCGCTCACGTTGTTCACAGTCGTGCTCTCGTTCCACTCGGCACATGTGTAGTGCGCGTGCGCGGTTGCGGTGCCCCCGCTCAGTATACTACTGCCCGCGCACTTATTGACAGTGGAGCTCAAGATAGTTTTATGACGTTATTACTCGCTCAACGTTTAGGGTTGCCCATTCGTCGCTGCAATTTAGCTGTAGCAGGCTTAGGAAAAAATGTAGTGCATCAAACTAAGGGTGAAACTTCATGCGTGGTAATGCCAACGGATTCTGATTGTCCAAACTTCACTATTAATGCTATAATAATGAATACCATAACAAGTAAAATGCCTGTCGTAGAAGTACCTTCTGGGGTTCGTGCAAATTTCAAACATCTAGTTCTAGCAGACAAACAGTTCGACAAACCCACTAATATAGACTTGCTGCTGGGCGCAGAACTATCCCATAAAATTTATGATGGCCAACGCCTAGAAATAGGTCCTGGTTTACCAGTCACTCTACACAGTGTCTTTGGGTGGGTGCTCACTGGCAAAATTAATTACAGCTTTCATTCTCCACCTATGGTGTCTTCCCTCGTTTCTTCCACGCGGCTTTTGAATGACGTGGTCAAGCGTTTTTGGGAGGTCGAAGAACCACCGAAAACATTTATAGCGAACCCCGAAGAGGTAAAATGTGAGGAACTATACTCCACTCTTGTGTCACGTAAACCTGACGGTCGTTACGTCGTCCCTTTGTTACTGAGGAAGCCTTGTGATGATCTGGGTGATTCTTTCGATATGGCAAAATCACGCTTATTCAAACTCGAAAAGCGACTTGAGCGCAATGTAGAATTAAAAAGGGACTATTCTGATTTTATGACGGAATATTCAGATCTGGGGCATATGCAACCCGCAGACGTTGGATCAGGCAAATTTGTAATTCCGCATCAGTGTGTACTCCGCCCTCAGAGTACTACGACAAAACTACGTGTCGTTTTTGATGCAAGTGCCAAAACGACGAACGGAAAATCATTAAATGATATCGTATACACTGGTCCTAAGCTACAAAACGACATTGTCGATACACTGACAAAATTTCGTCTTCACGCAATCGTGTTCACCTCCGATATTTCGAAAATGTATCGCAATATAGATTTACGTCCGGAAGACCGAGGGTGGCAACACGTGTTGTGGAGAAATTCTCCAGCTGATCCCGTGCGTGAATTCGAATTAAATACAGTGACATACGGTGTAACTAGTTCACCGTACTTAGCCATTCGTACCCTGCATCAACTAGCGGTCGATCATGCTTCTGAGTTTCCTCAAGCGGCTGACGTTTTACTTCATGACACTTTTATGGATGACATTACGACGGGAGCGCCATCTTTAAAACAAGCACTTGAGCTGAAAAATGAACTTATTAAACTACTGAGCTGTGCTCAATTTGAGCTGCGTAAATGGAGTAGTAATTCGGCCGAATTTATTGCAGCTCTACCGTCCAAACATTGTCAAATACCCAGGGTCTTTTGTGATGAAAATCACGACCACATCCTTAAAATTCTGGGTATCCAGTGGGACCCCGTAGAAGACTTCTTTACGTATTCGTTTTCAGAGTTCAATTCCAATTTAACAAAGCGTGCAATATTATCAAATATCGCTCGCATCTATGATCCAATTGGTTGGCTAACTCCTGTCATTCTAATAGCCAAACTATTGCTTCAAGATATGTGGCGCCTTCAGCTGAGTTGAGATGAACCCGTTCCACCTGAGGTCGCTCACCAATGGCACAACTTTCTCTCTGAAATTCAACTTATAAAACAGATTAAACTGACTCGTAGAATTACATATGATGACGCCGAAAGTTATCAATTGATTGGTTTTTGTGATGGCTCTTCAAAGGCATATGGATGTTGTGTGTACTTAAGGACAGTTCGTGCCAACCATTTTAGAACGCATCTGCTGATTGCAAAATCAAAAGTCGCACCCCTAAAACCATTAACGGTTAACCGTCTAGAACTTTGCGGTGCTGTACTTTTAGGGCGAGTTCTTAAGCACATGCAAAAATTGCTGTGAGTTAAAATCCCTGTCAGTAAAGTGATTGCCTTTACTGACAGTAGCACAGTTCTAGCATGATTACATACGGAACCTCATAAACTAAAGACTTTTGTTTCCCATCGTGTTGCGAAAGTCGTCGACGATGTATCCTTGGATAGCTGGCTACACGTATCGACATATGATAATCCTGCCGATCATTGTAGTCGAGGTCTCAGTGGTTCACAACTGGCGACATGTTGTATGTGGTGGTCAGGTCCAAGTTGGCTCGCTAACGATTCCTCCACTTGGCCAATAAAGTTCAAATGGGAATCACAAGCTTCCGTACCAGAGTTGCGCTCTACTGCTCATGTGTCTCAAACGGATAACGGCTCTACTGAGCTTGATTTTATTAGTGGACTCTTAGACCGCTACTCCACGCTATCCCGCGTTCAGCGTGTGCTAGCTTGGTGTTTGCGGGCTGTAGCAGCGTTGAAACGAAACTATAAAACTAAGAATTTCTTGAACGTATCAGATCTGGAGCAGTCTATCGTCTATATGGTTCGACATGAACAAAAACTTCATCTTACAGAGGAAATCAAAGCCACCAAAGCCGTTAAAAAACTGAATCCCTTTATTGATGATGAGTAATTGCTGCGAGTGGGGGGCCGTCTAGAACAATCTAATCTACCCGCAACCGCAAAACATCCCGTACTGTTGCCAAAGGCGTCTCGCTTATCTTTGCTTATTATAGATTACTTTCATGTTAATTACTTACACTGCGGTCCTCGTACTCTTCAATCGATTATTCAGCGAAGATATTGGATGATACTTGGCATTCGTAACTTAATTCGGTCGCGTTTATCCAAATGTATTGCATGTTTTAGGGTAAAACCCGTTGCTTGCCAACCTTTAATGGGAAATCTTCCGTCGCCTAGAGTACAATCAACGCGGTGTTTCCAAAATGTGGGAATTGACTTTGCCGGTCCATCCATAGTGAAGGAAAGTCGTAGACGAAACGCTCGTACGTACAAGGCCTACGTGTGTGTATTCGTTTGCCTTGCAGTAAAGGCTATCCATCTTGAGGCAGTAACCGAGCTATCGACTTCTGCCTTTCTGGCGGCGTTAGATCGCTTCGTATCTCGTCGTGGCCTTTGTACCTTCATGGTGACCGACTGCGGCACTAACTTTATTGGTGCCCGGCGCTACCTTAACGAACTACAACAAATGGTTTATAAGAACAATGATTTGCTTGAGTTTAGTCGAAATATTGTCTGGCGTCTGAACCCTCCTACCAGGAGTAATTTTGGTGGCATATTTGAGAGCGGTGTAAAATCAATGAAGTTCCACTTAAAACGCGTTATAGGGTCACAAATGTTGACATTCGAGGAGCTAATAACGATCCTTACTAAAGTCGAAGCCGTACTTAACTCGCGACCGTTGTGCTGTCTATCCCCGGATCCTAATTAGGTCGATATTCTTACACCTGGACATTTTTTGGCCCACGGTCCTCTTATATCGTTACCAGAACCTGAACTCTCTAATGAATATATTTCCCCGCGGACCCACTGGCAGATGTTGCAAAAAATTACACAGTCCTTTTGGCATATTTGGCAACGCGATTATCTCCATACCTTACAGCAACGCGCTAAATGGTTTCGAGAACAACCGAATGCTCACGTCGGAGATATTGTATTAATTGTCGATAGCAATTTACCACCACTAGAGTGGCGTTCAGGTAGAGTTCAAGACGTGCATCCCGGCAAAGACGGTGTAGTGCGTGTAGTCACCCTACGCACTACTAATGGACTCCTTAAGAGACCAGTGAATAAACTGTGTCCTCTACCATTAAATCAATAATATACCAATACTTGCCAATTTTTTTCTCATAATTAATATTATAGTCTTCTGTTATTTAGCTGGTAGATTTAGTTGTTAAATTATGTTGCCTTATATACCATTCCAATAGGTATGCAACTAAAATTTAATTGTGAATACTATAGTAAGTTAGGTACATATTATTCTAAGCTAGCTTCTATTTTTTAGTATTTAATTTTATAGTGAGAACTGCTATTGATTATTTACTCATGAAATCTGAAACGATTTCAAGTGGGGGGAATTATGTACTGGCTTGCTTTCCTTACTTTTCTATTGCATCCTTCTTTCCAATTAACCGCTAACCGTGAGTTTACCTATTTCATTTACCCTTCCTGGTGGGCCAGACTAATTTTCTCTCACTGTAGGTAAATTAAGTAGCAATTCCAAAATATGTTTCTAATTACTTTTATTTCAAGTAAGAAGTGTCGCGATTACTACAAAAAAGTTCAATCCGCGCATTTTTTTCTATTCTAACCTTTATTCATTCGCGTTCTGTTATATTTACAGCGAGCGTTAACCATCTGAGTTACCACGGCTCACGAGAATTAGTTCTATTTAGTAGTAAACTCGCCAACTTGAGTCTTCTGGGGATTAAACTAGACTAGATTTAGAAGTTCCCAACTCGAGACTTCAAGTTCAGCAAGGACTTAACGTGGTTACTCCAGCACATGGAAACTTGCAGCTAGCTCAAACAAAGAAGGTTGTTGTCACTCTACGGACTGAGATGGAGTGACTTAAAGCCTGTATTTATATCAATACTAGGTAAGAGGGTGACCTACCGGACAAACTAACAGACAGAAATGGTAATTATTCAGTTTATACATAAACTTTAAAATTTGTTATTATAATGTCGCTGAAAGAACGCTGTTCTTAAAAAAAACAGATATGCGTGTTATGATGTGTATATAAATTAAATGTAAATAACTAAAAACAAACTACGATAGGAAACTTTTAATAAAAAAGTATTAAACAAGAATATGACGTCAATTTTTTTGAATCCTTAAAAAGAACTTTCAAATTTTTACAATAAGTTTATTGCAAAAATTTTGTGAGCTTATGTAGAGTCATGCTGCAGCTATATTATGTTTGCAGCACGAATGGGTCGGCACGACCGTTTAAGTGTTTTCCGAGACACGGGCTTGAAACACTAGCAACTTCTTGACTAAAATAATTCAATTATGTATTTTTGGCTCCATCCGGGATTCGAACCCGGGACCTCCAGATTAGCACTCACATTTACGACTGCTATGCCAACGAGGCACTCAAACGGTTACACTCTGGTAATTGCTATAGGTTTTTCATTTTCTGAAATAGCAGCATAATGCTGCGATGTTCTGTATGGTGCGCAACGGGAGAGACCCTTTTTACTTGTAGGTAGGCATATCACCTTGGTCATCTTCAATGGCAATAACGCATCTAAATTTTGACGTCTCAGTGGCGCAGTGACTTAGCTATGAGTTACAGCGCTAAGGGCCGTGGGTTTGAATCCCGCACGGAACAAGTATTTGTATGGCTTACAAGTAATTGTTCCAGCTCTGGATGTTTGTCCTTGTGAAATGTGTGTTTGTAAACAGTCCTCACGATACAAGAGAAAACCCTAGTGTGGAGGTAACGTTATAAAAAAAATCTTAATTAATGATAGAGGTAGATTTCAATGAGCCACAATATCTACATAACATTCCATGGTATCTACTTACCATCGGTAAAAAAGTAAATTTATTACGCAATCATATTGCATTTACTTGGTGCTAGGAATCCTTTTCTGGCTGGGAGTCCATCTATGTTCTAACCTCTTTTCTTTTTCTATCGCCAAACAACACCTGCACTGCCGTATTTCGATCTGTAGTGCATATAGAGCAAGTGCGATTACAGGCTGTGAGGCATTCAACGTTAGCCTTCAGAGATGACAACGCATTTGTCAACGTTTTAGTTGGTAGCCACTTACCTGGTGGAATTCACGTTGGTTTGTCACTTTAATATTTAGAAGGAATGTAAATATTTAAAAGTAATAAAAAATAAATTACAGGTATGTGTACATTTTATATTTTTGTGATAAAAAGATTGAGTAAGACTAAAAATAAGTAAATAAATACATTTCTATATTTTTATAATTATCCGTTTGTCTGTCTGTTTACGAACGTATCACGTTTAAAGTACTTACTTATATTTTTCAAAAGTCTTGTCTCTGGTAGTTTAGGCGAGTTGTTGCTGAAATGAAACAAACTAATTTAATAGCCTTTGAAACGAAAGCCTTTAGTAATATAATCGTCACAATCAGTCTATAGCAAATATCACGATATTTTTTTTAAATTAAGTTGACAGAGGAATTACATTCCACCACATGGTGAGAGGCCACAGTAGCCTATGGACATTTGCAACCTACTTTAGAGACACCTCTGGGGAACTCGTTTTTATAAATGTTTCAAATAAACAACGCAATTATCAAATTTATTTTGCCAGTTCCAGTTTTGATCAAGAGCAAACGCTTCATAATATAATTATATTAAATAGGCAGCTGCCAGTTGGCGAGAACGCTTATAAAATTAAGATAGTTTTAATTTGAATTCAATTGACTTTTTAAATTACTTTGCTCACACACCGTTACGGTGTGATAAAATTGTCATCGAACTATATTATATCGTTCTTGTGTGAATAACTTTCAATATCAAGAACTTTTGTGATATAAAGTGTATATTATCCTTCACCATCGTCTGCATCGCAGTCGCCGGCCTACCAGGGTCCCAATTATTCACAATCATCACCATCACCACATACTTCCTCACAAGCACCAAACACTCAAATTAATTGTAATGCACAACAAACGCCAAGTAGTAATCTGGCTTCAGATACAACAACATTAAAAGAGTTTTATGAGTCTCAAAATGAATGTACCTAGTTTCTTAAAATAAATATTATTATGAACGTAGCAACCTACTTTTACTTCTTCCCTTAATTATTGTACTATGGCTTTGCAGACGTCGTCAACGCTTCTTGAGACTGTTTGTTTTGAAACCTTAAATAAGTATGAGAGGCTTTTGTAACTATCTCCAGTAGCTAGAAATCTAAGTGCAATAGCAAATCTTTCTTGAATTGGAATGCACTGTCTCATGTTCGTATCAATCTTTGAGATATGAGGGCCAATCTTATTACATCACAAAAGTTTGATCTAGTGTCATTATCTAGAAAGAATTATACTAGTATTTATTTTTGTTGGTGTAAGGTGTGTGGTTTAAGGCGACTTTCTTTTAAGAAAAAGGAAGAAAGAAGATATTTTTTAGCTTCAATAAAGTGAAAGGTTAATACAGGTGAATATATTGTACGTGAAAAATATGAATATTTCCTATAGCGTCATTAGGTGAAGAAAACATGGAGGCAACACACAGTGTAGGTAAATATTTAGCGCCATTACGCACTGATTGATTATCGAACCACAGAAAAGCCTTCTGTCATTATGTTGACTTTAATCCAAAGGACATTTGTAGTTGTGTGTTGTTGTGTACAGTTATGTTAGGGAGGAGGTGGAGTTGGGGGTGCATGTTATCGTTATGTGGTTTTCTGCAGGTGTCATCCGCTCACCTAGTGGTCAAATGATTGTATTGCAATACCCCACTCAATATTGTAGGAACTCCCTTATCGTATTGTGAACCTTTTACAGAAGACCCTCTTTAGCTATATATTAATGAGTTGAATGCCTTTCTGTAGTCTATCAAGGTGGCGTAGAAGTTTCAACGATTGCACTCAACTTGCTCAAAACTGCGTCAATAAGGAGTGGTTCCTTATTTCCAAACCCACCGCCCCAACATACGTTCTGAGTGCATGAAATCACCTAATTTGAGTTCAGTGACGCGTACGGCCAAGCATCAGAGTGAAACTTGAATAGGAGATGGACAATAGTATATTACTGATAATAATTCAAAATAATAAACAAATACGGTTCCCAATATCTCATTAGTTTGAAATATAGACGTTCTTTAGTTATTTATTTCTTTAGTGAATAAATAAATTAACTCATTTTTAACCCAAATGTCGCCATTTTGCATAATTACGTCCTTTAGTATTCAGTAAGTAATATTTTCGCAAGGAAACTAGTTTACTTGCGAAAATATAACTAATAGTTTTTCTGCTACGTTCGTAGACCTACAATAATAATTTAAGTACAACGTACTGCAAGGAAGTAAGTCTAAAAGAGAAATCCGCATCGCATTCGCATCCTTTGGGGTTAAATTCCTGCTATAAGGAACTCAGACGTGAAAAAGATACACGTATGCCTCTAAAGGAACGTTCACGTTTCACAGGTGAATGGATCAACGTAATGCAGTTACAAATGTTTATTACATTTATTGAAATAATATTTTTAGTTGATCAAAAAGTGGCGCATTGCAGGGACGTATGAGGTTATTATTAATTTATATTTCTTTTTTAAATAATACTTTGACTGTATTTTTCGATTTCGTAAACTGAATACTTAAGAAAAATATAAGTATTTATTAATAAAATACCTTTGTGGCTAAATAACGATCATCGGGAGCTTCGATCAAAAACCTTTCCACTTCATTCAATGTTAACATTTTCGACCTTTTAGTTGTAAAACCGTCTGACTGTCGTTTTAAGAAAGCATTTAGTTTTGGGTATTCACTTATATCCAACGTTGTTCCTTATTTTCAGCATACATTTTATCATCGAAAACCTCGACCATAACGTAGAAGGCTTTAATTTTGCTGAGAGTTCGGAGAAGTATGCCAACATAGTATTTTCTAAAAACTATTTGCTTTTTCTCTTCTCTCCAAGAAATAAATTCGTCGTATGGAGATATGTAGCGACTTTTTGACTTTTCCGGTAAAATGTTCTCCGAAGCATTTTGTGCAATTATACTGAGTTCCGGTGGTGTTAATTCAAATAAAATATTGTCGAAATTACTTATTTTGTGCAACAAACAACTTAAATTTGCAAAGAACATTTTTGGAAAATGGCGCCAGCCGTAAAAGAATATAAGCAGATATTTTTTTGTTTTCCTCACCTTTTCTGGGTAGGCAAAGGGAACTATGCCCATACAGCCAAGTCTTCAGTAGAATTTTTTATTGATATGAAATGAAAATGAAATTTAATGAGATGAAATGAAATGAAACCCAACCTAACTCATTGAATCAAATCATTAAATCTGATATTGAACCAAATTAGTAGCTTTTTTCAGAAATATTTGTATGAATCATAAACACTTCGTGGTTGGTTTTTTCTTTTTAATTGGCATTATTTTGACAGTTTGGAAAGAGATCGCACGAGTTCGGAAAAGGTAAAGAAAAAGCTCGAGTATGTAATAGCCCACATCCCAAATGCTATACGTCCCTGCAATACGCCACTTTTTGAGTAACTGTCATAAAATAATATTTTCGCTGGTTGCGAATTTAAATTACCTATCGTTAACATTCGTCTTGGAAATGCGACCTTCTTAATTTATGATTGAGTGTACTTATTTCTGACACTAAGCAGATCTGGTCTTATCAATTACGGTCTATTAGTACAGTATATATTATATTAATAGAGAGAGTATAAAATAAAGAGCCAGTATAATTACGGGCCGTAAAACATTCCATCTGATTCCTCGGAGGTGAGAACGCATATGTAGGCTTCTTTGATTGAAATTGGTTGCATGGTCTACAGAAAACACTTACATCGGGTGCCACTGTAAGTTCATTTTGTGATTTGGATAAACATTTGTACACGTTTGACAATTTTTATTTTAAATTGAATTTTAAATTAATTTAATCTGAACCAATAAAATATACTTTCTATGAAAACCGACCGGTTTCGCCTCACGGCGTCATCAGAGCACTATAAGTTTGTTTGCATTTTAAATTAATAAAAAAATAATTTAAACTTCTTCATACTTTATAAACACGAATTTAGAGTTCTAAAAACAAAATAGAGGCCAAACATAATTTTCCAAGTTCATTAATTCGTGGATATATCGCCCAATAAAATTTACAGTTTGTGACCCCTGGCTGTTGATTTATTATTCATTAACGGCAGTTTACAAGCATCCGTTAACGGAAGCTTTTCGGAACGTCTGACGTTAAGTTGTTTATAATGTTGGCTATTGCCAACAAATGTTCTTTTTTATAGGATAAGAGTGACAATGTAGCACACAGTTCAACTGATTTTAAGTGGTTGCTGTGGCCCATAGAGATCAGTTCTCGATTACGATGAGTTGCGAACGAATGCCTTGTTTCCAGTAAAAATGGTCTCCATTACTCTTTACTTAACATACGAGGCACAGAATGTTATGCTGCCATTTCACGCTGGTATTATAAATTTTCTACCAATTCAATGAATATCCAGAAGAAATCGCTAAGAGCGAACAGACCGCTTTTAATACACATAACATATTGCACTATACTTTTGATTCCAGTACGTATTTGTTGTACAATAAAGAAACTAAAAGAATAGCAACCCGGAGGCAGGAACAGTTGACGTTTTTTCACCCCATTGCCCGGAAATTACGTAAAGCCGTTGATCGTGCTTGTGTTACATTACCGTCCCATCGGACTATGTGAGTGAGGGAATAGAGTGCACCTGTGCTTGCGCATACATTTGTACACAATAATTCTATCCTGCATATATGACCTGTCTCAGTTGAGACTTGCCGCCGTGGCCGAACATTGGTGTAGAGAATATTTTAACAATAAAGTTGGTGGGCGTCAGATTCGACGTGTGACTTATTACCATTTTCAATTATGATATTTTCATAATTTGGTGTTATTTTATATTTTACTGTTAAAAATAACGAACGAGTAGGATTTTATTTGTTTAAGCTTAAGAAAATAAATCATTCAGCTAGTTAAAGCTAACACTAATATAAACATATTATCTTTTTGATTGAATGAAAAATTAGCTATTGATTTTACAATTACAATTTTGAGCTATTTTTAACTAATCAGTTTTAACAAATAAAACAATTTAACAATTATTGCCATCTTTATACACGTTCAGTATAAGGTAGTAAAGTAGTAAGTGTAAATAAACAGCAGACGTTTTTACTGGAAACGAGACATTCTATCTTATTCCTCAGGGGTGCCAACGCATTTGCATTTTAATTTTAAGGAGAGTAAATATAAATATGTGTGAGTCACAGTGTCCATTTACAATCAGGTGTACCGTGTTCTCATTTGGCACCCTTATTTTTTTAAAAAAATGCCCTAATGTAATGCGACATAACGATTTCACTTTAGTTAACACTCGATTTCTTATTCATCTAATTTACGTAACGCGGACTATATGAAAATGCGTTTTTAGGAAGTAAACTCCAATAAATAAGTTAATCAATATTTTAACTCTCACCAAGCATATTTAAATCACCACTTGAAGTTGTAAATAAAAATGTCAACGGTCCCATTGGGTTATTCAGTTGCTCGCGCGCTATAAAATACCGAGTAAATAAAATAAAGGGTAACCTACCCTAAGTAAGGTATCGTAGTTCTTAAATGGAAGTATATTTAAAGATTTTATCGCGTTTTATTTAAACTTTTTTCATTTCCAACCTTTTGGGTGCTTTACAGCACGAGAGGGACTGAGATGTTTAACGCCCCGTGTCATAGCCGTAGCCTTTCGTGATTATGGGTGCTGTAAAGCTGTCGGGAATTAAGAAGTAAAAATTAAGCGCGATTAAATCAGTAAAATTAATTTAACTTTATTTGTAGTAACGTAGTTCTTGTTTCACAGAGAGATTCTATTAAAAGTCAGTTCTATCGTCACAGGCTGGTGTTCGTCCCACTTTCCACAAGTTTGAATTCATTTGAAACTAAGTGCCATTCCACAACAGAACAACATATGGGATGCGGCTGTACTTTGAGGAATTTCGCATAGATTCACCATGGTAGCTAATGCAGATTATTATAGGTATTTTCAGTACCTTAAATACATTCCATATTAAATAACACAAATTTTTCCCAAAAAAGAAATAGAATTATTTTCATTAATATCAAATATTTAGGTAGGGTAGGCTCTTTGAGATTCAAGTCAAATGGAATTCAACAATCTAAGTCACTTAATTTGAATTATACGACCATTTTATATGTCACAAGTGCCAAGAGGCATTAAGTTTGTCCTTAGTTTTATTTCTAATTAAGATGTAATATTTAATTAATAAGGTGTAAATTTATTAATTTATATATAAATATTTGCAAAATCACCCATCAAGACCTATATGGCACTTCCTGTTGACCTGAAATCACGGAATTTGGATAGAAGCAAGGACTCATAGTACAATTAAATAAAAAATTCCGAAGAAAGTATTTTGTAATAACATCACTTAAAAATATTTATTGAAATCACAATTTTAAAATGTGACCGCATTCAGTGGGTCACCAGCTACAGCGCGTTTCACTCGTATCCCCCGCAACACAATATTTAACAGTGGCGACGAGCCTTACCCTCGTATTAAAAAAAATGTCGAACGGAAATTTCGGTATTTTGTCTGTTTTCGATCATAGTGTCATAGTTTCAGTCTTGGAAAACTTACAAGAACAGACATACACAGTGGTTCATAGCGAACTACATTGATATAGTTAATGATCCAGCGAGAATCAAGAGGCGAGCGATCTTGCTGGGCGCACTCACCGAGGGCTCATATAAGTTAGCGTCGGACTTGGTCCTTCCAAAAGAGCTACAAACAGTGCCCTATGAAGACATTTTAGGATTGCTAGATGCGCATTTCATTCCCAAACAGGTTGGGTTTGGAGAGCGTCATAAGTTTTATATTGCTACCCAACTACATGGCGAAACACCGTCGCAGTGGGCCGCGAGATTACGTGGACTTACCGCTAACTGTCAGTTTTCGAACGTGGAGGAGGCGCTACGTGATCGTTTTATTATGGGGATGCTGCCGGGACTTGAAAAGAAACGCATATACGCACAAGATTTCACGACGTTGACCTTAGTGAATGCGGTTGATATGGCTGAAAGTATGCGCAATGCGCGCGACGCCGCGAGCAGCGCTGGCGTCGGCGCCGCCGCCGATAGCGTCGCCGCCAACAACAGCTCTTTAAAATTAAGAAGAGAGAAGGTAAAAAGGTGAAGTGTGCAGTGTGTGGATACTCAAATCATAAAACGGCTGACTGTCGCTATGCTGACTATACCTGTAAAAAGTGTAAAGTTAAAGGGCATTTACGTAGAATGTGCACAAAAGTGAATTATGTGTTGGCAGGCGATGTAGGCAAGGAGGACGACGGTGAGTTATTTAATATTCGATCGCTTAAAGGTGAACCTATGGTAGAAACCGTATCAGTTAATGGGGTAAATTTAAGGTTCGAAATAGATAGTGGGTCAGCAGTAACGGTAATTTCTGAAAAAACATACAAAACTCATTTTAACGACAAACTCATTTTAACGACGTGCCGTTGTCAGCTACCGATAAAAGGTTAATGAGCTATACCGGTAGCGAGATAGCCTGCACGGGCGTCGCGAACGTGTCGGTGCGGTTCGGAGGCAGCACGCGCCCGCTGCGCCTGTTCGTAGTGCGAGGCGGGGGCCGCCGTTATTAGGAAGAGATTTTATTTCTTTGTTTAGATTACAACTGACACCGGTTAATTACTGTCAACAAATTAAAAATGAAATTGACTCATTACATTTACGGTATCCCGAAACTTTTTCAGGTAAACTAGGGTGTTTTAATAAATACAAAGTAACCCTTATCTTAAAAGACGATGCCCGTCCATGTTTTTTTAAAACCCGTCCTATGGCTTTCGCTTTGAGGGAAAAGGTCGACAAAGAACTCGATAAAATGGTGGAAATGGGAGTACTCCGTCCCGTAGAATATTCGGAATATGCGTCTCCCATCGTTCCAGTTTTAAAGCGAGATGGCACCGTGCGGATATGCGCCGATTATTCAGTTACCATTAATAAACAACTCGTCGTAGAACAATACCCCTTACCGACAATTAACGAGTTATTTTCAAAATTGTACGGTGGTAAACAATTCACAAAGTTAGATTTATCAATGGCTTACAACCAATTTTGTTTAGACGAATCTCAAAAAATAACATCCGCGGCCTATACGTATACACGAGGCTCGTGTTCGGTTTGGCGTCAGCTCCGGCGGTGTTCCAACGCGCCATGGCGTGCGTGGTAGCGGGGCTGCCGGGGGTGCTGTGCCTGCTCGATGACATGCTGATCACGGGCCGCGACGACCAAGAGCACATGGATCGGCTGAATGCGGTGCTGCAGCGGCTGCAGGATGCAGACTTGACGTTGAACAAAAATAAGTGCAAATTTTTCAAGTACGAAATAAAATATTTGGGTTACGTCATTACTAAGAACGGACTAAAAAAATCGCCAGAAAAGGTTAAGGCAATCATAGAGGCACCAGTGACTACGAACGTTTCACAGCTGCAATCCTTCTTAGGATTAGTAAACTGCTACAGAAGTTTCGTCCCGGGCGCCTCAACAATTTTATCTCCTTTGTACGATTTGCTAAAAAAGGGCACAAAATGGAATTGGAGTAAATTACATGAGAAAACTTTCAATAAGATTAAAAAAAAATATTGATTTCGGAACGGACATTAGCTCATTTTAATCAAAATGCAAAACTCTATTTAACTGTCGACACGTCACCAAATGGCTTAGGCGCGATATTATCGCAAATCGACGATGACGGATTAGAAAGGCCGATATCTTATGCGTCTCGTACCTTAAATAGCGCCGAGAAAAGATATTCTCAGATACAAAACGAGGCAACTGCGATAATATTCGGCGTGCGTCGGTATCATCAATACCTATACGGCCGGTCGACTCCATTCACATTACGGACAGACCACAGACCGTTATTGTCAATTTTTGGTTCACATAAAGGCATCCCGGAGGTATCCGCAAACAGATTGCAAAGGTACGCACTGTTCCTAAGTGCTTATAATTATGTAATAGAATATGTGCGTAGTTGTAATAATAGCGCAGACTTGGGGCTTTGGGGCCTGCGAAGTTTGTGTACAGTTGCGAGCATCACCGCCGCGGATACCTATGTCACCATGGCAGTTACCTCCCCGACCATTCTACAGGATACACCTGGATCTGCTGGGTCCGATAAACGGCCGTATGTATCTGGTCATAGTCGATGCCTACTCGAAATGGGGCGAGGTATTCGATATGTGTACCACAACTACTTCTAGTGCGGTAATAGACAAAATGCTCGAGTTTGTGTCTAGGTTCGGAATACCTCACACCTTGGTTTCTGATAATGGCACATCGTTTTGTTCCGAAGAATTCAATAGATTTTGTAATTTAAATGGTATAAAACATGTAAAATCGCCTGCATATCATCCAGCTAGTAATGGTCAAGCCGAGAGCTATGTGAAAATTGTTAAAAATCTAGTCTCGCAACAAGTAAAAATTCAAGAGAATGTAAAATAAGTATTCTACAATATCTTTTCAATTATCGTAATTCGATTCATTCTACCACAGGTTCATCACCAGCTCGCCTAGTTTTTGGGCACAAATTAAGATCGCGGTTAGACCTAATTAATCCAATACAGCCGACCCCCTTGTCTACAGAACTTGCCAATAACGTAAAGTCTAAACAGTGTTCGCAAGTTAAATCTTATGGTGATAAAATAAAAAAATCGTTTTCAACGGGAGAGTTAGTATTATTTAAAAAGTATTGTAATAATAATAAGGCATTCCATCTCAGTCCTCATGGGTGACAACGCATCTGCATTTTGATTTGTAATGGAAGATAGATGTAGATGTCTATGGGCCGCAGCAACCACTTACCATCAGGTGGACTGTGTGCTCGTTTGTCACCCTATTCTATAAAAAAAAAGTTTTCATGGGCTAAAGGAACAATTGTGAAAAAAATTGGTAACATGTTGTTTATTGTACAAGATTGATGTAACTTTAAACCTAGTTCGAAAACATGTAGATCAAATTATTAAAACAAACATTAATTTCAGTAGGGACCCTTATAATAAGCAACGTTGGCATCACCCTTGCGATATAGAAGACCCAGTCATAATAGAAAGAAATGACGTCACACCATTGCCACCACCTCCACGGTCTCTTCCGCAATCACCTGTGTTGGAGCCGTACGCGCAGACGTCTGCGCCACACTTTCCACCAGAAGTGCCATCACCCGTGCCATCTGAGAGAGTGCTCCAAGACGGTTTGGGGAGAGACGGGGGCAATGAACAATCTGCGGCATCACACACTCCTACTCCCTCCGAGTATGACCAGACGCCGTCAAAGTTTACGATAACAAGAGGTGTCCGAAGACCCGTTTATTCCGACGACAATGACGAGTTCTATGAGGCCGAAGAGAGTAACCAAGACGAGGTTCCGGCACATCGCAGGGTGCTTCGTCAGCGTCCAAAAATTAATTATAAAATATTTTAGTAGTCTTAAATATTAGGGGAGGAATGTTATGTATGTAAGATGTGACCGCTATTGAAATACATTCAGTGTGTCACCAGCCATAGCGCGTTTCACTCATATCCCCCGCAACACAATATTTAACAGAAATTAAATAGGTATACTCTCGGGGTAGACCTATTTAAATTTAGAAAAAAATCCAGGTGTAAGTTATTGATAAAACTATTTAATTTGAGATTTTGACATTCCACTCCAAAGTATTAAGATATCTGTAACTTTTTAAACTAAAGGCTGACTTGAAATAATAAAAAACTAAAAGAAAAAAGAGGTAGGGTTCCGTAGTTGCCTGTCATAGTACGTGTAACAAAAGGGAACTTCTTCATACTATGAGTCTATGAGCATATTGTGTACGTGATTGGACCGCTATAATGACTTAAATGGGCCCAAATAGGATTATGCGAGCTAAGTGATTATTTTTCAAGTGGATTCATACAGAGTAGTTTTCAAAAAAAATTAAAAAACCTTTTCGATTATAAAAATAATTATATCTGCATAAAATAATTCACATTGAATTAAACTAAATTAACGGATTTTATCGCGTTTATTTCACTACTTTTACTTATTTTTAATTCACGACGTTTCGGGTGCTTTACAGCAACCATGGTCACGGGGGGGGACTGAGATGTTTGACGTCCCAATGTCATAGTTAGTCCAGCTACCTTCAGTTTTTGAATATTAATTTTTGGTCCGATTTACGCAAAACGAGCTTATAGTATCATGAAGTCTTGCAGTGGTATGCTTAGGTTTGGGTTTAATTTTGTTAATTATAGAATCCCAAGCAGGTGGCAGCACCCATCCATCTTCTCTATTGAAATTTGGATGTTTTTTAATTTCAATAGCCTCGCGTATCATCCTTGGTAGGAATCGGTGTTCTTTTGCGAGAATTTGTGGTTTATCAAATCGAATGTAATGGTGGGGACGATCTTGAACATGTTCGCAGACTGCAGACTTCCCGGAGCGTCGGTGCTTCACGTCAGCTATATGTTCTTTCACGCGGGTTTTTATGGATCTTTTTGTTTGACCTGTGTGGTCTCTCTTACATAGGTCAAACAAAAAGATCCATAAAAACCCGCGTGAAAGAACATATAGCTGACGTGAAGCACCGACGCTCCGGGAAGTCTGCAGTCTGCGAACATGTTCAAGATCGTCCCCACCATTACATTCGATTTGATAAACCACAAATTCTCGCAAAAGAACACCGATTCCTACCAAGGATGATACGCGAGGCTATTGAAATTAAAAAACATCCAAATTTCTATAGAGAAGATGGATGTGTGCTGCCACCTGCTTGGGATCCTATAATTAACAAAATTAAACCCAAACCTAAGCATACCACTGCAAGACTTCATGATACTATAAGCTCGTTTTGCGTAAATCGGACCAAAAATTAATATTCAAAAACTGAAGGTAGCTGGACTAACTATGACATTGGGACGTCAAACATCTCAGTCCCCCCCGTGACCATGGTTGCTGTAAAGCACCCGAAACGTCGGGAATTAAAAATAAGTAAAAGTAGTGAAATAAACGCGATAAAATCCGTAAATTTAGTTTTATTCAATGTGTAGTGTTCGCGTAAATTTAAGAAATCATTAAATAATTCACATGCCAAGTTCGTAGAAAATTGATTATATTTCCCTATGCATCATAAAATATGGTACCACGAAACTGTATGAGGCTTTATGAATACAATAAATGACTTAATGTATGAAATAAGCAAAACTGGTATGTCTTTTTGCAATCGATCCTCTCTGCCTAACCGGCAAAGGAAAATGTAAAACTATAATATAAAATAAAACATAATACATATAAGTCTTTTTCTTATATCACAGTCAGAGTCGGCAACGCACCTGCAATTCCCTTGGTGTTGCGGATGTTCATGGGCGGTGGTCGCCACTTAATATAGGTAAAAAAAAATCACATTCAGAATCTTTGATTTCTTGTATATATTTTTACAGTGATTGTTCATGGGGGCGGTAGTCACTTACTACCAGGTGAGCCGCGTGCTCGTTTGCCCTCTCTTATATAAAAGAACCAGCTGTCAAATCAATGTAAATACTACTTAAATAACAAATGGTTAACTTTTACCTCGAGCATGCTTAAACAAATTATAATCCAAGTTTCAATATCATTAATAGAATCAATCGTTACTTTGCGGAAAGCCATTTTATTAATAACGTAAAATACATAAGCTAAGATCTACCTACGTAATAAAATAAAATGATGTATCTAGCGGTCAGCCACCGCAGAGTCTATTTCATCTGAGGATACCTAGCTTAGAGGCGAAACAAGTTTCGTAATTCAAATTTTTGGAATCGGGCGTTACTTTGCCGAGATCGACTATATTAATGACGTTTAAAGTTAATTAGCTAAGATTCACGAAATAAAATGAAATAATATGTAGCGGTCACTAACCGAAGAGTCTTTCCCTGATGATGTCTTATTTAGAGGCGAAATACGTGTCGTATTTTCGGTGGTTTGTTTTTTTCGAGTGTTTTTTTCTTAGTGTAGTGGTACTGGGGTTAGTGGTGATCAGATCAGAGGATGGGGGAGGTATTTTTAAAACTAGGTGAGACATATTACTCTATTTTATTACGTGGATTTTAGCTAATAATTTTTTTACATCTTTATTTCAAGTTTTAATATTTTCATAACATAAAGTTTTACGCGCATTAAGAGAGTAGCTTAAAACAATACTCCTGAGATTATTATCGCGGTGCTGGCTTGTTTGGCTTAATTAATGTTAATGACAACTTCACAAAACCGTTTCTAATAACCCCTCGTCCTGAATTTCTGTGTAGATTACGTGAAAGTTTCTCAATTACTATTTACATAATTACAGCTCCCTAAGACTACCTCGAAAGTACTGTCATATAACTCCATTATCAACATGTCTGCATGGTAAGTGATGTGTTGGGATCATCTTATAACATTTTTTGCTAGCATAGGTAATAATCAAGCACACTGTTCACCTAATAGTAAATGGATACTGGGGCAGATGTTCACGTATCGTTAAACAAGAAAATACAGATGCGTTGTAATTCCTCAGATTTATGGAATATATACGCAGTTAAGCCATCCCCTCACCCTATCCTCCTATCACCCTATCCTATAAAAAAAGCTACGCTGTATTATAGCTATATTATATTCGAATCGGTTGACTTGACCGAGGTAGAATCACACTGTTACAGAATACCAGCGTAAAATAGCACCCTAATTCTGCATTGTTTTGTGTGTTGAGTGTACAGAAACGGAGACCCTTTTTTTACTGGTAATGAGACATTCCATCTTAGTTCTCAGTGGTGACAACGCATCTACATTTTGAGTCGTAATCGAGGTTAGATGTAAATATCTATGGACCGTAGCATCCACTTACCATCAGATGGACAGTGTGCTCGTTTGTCACACTTGTCCTATAAAAAATGTAACCAGTTGTTAAATAACAACAGATATATCGTATCAGGTTTTGGAATATAATGACAAAATAACAACAAAAATATATTATAAAGGTATGTATCAATTACAAATTAATATAATTTGCCACAATTAGTTGGTTAATAGAAGGCAAAAATGCATACCAGACAAAATGGAAAATATATTCCTTCACCTGATGGTAAGTGGTTGCTGTGGACCATAGACATCCACATTCTGAATTCTTCACTCACCATACGAAACACAGCGGCATTCAGTTTCTATTTTACGCTGGTATTCTGGACCTATTCGTGCTACAACAATACCACTAATGTAGCTGCAGCATAGCTTTTTCACGTAATACATCAATTCCCCCTTATTAAAGAAATCCTGTTTTTATGGTAATGCTGCTAAATTACTTCTGTCACAGTAAATTTAACATATATTGAAATGGAAATACATTTTATTTTGAGATGTTATTTTCGCTTTAATTACACTAAGTCTGTTTTGCTAAGACTTGGCATAATAATTTCAAATATTGAACAATTTTAAGGTATCGTTCTGGCAACAACAAATTTTATTTGTTGATTATATAAACCGGCCGCTTTCACTTTACTTTATTCGATGTTTATCAAATGAATAAACATGATCCATATTGAAGAAAAATTATATTGAATTGTGTCATTTAAATATTCAGCCCCACAAATAAAAACGGATTGAAAAAAAACGATGCTTTGGTGGATTGAAAACGTGGGAAGTATTAATGAGGTAAGTGTGACAAAGCAAATTTATGCTGCAAAAGTGATTAGCAAAATCCCTAAACAAACAGTCCATGCTGGTCCTGCGCCTGATCTCTCTCCGGTTGGGTCAGTACTATTTGGTAAGTAATAATATAATTTTTATTATCATGGCCTTTACCGATGAGCATGTTGGTTGTGATGAGCAAGCAACGGATGTCTGTAATCTTTGCCTACCCCAGAGGTGGGTGTGGCAGTTTGTATTCATGATTATAAAGATCAAATTAATAGTTCTAATTATATACGCAGTTAATTTAACTATCCACAATTTAGTAAAAGATCCCTCAAGGCAACAAATATGTAGAATAGTCTACTGCTCACAGCTAAGAAAAAAATCCCTAGTATAATTCTAAAAGTTATTGCATACTTAAATACGACTCAAACCTACGCGGAGTGTAGTTACTGAAATAGAAGTATATTAAAATAAGAGTGATATAATTTTCCGTATATCGTTGTTCTGTTAAAAAATATTAACATTTACTAAAATTTATATTATTATATTCTAAACGCTACAATATCACTTCCACGTGCCTAATATGCAATAGGTGCTCAAAATTGAATGTTATTATCGTAACAACCGCAATATAACATTGTTACATAATACCATACCGCCTTGTTTTCACAGCATACCTACGGCGTAGCCACGTAGCACTTAACGTAACAACGTGAACACGAGACACTCAATCGGCGTTTTTTTTATTAATGTTAGGTATATTATTCTAAGATGAAATTTTATTAATTTTGCTTTTTCTTTTTATCCTATTGAGCTGATTTCAAAAAAGGAGGTTTTCTATTCGACTGTATTTTTCGTTGTATGTTACGCGATATCTAAGCTAATTATGAATCGATGTCTTAATATTAAGATGAGATACCTCACATTCCGTTGTTATAATAGCTCTCTGTACCCTTCAGAATGAAGCATAGCAGTACTGGCACTGCTATTTGGCGGCAACAATAAACGAGAGGCTGTCACATACGCAGATAGATTCCTGAGCAGAAAAGATTTCTATCAATTAATAGAGATCATCATGTTTATTACTACAAATTCGTCTTAATTCAACTGTCTGTCGGTTTTAAGTAGACATCTCTGCTTAAAACCATAAGAAAAATAATACATCTCCTCTATTGTGTATTAATGTTTAACAAATAACGCTGTTATATTATACCAGTAGTTATGAGCCGTGAGTTGTGTGTCGGATCTATTATTGGATTATATTAAATCTGTTATTTTTCACGCTAAATTTGAGCTATATTATGCGCATTCATATTTCGGAATTGTGTCGCTTTGTACATTCAATTCAGGTTATGTCTATACAGTGTATCCAACGCTGTCGAGTCGTACTGCTAGGTTATCTCACGGTTCAGTACTCGTCAATATCAGTATTTACTAATATAATGCGTACTTGATAAGGCTTTCACAATGAGGGCTAGTAATCTTACACTTACCGGATGTCGGTAGTTGGGACTAAGGTGAACTTAACTGTTACGCGATAAATTATATATAAATTATCATTGAACGATTTTATTCGCTTTCTGGAGTAATGAACACAAAACAATGATCAGTGCTCTATTTATTTACTCATTTTAGCGTTTTTAAAATTTTTGCTTTTATGAATATCTGTAATAAGAGAAGAGTGTGGTTTGCAAGATGATGTTGTGACCAGGATTAAGAAAGGAATGCTTCGGTGGTTTGGTCATGTGGAAAGAATGAATGAGGAAAGAGTGATAAAGAAAATTTATGTTGCAGAAGTGAATGGCAGAGTCGGAAAGGGACGTCCTAGGTGAAAATTTATTGACCAAATTGGCGATTTGTTGAAAACGGGCCAAATTAGGAGTACCCTTAACCGATAAGCATGTATGCGTAGGTGTATGAATGTGAAGTAGGCGAGAGAGGTGTGTCAGGATCGTGCCAAATGGAAGTCTGTAGTCTCTGCCTACCCTTTTGGGTGACAGGCGTGAGTGATTAAGTATATTTTTATGTATTATGAATATCTGTAGCTTGGTTTATCCATTTTTAACCTTATTCGTGCAAACATATTATTATTAATTACAAATATTTCAGAAACAAACATTAATCTCTACAATAACCTGATTTTTGCCTAGGAAAATATGTAACCTCTACAAATTATTTTGGACATATTTATCTGTTTACTGAAACCTTCTACTGTTAAAATAGTATTCACTTTATCAAAAATTTAAACTTACAAGTAGACTCACAAAATATTGAGAAACATTGACTAAAGCAGCTTGTAGTTGAAATTCAAACCACGATTTCCAACGAAATCAGATTTTTAAGTCAAAGATCTAACGGACCTTTGCTTTTGAGAGCTTTTTTAAATGTTTTCTCACATAGTAGAGTTGTTTATAGAAAGAAAACTTTATATTTTATTTCTTCATTACGCCAAATAATAAAAAATGTGAAATTAACTGTTTTAAGATTTTTAATAAAAATGGTTCACTTTTTAATAAAAAAATATTTATTTAATATAGTCACTTTCTCATATTTTTATTTTTGTATAAAACGTATATTTTGTTTGGTAAAATTGTTACTGACACACGCTGCAGCTATATTATCGTTGTAGCACGAATGGGTCTGCTTGACCGGTGGAATTCAGTTGCTGTGATGTGTCATACAATGACAAGTGTAGAGAACCGGAGACTCGTTTTATTGTAAACGAGGCATTCCATCTCAGTCCTCGGGGTGTCAACGTGTAACGCATTTTTGATTCTTGATCGATGATAAAAATGAAGATATTTATGGACCATAGATCTATTTACAATTAGGTGGACTATGTGCTCGTTTGTCACCCTTATTCTATAAAAAAACGTTTCTAATAAAGAAAATCATAAAATTAACAAGTTGAAAGACAGTTTTCCGAGACGTTTTTAGCTTGTTTATTTGTGTTTTTAAGTTTAAATTGTAAATTTTGAGAGATAACCTCTAAGATTTCAGACCAAAAAAATAGCAGGAAAATAAGGACGAAAAAACAAATATGAGACGAATTCCAAATGAATTGATTCCTCAATCTGCTGATGTGACGTCAGGGACACATCGACGCTCAATAAATTGCCTCTTCGTGGTAAATTCTGACTTCCATCTCGAATTTTCTTTTTATCTATGAAGCGAAATCTCTTATGTTGATAAGGTAATGCCTCAGGTAATGATTTCTAGAAAAGTTGGCACATGGATTTCTTTTTTGCCCTGAAGTCTGTGAAGAAAAAGTGAAGTTAATGAGGGGCTTTAACTCATGTCTCTGTGTGTCAGGCACTCTAATTTTTTAGCATAAGCAGTAAAGCCATACTTATTGTAAAATTATATTTGCCGTTAGCCTACAGCTAGAAATGTGTCACTCTCAGGTAGGAAACCTTTGTCTTAATTATCATTATTGCTACCCATCTCTGTTCTGGGTACTTTTTATGAAATAATGTACAAAAATCATAACATTACATTTACTCTCACGCCTGTTACTATCAATATCAATAATCAATATTTTATACTATCGAACTCTTCAATATTGTATCTTAAATTCTACAGATTTTTGTTAAAGAGGACAAAGAATTGAAAAAAAAATGTCCACAGAATTCGACATCAAATTCAGTGGAAGTGACATTCTAGCTAAACTATTGATATTGACTCAATTCGATTTAGAAGGAAGTGAATAGAACCAAGGTGCAGATTTATGCGGGTAACATCTCGGTACTTTACATTTTATTTTTCGCAATAGCTCAGCGCTCTCCGTAGTTCCGTGCACTATTTTATAAAACGTTAATATAACATGGTACTTTTTTCGGTTTGACCAGCTGTCAATGTGAAATAATTTTAACTTCTCACGATATCCAGCAAGTTTCTTATCATTTATGTTAATAATTGATATTCCTTTTAAACCTTTTTTGTATCCATTCTTCATGTAGTTGATGGACTTTGTATAGTGATGACCAGTACCAGACAAGTGGCGAAGCCTAATACTCCGATATTCTAATATGCTGTGGACATAGATATAAAATAATATTTTTGGTTGTGATGCTTTTAAAGGTTTTATGTTTTCTTAATATGAAGCCTAAAGTCCTTGAAGATTTACTCTATCATTCGGTCCATTTGTGGAATAAAACACAGTTTTAAATCCAAAAGAATGCCTAAGTCCTTAACTTATAATCAACAATCTGCAATACTTCATTATTTATTTTATATTTCTATATATTATGTATTATTATATTTATGCTATAAGCTTTATTATGTATGGGTACGTTTAATATACAAGGACTCTGTAGTATACACTTGGAACTCAGAATAATTTCATGGTATAATCCACTGAGCTGGTTTTCAGTGCGTCTTGGTGGGTCTAAGATAGTCTTTGCGGATGAATGTGGAACAACTATTACTTCAACTATTATGTTTTACCTAGATATATATTGGGAGTAAAAAAGTAGAATAGATATTATATATTTTATAATATTTCTTAGTATTACATATTTAGTGTTTGTTTGAACGATTGCAGCAATGAAGTGTAATGAAAATATAGTTAACGTTACAGCCTACTAAAATCCACTGCTGAACATAGGCCTCCGCCATATATTGCCTCTAAGGGGGGGATTTTTGCGATAGCGGCCTCTTCGCTGCGGCCATTCTGATTTTTAGTCGTTATTACGAGGATGTTGCTGCCCGTCTCCTGAATTGTTTCGCCTCTTATGACACCCATAAGATGACATGAGGTAGTGAATATTCTTACACTGCCACTAAGCGATTTCATCCCAACATAATCATCCTTACAGCCCTTCACAAGTCCACTGCTAAACATAGGCCTTCCCCAAATAATGCCACAAAGCAGCATGCAGCTGCATCCATCGACTTCCTGCATGTCTTACCAGGTCGTCACTTCATCTAGTGGAGGGTCACCCTACAATACGCCTACCTGTGCGAGGCTACCACTCAAGAAACTTTTTTTCCATCGATTACCGGTTCTTCGAGCTATATTGCCAGCCCATCGCCACTTCTGCTTACTAATCCGTTGGACTATGTCAGACACTCCGGTTTTACCGCGGATATCCTCGTTTCTGCGTTTATCACGAAGAAACCTTGAGCAAAGCCCTCTCCATAGCTCGCTGAGCGACCTTGAGCGTCCTCATACAACCAGCAGTGAAGGACCATGTCTCAATTCCATAGGTCATCATTGGCAACATGCACTGGATGTACAGTCTAGTTTTCAAAGTTTGAGGTAAACCTGACGAAAAGATGTGTCGTAATTTCCCGAACGCTGCCCAGCCGAGTTGAATCTGTCGATTGACCTCTTGGTGGAAGTTGGCCTTACCTAGTCGGACTATTTGTCCCAGGTAAACCTGCTCGTCAACAACTTCGAGCATAGTGCTCCCAACAACTACCGGCATAGATGTGACATTGACATTAAAAATGATATTTGTATTGTTCATGTTCGTCTTAAGACCTATCCGTTGGGAGACATTGGGAGTTATTGAGCATAGTGCTTAGGTCCTCCAGCAATTCTGAAAGTGAGTGATGTACTCGCTATTGATGTTAATACCGTATCCTTTCCTGTCCAGTAGCTTGTAAATGTCTTCCAATGCAGCGGTGAAGAGTTTCGGGGATATAACGTCACCCTGTTTTACACCTCACTGCAGTTGGATAGATTTCGAAGTTTGGTTCTGTACGCGGATAGCCATCGTAGGCCTACTGTACAAAAGCTTCAGCACTTCGATATACCGACAGTCAACTTAGCACCGCTGAAGAGACTATGGCACCACCCGAATTTCGACGGAATCAAAGGCTTCCTCATAGTCCTCATATAACAGGCAAAGTGGCAGATTGTACTTTCCAGTCTTCTGTATAATCTGCCGTAGGGTATGTATGTTGTCTATGGTACTGAAGCCTTTCCGGAAACCAGCTTGTTTGGGAGGCTAGAAGTCGTCGAGTCTGCGTGAGAGACGATTCGTAATGACTCTCAAAAAACAGCACGTATACGCAGCTCAAAAGGGAAATTAGTCTGTAGTTCCTCGAGAAAGCGTTGTCGCCTTTCTTGAAGAACGAGACCACTGCACTTCTACTCCATGCCTCCGGAGTAGTGCCACCGTGGAGGACGGAATTGAAGAGCTTCTGAGGGACTTTAAGTACCGGTGTTCCATCCGCTTTCAGAAGCTCCGCTGTAATTCCATCATCGCCCGGGGCCCTGCTGTTTTAAGGTGCTGAAGAGCTATTCTAATCTCACTCGGACTGATGTCCGGGATATAATCGAAATAGTGTCGGATAAGACTTGCTCTTGGATCGTTACTCACACTTGCGTGTGGCTCAAATGATGATGTGTACATCTGCGAATAAAACCTCTCAATCACTCTCAAAATGTCAGGTATCTCGGAAGCAATGTTGCCACACTCAATCTTCAGTTTTGACATTCGGATCTTTCTGGCAGACAGATATCTGGCAAAGACTTTGGAGCGCCGGTTCCGCTCGATCGCTTCTTTAATACGAACAATATTAAAGTTGCATAAGACCCACCACATGCACTTGGCAATCCGTCTGTTCAGTTGCCTGTATGCTGCACAATCTGCTGACGATTGCAGCCGTATCTCCCGTCTAACAGCCAGTATATTAAGAGTGTGATCGGGAAGTTTTGTGTTCTCTTGCGGCGGGTCTTGCAGAACTTAGCTCCGACGGCATGGACAGTTTCCACAAGCTTATCATTTATATCTTCCACTGCATTGTAATCTTAATCAAAATCCTAAGCACTGAAAGCGGTTTTGTAACTCAAGCTGAAAGGTTTCAGGATTTTGGATTAGATCACGAGGGGGACAGAGCGGTGTAATCTAGTTTATTTAAGATATAAATATATTTCTTTTGGTGGTGTCATTCTTGTAGATTTCATAAAATAAAATGAGAGGAATAGTTCCCACAATTTAAAAAACATTAACTTCTAATTTGACATACCTATGTGTTAAGTGAAAGTTAACCATCAACTTCCTGAATCAAAGTTGCTACTGAGAATTTGTGAACAGAAAATTCAATAACTGATTTTGGCCCGACCCTGGATTCGAATGTTGGACTTCATGATCAGCGGTCGCGCATACGATCCCTAGACCTCCTTGGAAGTGTTTAGTTAGTGCATATGATGAAGTTTGAACTCAATTTGTCTTTAATAAAAAAGTACAACTAGAATATCGTCTAAATCGTCACATTATAATCTTGATTCCCTATTTTTCAAAGTTTAGAGGTGAACTTTTTTCATTAAATCTATATGGGACTATTTCTGGCCTACAGCTTAATTTATGAAACAAGAACGATTTGAATGAACTGATTGAACATACACAAAAACTAGTGAAATTTGTAAAAATTATGTATTTTTTATTATATAACATGTTTTAATATTCTTTCGCTTTCGCATCAAACGTACTTCAAAAAAATGGTTAAAAGTATGTATTTATTTTATCTATTTTAAGTACATACACCATTTTATATTATTCAGCTTTATTAATATTTTATGGTTTATAATAAAAATAATGTTATTTTTATCGCAAAACCACACACTTTTTATTGTTTTCTTGCAATCCTTTTGATCCAAAGGTTGTCTGAAAGAGTTCGCTCTTAGATATAAGAACACCCATGGTACCACATATCTTTTTTCTCATTTTTTGTTTATATTTAAGTTTTTTCGTGTACAATAAGTATTATCTAGCTATCTATCTATTTAAAAAAATAATAAATACGATGGTTCTATATTTGAATAGAGAGAACCTTTTCGTTTTTTTTTAATTCGCTTAAAAATACCTCATCTTAGTACACACCGCTCCATTTTCAGTTTTCATAATGACAGTATTTAAACAAAGCTTAGGCAATCATCGATTCCTATCAGCTTAAAATCAAACGTAATATTTCTAATTCGAGTTAAACAATTTGTTAATTTAACGGTTTTGCTTGTTGATTGCTCGGAGGAAAGTTACCGTTGACTTTATGACTATTATAGGTGTATTATTGATTCTTGTCCCGTGCAAGAATTTAGTACTCGTAAGTTATAAATCCGCTTTTCATTTTGAAAATCAAATCCATACAAATTGTGTGTATTTGTGTACGTTTGTATATATGTGTATATCGCCTAAATAATATTGTAAAAGAAGACTTTTTGTTTACATAAGGAAGAGTAATAAATGAGCGAACAGTTCATCTATTTTTTATAGAAGTGTGTGCAAACTAGCATGCGGATTACTTAAGGGAAAGTACCGACCACCGCTCATGAACAACTTCTTAACCTGGGGATTTTCAGGTGTGCTACTGGCCATTTAAAATGAGTAAGTTCATTTCTTGAAGGTTCCTAAGTAGTATCGAAACAAACAAGCAACCACAAGGAAGCCGTGCGTAGAAGAAAACTCCTAGTAAATTACAAAGTAGTGGACTGCCGGTGACCACGGGCTATTAAATATAGTAACCACTTACTATCAGGTAGACCGCAAGTTCGTTTGTCACTGCATTAAAAAATGTGGATTCAAACCCAGGGCTTCCCATGCTTGCAGTTCGCACCCTTAACCATTAGTCTGCTGTCTTTTACTTTCTTCATATACAATATACAAAGGGTTAAATTTGTATGATTTCCAAATAAATCACATAAAAATATTATTCGAATTCATAATACACAACTATGATATGTTTAGTTTTATATAAAACTAGCTCTACTGTATGTACTACGCCCTTCGGTAGTGCATTGACGGGAACACTTACAAGTCACCGTTAATTAACACGAAAAGCAAGCCGTGCTCTCGGCGCATCATAGTCTAGCATGGTCCTAAATATGGTTCGTCTGCATGGTAAAAAAATCTTTGAGATAAAAAGATAAAGGCTAAAAGAAGATAAAATGTATAAATCTTAAAATAAAAAAATGACTTCTCTGTAGCTTCTCAATAAAATCGCACTTAAAGCCCCTATGATTAAAAACTACATAAAAATGTAATACTCCGTGTTCCAAGTTGAAGTAATTATGTCCTCTGGACTGAATTTCAGTCACGGCAGCCAGTTTTAACGGAGACAGTCTTAAATCTATGTACTACAAGAATGAAACCTACTCTTACAATAGATTTCGTAATTAGTGTGTCTGAGATACGATTTATTTGTTCTAATAATATGGTGATCTCGAGCTTATAGCTCCCCGAATAAGAAAATAAAACTAAGGTATATCACAAGCTTCAGATAATATTGAAGGACACTAGTATTTACAGATTTTATTGCGTTTAATAACTTATTTTAATATTTCTGTAGTTTTGAGTTATTTACAGTACCGTGTTCAACGTTGAAACGTAATCACGGCAACATTTAGTTGAAAGTAATTAATTTTTGGTTCGATCTACACAGAAATAACTTAAAGTGTTTTCAATTCTTGCAGTGGTATGCTTGGGTTGTGATTTTATAACATTTATATAGGATCCTTAGCAGACGTTATCACCCAGCCACTTTTTTTATTGAAGTTAGGATGTTTTTTGATTTCAATAACTGCGTGAATCATTCTTGGTGGAAGTCGTTGTCCTCTTGAGAATATTTGTAGTCTATTAAATCTGCTGAAATGGCGGGGGCTATCCTGTACGTGCTCACAAACCGCAGATTTATTTAAGCTAGAAGCTAGAATATCACATACATGGTTAAATAAAAAACTGTAAATTTTCCCTCTAAAATTAAATTACTAAAATTAATTTTTTTTGGTCGAGTCAGCTATAATATAGCTATAAAATGAGTATACCATGCATAAGATCCAATAAATATAAAAGACATAAAAGTTAAAGACACAGAACGCAAATTCGTGGTAAAATAATATGGTAAGCCACGCTGTCCTGTTTTACGTATACTCGTGTATTCTAGTCGTACGAGTAAAGTGAGCCTAGCAGTAATTACAATCCCAACTAGCACTGCGGTTCAACGCGACTGCACTTAATCTCCGTACGTAAAGTTTGCACGTAGCTCCACTGTTACGTAGACGTACTGGCTGAACTAGTGTACACTGTGTACATTACTATGAACAACTTGCGCTTCCTAGTGTACTTATGGAAATGTTACACAAAGTGGACGAACGAATGAAATATATAAGTGATTCTAAGTATTAATTACAACCAACGAAATAATGTTATAAAAAGGGTTATACCAACAAAAGTAAGCAAAAATGGAGATAAGTTTTTGATAATTTTAATGAAATTATGGGTGACTATTTCAACTCTTATGATTTTTTTAAATATTATAAAAGATAAGAAACAGTATATAAAACACATAGATAAGCTCTCACATTTGCTATCCAGAGGGGTGAGCAGAGTTAACGGACTACCACTAAGCACGATTCTGACACACCTCTCTCGCTTGATTCGTATTTTTGTAATATCTACGTACACATTCCTGTCGGAAAAGTGCATATTCTTACACAGCTACTACAAGGTCATTCGTCTACTAACAGGGTCTCAACTTAAAAGCTAAGTATATATTAAGTACGGTCAAGTTATGTTTTATTTATTGCTCTGTATATTATCGTATATTTGTTAAACTGGGGTGGTAAAATTAAATGTTCAATACATCAATTATATGTATTGAATCACACTTGCCCACATCATAGTAACCAGAATATAATTCAATTTACTATATTTATAATTTCCTAGTAATATTTAAGTAACAAAAAACAGACACACACGTTTATATTTACACGCACGCTTGCTAGCATGCACGCGTAACACGCACGCGATATTTTCCTGACTAAAATCTTATATTTTACAATGCGAGAGGTTATATGGTCAGCTGTTCGCGTCATCGTTGGAGCTACACGCAGGTGTGAGTAACGATGCAAGAGCGAGTCTTGCCCGACACTATTCCGATGATATCCCGGACGTCAGTATGACCGAGATTAGAATGGCTCTCCAGCACCTTAAAAACGGCAAGTCTCCGGGTGAGGATAGAATTACAGCATAGCTTCTGAACCGGGTAGAAAACCGATACTTTAAGTCCTTCAGAAGCTCTTCAATTTAGTCCTCCATGGTGGCATACTCCAGAGGCGTGGATCAGAAGTGCGATTCTCTTGTACTTTAAGAAAGGACAACGCTCTTTTGGACAACTACAGACCGATTTTCCTTCTGTGCCATGTTTATGCCCTGTTTTAGAGAGTCATTACGAAACGTCTTGCACGCAGATTCAATGACTTCCAGCGTCCCGAATAAGCCAGTTTCCGATAATTTAGTAGCAGAGACTACATACATAGCCTTCTTTAAATTTTACAGAAGTCCGAAAAGCACAATCTGCCACTTTGTCTTGCGTGTGTGTACGATGAGAAAGCCTTTGATTCTGTCATTAAAAGATGACTGCCGGTACATCGAAGTGTTAAAGTGTTTGTTAAGTAGGGCTACAATGGCTATTCGAATACAGAACCAGAGAACGAAACCTATCCAACTGACGAGAGGTGTAAGACAGGGTGACGTTATATCCCCGCAACTCTTCACCGCTGCATTGGAAGACGTTTTCAAGCTACTGAAATGGAAAGGATACGGTATTAACGCCAATGGCGAGTATATTACTCTCCTTCGATTTGCCGATGATTAGTTCTTATGGCAGAATCGCTGGAAAACCATCAACACAAGCGAGGGTTGAGTCCCGTGTGTCCCTAAAATTAGTAAGCTTGTAGTAGTAGACTAGTGGCAAGAAATTGACTGTGTTTTAACCTCATGCCTCGTAAAGAACCTAAAGCCTTTGATCCTGCGCCTGATTTCACTCCGGTCGTGTCGGATTACCGTCGTCAACTGTGTTTGCGCACACACTCGTGCACAATAAGGCTGTCCCACGCAGATGGCTGGTCTATGTTGAGAATGGCCATCGTGGCCGAATTTTGGTATAGAAAACATTATTATCATTACTGTTAATTATAACTTATGCAATTTATCAGTCTCTACAAACAACGCAAAGGCTAATATAAAAATAATGCTAATATAATATAAAAAAACTACAAATAATATAAAAAATCTTAAACCAAATAATCCTAATTAGTGAAGACAGAGGAGCGATTGATAATTCAGATAATGAGCCGGCTCGTCGCACTTTGTTTCCTGGAACAATCTGTCTATTTGATTGCCACTTTTGTTTCAGATCCAGGAGCGACCACTAGTGACTTAAGATCGATCAAATCTATTTATTTATAATAAACTGTAACAAGGTAAGCTATTTCAATATTTAAATATCCAGTAAATTTCGTTTATTTTATTTTTATAAAACTGAAGTGACAATCTTACGCTCCACCTGATGGTCACTTACCACATATACTACTGCAACCATGGACACCTGAAAGCAACTTTATAAAAGAAGACTTTCACAGATGCATTGTCACTCTTAAGGACTATGATGTAATGCCTCACAGCCTGTAATGATACTGGCTTTTAATACTCTTCAAGCCGCAACACAGCAGTGCAAGCACTGCAATCCAAACAGCACACAAGCATTACGAACATCAATATACCAGCCTACATAGAACTTAGAGTTCTTTTAGAAGCGTATAAGAGTGTCGAAAAAATGTTATGGTTTATGAGTTATTTTACTGCTCAACCTGTATAAAGTCTGTATTAAGGTAGATTAGTGCTCTTAATCAGAATACAAAAACTCTAGTAGACAACTTCAAGTATTTTGTAACTCTTTAATCTAATGTTATCATTAAAGCTGTACAGAAGCTATTTTTGCATGTTTTCACTTGCTTATTACAGCTCTAAATGTTATTATATTATCACTTTAATCTAATTTCTGATTAATGGTGTATCTAACCTCTCTTCTTAAACTTATTTAGCGTACTTGTATACTCTTTTAAATGCATTAGTTTTATGACTTCTACCTATGACAATAAAATAATATTAAAAAAGCCATAGTACATTTTAAATTTTTATAAGTGATAAAATATCACCATTTTGCGGGTGTTTTGTGTTTATTTTGTGCTAGGGAACGAAATTAATTTCATATCAATATATGGAAAAAAAGAAAATAATTTGGTCCCATGACAACATTTTTTATCTTTTATTCGTATTTATAAAGAGAATTATAATATAATGTTATGTTGAAAAAACTGCTATACAGCGTAAGTAACAAAAATATTCTATTACACAACTAATTAAAAACCAATGGCTGTATATCATAATTATACTGTGTATGGATTCAAATATAATATAGCTACTAAGACTATAGGACCCTCGAAATACTGTTTAGGCTGTTTAGCAAAGTTACTTATAAGACAATACCTGTAGTGAAATAGTTTCCTTACACACTATATAACTTCTGTAACACAGCAGTTATATAGACACTTTAATGCTTGTATAGCTACTGTACAGCGTTACTAACACATAATACTGTATAATTTGTGCCATTTTTTTACTTTTATGAACTGTATAAGCGCTACAGTCATTATACTGTCAGAAAATACAACCTCATGTGTGAAAACGAATTTCAATATAGCTCGTATACACTTTGCATAGTGCTTGAATATTTTGAGATAGAAAAAAGTAATATCGTCGCGCCCACCCAGACGAACTCCTAGGCAGAAAAGGAGTTATAACACCTAATGAATAGTGTATCGTTTTTCCGTGAAATTTAAAGTATTAATATGATTTAAATAATTATACGCTGATGACAGAGTGAATGTGAATAAATGTAAAACCCCGAAAATAAATATATTTTCTACTATGAGACGATGTGTTTTTTTATATAAAAGAGGGGACAAACAAGCATGCGGCTCACCTGACGGACCGGCTGCCGCCCATGACATCTGCAACAACACCAGGGAATTGGAATTTATATATATTGGTTTCTTACATATGAAATTAGCGTTTTGTCGTACTGATTATTTTGATCTGAAATATCTCCTCTTTGGTTAAGAATTCCAAATTCAAATTTATAAATTGTGTGTGCGTGCGTGCGTGCGTGCGTGCGCGCGTGCGTGCGTGCGTGCGTGTGTGCGTGCGTGCGTGCGTGCGTGTGTGTGTGTGTGTGTGTGTTTTAGCTGCTTTAGATAGGCTATAATAATTGTGGTATAAAGTAAGCAGGCGTGGTAGGAGAAGTGAATACTTACAATCAAGTTAATATAACACACAGTATAGATGGTAAGACAAGGCTTACGAATAAACATTTAACAATTGAGGGTGTTTTATTTTAACTGCATTTTTGGTAACTGGATAATATTGCCCACGTCTAGATATTCCTTCAACTAAGCATCAAAGTGCTGATGTATTTTTGCCCTTTAATATGAAATGCCTCCTTTCCAGTTATAAACGTTTTAGTTAGAAAGACGATAAGTGCGTTGCCACCTATTTGTGAAGAACACATGAAGTATATTTGTACAAAATATAACTTAATATTATGTACAAAGTGTCATTAGAAAGTTGACAGGTGTGTTTTTACTTTAAAGAGGATATTACATTTATGTAATGTTTCAAAAATGTCTAAGATGATTGATCTTTCTTTTTTATTCTGTATAATTAGTACTTATATTATAGTTGTGTTAGAAACACAGAATATTTTGTTTGAAATATGTAATTATAAAAATTATAACGTTTAGCCTGAAATTTTCACAAAACTATGTAGAAGTATTTTATATTTTTGTAACACCTTTTGTTTAAGAAAAATCAATAACTATTTTATTAATATTTGATTAAATAACATATTTCTTTATACCTATAGAATCCTTACGAAAAGTAAACATTTTCATTTATTAAAAAAAGTTATGATATTATACTGCGTTCAGTGGACCCGGTGGCGAGTACTTGTGCCACAAGTTAGGACGCGACTCCCTGAGTGTTAATTATCTCTGCCACCAAATAGCAGTGGCGTGTACAGCTGTGTAATAATGTGTGTCGTCTGAAAGTTATAGAGAGCTAGTGTAATTACAGGCTATGAGGAATGCTATCTTCGTTCTTACGACGACAACGCATCTGTAGCTTTCTTTGTTTGAATTGCGTTAGTCACTGACCATCACGTAGATTCTAAGTTCGTTTGTACCATCAGTTTTATAAAAAAATGTAGTATCACAAATTACTCGAAAGTAATCTATGATACTCGTATTTTGCTGTGGACGGCGTCGTAAGGAAATCCATCTAAAATTTAAAGCAAACTTTTTATTCTTCTTATTTATCTGCCTGTTAACGTCCACAGCTGGACAAGAACATCCGTTGTTTGGAGGATTTGAAATTTAATTAAAGCTACTTTAAAAAAATTCTGCTGGGTTTCTTACTGGTTCTTCCCACGGGAGAGAAAAAAATTCAGTAAAAGTGGTATACGGTTATACACTTAAAAAGGGGTCTACCATACGAAACACAGCAGCATTAAATTGCTTTTTTACGCTGGCATTCTGTGAGAGCGTAGTCCTACCTCGGTCGAAGTGACCCATTTGTGCTTCAACTTTAATATACCTTTTTTTTTTTTTTTTGTGGATGAAAAATCATCTAATGACGCCTTTCGCTCTGGGTGGAGCGTAAAGGAGTGTCAGACTTTTACTGACTAAAAACCATCCGTGTTCCTTCAGTGCCCTTACGTTCCGGAGCCGCGGTATCTCTTTCGAACAGCCCGCAGCCCCGGCAGGCGTCGGCCCTTGCCGGCCCCTTCTCGCTGCTGACAGCTCTTTGAGGCGCGCGTGGAACAAAACGCGCCGTCGACACGGCCTGTCGTCGTTAGACGGACAGACGGCGAGCTACCCATTGCTCGCCGTCCACAGGCCCGCGCCTACGGTGGCCGGGGGCCACGACGTAGCCCCCGACGCCCAGGGCGTCTCCCGCGGCGGCCGGGGAGGAGAGCTGCTGCTCTCTGCTTCTCCCGCTCCGCCACCTCCTTCGCTAGCATCACTGCTTCGCAGAAGGTGGTGACGGCATCCCATTCCGTCTCGCTCCGGACCATGGCTTCGACCAGGGCCGGACGCGAGAGGTCGCCGCCGCCTATCGCCGCTACGAGGACACGGCGGTGCTCCGCCCAAGCAGGGCACACCTCCACGGTGTGTTCCACCGTGTCCTCTGGTCCATCCTCGCAGTGGGAGCACCCGGGCGTTTCCTCCCGCCCGATTCGGTGCAGGAACCTTCCGAACACACCGTGTCCGGTGAGGACCTGCGTCAGGCGGAAGGTGAGGATGCCGTGGCGTCTCTCAAGCCACTCCTCAAAGAGGGGTCTTATCGCCGCTATAGTGGCGTGCCCAGCACGGGGTTGCGACAGTCGCTGTCTCCATGTCGCCATGAGATCGTGCCGGAAGTCTGTCCGCTGCGCGACAACTTGCCGCGGCAGCGGGGTTTCCCCACGGCATAGTGCCTCCGCGCGCCATTCGTGCAGGCGCGCGAGGACTATCGCCTCCAGATCCCATGGCGGCAATCCGGCAAGGAGGCTCGCCGCCTCGCGGGAGATCGTGCGGTAGCCGCGAACCATTTTCACGGCAATCACCCTTTGGGGCGCGTTCAGGTGGTGGACGGCAAGCCGCGCCAAACCACGCGCCCACACCGGGGCCCCGTAAAGGGCCATGGACCGCACGATTCCCGCGTAGAGCCTCCGGCAGGAGGCGTTTGGCCCTCCTAGGTTCGGCAGGAGCCGCCTGAAGGCAGCCCCGGTCCGTTCCAGTTTGGGAGCCAAACGTCGGAAGTGCTCAACGAAGTTCCATCGGCCGTCGAGGACGAGTCCTAGGTACTTCAGCGTTGACTCGACGCCGATGGATACCCCTCCTACCATCACTGAGGATCCCGGTGGTGGCCTGTTCCGAGGACCATGGAAGTGCATGGCCTCGGACTTGTGCAAAGCCACCTCGAGACCCAGTTGCCGAATCCTCTCAACGACTATCGCAACCCCGCGTGTCATAGTTTCCGCCGCCGCCTCGTACGACCCCCCTTGTGCCAGTACCAGCGTGTCGTCAGCGTAGCAAACTACGCTGACGCCGGTAGGGAGGTCGGCGCGCAGCACCCAGTCGTAACCGATGTTCCACAGAGGTGGCCCCAGAACCGAACCCTGTGGGACACCGCACGACATCTCTCGCCGGTTCCACTCACCGTTGCGACCGGGGTAGATGACGGCCCTGTCCGTCAGGTAGTCCCCGACTATACGACGGAGATAGGTCGGCACCCGGTGATACCGGAGTGCCTCCCTAATGCAGCTCCAGGGCATGGAGTTGAAGGCGTTGGCGATGTCGAGAGACACCGCCAAGACAACCCCCCCTCTGGCCACTGCATCCCCCGTCGTGAGGGCTCTCACGCGCATGATGGCGTCCACCGTAGAGCGCCTCTTGCGGAAACCAAACTGGTGTTCCGCAAGATCCGGCCCCGTCCCCGCAAGGTGCTCGGCGAGGCGGTTTGCAATGACTCTTTCAAAGAGCTTGCCCACCTCGTCGAGCAGCACCAAGGGCCGGTATGCGGACGGAGAGTCCGCAGGGCGCCCCGGCTTCCGAATGAGGACCAGCTTCCCCGTCTTCCAACGAAGCGGGAATTGGCCTCTCTCCAAGCATGCGCTTAGGAGCCTCTCCAGTCGGGGCCCGAGAGCCTCCGAGGCCAGGACCCAGGCTTTGCCAGGCAAGCCATCGGGTCCTGGGGCGGTATTCCTGGCCTTGAGCCTACGCACCGCCACTCTCAGGTCTACCCCGGTCCCTTCCGGGATGTCGTCGTCGTCGTCCTGGTAGTCCGCTTCCGGCACCGCAGGTGGCGGAGCCATAGGCGGGGGCGGATGTTCCCCTCGCGCAGGGAACAGAGCGCTCACCACGTCCTCCACGAGCTGGGGCCGGAGACTTTGCGTCAGCGGGGGGGCCCAGGTGCGGAGTTTATCCCACACCATCTTGTAAGGGCGCCCCCACGGATCTCTGTTGAGAGTCTCCAGCATCTCCTCACGGGCCCGATCCCGGGCCCGCAGGACAGCCTCCCGGAGGGCGGTCTTCGCCGCTCTGTATCCCTCGTACAGCTCCGCTTCAATGGCTGCCGCATTCGGTGGACGAATGCGGAGCCTGCGATGCCTGGTGTACAGGTGCCGCGCGGCGACACACGCCTCGCGCAGAGACGTCAGCTCACGCGACCACCAATACACCTGACGCCGGGCGCTTTCTGGCCGGACTCGGGGCATTGCCACGTCACATATCTCGGACATGGCCTCCTGGAACCACCCTGCCTCATCATTGACGTCGGCAGGCCTGTCCGGTGATGACACCCAGGCCTGCACGATCGAGGCTTCCAGGAGGAGCTCCCGGTCCAGCTGCTTCAGCGCCCAACGCGGACCACTCGGGGCCTGTTGGACTGGCGCGCTCGAGGACTGGGTGGAGACATCAAACCGGATGTACCGGTGGTCGGAGTAGGTCTCCACCCCCTCCATGACACGCCAGTCAATGGCACGCGGCGACAGAGCGGGGCTAGCGAACGAGATGTCCACCACCGACTCGCCCCGCATCCGCACACACGTGGGGACAGAACCCCGATTTAGGACGACCAGGCCTGTCTCCAGAGCCCAGTCTTCCACCATCCTACCCCGCACATCTGTACGACGAGAACCCCAAGCCAAGTTCTTGGCATTGAAGTCCCCGAGGACAAGTACGGGAAGGGGATAACTTCCGACGACGACTGCTCTCAGCTCTGCAAGAGAGTTGTGGAGCTCGGCGAGAGATCGGTTCGGGGAGAAGTACACCCCCACAACGACGAACTCCCCGAACCGTGCTGCTACGCACCCCTGACCCCTCCTGACACCTTCAAGGGTCGGGGTACCGGCGGCGGCCGAAGAAATGATGGCCACTGAGCCGTTAAGGTCCGCCACCCAGTTCTCGCTAGGCCAGACAAAATACGGCTCAGCGACCACAGCGATGTTAATCGACCACTGCGCCATGCTCTGGAGCAACAGATCCTGAGCGCAGGCGCAGTGGTTGATATTCGCCTGGAGGAAGCTTAATGGGGCCGTTATAGGCATTCCATTTCAGCTTCCTCCACGGGGGGCCCCTCTGCGGGCGTCGGTGTCGCGGCGGCGGCGGCGGCGACAGTGAACGCGGTGGCGGTGGCAGTTGCGGCTGCGGCGGAGGCCACAGAGGCGGTGGCGGCTTTGGCCCCTACCCTACCCGCGGCCTTGGCCTTGGCGGGTGGCACGCAGGCCTTGCTTCCGGCCCGGTGATCGGCTGGCTTGCCGGTCGCCGCACATGCATCACAGTGCGGCGTGGCGCAGCAGGTCGCCGATATGTGTCCGGGCTGACAGCAGCGGAAGCAGAGGCCACTGCGGTCAACCTCCGAGGCGCATCTCACTGATACGTGGTGCCCCACGAGACAGCGATAGCACCTCAGAGGTCTGGGCTCCAGCAGCTTAACCTGCGCTGAGACCCAGCCTACCAGAAGCCTTCGGCCCTCCACTATGGTTTTGGCCGCCGTAACAGGGCAGCGCACCGTGGCGGCATGCAAACCCTGTTGGTCCGGGCGTATGGCGCCTGACCTGACCTGGTCAGTAGTGCACCCCCCGGACCTGGCGACGGCGGCTACCAACTCCTCCTCCGATACCGAGTCGTCCAGACCCATGATGCGCAGGTCTGCGCATCTGACGGGCCTTGACACTCGGGCCTCTTCCGTGTCCAGAGACGTTTTGAGCTTCGCAGCCAGAGCGTCCGCGGTCGCGCCGCTGGATTCCCCGGGGACCTCCAGCATACGGGCCCTCGTCTGGGTGACTTTGAGCCGGAGGCCCCCAGTGATCCCGAGCTCCCCGAGATCCACCGCCTCCTTCGCCTTCGCGAGCAGATCGCGGTAGGTAACGCCCTTCTTTTCCGCATCCGGCTGTAGTGTAATCACTACAGCTGCGGTCTTCGGGGCGCGGAGCCTAGCCGCGATCTTGCGCGCCCTGAACTGGCGCTGCCGCTTCTGCTCTTTGGCCTTTTTGGCTGCCTTCTTCCCCTTCTTTTTGTCCCCGACCACCTGCCAACCGGCTTCAGCCGCGGGAGGTGTAGGGAGCTGGGGGGGTGGTGACGGCGGCGGCGGCAGCTGCCTTGCCGCTGGCGCTGGCACATTCGCCACAGGCACTGGGGCTGGTGCAGCCATCACCTGTGCTGCCGCCTTGCCCTTTTTTGCCTTCGTCTGGCCTCTCTTTCCCGTCGCCGGCTTAGCCGGAGCCGGTTCAGCCGGTACCGGTTTTGCCGGAGCCGGCCTTTCAGGGGGGGGAGGGGCAACTGCAGCCCCGCCCGAGGGCTGACTGGACGGCCCCGGCCTGGATGCGGTAGCCGTGGCCACCGCGTACGTTGCCGGCCTCGCCGCCGTCTTGTTTGCCCCCAGGGGGGGGCGGCGCAGGACGATGCCCTCCAGCACGGAGAACCGATGCTGGAAGGCAGCCAGCTCCTGCCGGACCAGGTTCAGAACCTGTTTCTCCAGCGGCACGGGCTGGCTTGGACGCTGCGTCTGGGGCGCCGCGCGAGAGGCAGGCTCACGTAGACTGGCCAGGTCTGCGCGGAGCTGCTCATTCTCCTTCTGGAGAGTCTCCATGGCAGACGTCAGGCGGGCCACGTCCGCCCGCAGCTTCGCCACCTCGTCCGCATTAGGCCCGGCCTCAACAAAGTTGGCCTCCGCAGCCGCCATGATGGAGGCGGAGGCCCCGGGAATGGCCTTGAACTTTGAGGAGGACTTTTGCTTGTGGGCCACGACCTTGATCGCGGCCTCCACCACCTTTACGAATCTGGCCTTACGCTCCACCTCGGAGCTGCCAGTCGCACTCGTCTCGTCGCCTGATACCCGAGCCGTATCGCCCGGGTGGCGCCCCTCCTCGGCAAGCTTTGCCGCTCGTTCGGCCATCTGATTGTCAGAGAGCCCCCTCCCCTTGCCTCTCAGCCCGCCCCGCCTGTTGGTGGGGATTTTCCGGGCCGAAACCTCCTCTTCACCGGATGACGGCCCCTGGTCGCCATCCCGCCTGGACCGCTTGCGGAAGAACTTACTCGTCTCCGCGGTCCCAGGCCCCACTCGTCGGGAGCTCTCTGAGCCTCCCACGCTGCTCGATGCGGCGTCGGACTCTGTCCCCGCATCGTTTCTCCTCTCCTCTACGTTGCCGTTGCCGGCGGTTTTGGTTTTGTTTTTTGCTTTTTGTGTTTCCATTTCTGTACCCACGAGTATGGGGGAATTAAAGGTCCACCTTGGCAGAGACCCCTGTACCAAGGTAAGCAGATTTAGAGGATTTATTACTCGCCAGGGGGTCTGCAGGTACCCTGGCGAGGAGCGCACTTGCGGCTGATTTGTTCATAGAACCCCGTCAGCCATCCATCCCCTCGCGGTGCGTCGCCGCTTGGGATTCGGGGTAACTTTTTATAGAGGTTTTCTCCCTCGCGGTCCGGGCGATTAAGCCAAGACCCTCGGTCCTTATCAAAGCCGCGAGACATGATCCACGACACTTCGATACTGGGATTACGAGATCGGCGGTGACAGCAAAGGATGAATCCTTCACTATCTGCCCGGAGGCAGGGTAAGTGCACACCGAGCCCGCCCTCGCTCCTCTGCTATGCCCTCTGCTGATCAGAGGGTCACGCAGAGGAACGCACTGTTGGTCCGAGATGGACCCCCCCCCATGTCAGAATAATTAGCCGCGGCAGCAACAATCCCCAAGGAATAAGAATTTCTTCTCATTTCTCGAGGAAGATTACCGCCGCGCCCAGGGTGCACCGGCCCAGTTGCTGCTCTTCCCTCCAGACGTATCGAGAGGGACCCGCAACTACCAGGCACACGTGGAGGACTTCTGACTTCGCACCCCAACTTTAATATACCTGCAGCACGACTCTACCAAGGATAAAATAAAGAAAAATATAAGAGTAACGTTTAATAAATTTATTACCTATGTATTCGATACGAACATTTTTATTTCTATTTCTATTTTTTATTCTTCCTACGGCGGAACGATTGATAGGTGAATTGAAAATAGCAAACGTTTCATAAGTCTGACGCTGTTGAACTTTTCCGGTCTAGTCATTTTAAAGCATGGCATAGGTAATCTAATAATACTTTCATTTCCTTGATAAAAGGAACCTCATTTCGAATATTTAGTACGGTTAGAAAAAACTGACGTTTGAAAGAAAGTTTTTAACGTTTCCTGTAGTCGCCACTTATAAAATCAACCAGGCAAACTGGGGTAAAGGATTATCTTCGATTTGATTATCACGCGGCTTATTCAGTTAATTCTTAGCTAAGTGTTAAATAGTACCAACGTCAAAATATAATTTACAACTTCAACTATATTAACTTTTAATTAAACTTACATTTTGCTAAAATAACGACTCCTTTGTATCTTGCGAGTAAGTTAGCACTAAGTATTAACAAGCAGTTCAAATTTTGTAAAGTACATAGAATATTATGTATTATAGTATTCTACGGTAAAGTATGATAATTTTGTTTAGTTTGATAATTATTCTCTTCGTTCGTTTACGTTTTCGAGTATTTAGCAACCCAGTCATTCGCTGTTGCAATATTTTTGGATTATTTCAACAACCTTACGATGAATCACACAATTAAATGAATAGATTTCTTAATAAATTAAAAATAAAAATATTTTGTCAATTTGCAACTAATTTAAATTTTATTTTATCCTATTCTTATCGTTATATAAATTTATTCTATTTTAATATAGTCACTTGAAATATTTTTACTAAAGAAGTTACATTTAATAATTAATATTAATTAAACTTAACCAAAACAACGATTTTTGAACCAGCTAGGTATTACAAAATGATGATACGACTTAAGCGGTGCATACAAACTAAACGTTTTGCATGTTTGTACAAAATGATGACACGACTTAAGCGGTGCATACAAACTAAACGGTTTGCATGTTTTGTTCTGCAAGATAAGTGTGCGACGTAGGAATGCCAGATCGAAAGACCAAAATATATGGACAAAATTTTAAAATGCCGGGATCTTGGGGTTGTAGTCGAGATATGAAAATAAAAATAAAAAAGAATATTTTTTAATTAATAGGCTGCAAAAAGACTTTATATTGCTGATACTAATTTAAATATACTAAACTGTTAGGTTGTCACATGAACTTGGCATTGAAATGTACTGAGTTCACTAATTTGGATCTTTATTAGTATTCAGAAAATATTTAAAACTCAAACAATTTACTTCACTTTTTAATAATAGCCTTTAATAATAGCTGAGTTAGCAGTTAGACTTACACAGTCTAACTGCTAACTCAGCTATTATTAAAGGCAGGTGTGATGTGAAGAAAAGTGGTTTGTTTGGAGATTTTGAGTTTTGTCGGGAGTTTGGAGATAATTTAAAATGTTGGGAGAATCCCTATGAATCCCGACAATCTGGAAACCCTACGAGGACACGTTCGTATATCTCCAGCAATAAACTTAACAAGCTATGAGCGGGGATGCAGATAAATATTTGTCAGCTAGCGCCATGTAACTTCTGTTATGATGGGGTATCTTTCTGCAATATCATTTGCTTGTGATAATGAAATGATATCATCGGTTGTGACGCAGCACGGTTATATAGAAATAAGATACTATACGAAGATGGAAAATCATTTATGTGGAATAGCCCGATAAAATTAGTAGCTACCATTAAACGATAATGTATTAATGTATGATATATAAATGGTTAATTTCCAAGCTGTGAAAGAGAGATAGATAGCTGTAACTTTAAGCTATAAATTGTACCTAAGATATGACGTTTACATACAAATCGAAGATAAAAGGAAAACAACTATAATATATTTAGACGATTATTAATGCGATAGTTAATAAACTATTTATATGTATAGTACATAAAAATACGCAATACTTAACATAAATAAGTGGATTTTATTCAACAGAATAAGGGCGAAAAACGAGCACACAGTCCCTCTAATGGCAAATGGATGCTGTGACCCATGTGGACTATCTGGATCTCTTTTTAATTAAGAATCAAAATACAGAAGCGTTGCCCCTGAGGACCAAGATGAAATACCTTGTTACCAGTATAATAGATCTCCGGTTCTCTATCCTCAAAATACAAAACAAAACCGCATTAAGCTCCTATTTTATACTGGTATGCTGTTTGATCCTTATCTGATCGAGGGGACCCATAATTTTTTTTTCTTTTTTCTTAAAGGACGGGAAAAAAGAGAAAGAGCACCGGAAGAATGAATTAAGGCATGATTTTTCTGCGCATACTCTTCGGTATGCGTGCTAGAAGTATATTTAAAAAATAATATTGAAATAAAAGTATTTAAAATAACACATTGATTAAAACTAATTTTACGGATTTTATCGCGTTCAATTTTAATAGGTTTTTAATTCCCGACATTTAGGGTGCTTTCCAGCACCCATAGTCACAGGGGACTGAGGTGACTGACGTCCCGATGTCAATGTTAATTCGGAGTACCTTCAGCTTTTTAATTATTATTTATCGTCCGATCTATGAAGAATGAACTTACTATGTCTTGACGTGGTATGTTTGGGTTTAGTTTTAATTTTATTAATTACAGGGTCCTAAGCAGGTGCTAGTACCCAGACTCTTTCTCTTTTGAAACATGGATGTTTTTTTTTTAATTTTAATAGCCTCACGTATCATCCTTGGTAGGAATCAATGTCTTTTCGCTAGGATTTGCGGTTTATCAAACTTGATGTAATGGTTGGGGCTGCCTAAGATATGATCACAAACTGCATACTTCCCGGAACGTTGATGCTTCACGTTATCTATATGTTCTTTGACGAGGGTATTAATAGATCTTTTTATTCGCCCTATGTATAAGCGACCACATTTACAATCAATCCTGTACACTCCTGCATGCTGTAGATTTTTTTTAAATTCTTTATTAATGAGCTTATTCACAATATGAATATGTCGATCCGTTAATTCATCACCAAAAGAAAACAATTACATTAGGTACTTATTACATTACAAAGTTCTCAAATCAATAATTAATTACAGAAAGTTGTAGAAGATATGCATTTAGTTACAAAAAGTAAAATGAAAAGTTCCCAGATCAATCACATTGAGAAGTGAGTGATCGATCCGAGAACTTCACCTTGTAAAGTTTGACTAATATTTTTATATCGCCAGAATGTGGCTTAGCTAAAATTATATTATAATCAGCAAAATCTTTTAGAATGTGGTGGCATTTATCAATACGAGCAGCGCTGTGGGCACAATCCATCAAGACATGCATTAGGTCCTCTGGAACACCGCATTGATCACAGTTCGGTGACTGGAACTTTTTCATAAGAAATGCAAACTTTCTAGATGGAATGTGTCCAGTACGAAGCCTCATTATCATTACTGCATCCTGTCGCGATAGCTTATGGTTATCAATCCATGTTATTTTAGGCGGATGTGGCTATCCTGTAGATGAATAAAAAAAGTGTCTTATTCATCCTGTAGATGAATAAGACACTTGACAGATGGTAAGAACTGACTTATCTTCTTCGGCGGCTTGGAGAATGTTCTAATAGAAGCTCGCTTCAAGACGTAGCCAATCTTGTCTGTGACACCTCTGACATATGGTAGTACAGCAGCCCCACGTTCAACTGTGGCCGGCTTCACTCGGTCATTGGACGTGTGCGCGGGACTCGAAGCTTGTTGTCGTTCAGAACCTGCTTGACGTGACGAAGCTCGGCGGCCAGGTGTTTGCTATCACAGATTCCTCGTGCTCTCTGTAACATGCTGATCTGTGACAGCAAACACCTGGCCGCTGAACTTCAGCACGTCAAGACTTCAAGACATAGTAAGTTCATTCTTCATAGATCAGACCATAAACAATAATTAAAAAGCTGAAGGTACTCTGTGTTAACATTGACATCGGGACGTCAGTCACCTCAGTCCGCCGTGACCATGGTTGCTGGAAAGCTCCCGAAACGTCGGGAATTAAGAACCAATTAAAATTAGACGCGATAAAATCCATAAAAGTTGTTTTAATCAATGTGTAGTGTTCGCGTAACTATAAGAAATCATTATTTAAAATTGCTTGTATTTAAAAAAGAATAATAAACAAAAAATAAAATTGAACTGAAATTTTACTTTGTAATTTTATTAATAACAAATAATAATGAAACACATACACAATTACACACACATAAATTTATATATTGTAATTGGAATTTTTCTTTCGAACAGTCTGACATTAATCAGCGGGGAAAAAAACCTGTCGCAAGGAGTATTTTATTAGATCCCGAGAGGATTTAATTAGCGACAAAGAAGCTCGTGTTCTGTCGCACTTTTATTTATTTTATGTTCTGAACATTGACTTATTTGCCTCTTGAAGTTTTTAAAGAAAATCTTATATACTATTAATCTCTTCAATCAATCCTTAATGGATCAAATTAAACTAACTGCATTTGAGATCCAAATGAAACAGCGATTCTGTACGATGAGGGTCTGGTCTGCTAAAGATCCAAATATACCTATAAGGCAAAAAAGTTGTATATAATTTTATATATATGCTACAAAAACCAGGTATTGACAGCGCGAGAACATCCGCAACCCCACATCGACCCGTGGGCGTCGTAAGAGGCAACAGAGGGAAACTAATACAGAAGATGGGCAGCGGCATCCTTCTGATAACAAATCAATACTAAAAGAAATTATGGTTGCTAACCCGCCAACCAACTAGGGCAAATATTTCCAAATTTTCCCAATAAGATAATCAATGAGAGAATTCTATGTTCGGCAGTAGGCTTTTATGGGCTGTAATAAAATCCATTTTACTTCGATTATCTATGACCCTGTATCTTAATTTAATTTGTTTTTTAGCCGAAAAATAACAACTCAAACTATAATATTATGTATGTAAATACCACATCTTCTTGTACAGACTGAAGATATCACTACTATCAAAGCAATAAGAAGTAAAAATTAATCATTATTATGTAATGCTTTGTGGCATTGCTTCGGTAAGGCCTATGTTTAGTTATGATGATGATTACATGGTTCTGCAACAAGTGGTAAAATTAAAAATTTATACAACCTACTTCAATACAACCGAATCAATGTATTCTTTATTATTTAAGGATTACTCGAAAACAACTAGTCAGATCTTTATCAAATTTATATGGGACCACACGAGAAGCATTAGTTTTCAAATATAAAAAAGAATCATCAAAATCTGTTCACCCAAAAAAAGTTTTAAGGTAAAAAAAAACACAGTCGAATTAAATACCACTTCCTTTACGAAAACGGGAAATAATAATAGTATCGGAAAAGAATAGAATATTATTTTATATAGCTTATGCAATGTAGATCATAAATAATACTTTAAGGAAGTAACTTATGAGACAAATGGTTCGAAATAAAGCTTCTGCCTTGGCGAAGAGATAACAAAAAATTTTGAATTTTTTTTATATTTACATTTAATAGGAGAAAGTATGGTAGCGATCATTCCATGACAGGGTTGTTATTAATCATGTAATGGCAATCTACGTAAATTAAAAATTAAAGAAATCAATGTATAATAGATACTTGATATTGATCGTGTGTACTTAAATGTATTAGGTATATATATCATCATCATCATCCACATTACAGCCCTTCACAAGTCCACTGCTGAACATCGGCCTCCCTCAAGGAATGCCACAAAGCACGGTCCTGAGCCAGCTGTATCCGTCTACTTCCTGCATTTCTTACCTGTTCGTCACTCTATCTAGTGGGGGGTCACCATACACTTCACCTACCGGTACGAGGCTGGCACTCTAGAACCTTTTTTCTAAACGCTTGTCGGTTCTTCAAGCTATATGGCCGGCCGATCTTCAGCTTACTAATCCGTTGGGCTCTGCCGGTCACTCTGATTCTACTGCGGATACAGTCATTTCTAAGTTTATATATAGCCCTCTCCATAGCTTGCTAAGCGACCTTGAGCGTCCTCATACATCCAGCAGTGAAGGACCACTCTCAGTTCCGCAGTTCAGTCATCAACACGCACTGTTTGTACAGTCTGGTTTTCAGGTTTAGAGTTATAGCTGACGAGAAGATATGTCGTAGTTACGGCTCCAACGATTTTCATAAAATTTAGTGTCCAGGGAGTTTCGGGGATAAAAAATCGATCTAGATAGGATTTATTTTTAGAAAATGTCTTTTTGTCTGTGTTTTTAGGCAATGAAAAACTGCTACAATATTGTTAGAATAAGAAGGTAAATTTTGACAGATTGTCATTATTATAAATAGCTTAATTGGTATAATGGGCGGTCACAGAATCGTAAAACGCCGGTTCGAGCCCAGACCGACCAACCGACTTTTTTAATTTTTTTTTCAAGTTCCTTTCTTTTTTGAGAAAATCTACTTTTTCGAGCCCTTTTTTAGTATTTTTTAAAAACACGAAAATTTAATGATTTCTTATATTTAAAGATCAATTAGGACCCGCGTAAAAGAACATATAGCTGATGTGAAGCATCAACGTTCCGGGAAGTCTGCAGTTTGTGATCATATCCTAGACGGCCCCAACCATTACATCAGATTTGATAGACCACAAATCCTCGCGAAAGAACACCGATTCCTACCAAGGATGATACGTGAGGCTATTGAAATTAAAAAAACATCCTAATTTCAATAGAGAAGGAGGCTGGGTACTACCACCTGCTTGGGATCCTATAATCAATAAAATTAAAACTAAACCCAAGCATACCACTGCAAGACCTCAAGACAGAGTTAGTTCATTTTGCATAGATCGGACCATAAACAATAATTAAAAAAGCTGAAGGTACTCCGGGTTTAACAATGACATCGGGACGTCAGTCATCTCAGTCCCATGTGACCATGGGTGCTGGAAAGCGCCCGAAACGTCGGGAATTAAAAATAAAAAGTAAAAATAAACGCGATAAAATCCGTAAAAGTAGTTTTAATCACGAAAATTTAAATTAAACTAATTGCAATCATGATTTTTCATTCAAATAACCAGTTCAGTTTTTTCTATTATGTCGCTAAGATCAAATCATATAAAATATATATATATATATATATATATATATATATATATATATATATATATATATATATATATATATATATATATATATATATATTTATACCAAAACGTTTCTATATAATCTATGTCGGTATTATATACTCGGTGATAATATACTGTCTTAAAAACTAAAACTATAAACAGTTACAAAGCAAAGACTTTGATCATACATCTTAGTCGTACAGTAAGTTTCTAGGTCTCTTACAATCATGTTTTATGGTCTTACCGTTACCCTTACAGCCTTATTAAAGTCCACTGCTGAACATGGACCTCCCCCAAAGATTGCCTCTTAGGGAGGATATTTTCCATAGTTAACAGGCTTGACAAATAGATTGGCAACCCCAGTTTATTATTTTATTTTTGTAGTTATTAAGATGACGCTGCTGCCCATATCATGATTTGTTTCCCCTGTGTCGCCTCTTACAACACCCACAAGATGATATGGGCAGTGGATATTGTTACAACGACACTTCAAGTTAATTTTGATTCCAATTTTTTAATCGTATCGCTTTTTCTTTTATTAGTTTAAGTATTTTTTTAATCAATATCTTGGTGTTCGTGAGTCATTTAAGGTCCCGACTGAAAACCATTACCGTGGTACCCCATTGATTATCACTCACTACCAATTTGTAATTTGTAAAACTTTCTATCTTTCTCAACGTTGCGTGTTGGTCAAAATATTGATTTTATACTTTTTATATGCAGTAATTTTGCTAGTAATTGGAATGAAGGAATTAGGCTATCGGATATTATCTTAGCCAATGTTTAGGGCCCAAACTCTGGTTATGTTAATAAACCGATATGCTTAATTGAAAGGAGATGGAATGAGATTGAAGGATATAAAAGTAACCGAGACAGACAAAGATTTATAAAAAGAATAAAAAAAAGATGACCTTGAGAAATAAATGATGGAGAGATATGGGAATGTCCATCACTGGTAAAGCATATAGTCCTCAAGCAGGGTATGCTTCCGTGATAGGATGATAAAATAAGGAGTTACGGGTACTAGGGAACAACGCCTTCAGTACATGTGATGTACATGAGTTTACTCATATTAGTACTGGTAGGGACCAGAGAAGTCTTAAATTTGTTACGCTTAATAATGGTACATTGAGGTCACATCCTTCGTTGGATCATGGTGCGAACATAGTTTTCCTCTGTGACAATTGTTGGAGTCCTTTTAATGACTTAAACGTAGACCTCAAGGTTGTGCGCACAACCCAAGGTACATTTTACCTTGATATAAAATAAAAAAAAATATGTACCAATAAAATTAAATGAATGTTACGAAAATGTAATATAATACCCAAATAAATGGGGGGCCCATATTTATAAAGTACCCGCGTGATAAATATCACGAAATAAAATATAAATGAAATGAATTAATACTCCGATTCCCGGTATCTAATAAATAAATAAATATATATAATTGAATAGAGAGAAAGAGAGCTAGCTAAATGTCAAAAATATTAAGAAAAAAAGAAAGTACATACAAGAATTATGGAAAAAAAGGCCTATTAATTGATGACAATACGGGATAATAAGGGGATCCCAGAGCAAATTAAAATGTGTGATAAATGTATGATAATCTAATAGTGAGATAGGTAGTTATTTTGCATTTCTGTATTAGGACTATTAATGCTACCCAAAATGCGACTAACGAGTTACACATTTAATAACTATAGGGATCGATTTACACAATTACGCGAAAATGTGTTTTGAGTGTGTATGTATTGTGCGCGTAATTGTTTAACCACATTTGTTAATGAATTTACGAAATTTTTTTCATATTTAGACACATTAATTCACATTTACAATAATTCTGGTTGAATTTTCTATCATATGTTTTTTATGTAAAATTTGTACATTTTAAACTATATTTGGTTTATATTTTGCTTATAAGAAAACTCCAGAGTATATTGATACACTATTATTATAAATTTATTAATTTAATAGTATTCTTTTTATGTTTTTCTTTAGAAAAGACAACGGAACCAGAAATGATGTTATCTGTTTGAAATAAAAGTGCCTTTTTCAATGTTAAAAAATAATTCGTAAAACAAACTTGACCTGTGTACCTAGTAGTGTTTTCTTTTTTTATATATAAGTAAATTTCATGTCACGAAAAAAATGAGTTTTCGAAATTATAAATAACTTATATAATGAATTTTTATTAACATACCTATATAAAAGTTTTATACCTTTTGAAAATGAATATTATATCATTCACACGATATAATTTTAATGCATTGTTAAAACTTTGACATTGATTATAGATATCAAAATTGTTTTTCTCAATGTTTAAATAATTAATGTTTTGTTACATAACTGTTATAGTGATATTTTAAATTTTTATTTGTATACGCTATAACTAACATCATAATATTTCTAACAACGTTAAATTAATACGTATATTCATGTTATAATATATTGTTGTTATCTTAAAATTAGGTGTGAATCACACCGTGTGGTCATAGTTCGATGTAATCGCAAACATTTCCGTATACGTACTTTGGAATTTAAAACAAAGGTATCTCAAATCGCTAGCACTGCTAAGATTACAATTTGTATTTTGATCTGTCTGTTGTTATGGTAGTGATGACGACTTATGTCCCCATTATTATTTCTTTGTTCTCTTAATTTTAATATGCAATATAGTAATTTATTTTCGATTTTATTATGTTTAACTTTCAAAGATTTTAAACTATTATAATTTATTACTTTAAAATGGTACTTACTTGTGAGGATTATGAGAATATTTACTTCGTTTAATACAATTTTGAAACTCATTACATAATGTATATAATTAATTGATTTAAACTTTGTTGTGCACATTTTGTGAGCCCCAATCCCTGACTGACAATAATGTAACTAAATATTATACTAGACTCTAAAATATAAATTTGTGAAAGACCTACGAAAATTTATGAATAAGATACGGAATACATAATTATAAATAAAAAGTATTGACAGTATGTAGCTGTGATCAAAGCAACGAAAAATTATCGGAGGTTAGCATATCCACATACAATTGGCCTGATCAGCTGAGTGTTTGGAAAACCTAATAACCGATTAATTTTTTAAGGTTGTTCGGACACGATTAAATGCGAAATAAGTTTTAATGTATTTTTAATGAGGGAAATGATAACTTATTATGAATTGTATATGAAATAGGAATATTGTCCATTATCTTGATCATGTATGTACGAGACCCGTGTACGTGAAAGAAATGACACAAATATGTAATGAATAGCTAAAGTGCTAGGTATGAATGATTAGCTAAAGTGTTAGGTATGGAAAATAAATAATGGTTAACTAAGAATAAAGTAAAGATATGAAAGAAGAATAATAAAATATTGAAATGTAAAAGAACATGAAGATTAAGAGAATTTTATATATTTTATTACTGTCCTGACTAGATAAATGGTAGGCATAATAACAAAATTATTATCGATACGAATAAATAATATTGTAAATTTTCGTGAAAATCAATACATAATTTTATGTTATACATAATTATGCCTTATTATGTCAATTATACTACTGTGACTATGCATTTTTACGTCCTAGATATGTCTTAGATTATTGTTTTAATAAAGATATTAATTTGTTTAGAATAATTTTAGGAATTTATTTTCAGTATTGGAAAAAAATATAGATAGCTTAATTTTTTTTTGTCGATGGGAGGTGTAGTGTAGTGCAGCCCACGTATATATATTTGTGTTAAGTTTAGAATAAGAGCAGTATAATTAAAGTATTGAGTAGAGAAACACGTCTCTCTTTCATTGACATCCTTCCCAACATTACAATTGCATCACATACCGGACACAGAATAAATAATACTATACATTTTATTTCGACCACACGGACTCGATTACGCTCATTTAGTAACAGATTCCTTTATTTGTTTATTTTAAATTCAAAAATAAAGTAATTATGAGCGAAACACGAGATTCTTTTTTTATAAAATTGGCGTCATTTACAAAATTACAACACACCTGATGGGAAGTGGCTATTTCAGCCCATGGAGACATGCAACCAACTCTTAAAGAAGGATACAGATGCATTATCATTTCTGATTATTAAAATGGAATGTCTCAACAGCCTGTAATTATTCTTCCTCTATAAACTTTAGGCCGAAATTCCGCAGCGACAGAAATAGCTAAGAGTGTGGTGTATCCATTGATAGACAGAAATAGAGAATACAGAAAAAGAGTTCTACTACCTGGCAGAATGTAATTATACTTCACTTGATAGTAAATGATGACCTGAAACTAACTCCAAATAAATGTGCCATATCACATTTAAAAGTAATAAGCTACATATAGGACGTTCTTCATTATTTTTCCTCTGCTTTGTCAACCTGTTAAATTCACTACTGGACTCTCCTATTATTAGTGGTCACTTGGAAGAGAAGGCCAAATTGGTCTCTAAAAAGCTTGGCATGCTTATCAGAGTGGGACAGTATTTCATGCCAGCACACCGCCTGCAACTTTACAAGGCGCAGGTTCGGCCGCACAAGAAATACTATTCCCATCTCTGGGCTGGGGCTCCCCAGTACCAGCTCCTTCCACTTGACCGCATCCAGTGCAGAGCGGCTCGAATCGTCGACGACCGAGTGCTTTCCGATCGGCTCGATTCACTGGCACTGCGAATAGAAGTTGCATCCTCTTACATTTTCTTTCGCATATACCATGGGGAGTAGTCTGAGGAATTGTTCGGATTAACCCCAGTCGCCAAATTTCGTAAACGCACTACGCGGCAAACGTCCCGATACCATCCACTCCATCTGAATGTTGGCGGTGCACCACTGTACGTTTCAAGAGGAGTTTTCTTCCGCGTACAACCTTTCTGTGGAATAGTTTACCACCAGCGATTTTTCCGGACCGATACGACCCGAGGACCTTCAATAAAAGAGCTTACTCCTTTCTAAAGGGCTGGCAATGCACCTGCAATTTCCCTGGTGTTGTGGTTGATCATGGGCGGCTGTAGTCACTTAACATCAGGTAAGCCGCATGCTTGTTTGCCCCCCCTTCTATAAAAAAATAGTAGTGTTTGCCTTAGTCGTTTGTGTTGTCACACTTTTCACGTGTTAGAACCTCGCTGCAGCTATATTACGGACGTAGCATGAATAGTTTGGCTCGACAGGAATAGGACAACGCTCTCACAGAATACAGTTGCAGAATAAGGCATTAGCCTGTGAATCACAAATAAACTATTTTATTTTATTTGGTATTTTGCTATTAATATACTATAACTTTATTAAAAAACTCATATTGCTGGACTAAATATTTTCAAAAAAATTAATAATGTTTGCTTCACAATAAGATGTTATGTAAGCCACGAGAACTAATATGAAAAGCGCTTGTTGAAAAATACAACATACATATTAATACATAACCAAACCCGAAAATCAAGAATTTTTATTTTTAAGTTATAGAATAAGCCGTTACTTAATAGAAATCCATTAAATTGAAATTTTTAGACTTTAGTTTGCTCATTTCCGCGTACTGAAATAAAATTATATGTCCCACCCAATCCGAAGAGCACCTCCCACCCTCCCTCAATTGCGTGCACTATGCCTGTTTCCAACAATCAAAGTATCCCCACTATCTCAACCATCACCACTCTTAGCACCACCACGTCAAGCACCACCATTCCCAGCACCACTACTCCCAGCACGACCAATCACAACACAATGTATTATCGAGGGTAGTGAATGATAGGATCAGTAAGTAAGTGGCAATGGATCAACCATATAACTAAAAGCCTACATTAGATGGAGAAGACGTGCTTAGGCATAATTGTAACAATTTGCAACTTGCAACGGCACGCGTCGCGAGCGGGGAAACAGTTTGACGGCGGGGCTGGGGGACTGAGGCCGCGCCTGCCTGAAGCCTGAACCAGAGTTATTAATAAGATTTGCCACGTCGTATATCAGCTGCCTCTATTGTGTTGTATTTTGTCGTTAATATACGTAACAACAAGGCTTTTGAGTTTAAATTATTGATTTAACTTCGATTGCTATTAATTTGCGTCGACAAGTGGCTTGTAGAGTAATTAAAGTTACAATAAATTAGTTAAAGCGCACGAAGGAATTTTGCTTTCGTGTGGAACGTTGAATTTTGTGATCCGGAGATCGCGTTATCTTAGATTATAGTTTGTACTAAGTGACGCTAGACTTGCGTTCCGATAGCGGTGAGCGCCTTGTGGAGCATTCAACGCATGTGGTGCTGCTGAACGATTACCTCGGTGACGTCAGGTTACGTTACACACTTTCCTACACCACACACATATATCATTTACTTACCCCTGACGGTGCCTTGTGCTCGACACTACTTCCGGAGCTCGGTAAGTTCGTGTTCAATTATAGCAGCCGTTATAAATTCATTATCCATAGGCCCTTTGTCCCTCCCCTCCGTTACTTGTCGAATTGGGTCACTGATGGGTCCTAGCTCAATCGACTTAGTCTGGGTAACGGAGGGCCGTAACAAGAGGTATTGATGACAATGATGATGATGATGATTATAATCAGGGACCCGCATGTAGCCAGAGAAATTCCGAAGATAAATAATGAGAACGAAACAAGCGTTATTTTGCTTACTTACTTATCTTCACGCACAATCCCTAACGGGGTAGCCGGGGAGAACAGATCGCCAAGTGTCACGATCCTTACATACCTCTTTCGCTTCTTTCAGGTTCATTAACTTCTTCACACACGCACGTCTAGGTATCAGAGTACTCTTGACTCTCCCCTATTCGAGCAATTTGCTCACATGATCTTCGAAATTTAGTCTCGGTCTACCTTGACACCTTTTAATATTTACTTTCGCTCTATATATTTTCTTCACCATTCGGTCTTTACTCATTCGCTCAACGTACTCAAACCGTTGGAGTACGCCCCTATCAATTTTTGTGATAAGGTCATCTTTCAATCCTGCCATATTGCGAATCACTTCATTTTTGCTTTCGATCGGCTATGGTAACGCCACACATTTTACGAAGGGATCGCATCTCCAATACATTCAACTTGCTTTTATGCTTCTTCTGGCATACCCAGGTTCCACTGCCATATAACAAAGTCGGTACCAACACTGCGTTATGTATTGCAAGACGTGCACTCCTCACTACGCCTTGCCATTTGACTTATGCATCCAGGGCACCATTGACTTTGTTTCCGGCAGCTACACGCCTATCCACATCTAAATCACATCTTCCATCCCGGCTGAAAGCACTAACCAAGTATACAATTTCATTTACCTGTTCTAGACATTCCTGATTTACCCATATTTCACATTTCGTTCTCTCTTCATCCTTTGCAAATACCAGAACATTAGTTTTATTAGCATTCAAACGGAGACCTTTAATTTCACATTCCTCTTTCATACACGTGACTAATGCCTGCAGTTCTGCTTCTGATGTTGCAATAAGCACTGCATCATTAGCACCCAGCAGACAATTAACTTTAATATCACCCAATTTCACACCCAAACAGCTATTTTTCAGCTTCTGTAAGCAGCTGTCGAGATACAGTATGAACAGCCAGAAAGACATGACACAACCCTGTTTTACGCCCGCTTGGACGCTAAACATGGGTGACAGGTCATGCCCTACCCGCACACAGGCTTTACAGTCATAGTAAAGTGACTGCACAGCCCTTAACAATCGACCATCCACACCATATCCCGGCAACCGTTCCCACATTTTCTTCCTTATAACCTTATCAAATGCTTTCTCCAGATCCACAAAAGCACAGAAAATCCTCTGGTTAACACTCAGAAGCTTTTCTGTGATCATGCGGAGAGAAAACATTTGATCCGTGCATCCTCTTCCAGGTCTAAATCCGCATTGTGCCTCCCATAAGAATCTTTCCGATTTCTCTTGCATCCTACTTGTCAAAACCTTCGAGTAAACTTTACTTGCTAAACTGGTCAAGCTGATCGCCCGATAGCACCCGCAGTCCAAATGTGAACCTTTATCTTTATATAAAGGCACAATGACCGCGGATCGCCAATCATCCGAGACATCTCCCGTCCGCCAGCACAAATTGCACAGAAGATGAAAGCTGTCCCAGTCGCGCGGCCCACCGTACTTGACCATTTCAGCAGTAACTCTGTCTAGTCCCGCAGCCTTACCACATTTCAAACTTCGAATCGCACGTTCAATCTCTTTTATGCTGATGACCTCAGTGTCACCGAGGTCCTTGTCTAGCGTGCCAGTCACGACGTCACCCCCGGATCCTTCACTAAGATCATGACAAGCATACATTTCTCTATAAAATTCACTCCATCGCTGCATGACGTCCGATCTTTCTGAGAGGACGTTATTGGTTCTCGAAAGCACTTTGTTCATTTGTAAGGCTGTCGCACCACTTCGGGACGTTCCAACCTCTTTCCAGAAGAGTTTGGAGTTTTCCTTAAAGTTGTGCGATAACCTATCGTCCGCTTCTATTCTACACCTTTCACGTACTTCCTCAATCAATGTTTTCGCATGAACTTTCTGCAGCTTATATCTTTCTTTCATCTTCTCTCTCATATGCTTATCGTTACTAGAGGCCAAGTAGTCTAACCATGCTTTTTTCTTCTTTTTTACAGCTTCTCTCACTTCATCATTTCATCATGCATCTCTTCTTTTACTACTACCTCTTTTTGTCGTTCCACATACTTCTTCCGATGCACTTACCATTCCATCCCTAAGGTTCTGCCATGTTCTCTCCGCACATCCTTTCCTGCCACCGATGGTATTTTGCATTATGTTATATACCTGAAACTTGATTTTTTACTAGTATCTTAGCTAATTAACTAACATATATTCGATAGTTATTCTGAACCCTTGTTGATAGGAAGAAAAACTGTTAATTTTGTAAGTAAGTACTACGTAATGCTCGTGAAAAATCAGCAAGATATTAAACCATTAATATGTCTGATAGTTTTTTGTTGGAAATTCTATCGATCCCAGTCGATTATGCCTCACGAAGGCGAGACATACCGACACAAAAGAATGTATCTCATTATCTGTGCTGCAGGCTTCTGCTTATTCTATATCAAGTATTATGTAAATTATGTTGCGTTTAAGCTCTCGATTATAGTGTTTCCCTTCCAATAGGGATTCATTGTTTTGAGGCTCTTGGCAGTTTAATTTTTATGATCGTTTACAGAATATGTTAATGGGGCGTATTTATAAACAGGCAATATAATTTAACAACAGCGTTGGAGTTAGTGATGGCATGAGAGGTCTGTGTTATGAACGATTTGTTGAATAGTTAATTAGATTAAAAATAGAGCAGCATTATTTTTAGGCAATATGATAAAAACTATTTAAATGATTAAATTGACCTTGTGCTCTATGAATAAGGTGTGTTACTTATTGGACAAAATGATAAAAAAAAGTTTAGGTTATTCTAATAACGAACCTTAAATCAGTATTAATGAAGTACCACGATTTGACTCGCCATTATTCATGTTGTAAGGGTATTATAACAAAAGTGCCTTGATTATTTAATTGGTCCACAACATTGCACACGGAATACTATTAACTATTAAATAAAGGTATTAATGTATTAAAAAATTATTTATTTAAATTTACCACCGGTGATTTTTCCGGACCGATACGACCTGGGGAGCTTCAAGAAAAGAGCTTACTCCTTTCTTAAGGGCTGGCAACGCACCTGCAACTCCCCTGGTGTTGTGGTTGTTCATGGGCTGCAGTAGTCAACATCAGATAAACCGTATGCTCGTTTGCCCCCTCTTCCCTAAAAACATTCTATAGGTAAAGCTAAAAGGCATAAAAATTAAGGAAATTTTGTTTTGTTTAAAAATGAGCTAATAAATTGCATAGGACATTTTTTTATAGAATAAGAGTGGCAAACAAGCACACATCTCACCTCTTGGACAGTAAATACTGGGAGCAATAGATATCTACTTCAACCCATGATTAAGAATCGTAATGCATATACGTAGTCACCTTTGACGTCTAAGATAGAATGACTCAATTCCAGTAAAACGGATATCTGCTTCTCTACACTCACGACACGTAACAGCGGTAATGAGTTGCTATTTTATGCCGGTATTCTGTGAGAGTATGGTCCTTCCCCGGTCGAGCTGACGTAGTCGTACTACAACCATAACATGCTGTAATGATGCTCTTCCAATCTTGTCCTCTGTAAATTTTTTCCTTTAAGGAGGGAGGTGATGAACTCTTCTACGCTGTCACTGCAAGGCACCCAGTTCTTATTTATTTAAAAATCTTATTTGAAAATAAAATATTTAAAAATTTTATGCATGGATAAGTTATCATATTTACTAATTTGATTCACTGTTTACTATTAAGTAGTGGAGAGTTTTAATGGATTACTGGCCTAGCGACACGAGTTGGAAACTAAAGTTCTTGTTGGAGTTTCGAACTTAACGAGTCGTTTCATAATCGAACGCACTCTGAGCAGGATTTATATATATATATATATATATATATATATATATATATATATATATATATATATATATAATCCTGCTCAGATATAATAGTATTATATACACTAATATATCTTTGTTTATAATATATATACACTTAAGTTTCGTAGTAGTAATTTCGACAAATTCTTTCTAAGTTGTTATTGGTAACGCAAAAGGTGGTCTTTTTGTTTATTTTTATGTGGGTTAGATGGTTTTGTAAGTCCCCTTTAGTAAGTAAACATCCTTAAATTTTTGAATTTAAATTATTATAAAAGTACTTTTGATGTGAAATTATCATAAAATAAATTTGTAAATAACAAAATGGTGACGATTGTTTTAAAGAACGGAATAGAGTGGTCTCGTATATCAATTATTTACAATTAAATAATCTATAAATGGATGGTGGATTCCGAGAGCATTTATTAGCGACACAGGAGCAATATTTTTTTTACATTATCAATGCTATTTAAATTACTAGTATTCTCTTTAATATAATTAATATAATAATTCTCCTCAATCTCATGGTAAGGAGTGTTTTGCGATGATAGTTGAATGGCGGATACGAACCCACGACCTTTTCGATTTCACAGTCCGCACCCTGCCATTAGGCTACTGTCGCTTTAATGTTGTCTTATGCATGTTGCATGTTGTCTTATTTCATTTATTACATACCTTTTGATCATTAACTGCCAATATTTTATTGACGAAATTGCGGAAAATATCTGTTCTATCATGTAATATTCATAACGGAAAAAATATATAAGGGTTATATTATATTAATAAAAGGTACATGATTGAAAATAATTCGTTTGAATAAGGTGACCTTTACTAAATATTTTCATATTTAATTATATAACGTGTTGTGTGTTGCATGTTTATGTAAAAAAAATCCCGTTAAATTTCTTGCCCTTTCTTCCAGGGAATTATTTCCTTTCGAACCAGTGGTAAAGGCATTCTTGTTATATATCGAGTAAAAGATATTCTATTTCATAGTTTAATAGAACACTAAAGTGTGGATTACTACTTAATTATTATTGCAAGGAAAAACTGAAGACGAAGGAAATAATTTAATATCTTAAGACTAATAAGAGAATAATATATATATATATATATATATATATATATATATATATATATATATATATATATATATATATATATATATATATATATATATATATATATATATATAAAAACAGTACTACGCCGATGACACACGTATGCTCTGTTTCATATATTCTATAATGGAATTTTAAATCGTTGAGTCAGAACAAATAGATCCAGTGTTTCTAGACACGCTATCCGTCCCCCGTTTAATAACTTTCAGTGATACTGAGAAGTGGTCTTGCAAGGTTGCAAGGTTTTGTAAAAATGGAGGATCTTTGTTATTTTAAGAACAAAGATCTATCTTTGTCCGGATAATTTGAAATTTATTAGCTATTGTTATATCTAAACTTTAATTTTTATCACATTATATTTTGTCAACACAATATATTTTTCGTATTTATTTCCTCATATGAATAAAAAAATATTTGTTTCTGCTATTTTACCTTGTTGTTTTATCGTAACGAATGATTATGGATATATTCTTTATCACGTATGATCGGTACATTTGTGCTTATTGTATCAGTCTTCAGCGCTAGTTCTTGCTTCTAATGCCAGCCAATATTTATTTTAAACTACGACAAAAATTTTTGATCTTACTGCATTGCATGTTCTTAGTTCTCTGACCGTTGCAATTCTAAGCATTCCTACGATACAACGCAATGAGGTTGAAAGCACCGCACTATATTCTATGTTGATGAAAAAGATAAAACATCATAATGATTCCTTAAATTTACGCAAACTTTTTAAACGCGATAAAATCCGTAAATAATAGTTTTATTCAAAACATCATAAATCTAAAATATAATATTGCGTTCACCTTATGATTATTATGATCTTAGCCCGACCTGGTGTTCGAGTTCCCGGCTCACAATCGGTAGTCGCAATTACGAGCACTAGAACAATGAGTCCGTCGTAAAATATTGGGTAATGAATTTATTCGCAAGGATTTTGAGATTTATATTTTTAAGTATTTTTTTTTTCATTGTTAGTGTTCTGTACTTGAACGGTAACAAACAGGACCCAATTACTAAGCATCCGCTGTCAGTCCGTTTATCTGTCATCGGGCTGTATCTCATGATCCATATTAGATAGACAGCTAATATTTTTACAAAATGTGTTTTTTGTTGCCGCTATAACAACAAATAATAGCATAAAAATAAATTTAAAATGAAAGGGGGCTCCCCTACTAAAAACATGTATTTTTTGGCTTTTTTTTTTGCTTGATCCTAATCATAATGCTCATAGATTCTATATTGCTACATTTGATAAAAAATTATAATAAAATAAAATTGTATTTCAAAATTAAAGGGAGTCCCCATACAGAAGATTTGCATTAAATCTTCTAAAATGGTACGGAACACTTCAGGCGTGAGTCGGACTTACACTTGGCCGGTTTTCTTTGTCTTTAACAAATTATACTAAACATGTCGCTTCCGGGTGGGCTCGAACCACCGACCTTTCTATTAACAGCCGAACGCGCTAGACAATTTCGCCACGGAGGCTTATATCCTTAGTCTTTTTTATCAGTTTCAATGTAAGTTAGTAAATCAGTTCACGCCGTATCGCCGTATTATCGGTATAAGCAAACCTTTAAAAATATATGAAATAAAAGAAGAATCAAGTGTAGAAAAACATAGATTTACAGCTTCTTAGGTTTTAGAGGTGCATCCTTACTTGAATAAATTATTCATCTTCGTCATCAACATCATCATCACTATTACCCATTGCAAGCCCACTGCCGTTATACCTTCTCTATATACTACCACTAAGCACGGTACTGAGACTTCTAGGCATCTGTATCCATTGTCTATCGTTACTGCGTTTAGTATATTTCGCCCCTTTCTTCCCCATTTGTTACCATTATTTAGATCATATTATATTCTTTCTTAATATATTTATTACCCTACTTTACGCTGCGAGGCAGTCAGAAAAATAGTGCATTGCTGGAAACTAAAGTAAAAAAAGTAAAATAAAAGAATAAGTAAGGGTAGAACTCTAAACCTCCACTCGTTCAAATGGGACTAGGGCTAGTAGAATGTCTCTCTGAAACTAGTTAAGTTAGTCATTCTACGAATCGTAGTCGGTGTCGTGTTCGTGTCTATTGTATACCCTTACCTGACATTGGTTTACAAACTTCATGATTGTTTGTGTTGTCTTATATTCTAATTGCTTGCTGAGTTCTACGCGTGTTTTATAACATAAAGTGGCTATCGAGAAATATTCCCTCTTTCTATTTAATTTAAGAGTTACTTCTATCATCACAGGCGTGATGCTATCTAAAGTTAATAGAACTTAGTGTGGAAAGTCATTTTATTGTAGCAGCAATTGAGTGTCAGAACACATCGGGTTATAAATTTCGTTCAACGGCACTTAGTTTTGTCAAACGCTCTAGTTTACACGAGACACATGAAGAACAGTTTGCTAAATGATGCTTTTTTTGTACGGAATGGTCCAACGATGAACGATCGGATTTATCACAATATACTGAAAGCACGTAGCGCTGCAAATGGTTTACAAACAGTTGTTAGACGTAAATAATTGTTAACAACATATCCCACTCTCTTACTCCCAAAATACTATTATATTTTGTATATAAAAAGCTCCAGTGCATTTTATTGTTAAAATAAAGCCGTTTTGTTATTATTAATAATGTAATACAATTACCGCGTGTCATGAAGTTAGAGCACCTGACTGCTGTACTGGTACACGAGGGCGCTATGCTAGGCTGCTATAACTGAGCGTTACATTGGACCGCTACGACAGATTGCTACGCTAAGCTACTACGACGGTTCCTGTTTGAACAAAGTATCCGTAGTGGATCCTGAAATTTTAACTTGAGTAAGAATTTAAGCAAACACAAATGGTTTATTTTCTTCTTCGTTGGTTCAATGATTTGTCCCGTGTTTCTCGCCATAAATTTGATCACATTGAAGAAAAACTGTACTTCGTGTTTTGCGGGTATTTGCAATTTGTGCTGAACTTAAATAATTCATTTATTACGTCATACTACGCATGCTTATATTATTATACTTAAGAAGATGTATTCTACTTTTAATTTTTAATTTTACTGCGCGTACGTGTGCGTAGCATAATAGAAATATTTTGCTTATGAGATTTTTTTATTCGTGATTTATTACTTCGTTCATTGATTCATCCTTTACTTTTGTTATGAGTACAAATAGTTTATAATGCTTAATTTTATGTAACATAATTATTAAAGTAAGAATCATCAAAATCAGCTCACATCTAACTATGATATCGCGTATATAAAAAAAAGAAATACCCAGTAGAACCTCCACCTTTTTCTGAAGTCTGCTAAAATAGTTCAAACTGCAAGCAACTAAGTGCATTCGTCATTTATAGTACAAAATGTAGATTTAGATATTAAAAAATATTAAATATTTTGTGGAATTTTGGCACTAATAAAAGAGATAATAAAGGAGAGCTATTTTTAATATTCAAAACACTGCTAATTTTAAGTTTCAAGTAGTTTACTTCATCAGCGTGAAATAGCAATTTACTGCTGTTTTGTATGGTGAGTCTCCATTGAGACTGACTGATTTGACCGAAATTCGTGTCAAAGGACATGAAATAATGTCCTTTGGCAATTATAATCAAGGTATTCCATCTTAGTCCTTAGTGATGCTAACGCATCTGCGTTTTGATTCTTAATAGGAGATAACCTACCTCTTGTTGCTTATTCTATGAAAACCCTTAACATTTTATTTGTATCAGTACCAATTAAAAGCCAATTTATTTTATATTATTATCTTATTTTAGGTAACAAAATATTGCTTAACCAGAGGCTAAACATCTCATTGTGTTTTAATTTATTTATTTTATATATTTATGTATATCTATCATTTTTATTTATATGTTTATGCAGCAAAACCAGATGCGAAAAATATATAAATACCCCAATAAAAATAATAATATTCTTTATTCGAACAACAAAAGTCAATTGTATTAATATACATGACACAACTTATATTTGGTAATAGTAGCCTATTATATTTACTTAAGTATTTGTGTTGAGGCTGATTAACTAAGAAGCATTAGTTGATCATCATACACACATATTTACGAGTATCATCACTATCATAAAGCGGAAAAAACACATTACGTTAATGTAGACCCTTTTTACTGGAAATGAGGCATTCCATCTCAGTCCTCATGGGTGACAACGCATCTGCATTTTGATTTGTAATGGAAGATAGATGTAGATGTCTATGGGCCGCAGCAACCACTTACCATCAGGTGGACTGTGTGCTCGTTTGTCAGCCTATTCTATAAAAAAAAAATGTAGAGTTATTCCCTCCGGCATACGAGACTTATATAATTGTACTGCTGGAACACTTGTTTAAGGCGATACAAACACTTTTTCGTGCGGGATTTTAACCCACCTCTCCCAGCAAAACTGCCGGATGCTTTCGAGCCTAAGTTAATAAAGTATGCATATAATATACATGGTCTGTTTATTCTAATAAAACATTTTAAAGTTCTTAAAAAAACACAAAGTGTTTAAAAAAATTTTTTTGAAACATTTCTGAACACAAAAATAACGTACAAATAACACAAAAAGGAACAAACTTTTAGGTCCTCTCAATAATGAGGCTAATTTTTTTACAAGCCGGAAATTTGTAATCTTGCTTTGAGATAAGTAAACGACAAACTGAAGAGAGAGAAAAAGCACCGTTTTGTACGTTTTGCTTACGTCAATAAGTAACAATAGTACTCTGAAGTATTTCTATGCAATGAAACTGAGTAGTGATGGATAAGCGTTGCTAGTCTTTTTTGTACTTTATTTAATGAGAGCGTTTATACACAATAATTTCGTATATTTACGCGAACACTACACATTGATTAAAACTAAATTTATGAATGATGAAATTTGGTCTGATATCATTCAGATCAAATTAGTTCATACCAGTTAGTGCTTCGCAGGTAGTATTATTTAGCACTCTTTATTAAAGAAATTCCAATGGCCAAGAGTCAAGTTTCACCTTCGAATAATATTACCCAGTCGAAACTATAAAATAGTTTAAGTCGCATTTCATTCATTAACTACAAGTAACATGTTTATTGTTCACTCGCCTTTGTGTCGCCACACGTTAGATCTGATACAAATTGCTCACTTTGGAGCCAGCTAATTTAACTTTTCGAGTGAAGCGGACTGGAAGATAAGATAATGTAAAGTTGAATTGACTGGTTGTTCTGGTAGAATGCAGGAAACTTATTTTTAATCATGTTTATTATGTTTGATAAAACAATGATCAATTAAATAACATTCCGACATAACTATATAAATGCCATAGCGGTATTTTCCGATACCAAATTTTCAATAATGTCATGGAGCTCTACACTCTATTATGAAGAATCAGAATGTGTCTAAAAAGGCACATATGGTAAGTCATAATGCTGTGTTAATCCATACTTTGATGTATGGTGGTGAATGTTGCGTGTGACACAAGAAGCACGAAAGTGGAATAAATGCTGTAAAAATGCGGTTTTTAAGGAGGATGCTAGGGTTGAATCTGAATGTCAGGGTGAGAAATTGCGTAATAAGAGAAAAATATGGTGTGCAAAATGATTTTGTGACCAGGATTGAGAAAGAAATGCTTCTGTGGTTTGGTCATGTAGAAAGAATGACGTGGAAAGAGTGACAAAGCAAATTGTATAGCAGATGTGAACGGCAGAATCGGAAAGGGACGCCCTAGGAGAAGATTTATCGACCAAATTGGCGATATTTTAGAAATGGGCCATATTAGTAGTACCTATAACCGACGAACGTGTATGCGTAGATATAAGGATGTAAAGGAGGCGAGAGAGATAAGTTAAGATCATGCCAATGGAAGTCCGTAGTCTCTGACTACCCTTCTGGGTGACAGGCGTGAGTGTTTATGTTATGTTATAACTTTCTTGCTTACCGATCGACAAAATGTTAGAGATTTTTTAAATCAATTTTTCTTCAACGTTTGCCTATAACACTTATTCTGAATCTTTTCTGTAAATTTGGCCGGTATTTGCAAAATAACCCTTTATATTAGTGTCAAATACATAAAAAAGTTTCTTTATAATCTCAATTGCTCTAAAAACGCTGGATGTAATCTTGCATATTTATTTGTGAAGTGTTCATAATCGTTAGCGACTCCTATAGCATTACTAATCAATGTTTTGCGGAAGGTTATTTTCCAAAAATTTGGAAAATCGCTAATAAAGTTCCATGAAAAAAGAACCAAAATAGCCATCAAAACTACAGACCTATTACTATTCTTAATGTGTTGAGCAAAATGCAGAGGGTTGTACATAGGCATTTATATCCTCTGGTTATTCGTCACATTCTTTCGAAACAGTATCGATTCGATCGTGGTCGCGCAACCAGGACTAATTTATCCATTTTTCCAAATGATGTTCTTTGAAGTATGAATGATGTTTTTCAGACCAATGACATTTATACGGGTTTTGAGAAGGCTTTTAATCGTATGAATCACATTATTTTTTTGGGTAAACTTCGGGAGCTAAGAATTCATGACAATCTTCTAAAGTGGATTGAGTGCTATCTATTTAACCGATCTCAAGCTGTCGTATTACTGGACATCGCTTTAACTTCGTGGGTGTCCCATCTGCAGTCCTTCAAGACTCAATATTTGGGCCGTTACTGTACCCATCATACTTGTATGATATAGGAGACTACTTTGAACTTTCCGAGTTTCCTATGTTTGCGGAAGACACTAAAATTTACGCATATATTGTCTGAGAGAAATGCACACCAACTTCAAAATGACCTTAACCAGCTTTGTTGCTTTTATCATGATTAACGTACTCGTAATTGTGTTAATATTTGAAAATGTTATCAAATTAGATTCATTCGTAAAGGGAATAAAATTGAATATAAATATAAATTTAATAATATGATCTTGGTGTCATTTTTAATTCCAAAATGCTTATGTCGGATCATTTCACTATAATTGTTGCAAAAAAGTGTAAAAACTTTGGATTTGTTATAAGAGCGTGCCGTCTGTACTCATATTCTGAATGCATTAAATTTCTTTATTATTCTTATGTACGAAGTATTTTGGAGTATTGTTGTAATGTATGGAATCCAAATTGCTTGTTTCATATAGAGAATATAGAGCACATACAATGTAAATAAAATAAGGGTTTATGTTATCGTACTCAGGATAAAAAAGCAATTACGAGGAATCTTGGTATCACCATAACTTCTACACGACGTGTGTAGTAATAAATTTGATAGTACTGAATTGACATTTCAATTCCTACAAATTTATACTTCTTTGAAGCATACTAAATACGCTTCTCTCTTTCATGTTCCCTAGTTGGTGACTTCTGTAATTAGTCGTACACTTAACTGCTATAACAAAAACTTTTCAACTTTGGTATATTTCCTGATAGTAAAGCTTCTATAAAAAAAGAAATAATCACAATTATAAGGAATAGAAAAATGTTACTAATTAAATAGATTTTGATTGATGCAAACGGTTCGCTATAATTATGCTGGCAAAATATTTAATACAGAGCTCGCAAAACTAAAGAGAAACTGTTATAATTAATTTAACTTAGCATAAGGCATTTATCAACATGTTCAAATTATAGAATTGATTGAGCTAACTAGGCAACTAGGAAGCGCACGAAACAAGGAATATTATTGTTAATTTTCTACAACAAGATTCCTACTCGCAGCTGAACGCATTGAGCATTATATTTTAAACAAGGAAGACAATATTTTACTAATTTTGCGGTTAAGGTTATGTTAACATTTTACGTACGTTTTCGGTATACAAATAATATTTACGGATCTGCAGGTTTAGTCTTTTATAATTTATGTTTTAAACTACCCCCTACGATACAGTAGAAAATTCTAGTGGGAAGATAACATTTATTTAAAGAATAAATAATTGAATAGTAACAAGACCAACAAATATCTAATGTTTCTATGGTTTAAAATATAAAGCAAAGGTAGTTTGGTGTTTGAATAGAAGGGATTTCAATAACAAAATGTTTCCTATTTAATTTATACTGACGTCAATAAGAACTTACATGACAGACTGTTTCTTCTTATAAAATGATTTACTTACGTATATTATATAAATAAACTGTACACATGGTACAAACACATTGTAACGTGTTATTTTAGCTGCAATGCGAATGGATAGATCAAACAGAGAAAGACCACGTTCACGCAAAGTACCAATGCAAATTATGCATTTAACTAGAATCAAAATGCCGATTCGTTGTCAACGCAGAGGACTCAGATGGAGTGTCTTGTTACCAGTTAAATGAGTTAACGGTTCTTTACATTAACTATACGAAACGTCGCAGCATTATTCTATTGTAACACGCCCTTGTTCTATGAGGGCTTGGTCCTACTTATCTACTGTTTTTATAATTATATCAGGGACAAAAGAACTGTTATCCACCTCATGGTAAGACATTCCATTTAAAGATGAAGAACGAACATTCCCACTTAATCCTTAATAGTGACAACAGAAACATAGCATTGCATACGGTGCTTTTTTGGCGGCACGAATAGACAAGAGTGTTGTTGCTTCCCAGATGGATACCTAGGTGAAAACCAAACCACCTAAAGGGAATGTCTTTCATTATATACATATATAATGTATTTTTAATATATAATATTATATATAATGTATTCTTAATCGCTAATTTTTTACTCAAAAAGTCTGCTGGATGATATTCATTTTATTCCATACACATATACTAGAAATAACATGACTACAGACGCTAACAGATTGAACTATCCTAATTTTTCTGTCAACTAGAAATGTATGCTTTTGGTACTCTGCTATATTCTTAGAGAAGAAACAACGTTAATAGGGAAACATTTCAATCCTAATAATCAATCTATTTTAAGCATTTGTTTTTCAAAGTACGGATGTCATAACGAATACATAGTCCACTTTATCGTAAGTGGGTGCTGTTCCAGGTATAGGTACAACTAAAATACATCTATTTCGATTACGAGTCAAAAACAGATGCATTATTACTTTTGAGGACTAAGATAGAAAACTCACAAATCGTGATTTCACTGGCTCGCTTTATACTTCATTCTCAATATTTGCAAGATATTAATTTGCTATCAGTATATACGTTAAAGGCAATTGAATGGTACCGTAGTATCAATACGTGCGGGATTTGACATGTAGCCTCAATGTTACAACGCTGACACGAAATTGTTTTCTGAATACAAAATAGCAAAAGCCGCTCTCTGGAGGAAATCTGTTGCAGCGTTGTTTACAAAATTCAGCGCGTGTTAGGGTCTGTTTCTACTAGAATTCGGTTTAACTGAAATATAAAATCTAAATATAAAATATTTTGAAGAAATCGTTCATTTTTGTACTTTAAATATATGTTACAGTAAAAAGAAACTGTTGGTGCAATTATAAAACAACGAATCCACTAACAACGAAGAAGACTAATCCTTCCTGCGACAATTTCTTTTATTAATTGATACTTACGACTTGAGATTCATCATCAGCATCTGCTCTGATCTGTGGAGAGCCGTGATAAGCTCCAAAATTTTAATCGATATTTTTTATAGAACATACTTCAGTTACAGATTACATATTTTTCATATTACATGCTGTCTCTCCCTATCGGGCTACTACACGGCTACTCGTCGTGTGATAGCAGCGAAAAATATACCACTCCCCCTAATTCGAAAAAAATGGCCCCAAGTTCCTGGCGCCCTTTCAATGGAGTAGGGGTGCGAATAATCTCCGGGAATAGGAAAACCGGCGACGAGTTTCGCCATCCGCCACGTTATGTCTCCCGGAGGGGCGAAAAGATGGTTGCAGAAGTCAGTCTGTCTACGCTGAATGTACGTGGAGCAATGAATGATAAGAAATGAAGGATGAAGTTTGCGATATGATGTATGATAAAGATATGTAGAATATGGATGATCCCAACGTTGTTGCGGATTCTGTCGCTGATGTGGTACTTCTGGGTATGGAACTTTTTATTCCTTCCTCTGTGGTGCCCAGTGGAGGCAAATCTCAGCCATGGTTTGGTCGCTCCTGTAAAATAGCATCATGTTATAAGCAGGAGTGCTACCGAGCCTGGGCTGACGCATCAGCGTCCCGGGATGTAAACACCAGCGCTATAAAAAAGAAGTATAATTCCGCCTCTTCTAATTCCTTAACCGCTAAATAGAACCCCTTTGTCGTATCTTCTCAGTTTCAAGGCACTCCCCTTGTTGCCTCAGCCATTATCGGAATCCTCGGCATCGACATATCGAGTGACGTGCAGTTTGTTGGTCACTTGGAAGCGAAGGCCAAATTGGCCTCTACGCACCACCTGCAACTTTTCACACCACCATCTCTGGGCTGGGCACCCCAGTACCAACTCCTTCCACTTGACCGCATCCAGCGCAGGGCGGTTCGGTTCGGTTTGGTTGTTCGGATTAATCCCAGCCGTCAAATTTCGTGAAAGCACTTCGCGACAAACGTTCCGATACCATCCACACCATCTGGATGCTTGGTGGTCCACCACTGTACGTTTCAAAAGGAGTTTTCTTCCGCGTACAACCTCTCTGTGGAATAGTTTACCACCGGCGATTTTTCCGGACCGATACGACCTGGGGACCTTTAAGAAAAGAGCTTAATCCTTTCTAAAGGGCCGGCAACGCACCTGCGATTCCCATTGTGTTGCTGTAGATCATGGGCGACGGTAGTCACTTAACATCAGGTGAGCCGCATGCTCGTTTGCCCCCTCTTCCATAAAAAAAAGAATAGATGTGTTATGGGTAAATGAGACGAAGCGGAAGGGAAAGGATATCATTACACATGGCATGCATACCGCGTACTGGTCTAGTGTTGACGATACCAAGTGGGCATGCCAGGGAGTCGGTATCATCCTTTCAGAAAAATGGGTCAATGTGTGAAAGAGTGTGAATGTGTTATCCCAAGACTGATATAAATACGAATGAAAGTGGGCCTAAAGAAGTTGTTTGTTCTTTAAGTCTACGCCCCAGACATGTCTAAGCCCACTTATATCCGAGAACGGTTTTCGGAGATTATAAGAATGGTGTTAATGAAATGTAGGGGAAATGAAAATATTGTTATGTTAGGAGATTTTAATGGAAGGATTGGGATGAAGAGGCTTGGTTATGAAAGGATATTAGGAACATTTGTGATGAAGGTATTGAGGAGAATGGTGAAAACCTCCTCACCAAATGCGAAAAGAATCTTTTTGTGATGAATTCTTTATTTCGCCACAAAAGTTTTTACATGTGTACTTGGGAAAGAGGTGATGATAGAATCATGATAGATTTCATAATTGTGAACATAAGGTTTACCGGGGGTCCAACGTAGTAACTGATCATTATTTGGTTTTATGCCGAAGTAATGGTCTATTCAGACGTTGGTGCCATCGAACATCTGTGTCTAACACTTCGTTACAGCGTATTATAAAGGTTACAAGATGAAGTTGCGAAAAACAAGTACAAATGTGGGCTGAAATAAAATATAAGTGGTTTGGATGAATGAGTTACACTTGGAGAATGTATGGAAAATTTTAATAAGGATTTAGTAGATGCAGCTACCGAAGTATGTAGTATTAGTAAGAGAACGAATGAAAGGAAAAATAATACGTTATGATGGCATGATGAGGAACGTATGGAAGTTGTATCAAAGAAAAGAGCATGGCTAGATTTACTGGTTACAAAGGCTGGTATTTCAGGCGGTATGAATGATGAGATTAAAAGAGAAACGGCAGTCTTTAGACATCTATATAAGAGAGAAAAGGAAGTAGTTGATAGGAAAAAGCAAGAAAGAATAGATAACATTGACTGAAGAATATTGGATAACTTCCAGGCAAATATTAAAATGTTCTGGAAACTCGTAATAACTGCCAGATTACATTCAAAACAGCCTATAATTAATGTTATAAGAGATGAGAATGGCTATATTCTGAATGATGAAGTTTTGAGTTTAAAGAGATTGCTTATAAGTGGAAGAGAGAACCTAGAAAAGGCTTATGATATGGTGGACGGGAATGAGTTATGGCAAACACTGAACTCATTTGGGTTGAGCGCTGGGTTGATACAGGCATTAAGGTATTTTTATGGAGACTCTAGTATGTTAGGATCAAGGGGGTCTACTCAGACTGGTTTGGCATCCATAAAGGTGTCAGACAGGGCTGTGTGGCTAACAGTTGTTTGGAAAATTTGAAACTTGAAAAATGCGGATTAAGAATGGGTGAGTTAACCATCAAATGGCTTTTGTACGCCGATGATCAAGTTATTTTTGCGTCGTTGGCGGCCGAGTTGCAAATGATGGTTACATTAATGAACAGATCATAAAAAAAGGGTTATGAAAGTGAACGCAAGTAATACGAAAGTTATGGGTTTTGAAAGGGAAGAAAGTAAAACGATATGTAAATTAAGAATAGAAAGGGAGTTTAAGGAGCAAGTTGATGAATTAGTATATTTGGGATGTGTATTTAGCAAGTATGGGAGATATTATAAGGTTATAGAACGACAAGTGAACGTAAGAAATAGAGTAAATGGGGCACTACAACCTATTGTAAAAAGCCAGAATGTGTCAAAAAAGCACGTATGGAAATTATTAATGCTGTGTTGGTTCCTACTATAACGTACTTCCCATTCAAGTTTTTTAACAGCCGTCAATTGCATCGTGTGGAGTGTCATTGGATTGGAAAGTGAAATATCGGATTGTACGGAAGTAAAGAACTGGAGACCTTTATACCTGTATTGAGGCATTTTGTCTTAGTCCTTAGAGGTGAAAACGTGTCTGCAATTTGATCCTTTAGGGACGATAGATATCAAAAGTCTACAGGGTACATCAATCAATCACTACCAAATACAGAGTATAAAGAAATAAAAAAATATACTTCTTGTTTCAACTTATATACAAAAATATTCACATGTGGCTTGTTTCACTTATTTATACTGATATAAGTATTTTAATAATCAGGCAATGGAATTCGTTTATTCTGCTTATCATCAAGAAGTATACAGACATGTTATAATAATAGTTTAACTCTATGTGAGTGACAGATCTTTTTATATAAAAAAGTCACAAAGTGTATTTTATCAACCGAATTGACGATATATTCAAGATGGGCCAAAATAAGATTAATCTGAACCAACTAGCATGTGTGCGTAGGTTGAGACATTTGTCTATAATAACTACCAACTAAAATAAGTTAAAGTAGTATGTAAGTACGAAAAATCCTCGCCCTATAAAATTTGGGGTAGAGGATATTCTCAACCGCCACTACACGACAAATTAATTCTTTGTTGCATACCAATTGCGGACAATATATATTATTGAAAAATAAAATATTACAATTTGTACAATAGGCGGACTTATCGTTTTGAAAGTGATTTCAGTCAGACAACGTTTAAACACAAAGAACTGCTGTTCAAGCAGAATGAAGAAGAGGGATGCGTACCTAAACCAACACTTAAATAAAATTAGAAAAATATTTAGTAATAAGGTTCACGAAAAATTTACATTTCATTCCACAAAAACGTTTAATGATGACTTAATCACTAACGAAATTACGTCCGTGTAAAAATAGTTTTAAGGCGTAATAAAAATAAACACGTACTTCGTAATTTTTCCATTTGGCTGACAAGGACGAGCCGTGAGTAAATTTTCCCCCTTCGTCACGCGTTTTCGTTCTGTAAATTATTTGCAAACAAACGACCAATTTCTTTCTGTTTTTTTATTATTTTTCTATGACGCACAAGTTTAAAGAATTGTTACTTCGGGATCAAATAAAATAACTCAAGGTCATTGTACTAGCAATATTTACATTTTTTATAGATTTAGGTTGACAGAAGAGCACACGGTCCTCATAACAGCTATACCGTTAGGTGGACCGTGTGCTTGTCTGTCAACTGATTTGACATTTGGCACTTCAATTGCTTTGAGTATTAGCTATCGTAATAGAGTAGGGCCTCGGTAATCCGGACTTCGGGGAGGCCGGAGGGTGCAGGTGTGGGCTGTCATGACTCAATCAGTCTTCTTCTTCTGTTTATCAGGCGTTTTCAGTCTTGTTTATCGCCTTTCGTGTAGTACGTACAGTGTCAATTTAGTGCGTTCAATTCGCTAACATCATGGCGCCGCAACGTAAATATTCAACATTAACAATAAAAGACAAATCGCGGATTATAGAAATGTTAGGTAAAGGTGATAGCTACGCTGTCATTGCTCGGAATTTTGGTATAGGCAGGTCAACTGTAGGCGACATAAAGAAAAACAAAAGCAAAATCTTGAAGTTTGTTAGCTTCACTGAACGTGGTCCTGGTGAATTCAAGAAGAATTAATTAATCTTTATTTTAACTTACTCTTTTTGTTACACGGTTGTAATTTTGAAAATGTACATTTTTGTCTTTATGCTTTAATATGAAAATTGATTAAAGGAACTTAGGTTAAACATGTGTTTTATTACCCCTAAATATGGCATACTATAATCCGGATGCCTCGATAATCCGGAAAGGGTCTTGTTTTTGCCTCTTCGGATTAACCAGGAGTATGTATTAAGTAAAAGTAGGTACTAAGGTAGTTACAATGCACGTAGTGTCTTAAATCTGCTAGTAAATGGTGATGTTATGGTTTTTTGCTGTTTCTTCCTGGTACAGAATATATTTTCAAACCAGTGGTAAAAAGCGTAATTGACTTTCAATAATTATTTTTGTAATCTATATTGCATAGAATGTATTATACTGTATTATATTCACCGTTTGTCGGTTTTTCGAGCTACATTAGTGGCTCATTGTCACTCTAGCATACTGATAGCTTCAAATGATGGACTTAATAAGTGAACATTCATTTCCGTACCGATACGACCTAGGGACCTTCAAGAAAAGAGCTTACTCCTTTCTAAAAGGCCGGTAACGCACTTACAATTCTCCTGGTGTTGCGGTTGATCATGGGCGGCGGTAGTCACTTAACATCATGTGTGCCGCACGCTCGTTTGCCCCCTCTTATATAAAAAATAACATGCGGCTGCTGTGCCATTCCTGGTTCTATGGCGCTACCTAACAATCCTAACACTAATTGGCCGGTCATCCTGCCATCGATAGCTGTTGTAGAATTTTCAAACATGAAAAAAGAGCACAGTGGGTTAGGAAATAACAAATCGTATGTTTTATTTCAACATTAAAAGCTTTTCGAAATAAATGATTTGTTCTAAAATCAAACTTTGATTGCACGGAACAGCAAATAGATTTAGTATTAAATATAATTAAAAAAGGTAAAACAAAAGCAATGAGTTTTCTTAAAGATCTTATACTATGTTGTATCTTTTCAGCGATTCCAAAGGCCTTGTTTGCAAGTGCTCTTGTTTCAATTAACTATGTAAGTGTGAACATGCAAAATGTTGTTGGCGGTTTTGTATTGCGTAACTTGACCAAACTGCTTTCCCGAAAATGTTTTGTCTAGAATGTTAATACTCAACTAAAATTCGATCTTTAAATTCATGTGCTTTAAAATATGTTGTAAAATGTATAATATTTTTATTAACGTTTTAGTCAAATAATACCTAATTGATTCATTTAGTCGCCACACACAACAAAATGAACAAATAAATTAAAACAAAAATACATAAAAAAAACAGTATACACAAATACATTGGCTTGCAGCGACGAAAAGGTATACCACTTAGCATAATGTTATAGAATCTATTGTTAATTTAATAATCAACGCAAACGGTTGCAAAATTTAAAATCAACATTACTATTAATTTCCATATTAAAAATGTTTAATGTTAGGCTTTAAAAGAGCGTTAGAGCCTTTTCATACTTGGTAGAGCCACACTGCAGCTATATTATGGTTGTATAGCACGAAAGGGTCGGCTCGACCGGGAAGAACCACGCTCTTACAGAATACCAGCGTAAAATAGCAGATTGATGCTGCTGTGTTTCGTATGTTGAGTGTAGAGAACCAAAGCTCCGTTTTATTGGAATCGAGGCATTCCATCTTAGTCATCAGGGGTGACAACGCATCTACATTTTGATTCTCAATCGAGGATAAATAAAGATGTCTATGGGCCACAGCATCCACTTACTATCAGGTGGACTTTGTGCTCGTTTGTCACCCTATTTCAAAGTATTTTATTCAACCCCGCGCCTCGGAAAACACGTTAAGCTATTGGTCCTGCGCCTGATCTCTCTCTGGTGTGTCGAATTACCGTCCCATCCGAGTATGAGATTGCTACTGTGCTATTGTGTATACACTTGGATGTAGCCATCTGCTCAGGGCAAGTGGTCCTGAGCAAATGCCAGTCTCCATTAAAAACTGGCCGCCGTGATGGAAATTTGGTCTGGAGGTTATTTTACGTTGATTAAGCTAAAGCTCATTATAAATAATGCAGATTTGTTGTTACCCCAGAGAACTAAGACGAAATGTCTTCTAACCAATTAAAATGTTCTCGTCGCTCAAAAGGCTACGCTGGTATTTTGTTAGAGTGTTTCTTTTTCGATCATGCAGATTTATTAAGCAAGAGCATAAATACAAAAAAAAGCGCGAAGCTCCGTGTGCAGCACGACGACTTCGTACAACAATGGTTCAGCAATGAGTAATGTCGCTAAGGGTCGCGCGCTTTGATTCCGCATGGAACAAGTATTTGTATCGCCTACAAGTAATTTTTCTGGGTCAGGATGTTTATCCTTGTGCATTTTATATAGTAAATTATCTCCAGAATACATTAAAAAATCTAAAATTATATTAGTTAGATTTTTATTAAAGCAAGCTTTATTACAGCAAATGGAAAGTGTGAATTATGTAAAATATTTGTAGAAATAACTAAGAACACCTTAATGTCCACCCAGAGTCTATGGGATTTTGGTTTGGAATGTTAAGAAGTATATCTCAAGAGCAAACGACAGCAAAGACTAAAAAGAAGTTTGCATTTAGCAAGATGGATGGTGTATTCTTACTAACATTTACTCAATGGTAGGTTTCCTAGGAATCCGTCGGGATACCCTCGCTCTTTAAGTATTTCTGTCGCAAAACATAGTAGTTCTACAGTCGCTTTGTTTGTCGACTGTGCCCCTAGACATTAACGTCTATTCTCGATTAGGAATTAAAATACAGATGTGTTGTCAACTTTGAGAACTAAAGTGGAATTCCTCCTTTCCAGTAGTATCCAGTTCTCTACAATCACCATAACAAACACAGCAGTATTATACTGCTATTTAATGCTGGTATTCCGTAAGAACTTTGTAGGGAAGAAGTGTCTTCCTCATAACAACTTAAAATAACAAACTGCGGCTATAATCTCGCCTGCTAAGCGTGGCAATTATGGCAAATATCCTCACTGCGAGATAAATTATGATGAGGCTTTTGGACTTACTGTAAGGTGAGGTAAGTGTGAGAGCGTGGTCTTTCTCGTATATATATATATATATATATATATATATATATATATATATATATATATATATATATATATATATATATATATATATCGGTATTGTGGTATTACTTGGGGGAGACATATATTCGTTATAGATGTGAACTTGTGAAGGGATGTTATGATGATGATTACTATGGTGATTCTACGTTAAACTGTCAATGTAATTTAATTATATTAAGACACGATTTCTATCTCGTCATGACTTTTTATGTCACCTTACGATTAAGTATCTGATAGTTTTATCTTCCATTAGGGAAATCTCATTAAACTTTGTAAATGTTTCATACCCAAAGATGAAAGATATAACGGAAAGTTGAATAACATCTTTTTCCCGCAGATAGTTTTAAACCCTGTGTAAAACCCTAGAGCCGTGGTAGCTCAGGGGCTTCGCGATAGCTGTAAATATATTAGTACCTGCGCGAGTAACACCAATTAAAAAAATGAAAAATATTTATTTAACAGAAAATTACTACAAGTCATTGAAGTAACCGTTGGTACCCACACTAGGTACACCAGTGTCGTGGGTACCCATTTAGAATTAACTATTTATGTTTAGTTTTTGCTTGGTTTACTTAAACATAAGATTCATATTTAAAATTTAAAAACTTGAAAACTAGGGTATAAATGAACAAACGTTAAGAAATACTATCATCCAGTAGACTATATGTTCGCTTTTCACGTAATTTTTACAAAAAAGAAACATTCTACTTTATTTTTATCAGAATTTCACTTTTGGTCAGCTCGAATAATTCCTTCTTTAATTAGAAGTCAGGGTGATGCCATTTACTGTCATCATTTTCATTTTTTTCATTTTCTTCTAAATACGTTACAAAGGTTTTCTCTTGTATCGTAGAGTCTGTTTACTTAAAAAATTTAACTAGGACTAACATCCGGACCTGACGAATACTTGATCGGTGCAGGATTCGAACCCCAGTAATGCAATTTATTGCTAAGTCCCTGCGCCACGGAGAAGTCGGATTTTCTAGTTATAAAAATACTTAAATACGTTTCTTTACTCATGACAAATAAAAACTGTATATATTCTTGTTCAGCTCACAAGTGATTTAGAATGTTATTTCTTTAACCATCGGCAACTGTTACATAAAACTAATATAAATGTTTACGTGGTGCACGATTGTAACGGCATAAAAGACGTCACATAGCCGGCTCTTCAATGCGCTGAAATGCGCAATAGAGTTTCCATCTGTTTTTTGATTTTAAATGAAAACTACATTGTTGTACATAATGTGTTTGTTTGATATACTCTAATGTTAGGGAATGGGTATTCAATTATACTCTGTTTTCTTTGAAATGGTTATGATCATTTGTGCACCAATTTACACATAATGTCAGTAAGAATCAAAACGCCTCGTTGCTTGTAAAACTGTTTCTGGATTCTAGTTTTTAAACATTAGGAATTTTTATAATGCATGGTCTTAACGTGGAGTGGCGGTGTAAGAATATCTACTAACCCATAGCGTCCTGTGGGTGTCGTAAGAGCCGACAGAGGGAAACTGAAGCAGGAGATGGTCAGCAGAATTTTCTTGATAACAACCCAAAATTATAAAAAGTATTTGATTGCCGACCCGCTCACCGCCCATCGTAACCATGTCAAGTCACCCCTAACAGGAAATATTTAGGCGTGGACTATGTTCATCTGTAGACTTTTCTATACTGCAGTGGAAGTCTACCCAGGTCGAGCCAAACCATTCAGTATAACACACTGTAATTATATAAATGAGTTACTCGAACATTCTTTCACGTGATTTGTTCATCTGTCAATCGTCACCTCATAATATTTGTATATAAATATTACGTATCACTTGCCTACAATACCATCGTTTCATACTCGAAATGCTTGTACCTATATGCACATCCTTTACATCTCAAGTCGACGTACACTCACGTAATATCAAACCTTTCGTCGTAGTAAATATAACCGCGTGTTAATAAAGACGCTTCTCTCCCGCGTACGAACGTTTGATATTGCCGGGATGTTGGCTAATAAACTAAATATTTTATGCGCTGGTTGGTTTTTATTACTGACCGCGTATGAAACTAGTAATGTGGCCATCGTGCTGTAATCGTCAACACATTTTCAACACATGAGCCAACCAATTGTTAGGAAGTTATAAAAACAAACTTTATTAGCTGTTCACACACGTAAAAAATAAATTGATAAGCAATCGATCGAATTATCAAATTATATATCGATTCTTTTACGATTGAAAATAAAGAAATAATTAAAAGCATTTATTTATTTCAATAAAATATACAATAAACTCATACAAAGCTTGAACCTAAAAAATAGCTTGTAATATTAGGTGAACTGAACAAGGAGAACTCTTATCTCATAATTTTTAATAAACATGTACTTTTATTTATTTATTTATTAGGCGAAAAGTGGATTGCGGAAGCACGCCTGGCTACGCTGAATATATGTGTAGTAACGAATGATAAGAACATTGTATAAGAACAGAGAGTTTACAAGATGAAGGTGTGAAAGACAAGTATAAACGTAGGCTTAGAGAAAATATAAGTGGATTGGACGAATTGTGTATGAATGAGTTAGAGTTGGAAAATGTTTAGCATAATGTTAAGAAAGGTTTGGTGGATGCAGCTACCAAAGTATGTGGTGTTAGTAAGAAATGAACGAAAGAAAAAATAATACCTTATGGTGGGATGATGAGGCACTTATGGAAGTTGAAGCAAAGAAAAGAGCATATTTAATAGCAGCCGAGGCTGGTTATTCAGGCTGTATACGAATGATGATATTGAAAGAAAAAAGGTGGTAATTAAACGTATAAATAAAAGAGTAAATGAAGTAGTCAAGAGGAAAAAGCAAAAAATAATGGATGGATAAGAATGATAAAAGAATATCGGATAACTTCCAGGCAAATGTTAAAATATTCTGGAAACTGGTAAGAACTTCCAGAAGACATTCAAAACAGCCTAGATTGTATGCTATACTATACAAAAACGTTACGCGTCTATTCAGGCTGTGTAGTCGTTGACTTAAAAGGAGTGTTTCAACAATGTATTTAATTTTAAGTATTACTGGACCGAAAATTAAGATTTTTGATTTTTTTTAAAATATAGCTTATATCGCTTCTGGTACTTTTCCTTCCTTGTTCGTGAAGTTTCATAACTATCGGTTTTGCCAATCCGATAGCTCGGAGAGACAGAAACGAAACGAAACTTTAAAAATGTTTATTGACGAAATTTTAAAAATGTTTATTCATATAAGATTACTGCTAATAATTGTATAAATTATAACATTATTATTAGTAATATAATAGCATATAAATATTCCCCTCAGCACAATATAAGGCAGTTATGTCTATATTAAAAACAGATACTTACATTTATTTATATATTACATAATATGTACAGATTGTTTTTTGGAATGTAGAAAGTATACTAATAGTTATTCGTGGTACGTTGCATCTTTATTATGATTGTAGACGGAACGGGTGTGCTGGAACGGTGAATAATGACACTGTTACATATGGTGTGTGAAAGAACGGAGTCTCTTTTTACTGAAAAGGAAATATTCCATCTTAGACCTCAAGAGTGACAGCACGTTTGAATTTTGATTTTTAATCGAGGATAGATTATCTATCTCGATTATAGGATAGATAATCGAGATAGATGATTTTTAATAGAGATACTTATCATCACGTGGACTATGTACCCGCTTATCACCCTTACTAGCTTTTCTGTTTCATACTATCCTTAATGACAATTCTTAAGATTTAGTTAGCCAAAGTTGCAATGGACTACCGAATTAAAATTATATCAAATTTAAAACGTATTTATTCGAAATTCTTCATTATACGCCATAATAAGATATTGGGTATGCAATTATAAACGTTTAAGTGTTAAGCCTAAACCTTTTAATAAAACAAGACAATGTTATTCATTTTATAAGAAAACGTTTATACTTGTGTCTATTTTTTTATTGTTTTTTTTTTTAAGTTGTGTTTATATTTGTCTAGAAAGAAAACAGTACGAAACAAATAAAATTATTTTAAACAAAGCTTTTGTAAAAGGCAGTAATATCTCGTAATGTCTAATGGTTGCGTGGCGGGCCTAAGGGTTCCCGAGTTCGTTTCCCCGGTCGAGCCTTGACCCTATTACGCGAGATGTTATACTAGATGGACTGTATGCGCGGGAAGCTTCTTCTGCCTCAACAAGATGGCGGATGTGGCACGCGGTTCCTTGACAATGCACTCGCTCTTCCGATACCTATTGTTTGCCAAGGTTATGAAGGAATTCTGCTTGAGCACATTAGTAGGAATGAAATGGAGCGGGTTACCTAACAAACAAATGCTCAAGCAGGCATTGAATTATAGGAAAACACACTTACCGGGGTGTGACTCGAGGGTAGCGCGCGAGCTTATATTGCTTCGGCTTTCCTATCAATGCATCTCGGTCGGGCGCGCTTCTCATTGGTCGAAAGAATCACGCCACCTTCTAGAATCTTCTCTTTCCCCTCTCACCCCCCTTTCCGTGTGTAAGGAGAGACAATAGCTCAAAGGAAGGACACTTGGCACAATATACCCTCGAATAAAATTAAAATACACGAATCGTTTCTGCGCAACCACCTTAATTGAATACAAAAAATAATTTAAAAAGAACTTAAAAGCGTTGTTTATATAAATGAAACCATTCTCCTCCTCGTTAAATACTGGTGATTATAGGCTATACTTTTATAGTGGAGAAAGTAACAAGAACAAAAGTCTCCCTCAAATAATTCTAAGTGAGTAATGGCGATCGAGTGAACGGCTAGAGTTCTGTGATGAGCACCTCTGGTGTTTATAGGAAACGTTGTATTAATTAATTACATGAAAGAAAGAAAAAACTAATGCATGAAACATAAATATGCACGCATCAGTGTTAGACTGCTTATGCATTAACAAATAAAAAGCAATGGAAAACATGTAGCATTGATATTTTCTTTTTATGTTTATGAATTTTACGTATGCGCTTTAGTAAATGAACTCCGCCTAAACGGCTGGATCGGTTCTGGTGAATTTTTTTGTATTGTTTGAGAGGGTAAATGTCTCGTTTCCTGTTCGCTGGGTCGTGTAAATTTACAATCTGATCCAGTAGATGGCGCTGTTGTCAAAATCTAAGAAATCACTCGCGTGAAACCAGGGTGTATTGTTAGTATTGATACAAAGATTTAGACACTGTTGAGCTCACATCAAAATCACCTTGTTTTAAGAGATGACTTTATACTTGTGCCCTATGGAAATAGTGACACAATACAACGACGTATCCACTATTCAAGCTGCTACTCCTTTATAGTGCGTCATTCGTTCTCCCGACACTTCCACTGAAGGATGGCTTCGACCTAGCTAAAATGGTATCACGACATTGAGCGAGTAATGTAAGTGTAAGAACATTCACTACCCCATATAGTACCGTGGGTGTAGTAAAAAGCGACAGAGGGAAACAAACTAGATAATGGAGGCGCTGTCATCATCAAGTACCTCATTATATATGGAAAAATTTCATTCTGCCACGGCGTATTGACCGTTCCCCGAGCTGAAAACCTTGCCTGATGGGAAACCTCCCGTTATTTTTACACGACTAAGGATAGCAACGACTTTCTTCTTTTTACAGAAACTATAAAAACTGTGGTTGCCAACCTGCCTGTCAAGCATGACATCTATATCCTGATGACTTTGATGAATAAAGTCTGGTTCATAAACCTTTATCAAGCGACAATTAAATCTTGATCTGATCTGTCTGTCTGTCTATCTGATGATAATGATCAGACTCTGTCTGGCCGTCGTGATCAGAATTCGGTCAACAAAGCGTAAACGTAAAGGCTTTTGGCGAAAATAAATGTGATTTGACTACAATTGACTGTGATGTTGATCTAGTGGTCGTATACGCGGTTGCTGATCATGAGGTCCTGGATTCGAATTTGGAGTCGAGCTAAAATTAGTTAATGAGTTTTTTTTCTCAAGTAACCCTCAGTATCCGCCCGGATTCAGACAGTTGGCGGTGTTTCCCGGCAGTTCCTTGGAAATGACGTAATGAAGGACCTGCACTTGATCTATCTTCTGTCGTGTCGGATAACTGTCCCGTCATATATATATATATATATATATATATATATATATATATATATATATATATTTTAATTTACTCTCACAATTTAAATTAACAAGTTAGAGTATAAACAGTGTACTCTATGGGCTGAGAGTCTGGTGTCTATACAAGGCGGAAGCCTCAGGATATTATCAACATAACTAAACAAATTATTTGTTTGATTAACAATTGAGAGATATTGTATTATTAGTTACTTTTGTGTTGTGAGTAAGTGCTTGTGTTATATATATATATATATATATATATATATATATATATATATATATATATATATATATATATATATATATATATATATATATATATATATATTAAAACAAAACTCTAAAAATAACCAAATCTGGAGCAATTTACTGTAGACCATACATATTTCTTCCGTACGGAAATAAAGAAACCCGCATACGACACTTTTGTAAAATAATGCTCAGCTCTGCTCTGTTAAAGTGTTCAAACGGAAAAGCCGCACTGATGGGTTCCGGTCTGAAGGCTATGAAGGGGCAGTATAATTACAGGCTGTAAGGAATTCCATAGTGTTCAGAGGTGACATCACAACAGAAGGTTTTTTTGTTTGAAATTGGTTGCAAGTGTCAATATACTGCAGTAGCCACATACCATCATGTGGACTGGAATTTTTTTATTAAAAAAATACAATACGCACATATCAATTGTTCTTTGACATCTTCGCGTCAGCGATCTTTTGCAAACAGACTACGCCGTCTGTAAATTGATGTATCTCTAAGCCTGCTGACGATATATTATACATACCCTACGTAATATACACTCACTGTAATATAACAATATACACTCATGCCATAGTACCATAGACTACATAGACAATTTACTATCAGGTGGACAGTACTTTTGTCAATGTTATAAAAAAAAGCTACAAAAAATGCAAGGCTTCTAATATATATGTATGCAACGGAATACCACACTTTTGAGCACTGAGAACACTGAATGTCATAGCTGGTCTTAGTAATTTAAGTTTTGGGGTCAATGAAAATGTTACACCGCCATCTTTCACGTGGTAGGATCAAGCTGCAGCTATATTATAGTTGTAGCCCGAATGGGTTGACTCGACCGGGGCAGGTCCACGCTCTCACAGAATACCAGCGTAAAATAGCAGCGTAGTGCTGCTGTGTTTTGTATGGTGAGTGTAGAGGGCCGGAGACCCTCTTTACTGAAATCGTGGTGTGCTAGTTTGTCATGTATTAGCTAAGAAAGCATTAGAATAAAAAAATTCAAATTGCGCAAATATATATTTAAGCTATTTCTTTTAAACCAATTCAACACCGCGTTAAGCGAACTACAGTTAGCATACTGTTGCCACTATTCATAATATTATGAAGCCGCTTCAATAGAAGCGAGTAAACTAAAGCCGTTTCATTAACCATTGACGCGTTTAGCCATAAAGTCATTTATCGACGACCGGTACGACAGCGATTCGACGCGCTGCAATAGTGATCCTGTACATTCACGACATTACGTAGTCAACAGAATGCAGTTGAAAAAACGTAGTCTACAGAATACAGTCGACATAACACAATCCACATAATGAAGAAGAATCACGCTGCAGTTGCATTACGGCTGTGAAGTAATAAGTTGGCACGATCAAGGTAGTGTTTCATCACTACCGTAAGCGTTACAGCCTATCAAAGATCCACAGCTCAATTTAGCCCTCCCCCTTAGATTGTCTCACAGAGGAGAGAATTATTCTCATAGGAGAATAATTTTGACAGATGCCACGATTGGCGAGCGGGTTTGATGGGTTTTCAATCACAGTATTTTTAAAGATGTTATTAGGAATACGCTGCTGTCCATTTCTTATTTTTATCAAGGTTTCATCACATTTGGTTTAGCCATTTCGTAGATTAGCCCCGTCAGACAGATAGATCATTTTTTTAAAAATCGTTAGTTTATGTCTAAATAGCGTGTAAATAACCCATTAATCTTAATTTAATACAGTTTTTTTCTATTTTCAAACCTTTTGCTTCGTTCTTTCTGCGTATCTTTTACTGCGTTCACTTTGTTCAATTATTCATACAATTCCCACGTATATTGTATTGTATCGTATTGTAACATAAACACTCACGCCTGTTACCCAGAGGGGTAGGCAGAGACTACAGACTTCCATTTGGCACGATCCTGACACACCTTTCCCGCCTCCTTCACATACATACACCTAAGCATACATGCTCGCCGGTTAAGGGTACTCCTAATTTAGCCCGTTTTTAATAAATCGCTAATTTGGTCGATAATTTTTTGCCTCGGGCGTCCCTTTCCGACTCTGCCATTCACTTCTGCAACATAAATTTTCTTTGTCACTCTTTCCTCATTCATTCTTTCCACATGACCAAACCACCGAAGCATTCCTTTTTTAATCCTGGTCACAACATCATCTTGCAAACCACACTCTTCTCTTATCACACAATTTTTCACCCTGTCATTCAAATTCAGCCCTAACATACTCCTTAACGACCGCATTTCTACTGCATTTATTCTACTCTCGTGCTTCTTCTGCCACACCCAACTTTCACTACCATACGTTAACTTTCACTACCATACGTTAAAGTAGGGATCAACACAGCATTGTGAATTGCCATACGTGCCTTTTTTGACACATTTTGACTCTTCACAATAGAGTGTACGGCCCCATTTACTTTGTTTCCTGCGTTCACTCGTCGTTCTATATCTACTTGCTCGATCAACTCCCCTTCTATTCTTATTTCACATATCGTTTTACTTTCATCTCTTTCAAAAACCATAACTTTCGTCTTACTTGCGTTCACTTTTATACCCCTTTCTTCTAATGATCTGTTCATTAATGTAACCATCATTTGCAACTCAGCCGCCGACGATGCAAGAATAACTTGATCATCGGCGTACAAAAGGCATTTGATGGTTAACTCACCCATTCTTAATCCGCATTCTTCAACCTTTAAATTTTGCAAACAACTGTCCATAAATAGGTTGAACAACCACGGGAAAGCCGCACAGCCCTGTCTGACACCTTTATGGGTGCCAAACCAGTCCGAGTAGACCCCGTTGATCCTAACACAAGCACTAGAGTCCCTATAAAGAGATTCCAATGCCTGTATCAAGCCAGCGCTCAACCCAAATGAGTTCAGTGTTTGCCATAGCACATTCCTATTCACTCTGTCATTGAACTTTTCCAAGTCAATGAACGCACAAAAAAACCTTTTGGTTTTTGGCCAAAAGCTTCTCCGCGATCATGTGCATGGAAAAGACTTGATCTGAACATCCCACTCCCTTTCTAAATCTCCCTTGCACATCCCAAATTTTTCCATCGGTTTCTTTCATGACCCTTTCAATTAGTACCTTAGCGTACAGTTTTCCCATGATGCTAAGAAGGCTGATACCACGGTAGTTTTTACAGTCCTGCTGCGACCTTTTTCCCTTATAAACTGGGACTATCACGGCTTTGCACCAGTCTCCCGGTACCCGCTTCAGATCCCAAGATAAATTAAACAAGGTGTGCAGCAGGCCTGCCACCACTTCCTCTCCAGCCCTTAGCATTTCGAGTGAAACTCTATCATATCCGGCAGCCTTACCTGCTTTCATGCTTTTCGTTGCTTTCATTATTTCATCTATACTTATCTCGCTACCTCCTGCCTCTTATTTCGGAGTTCCTATATCATTCAGTTCATACGTTGTCTCCTCACTCATAAACATGCTTTCAAAATATTCCTTCCATCTCTTTAAACTCAAAACTTCATCATTCAGAATATAGACATTCTCATCTCTTATACCATTAATTATAGGCTGTTTTAACGTCCCCTGGCAGTTCTTACGAGTTTCCCGAACATTTTTATATTTTCCTGGAAGTTATCCGATATTCTTCTATCATTCTAATCCATTATTTCTTGCTTTTTCCTTTCAACTACTTCTTTTACTCTCGTATTTTGATGTCTAAAGACTGCCTTTTTTCTTTTAAAATCATCATTCGTACCACTAGAATTACCAGACTTAGTTGCTAGTAAATCTAGCCATGCTCTCTTCTTTGCTTCAACTTTCGTACGTATCTCATCACCCCACCATAACGTAGTATTTTTCCTTTCATTCTTTCTTTTACTAACACCACATACTTCGGTAGCTGCATCTACTAAACCTTTCTTAACATTTTGCCATACATTCTCCAAGTCTAACTCATTCATACATAATTCATCCAAAACACTTATGTTTTCTTTCAGTCTTTATTTGAACTTGTTTTTCTCACCTTCATCTTGTAATTTTTCTGTTCTAATACGTTGTAACGCAGTGGTAGACACAGATGACCGATGGCGCCAACTCCTGAATAGACCATTGATTCGGCATAAGACCAAAAAATGATCCGTTCCTACGTTTGACCCCCGGTAAACCCTTGTATCTACCACTGCGCCCCTTAATCTTTCATCCACAATTATAAAATCTATCATGCTTCTATCATCACCGCTTTCCCAAGTATACATGTGAATCCTCTTGTGGCGAAAGAAAGTGTTCGTCACAAAAAGATTCTTTTCCATACATACAGTGAGGAGGCTTTCACCATTCTCATTTATACTTTCATCACCTAACGTTCCCAATATTCTTTCATAACCAAGCCTCCTCTCCCCAACTCTTCCATTAAAATCTCCTAGCATAACAACATTTTCATTCCCCTTACATTTCATTAATACCATCCTTACCATTTCCCCAAACTGCTCTCGGATATGAGTGGGCTTAGACATATCTGAGCCGTGGACCCCTAGCACAAATAACTTCTTTAAGCCCACTTTCAATCGTATCCATAGCAGTCTTGGGCTTACACATTCATATTCTTTGCACATTGGACCATTCTTTCTGATAGGATGATACCTACTACCTGGCATGCCCGCTCGAGCTCGTCTACACCAGACCAGTATGCGGTATAAAAAAAAAAAACAAAAAAAAAAAAAACAAACGAAACAAACGTCGTCAAACGTCAAACGTCTCGATCGTCGTCAAACGTCAAACGTCTCGATACCATCCACACCATCTGGATGCTTGGCGCTCCACCACTGTACGTTTCACAAGGAGTTTACTACCGCGTACGACTTCTCTGTGGAATAGTTTACCATCTGCGATTTTTCCGAACCGATACGATCTGGAGACCTTCAAGAAAAGAGCTTACTCCTTTTTAAAGGCCCGGCAACGCACTTGCAAATCCCCTGGTGTTGCGGATGTTCATAGTCGGCGGAAGTCACTTAACATCAGATTATCCGTATGCTCGTTTGTCCCCTCTTCTATAAAAAAAGTCCGATATAATTGCCAGGTATTGTCTTATAAGGGTGTCGTTAAAGGTGTCTATAAAATGCCAGAAAGATATACTCAAACATATTAAATTTATTTATGTTCGATTATACGTGCCATTACAGATACAACATAATTTTTTGGTACTAAAATTGAACTGCTGAACATAGGTCTTCCCCATAGGTAAGATTATTTATTACTCATTGGAATAATGTTTCCCACTGTTGTCAGCTTGGCAGGCGGTTTGGAAACGGTTTTATTTTTATTTCTTAATCGTATAAGTAAAACGCTGCTGTCCATGTCCTGGTTTGTTTCTCCCTGGCGCCTCTTACGACATTTACGAGACGATATGGGCTGTTGAAAATTCTCACGACACTACACTTTTATTTACTTTCATCCTTTTTAAATACCTATATATATATATATATATATATATATATATATATATATATATATATATATATATATATATATATATAATGTATTTTTATAGGATAGGGTGACAAACGTGCACACAGTCCACCTGATTGTAAGTGGTTGCTGTAGTCCATAGACACCTACATGTACCCTAGATTACAAATCAAAATGCAGATGCGTTTTCATCCGTGAGGACTAAGATTGAATACCTCATTTCCAGTAAAAATGGGTTTCTACACTCACCATACGAAACACAGCAATATTAAGCTAATATTTTACACTGTTATTCTGTGAGAGCGTCGTCCTTCCTCAGCCATTAGCCTCGATACATTAGTATACTATACTACTAATAGAACTGCAGCATGGCTCTACCACGTATAAATATATGTACTGACTGGGAATGGTATGTATGGTATACTGACTGGTATATATGGTATTTTTTTTTCTTTTTTTTGGGAAATTTTTTTACGCGGTTGGGATTTTCTTATTACTGATTTAACCATTAAGTGTATATTAATTTTGAGTTGTTATTAGGAATATGCTGTTGTCCATCTTCTGTTGACGTTTTTCTCTGTCACATTTCATGACAGCCAATGATATAGTTGTCATTCTTACAGTGCCTCTACATGGTTAGTTATTTATAGAAATTAGAGCAAACGAGCCTACGCAATACCTGATTGAATGTGTCTGTCGCCACTCACGAACAACTACAATACCAGAGTAATTACAGATGCCAGCCTTTTAAAAAGGAATAGGCTCGCTTCTCGAAGGTCTCTAAGTCATATTCGTCCGGAAAACGATTCCACAAAGAAGTCGTACTGGGAAGATAACTAGCAACTCACAAAGTGGTGGAACACCAATCCTCCAAATGGTGTGGGTAGTATGAGAATATTTATATGGTATTTATAATATTAATATAATTATGGAGCACAGTACGCTAGCAACTCTCTTTCGATCCCCGCCGATATCAATAAAAATTTTAATCGCAATTTTAAGTTCGGCCCGTCTCCACCTTTTCGTTGTTGACTTACCACGCATTTGAACCTAACGGTTTGCTATGTCGTTCGCCATGCGTACAGCAAAGGAGTGGAATAAGTTGCCAGCATCTGTCTTTTAGTTGTGTAATTCGCTGGGTGTACCACTTCGCCACACAGAACACAGCTCGAAGGGTCTACCAACTCGATCATTCGGGTGCTCTCGGGTGTGCCGTAATCGCCTGGACACTGAACACTCCTAGGCCGGGCGAAACAGTTTTTGGTCGAGTAGCCGTAAAGTTGGTATCGGTGGCATTGACTAACGATGCCTCTTTTACAGGGAGTATCTACTGCAATCTCTGTGGGGTTGCAGATTGCACTATAGATGAATTTTGCAATATATATGACGAATACCGAATTTCTCCAATACATCTCTCGGCGGTCAAATATAATATAGCAATCCATAATTCACTAGAGAATATACAAAATTTTAAAAAAAGACTTAAATTTGCCAGTTCATTTTATGTTACAGAACTTTTACATAAAATGAATAGGCAAATTGTTTATTAAGTGATAGGACTCCTTTTTCTTTACATTCATATGCATCACGCTGCTGCAATTTTAAGGTTGCAGCACGATTGGAGTAATCTTGACCGTGGAAAGACCACGGTTTTACAGAATACCTTCGTTGAAAAGCAGCTGTATTTCGTAAGGTGAGTGTAGAGAACCGGATAACTGTTATACAGGATTCTAGGCGTTTCATCTTATTCCTCCCGGGCGAAAAGTGAAAATGCATCTATTTTTTATTTTTAATAAAGGACGAAAGAAGCAAAAGGGCATTCCGTTAGGTGGACTATGTGCTTTTTCGTTATCCTTACCACATAACATTCTGATACATAATATTTTAAGCATGTTAAATGAAAACAGAAGTTAATATTAACACATTTTAAAATAATTTTAATCAAGCGACCATCGCAAAGCACATTCGCATAATTAGTTTGTGCCATGTCGCACTGTGGTACGTCTGCAATCTGAAATTGAATCAAAAACATTGCACTAAGAATGAATTCAAAAACTTTATCCTTTGTTTGCAAACGACTTACTTGTTATAGAAGCATTTACAAAGTAACTACAGAAACTAAATTACACCGGTTCACAATGAAAGTAAATTTTCAGATTTGTTTTGTATTTTAACTTACAGACTGACATAGTGTTTATACATTTTTAATAACGTTGCTTTAAATGTTACATGTTATTTAGTATTTATATTGAGGTGTATTGACTTTTCGAGTACTAAAAAGCTTCATTTTTAGTTTTTGTAATTCGTTGTATTAACTAAACTAAAACTTCTGACTATTGAATACCAATCCTAGAGACGTAAGGTTATATTTTTTGGTCGGCAAACAATATCCTTTTAAAGAACGGTAGCCAACAGGTAGCATCAGTCTACGTTGGGCTAACGTTAACAACGATAGATTCACTGATAACTAGACATTTCATTTTAGTCCTTACAGTCGAAAATATGTACATTTTAATTGTAATATCCTTATTTTGATTCTCAATCGAGGATACGTGTAGGTGTCTTCGGGCCGCGGCACTCACTTAATATCAAGTAGACTATGTAGGTATAATATATTCTATAGTTTGACACCCTTATTCCTTAAAAAACGTATTTTACATGTCTGATCAAACCACAAGCAAGCCAGCACATACATTAAAAGTAAAATGATGCTAGGGATACTTTTTAAAACAAAATAAAACGAACATAAAACTTTTATTTATATGGCCATAGCTATTCGAGATGCACCACCGCTACTAAACTTCGCGTCGACAACCTAATTTCAGATCTCATAACCGCGCGTTCCTACAGGATCTTGCAAATTTTGAGTTGAAAATATAGATGCATTGTCTCCCTAATATGTATTTTTTTTTTGTTAACAGTAAAAAGGGTCTCCGGTCCTCTGCACTCACCATAAGAAACACAGCCGCATTAAGCTAGTTAACGCTGGTATTCTGTGAGAGCGTGTTTATCTCTGTTTAAAAATCAAAATATAGATGCGCTGTCTCCCTAAAATGGAATGCCTTGTTTACCGTCAAAAGGGTCTCCAATCCTTTGCAATCACCATACGAAATACACCAGCAGTATGCTAGTTAACGCTGGTATTCTATGAGAGGTTGGTCCGTTTCATGTGACCCATTAATACTACAACCATGATACAGCTGCAGAGTGTCTCTGTAACGTATAACTTATAAGATTATTAGTTGAGGTAACCATTAACCAAGCTCGTGAAAATACCTATCTAGACAAACTTCAAAAGTAAGAAAATGGCTAAATATGAGATCTCATCTCAAATTTTGAGTCCTTTTCGAGAGCTTCTAAACGTGACTAATATTTATTTTAAGGAACCTAGTTGCAAGCTTGGAAGTGTTTTCGATTGCAGTCTCAACATAAATATATACACGCTGCTATATTATAATGCAATTGTATTTTTTAATGTATTTCAATTTGTTCTCTTTATTTTTTTTTTGAGGAATAAGAATGCGATAATTTTCAGTGTTTTAATATCAAACGTTCAACATGTAATAATCTGGATCTCAAATGTCCTCTGCATTGCAACTGCTATTGACCCGTAAAGTATCGTACACTCGCACTGCATAATGAAAATAGCGTTGGCTGAGTCGTCGATAGTCGCAGGTGTAAAGAGTGTGATAACGTCAAGGATGAAAAGAGACCATTTTGCTCTTTTTTAAGTTAATATGTATTTCACTACGAGCGAATTAACATGAGCATCGTCTATACCGACAGGCCTTCCTATGTGTGACGAAATGTTTTTAAGGTGTGTAGTACAGAGAACAGAATAATATGAATATAATATTATATGGTGTCCAGGAAACATTCACTCCTCGTTGGAAGAGGACGGTCCGTCTGCTCGTTTGAAATAAAATAACTAATTTTAAGGTTTTGGTCTATGGAAAAAAATATTATTTAATCAGTTATTACTTATTATCGTTATGCAAGCATTTTCGTGTTTTATGTATATATTCACATCCACAAAAACAGGATATTCATTAAAGAATAACCGATATCATACGATAACCGATGTCAGGTCAAAACTTAAATTATTAAAGGTTTCGACAAAATCACACTTATACCCGATTCCATCAATCAATAATCAAGAAACGTTTCGTTCAAACGTTTCATTACGATCCGTTTTAGTTTATCCGAAGTACAAGTAAAACAGTTTTTATTAGAAACTATAGTTTTCTTCGTTCACTTTCGGTACTGCAGTAAAGCTCCTAAGAGAAAACGAAACGTTTTACAGTTATAGAAACCAGGCATTAGTAAGTAGGTATTTCCGTATTGCGTACATAATTGTGACGAAGTTGTTTATTATCCCTTAATTACCCGTACCAAGAATGTTACGCTTATATGGGCGTATTTTACGAAAACTTTAAAAAGAAGAAATCATAAATATTGCTGTATTGCATATGTGTTTAAGAAAGTTATAAATAATAAACTTGCCACTACAGGATAAAAATATTGATAAATAACATTATTGCAAATATTCCCAAAAGATCAACTGATTTTACTTAGTACAATTTTAATAAGTACATTCATCACATGCTATGTTTTAATGGTTAAAGTCTGCTATAGACCTGTTTACCGCATTTAGAGCATGTAGTGCTTACATTTTTTTCCTTTGGTCAGATGAAATTCAGATATCGTCCGCAGAATATCGATTGCTTTGGAACGTGAACCTTCAAGAACAGCATTTCTCTTCAGACTATTTGGTGCTCGTTATACACCGCAAGATATTTGTGAAATATTGTCCTTGATTATTTTGGTAAATTTTATTCTAATGAACTTATGACAAAAACATTGACTTAATCTTCGATTTATAGGAAAATATTACCATTAGCCATCCCTTTGTAACCGTCTGACTTGTCAAAAAGGTATACTAAAACTCAGCAACACCAAATTAAAAAGCTGGTAGACCCATAATTCAGCTTTATTATAGTTGTAGTGGTTTGACTCCACCGGGGAAGGACCACGCTCTTACAGAATACCAACGAGAAACAGCAGCTAAACACTATTTGCTATGGTTTGTATGGTGAGTATAGAGAAGCGGAAACCCTTTTTATGGAAAACGAAACGTCAGGGGATGATAATGCATCTGCATTTTGATTATTAATCGAAGATAAATGAAGATGTCTGTGGTCTATGGGCCACAGCATCTCGTTTGTCACCTTTATGCTTTTAAAACAGGCATTCTAATAAATTCCCTGTTGTTTAATAAATTCCCATTTATTAAGGTAACTTAATTTTTATTTCAATAATATATTCCATAAAAAATATCTAAATTCCTGTATACTCTGTACTTGAATGCAGTGAGCAGTTGGCGGGCGTCCGGCAAGTGACAAATGACTGTATTTTAAAATCCATTTTCCCACAGTCTTAGGAGAGAAATTTCTGTTAATTACCTTTGTTAAAGTAATTACTTTGTTCTCTCCAAAATGATGATTTTGCGGATAGTTTTGATATTGGTAGCCAATGAAAATAAAGTGTACAATATTTTTACGCTCTGGTATTTTATATTTGACATTTGGTGACGGCGTAAAAGACTCCAGTATCTTTTTGTGTCTCGTATTTATCATAAGAGGCGACAATGGCAAATGCCAAAATCATCTTATCTTTCTAAGTAGCGGTATTATACTAATGTGAATACTGACCAGTGAAACAGGATGTGTAGGGTAAGGGATAAAAATGTGAATAAAATTTTTGGTACGAAACCTATTTCACCTTTATTGTTTGTGTTCATGTCTTTTTTGTAGAAGAAGGATGACACAAGCGAGTACACAGTTCACCTGATGATAAGTGAATATTTTGGCCCACAGACATCTACATCTACCCTCGAATAAGAATCAAAATGCAGATGCGTTTCCACTCTACAAAACTAAGATGAAATTCATCGTTACTGGTAAAAATGATCTCGGATTGTCTACTCTCACCATTCTACACAGCATTACTCCGCTCAACACTGATATTTCTGTAAGAATATGGTCCTGCTCCGGTCGAGCCAAACTATTCGTGCCTTAAAATATATCTGCAGCGTAGATCTGACACTTAAAATATAACGTAAAATAAATCTCCATTCAATATGTTATGTTCTTTTTGTATTGAATGTAGTCTGCTGTGCTCCTAATATGCGTGTTACTGGACTTTAGAAATTCATACCCTTAAAATATTTTATTCTTTACGCAGGTTTTCTCACTGTGTAAATTTTACCGCCGAGTACGTGATAAGCTGAAAAAGTTGCAATCAACATTTACGCAATTTCTGAGTATATTTACTGTTTGAATATATTACTATTTGAAAATACTTAATTTACGTAGGCCACTTGTACTATTTACAAAAATTACTACAAGCACATATTATAACCATGAGTCTTATTATCTACTATACAGCCTATCCTCTAACTTCGTAAATATGGTTACTTAGGTCATCTTGACTAACATAGTAGAACTGGTTTTAGGGTTCCTTAGTCAACTAGGAACCCTTATAGTTTCGCCATGTCTGTCTGTCCGTCTGTCCATCCTCGCTTAATCTCTGTGACCGTCAGCCCTAGAAAGCTGTAATTTGGTACCAATATGTGTATCAATCACACCGACAAAGTAATAAAATAAAAATTGGAAAAAAATGTTTTATTAGGGTAGCCCCCCTATATGTAAAGTGGGAAGTGATTTTTTTTAATTTCAACCCTAACGTGTGATATATTGTTAGAAAGGTATTTAAAAATGAATAGGGGTTTACTAAGATCGTTTTTGATAATGTCAATAATTTCGGAAATAATCGCTCCAAAAGTAAAAAACAATGCGTCCCCCCCCCTCTAACTTTTGAACCATAAGTTTAGAAAATATGACAAAAATCTGAAAAGTAGAGCTTTATAAGGACTTTTTAGGAAAATCATTTTGAACTTGGATGGAAAGTCGGAGCGCCTGCCGCGGAGCGTGCAATGTTGCACGCTCCATGTTCGCGCACGTACCCACTACCGGGAGCAGTTGCAGGAGCGCGGAGCGCTGCTGGAGCGCGAACATTATGGACACCCACCTTAAAACTCATAAGTGGGAACACTTATTGTGACGGACGGGAAACTACGGAACTGAACGTGGCCCGACACGCTCTTGGCCGGTTTTTTTGTAATATTGATAAAACAAACGAACAGGCAGCCCACCTGACAGTTAGTGCAGCCTATGGACACCTGCAGCCGACTTCAAACAAAGAAGGCTTCAGGTGCATTATCTTCTAAGGACAAAGATGGAATGCCTCATAGCCTACAATTATACTAGCTCTCTGTACCCTTCGAACTGGAACACATTAGTGAAAAGTGGTATTTGTCGGCACATATAGGTAAAAAGGGAGCAGAAAAACCAACCGAACTTCTCTGATCCCGCCTAATACCAACAACTTCCAAATATTACATCAGACCAAACAATTTTCAGCAGTTTCAAATATATTTCAGCGGAAGTGATTTTTTTTTCGGAACCCTTTTTGAGCCCTAACTCCATTGTTATCGCCAATTTGCTATTATTTACAAACTCAATTCTTTCGCAAAGCGCTCGTTGTTTGTTGAACTAACATTCCCAGCGCGGGGTTATACATATTGTTCATTTGCAGCATCGTGCTGTGTTGTGTGGTGGAGATTTATAAAATATTTGATATTAACCTAAACTAATTATAAAATAATTTAAAAAAAGTTACCGTATAATTTGACTACATCGTTAGCTTAGTGGACGTAAACGCAATTGCTGATTATGCGGTCCAGGCTTCGGATCTCGTGTAGGGTCAAAATGAGTTATTGGATTTACTATCTACAAATATACAGTAAAAAAATCCGTTGTGACTAACCACCCTTACTGGAATTCGATCTGGATTACATAAATATAGTCTTAATCGATTATAATGTATCTTCAAATTAGAATAAAAATGCAGATGCGCCACCCGACATCACCAAAGTATATTTTTAGTTACAATATGACATTTCTTACATGTAATAAAAACATCTGATGGACCAAACTAGCCATCTGCACAGGACAGGATTATAATGTACTAATCCCTTACTCTCATAGTCAGATAGGAAGGAAAAACCGACCTGAACGGGGATAAGCGCACGTCCAACAGTTTAGTGTGCTTTCCGAGGTATGGTGGAGCGATGGACTGACGATCTGTTAAGACATACGGGAAATTGATGGATATAGGTGACTCAGGATCGTATTGTGTGTTTCCTACGTTAAGCATTGAACGTTAAATAACTATGATAATATAAATGATGAATTGAAATTGATATTTTATATTCTATAGGAACATTAATTCCCGGTTGAAGTCTTTTTAATAGCCTCACACCTTTTATAAATATAGCAGTTTGATCTACTGTATATATTTTCAGGAATATAGTATTAAAATCCCTGATATAACAACTTGCACTATTTCGTTGACCTCTTCCTCAATAACACTCATTACCATCTAGGACAACCCTTGGTGGTTGTGAATATAATTAAGGGATAGTTCTTAATTAAGGCGTGCTGCACGTGCTCCATTACGATAAATATATATAAAATAAAGTCCAGTGAATAAGAACAAGTTCACTTTAAGATCGCATACAAATCACGCGCCCAAATGGAATAATTGTGACTAATTGCTAATCATCATTCAGTATACACCAAAACAGGGTGAAACAAAATGCATTTGTTCGTATGTACCATAGAGAATATAATATAGTCTTTGGTATGTACCTTCTTCGATTCAGATGGAGATAGCACAATATTGATGTGTAATAAATGTATCAATATTAAAAACAAATAATACATGGGAGAGCCACGATGCAGCTATATTATGGTTGTAGCAAGAATATATGCCTCAACCACGATCTCACAGAATACCAGCTTAATACTGCTGAATATGGTGAATATCTCTACATACCGGTTTTTTTTAACTGGAAACGAGGCATTCCATATTAGTCCTTACGTGTGAACATTTATCTGCATTTTGATTATAAATTGATGATAAATGTAAATGTTTATGAACCACATCATCACTTACTATCAGGTGCAGGGCCTGCGTGCACGTTTTTCATCCACATTCTATAAAACATGTGTATTCGGAGCAAAAAAAAATACTTAAAAGTTACAACACGTGTTTACGTGATAATAAAACTGCAACTTGTTTTTTTATTTAACGGTAAAATAACGAATTTCTTTGTTTGAACAAAAGACCGTTGTAATCTTGTAATTGTAATTGTATTACTATGTACTTTATGATATGTAATGACCCACTTTCGCGATTTGAAAGATCGACCGGAATAACCCGGTACGCACCACTTTTCGTCACCCAAAATTTTTAAGATAAACTATAGCCTAAATCACTCTCCCCAGTGCTCTCTATCTGTTTGTCAAGTTAAAATCGATTCAGCCTTTAAGAAGATAAGCCTGAAAAGACAGACAACTTAAAGTTTTAAAATGGTTATCCGTGTTTTCACAGCGTACAAATACCCGTTAGGTCATTTCAATAAATGGCAGTTATTTCACTATGCAGATTTAATTTTATTTTTATGTATATTAGCAGGTTTATATCAGCTGAATGTGACAGCTGCTCTACCTGCGTATTTATAAATGGAGAAATATCAACCAACTAAATGAAGTTTGTTATGCTACCGACTTACTAAACAGCAGACCCAAGTTTGTGATTTCACTTTGCTCCTTAGTTTACGAACTAACTTCTGATGGAAAGTGAGACCTAAGCTCTGGGACGTGATACAGAACACGCCTCGGAGCATATTATGCGCCACTGTGCGATTATTTCTCGAGTTAAATTCGAACAGAACTTATGCGAGTGCGAGTTGTAACCAATATGAGAAACTGCGAATCTCGTAAAATAAAATACCGGCTCTTTGATAAAGACTTCATTCTAGCATTGTAGCAAGTCTAGCATTGTATTAAAAATAAAATGTTGTTCAATCAAATGTTGCGTTTTATTTTGTTATCTGTTTTTATTTGCGCAATTTATTTATGAGTTAAAGCAAAATAGTGCACGTATGTCGTTATATGTATATCCAAAATTGAACTTTTAATAAAAAGTAAGATTCAAATTCTCGAATAGGATCGAATAGAATAATTTTTTATTCATGATAGATGACATGTTGTAATTCTTATTGAAAGTCATTTTTTTTACTTTACCACTGGTTTGAAAAGAAACCTCTGTCTTCTTCGGAAGAAACCCAGCGGGACTTTAAAAAAAATAATTTTACAGTGTCAATGGTCACAAAATATTTACAAAATTTATTTTAGAAACATCTCGGAAGCGATTACCTCATTCTCAGTGGTTATTATCAACCATGTATTTATTTATATTATAGTAACCCTTTTTATGTGGTTTTTGTTTAATTAAATATTTAAACATGGTAACAGAGAAACCCTGTATATTTTCTGGGACTTTGTTGTAATAGCGTATACATTTCCCCAAGAATGAATCACGGAATTTATGGAGTCGAGAAACTGGTATCTCTAGCTTGTGTTTGTTCCTAGTGTTTGCGGAGTGCATATCAATTTTTTTTCAGTGAACATACATTAACTTTTCGTAGATATATTAAGTGGCCAAAGTTAATATATTTAATTCTTTAATATTTTCTTTAAGAGACATTCTCGGTTTAAGGTTGTAAATAGCTCTTATGGCCCTCATGTGCAAAACAAAAAACTTTCTATATCAGCCGCATTTCCCCATAGCAATATTCCATATGACATCAGGCTATGGAAATAACTAGATAAACTAATCTTGCTGTCTCGACACTACTGAGATCTCTAATCTATTTATAGCATAAGCTGCAGAGCTTATTCTGCCTGTTAGTTTAGATATGCGTAGGCTCCACTAAAGCTTAATGTCGAGAATGATGACAAGAAATACAGAGAGTTGAACATGACTCATTTCTTTCCCATTTAAAAATATTGGTATTCGGATTTTTAACATTTGTTGTTGTAAATTTATTACATTTAATTTTATTACCGTTTAACTTCTAAACTCTTCATAGAAAAGTAGTCTCTTGTTATGTATACGGTCTGGGAGCGAGTTAAACGGCCGGTAGCTTGCTATGCACTGGTTTATTAACAGAGGGCGCGTGGGCACAGCCACGCATTGTAATACATAGGTATACAAAAGTATATACTCGTACATACATAACAATTCCCCACCCTATTTTAGAATACAAGAATAAAATAAATTATAATAAAAGACGACAACTATAACCTAAAAGAAACGCTTATAATCAACCTTGGGACGGGGGCGCAGTCTATTTTTAGTGGCTTCGATTCGACCATCATTAAAATCTGCTTCTGCTTCGTGGAACTCGTCGTCCTCCTCCGACCGAGGCGGCACAGGGTTCTCTACTTCATCACTTTCCCCACGACGTGGCGAACCTTCTCGTTCTGCCGTGGTAACTAGGATGGGGTCTTTGGTAGACGCCGGATGAAGTGGTGACGATGATGATGGTGATGGTGATGGTGATGTCGGCAGCGATGGCGGTTGTGTAAAAGTGTTTCCGGTGTCGCAATTGTTCCCTTTCTCGTAAGCGTCTACGTCCCATGCGTTACAGTCATTACTTTGAGCTTTATATAAAATTAATTGATTTTTATGCTTTCGATAACATATTTGCGTGTCCCAATCTTTTACCAAGTAGATAACTTTGCCAATTCTTTTTGTTATCGTTCCCTTACACCAGTTAAACTTGTTATTTACATATTTTTTATATAAAACGAAAGTTACAGGTAGCATTTGTTTAATACGTACTGGTTCTTCTTTCTGTGAACATTTTTGCGCATTTATTAAATTGTATGAAGCCGCAGACGTAGACAGCGATGCCGTAGGTACCATTCTGTCTAAGCGCGAGTTTAGCTTTCGCCCGAAAATCAACTCGGCGGGTGACATGCCGGTGGTCGACTGCTTTGAATTCCGGTAATCAAACAAAAACTTTAATAAATTGTTTTTTGATTGTTTTGTGTTGCTGCTAGACATAATACTTGATTTTATACCCTTTTTGAGTATTTTTACATAACTTTCGGCTTGACCGTTACTTGCCGGGTGATACGGTGGGGACGTAACGTGTGATATCCCGTTTATTTCACAGAAACGTTTAAATTCTTGTGAAGTAAACGCTGTACCATTGTCGCTTACAATCGTTTGCGGTATGCCGAACCTAGACATGAATTCATACATCTTTTCAATGACTGTATCGGAGGAAGTAGAACTAGCTGTATCGTATATCTCCGGCCATTTAGAGTACGAATCAATGACCACTAAATACATTCGACCGGCTATGGGACCCAGGAAATCCATATGTACGCGGGTGAAAGGGCGGTGTGCCCGAGGCCAGGGGGCCGGCGGCGCGCGCGGATGGCCGCAGGTTGATGCATACCTCACATGTCCCTATCATATGTTCTACGGCCTCATCCACACCCGGAAACCAAAATCTGGATCGAACTTCGGCCTTGGTTTTTACGATACCCAGATGTGTTTTGTGTAACTCAGCTAACACCCTTTTACGCAACGTCTCGGGAATCACGACCTTATGACCTCTCATTAAGCATCCATTTTCAACCGAGAATTGCGTTCTACATGAAAAATAAGGCTTAAGGTACAAATCAGTTATTTTCTTAGGCCAACCGTGTTTAACATATTCGGTTACTTTAGATAAAATTTTGTCCCTTTTTGTTTCATCTCGTAGTTCCGAAACCGTAATCGGTAAACTCGTGTCGACCACAAAACACACGTAAGCCGCGCGGTCGCTCGAAGTGAAGTCGTCCGCAGTGCACTTATCGAGTGCGCCTGTACCCGTGTCGGGCGCGCGCCTCGCTTCCGAAATACTTGAGCGAGACAAATAGTCGGCGCTGTTATCAGCGCTTCGTATATACTCGATCGTATAGTTATACGCGCTTAGAAACATTGCGTACCTCTGTAGTCGATTCGCCGATACTTCCGGAATGCCTTTGTACGGTCCGAATATCGAAATTAGTGGCTTATGATCTGTTCTTAATACGAACGGATTTGTTCTACCGTACAAATACTGATGGAAGCGCCGAACTCCAAATATAATTGCGGTCGCTTCTTTCTGTATTTGTGAATATCGTTTCTCTGCGGTATTTAGGGTTCGCGATGAAAACGAAATCGGTCTTTCTTGCCCGTCGGAACCTACTTGCGACAGTATCGCACCCAAGCCAACCGGAGACGCGTCTACAGTTAGGATTAGCCTTGCTTCGGGGTTGAAGTGGGCGAGTACCTGGTCTGAAGCTAATACCAGTTTTATTTTAGTGAATGCCTCTTGATGATCTAGACCCCACGACCATTTTACCCCTTTTTTAGCATATTATAAAGTGGGCTTAAAACAGACGCTGCACTTGGTACAAAGTTTCTATAATAATTTACTAGGCCCAAAAACGATTGCAGTTGGCTTATATTTGATGGTGCAGGGGAGTCTGCTATTGCTTTAATTTTATCTGGAGACTTTTTCAACCCATTTTTATTGATAACATAACCCAAGTAGTTAAACTCATCTTTATAGAACTCGCACTTCTCCCTTTGCAAGGTCAATCCTGCTTCTTGTAATGTCTGCAACACCGCCCGAAGGCGTGCAGCGTGTTCGGCGTCGTCACGCCAACTAGGCCCTCCATCGCGCGTTGAAAAATTGCTGGCGCTGGAGCAAGCACAAAGACTAGCCTAGTAAACTTGTATAATCCACGATGAGTATTAATTACAGTGTACCTTTGTGACTCGTCATCCAGCTCAAATTGATGATGATGATGATCAACCGCAACACCAGGAGAATTGCGGGTGCGTTGCCGGCCCTTTAGAAAGGAGTAAGCTCTTTTCTTGAAGGTCCCCAGGTCGTATCGGTCCGGAAAAATCGCCGATGATAAACTATTCCACAGAGAGGTTGTACGTGGAAGAAAACTCCTTGTGAAACGTACAGTGGTGGACCGCCAAGCATCCAGATGGTGTGGATGGTATTGGGACGTTTGCCGTGTCGTGCGTTCACGAAATTTGGCGGCTGGGATTAATCCGAACAATTCCTCAGAGCACTCCCCGTGATAGATGCGATAAAATACGCAAAGAGATGCAACATCTCTTCGCAACGCCAGTGAATCGAGCCGATCGGAAAGCACTCGGTCGTCGACGATTCGAGCCGCTCTGCGCTGGATGCGGTCAAGTGGAAGGAGCTGGTACTGGGGAGCCCCAGCCCAGAGATGGGAACAGTATTCCATGTGCGGCCGAACCTGCGCCTTGTAAAGTTGCAGGCGGTGTGCCGGCATGAAATACTGTCCCGCTCTGCTGAGCACGCCAAGCTTTTTAGAGGCCAATTTGGCCTTCCCTTCCAAGTGACCACGAAACTGCACGTCACTCGATATGTCGACGCCGAGGATTCCGATACTGGCTGAGGCAACAAGGGGAGTGCCTTGAAACTGAGGGGATACGACAAAGGGGTTCTTTTTAGCGGTTAACGCGCAAACTTGTGTCTTCTGGGGGTTAAACTGGATTAGATTTAGTCGTCCCCAATCCGAGACTCTGTTCAGCAAAGACTCGACTTCAGACACAAGTTTGTCCCGGCACTCGGAGACGTTTTCCCGAGAAATATTGGCTCGGCCGGTGTAAAGAGCATCACCAGTGCTGTCATCTGCATAGCAATGAATGTTACGGGTATGCAACATATCATTGATATGCAGAAGAAACAGCGTTGGCGATAGCACGCAGCCCTGTGGAACACCAGCATTAATAGGCTTGCAATCGGAGCTTGCACCGTCTACAACGACCTTGATGCTCCGATCTGCAAGAAAGCTGGTGATCCAATTGCACAATTTCTCGGGAAGCCCATAGGAAGGGAGCTTCGAAAGAAGCGCTTTGTGCCAAACCCGATCGAAGGCCTTCGCAATGTCCAAACTAACGGCCAATGCCTCCCCCTTGAACTAAACTGCCTCCGCCCATCTGTGAGTGAGGTAGACCAGAAGATCACCAGCTGACCGACCACGGCGAAAACCGTATTGGCGGTCACTAATCAGCTGGTGATCCTCAAGGTACCTCATAAGCTGGCAGTTTACAATGGACTCCATTGTTTTGGAGAACAAGGAGGTGATGGCGATTGGCCGGTAGTTGGACGGGTCTGAGCGGTCGCCTTTTTTAGGGATCGGGTGGACGAAAGCCGTCTTCCACGATTTTGGGACTACGCCTAGGGAGTAGGAGTACCGGAAAAGACGCGTTAAAACCGGTGCCAACTCTGGAGCACACGTCCTCAGCACAATTGGGGGGATTCCGTCAGGCCCACTCGACTTGTGGATGTCCAGGGAGAGGAGTGCTTTGCGAACCGAGCGCTGTAAAGAAGACATTATCTTTTAACTGTAAGTGCACCTTATGTTTAGTAAAACGACCTAATTTATCCGAAAAAAGAACTGAAATTGACATTGCAGTTCTTCCACGGAGGGAAGGGTACCCTGACAGTAATTCACCGTTGATAAAACTGATGATAACTCTAATTAGAATGTAGATATAAAGTCCCTACCGAGGAGCGGCGGCCCGCTGTCCCGGACGATGTACACGTCGAGCGTGTGTGAGCGGTTAGTATAGTACACGGGCAACCGAATTGTGCCTACACATGTTATGCTATCACCCGTGTAGCTCATCAACCTTTTATGCGGAACGATCAATGGAATATCTTTAAAATGAGATTTATATAATTTTTCCGGTATCACAGTTACGGCGGAACCGCTATCTATTTCAAACTTAAACGCCGTTCCACGAATAAACACGGTCTCGACCATCGGTTCACCCCGCAAGGAACGAATTTTAAATACCTTACCATCATCACCGATGTCTTCGTCTCCGGCTCCATTATCTACGTAGTTAACTTTATTTGACGTACACATTCTACGTAGATGGCCTACGGCGTTACACTTCCTACATACGAAATCCACATACCGGCACTCCGAAGCCTTGTGGTTCTTATAACCACACACTTTACACTTTTGTTTTACCGAAAGATCACTTTTTACACTTCTTGCACCTTTATCTCTTGGTCTAATCTTGTACAAAGTGCCAGTAGAAGCTGCGGACGTACTGGCACTGGCGATTGCAGCTGATTTCGCACAACGGACGTTTTCAGCAAATTCTACAGCTTTCGTGAGAGTTAGATTGGTAATATCTTGGGCGTAAAGTTTCTCTTTCTCAAGACATCATTCCCATAATGAACCGGTCTCGTAGGGCCTCTTCCATATCATGGAAAGCGCAGCGTGACGTAAGATCGCGCAGTCTCGCGGCCCACTGTGAATGTGTTTCACCGGGTTGCTGCGATGCTGCATAGAAGTTGTGTCGTTCCGTGAAACCGATAATCTTCGGGTTAAAATGGATGTCAAGGATTCGTAGGATGTCTTCGTAGGGCACCTTCTGCACATCCTTGGATAAGGCTAAATTCTCAGCGAGCCTATAGGTACCCTCCGAGAGTGCACTTAGCAAACTTGCTCTTCTCTTTTTCCCGCTCGGATCCATCGTATTATTAATTTCATTTGCCAAGAACCACTGATTTATTCGGCTTTTATAAGTTTTCCACTCCTGTATATCGTGGTTAAAACTGGATAATATTCCAAAATGTGAATTAGCCATTTGTAATTACTTTTTACGCGGGTACTCGTCGCCAATGTTATGTATACGGTCTGGGAGCGAGTTAAACGGCCGGTAGCTTGCTATGCACTGGTTTACTAACAGAGGGCGCGTGGGCACAGCCACGCATTGTAATACATAGGTATACAAATGTATATACATACATAACACTCTAAATATAAGTTTTAATGGTTTTAAGTGCTGTGGGTGGGTGCGGTCGCATGAAATCACTCGGGATTAGCCGGGCGCATGCGACTGCATGGGATTTTTTATGGCGCATAAAGGGTTAAATGAAGATTATTAAAGTTAAACCAACGCACTAATTTTGACATAGCATTATTCACTTCGTCAAATTTAAATGATTAACGTTTAAATTTAAAAATCAAGAAAGTCATCAGCAAATAATGCTATATCATGATTATTTTCTACAAGAGAAGGTAAGTCATTAATATACACTAAAATAGGAATGGTCCAAGAATTGAGCCCTAACGGACACCAATATGTACGGGCCATCTGTAAGAACTTTTAACATTGATAATAACTTTCTGTACTCTTTTACATAAATATGAAATAACTAATTTAAGCGCTGTGTTCTTGACAACATAATACTGTAGCTTCCTGATTAATTTGTCGTAGTGAACACAGTTGAAGGTCTTGGAAAGGTGACAAAACATACCCAAAGCATCCTATGAATTCTTCAATGCACAAAAATATGTTATAAAAGCTCCGGTGTTTAGCTTCGATTGTCGAGCGTCCCCTTGTAAAACCAAATTGACTTGTATGAAGCAATTGGTTTTTATTAAAAAAACTTAACATCTGATGTAAAATAATTTTTTTGAAAATTTTACTTAAATTTGTAGTATAGAAATTCGTTTAAAATTTGCGGCGTCTAACGTGCTACCAGATTTGAATAAAGATATAACTTTACTAAGTTTTATTAAATCAGGAACCATACCAGATTCGACGCTTGTATTAAAAATAGTGGCTAGATAAGGTACTATTGTATCTATTACAGATTAAATAACTTTAATGGAAATCCCCCATAAGTCTGCCGTATTCGCAATATAAATAGTTTTAAAATTTTTTGGCAATAATCTATGGAATTTAAAATTACTTGAACAAACCTTTACCTTTTGTATAAGTAAAGATTTGACGACTGTTTAAGAGAAGAATTTAATGATTTTTTTAAAAAGGAACGTTAGTAAAATGTTACTCTAAAGTCATAGAAACTTCTTGATCATATGAATTAAATTATTGTTAATATTCAGCTGAAAATCCGAGTTGTGTAATTTGACATTGCCAATTTCACTGCCGATTATACTCCAAGTCATTTTAATCTAATTGGATACAGTTGTAATTTTGTTGCTTAAATGTAAAGCCTTAGCTATCGAGCATAATTTGATAAATATTTTAGAACACGTTTTAACATACTCTAAAAAAAACCACTACGATTATATGATTTTTCATTATAAAGCTCGTATAAATTTCGCCTACATTTATAAATGCCTACTATCGCCCAATCATTAAATGATTTGCGACTATTTAAAACAAGATTTAGAAATAAATTTTCTATTAAATTCACAAGTTATTATTATAAATAATGCACAATACATAGTGTTCATAGTGATCTAAGCTTACATTTTGGATGATTGATTTATGAAAGTGCTTACCATCTGCAAACATGTTATCTATACAGGTCGCACTAGACCCAGCAATACGATTCGGTTCCAAGAATAAATTAACAAGATTATACGATTTAACGATGAGGTAAGCTTTATACTTATGGAAAAAATTTCGAGGATATTGATGTTAAAGTCTCCAAATATTACAACAGTCTTATTCTATTAACTAAGCTTGAGCAAAACTTCTTCCACAATCTTTTCAAAATATTTATAAGTTGTACATGGGGGTCCGTAACCACTTACAACATTGAGGTGCTCGAGCTCGACATAAGCCATTTCTACAGTTTGCTCAACAGAGAAGGTCACAATATCTTTCCAATAACTTAAAAACCTTAAGTAAATTCTAGTCGCGATGTAAGAATATCCACTACCTTATATCGTCAAGTGGGTGTCATAAGAGCCGGCTGAGGGAAACAAAACTAGGAGATAGGCAGCAGTAACTTTTTAATAACAGCTAAATAACTGCGATTGCGAACCCGCTTGCCAAGCGTGGAAACTACGGCAAAATTCTCTCGATGATGCAATCTATGGATATGTTCAGTAGAGGACATTTATAGCTCGTTATTTTAACATTCTTAGGATATATTTAATTGTTAATTGTAATTATAAGTTCTGATTTACCTCGTACTCGTTGGTGAAGGTAAATATCGTGATGAAACCGATATATGAGAGAAATAAAAAAAAAATTGAAGAGATGTAAAATCCACCAACATTCATTGGGCAGCGCGATGAATACTTAATATTTTAAAGACATGTGAATTCCGCCCACATTGTGGCAGCGCAGTTAGACTTTCTTACCCTAAACCTGCTTAGGTATTAGAGGAAGCCTGTGCTCCGAAGAGGATTTTTATATGGTGTAACTTTATTTTATTTTTCTACGTTCTAAATTCAATGCTAAGAAATAGTTTATAGAAGAATACGTAGAGAGAGATAGATTAAGTAATATAAATTTTAATGAGTCTTTGAAGTCAGCTCTTTCTTTTTAATAAAGTTTTATTTACTTAACCTATTGACGGTGGGGGGAAGGAATATAAAGGAATATATAAAGAAGTATTAAAACCGGTTTTTAATTGACAACGATATTTCAATCGTGATCTCAAAAAAGAATAAAAGTTGAATAGCCCTTTTATCAAACGAAACCAACATACAGTTTAAGAATAAGAATTTTGAAACAAATTCAAATAAGACATAATTTCTTATTAATATTAACTCTAGCAAAAGAAGAAAAGTACGACCCATTAACAAAGAAAAAAGTATCGTAAATAAAAGTTACACGGGAAACGAAACTAAGCAATTATGAATTATGGACTCAATTTTTATAGAAAATTGTTAAAAGAAACTTAATACAATACATTTAAATTTTTGTATAGACAAACTTTAAATGACTTTTCTTCTTAGGTATATTCTATTTTCAACGACTGAGAATGGCCAGAGAAAATGGGGAGCTTCAATCCTTAATCGTAATTAATTGTATAATTAAGCCAAGTCTTGTCCAGAAACACGACTTTATCCCATGATTGACTTTTCTCAAAAATTCCACCAGTACCAAGGCAATATCTGTGCTCTCCATTATTACATGCCATAAGCACAAAGCGCGTAGGCATGTTCGAATAGTGCTTAAAAGTCAAGAATCCAACGTTTTGTCACATGATATTGTATCTACCAATCATATTGAATATATACGTTATATAAAAAGCACACTGATAGAAAGAAATGATTGATCAATTTTTTTTTTCTTACGAATAATTGCCATTTTTACTTAAAAAGGTTGTTTTAGTGACTTATAGTGTAGATTTATCAAATCCGCATGGAGAGGTAAACACTATTACTTTTGAAAATATCAATTGTTCAACTCAATTTATTTTTTAATCTCTTCATCTATCATGTGGGAAACCATGGAGTGTAAATGGCAGTTTTATTTTGTTTTGTTTAGTTATAATAACTTTTCATAGGCTGAAAAATTCTGAAATGTTCAGTGATTTGAGCAGCCTTGTTAGAATATATATTACCAAATAATTTGTATTTTGTTTAACTCACTCCGGACTCCACCGCCACCATGAGTGAATTACTGTATCGTTTGTTTACAGAGGCTCGTCGTGAAAAATATCGATCGCTGTAGGAATACAAAATATTCCAAAACCCAACCTGGAAAGACATTTTAACACAGTTTTTTTATTAAAATATATTGTTTCGCTAATAAACGAGGCACGTGCCTAAGGCCGCGCGCGGAAACTTTTAAACGAAAAAAATAACCGTATAAAGTAATAATACTAGCACTAGCACTTTTAAGTGTAACAAGCATACTCAACTTCATGTCTTAGTGCATTAGCGCAATGATACGTGGAATTTGGTCCACTGGCGTCTTAGTAGCGTGCTACTATGATACGTGTGGTGCTATTTTTTTAAATAAATAAATAAATAATAATAAATCATTTATCCTGGACCACACCTTTTGTACATTTTTCACACCCACCAAACTGCATAATAGTTTATCGGCGGGATTAGCGCTTGTCTTAATACACTGGTATTTGGTTCAAATACGTAACTATAAACTAATGAAAATAAAAACATAAAAGAGTGTAAATAAAGCAAGTTTTAAATTTTAAAACAGGTATTAATTTATTATTAAGAAATATTTACTAACATTTAGCCTATTATTAAGAAACTACTACTATTATTAAGAATTATTAAGATTCGGCCTATATAAACTACTAATAATATTAGAAATTACTAACTTTTTCACATCTCGCAATAACTTCGTTAATATTAACAGTTTTTAATTTATTTTTTAGTGTTTGATTACTTATTCTAGTATGATCTTCTCTCAGCCAATCGATATCATCAAAAAGTGTGGAGGTCAAATATTTGTTGGTTCTTTTCCCATAGTAATTTTTTACTGGTGGTCGCGCGAGTTTACGCTCTCTAACGCTTCTAGTATTATACCTGTTTTGCACTTGTTCTTTGAATTGTTCGTTATAGAACTGTTCAAAAACCAGCAGGTACTTGACCTTCTCATGTACAGGAAGCATTCTGTATGCAACAAAAAGTATTATTCAAGTATAAATTACTCCTAAATCACTCTTACTCTCTCAACAAATTTTTTATTTATGACCATCCGTTAAGGGAACTCGTATCCAAATTATTTTGCAATTAATAAACTATATTATTAATTATAATATAGCTTATTTGCAAATTGAGTAGTTTAAATTTATAAAAGATAAAATATGGCCGCTATAGGGGCGACAATGAAGTGATAGGCTAGTCTACGGTCAGGGTGATGTCAATATTTAATCCGACTCTGTCTCCTGACTTGATGGAGTGACCCGAAAGAGTACTTTGGTGAATGCTACTGAAACTCCTCGAAGAGTAGAACAAGGTGGGCTGAGTTTGGCCTCGTTTTGTTAGTTATGATGAGACCTTACTGCTAATGGAACTTCTCGAAGAGTAGAACTAGGTATACATTATAATATCCTATAATAAATTTTATTATTATTACATTATTTAGATTATTAATACATTATAGCTTATAATACATTTTATTTTCATTTTACAATCGACCTGTCCCTTTGACCCTAACAACATGAATTCGGATATAATATTCATGTACCATTTTGGGGCTGTTGATTGCAATAAGGTCGTCAATTGGTTGGGTATAGTAAAATGAAACTCAACACGTATGCTCTGTTCAACGATCTATTGGACACTAAATGCATACAAGAAATGTGAGCGTAATAAACAAAATACATTATTTAGTCAAACTTACCGCCCACCAAAAGGGACTTAAGACCTTTTCAAAATAAACAAATTAATAAAACATTTCAACTTAACTAGTAACTGAAACAATAAATGCTACTAACGATGTTTGTTGTGATAGTAACGACGAGCATATGAGAGAGAAGATGAAAGAAAGATATAAGCTGCAGAAAGTTCATGCGAAAACATTGATTGAGGAAGTACGTGAAAGGTGTAGAATAGAAGCGGACGAGAGGTTGTCGCACAACTTTAGGGAAAACTCCAAACTCTTCTGGAAAGAGGTTGGAAGGTCCCGGAGTGGTGCGACAGCTTTAAGAATGAACAAAGTGCTTTCGAGAACCAGTGACGTACTATCAGAAAAATCGGACGTCATGCAGCGATGGAGTGAATTTTATAGAGAATTGTATGCGTGTCATGATCTTAGTAAAGGATCCGTGGGTGACGCCGTGACTGGCACGCCAGACACGGACCTCGATGACACTGAGGTCATCAGCATGAAAGAGATTGAACGTGCGATTCGAAGTTTGAAATGTGGTAAGGCTGCGGGACTAGACAGAGTTACTGCTGAAATGGTCAAGTACGGTGGGCCTCGCGTCTGGGACAGCTTTCATCTGCTGTGCAATTTGTGCTGGCGGACGGGAGATGTCCCGGATGATTGGCGATCCGCGGTCATTGTGCTTTTATATAAAGGTAAAGGTTCACATTTTGACTGCGGGTGCTATCGGGCGATCAGCTTGACCAGTTTAGCAAGTAAAGTTTATTCGAAGGTTTTGACACGCAGGATGCAAGAGAAATCGGAAAGATTCTTATGGGAGGCACAATGCGGATTTAGACCTGGAAGAGGATGCACGGATCAAATGTTTTCTCTCCGCATGATCACGGAGAAGCTTCTGAGTGTTAACCAGAGGATTTTCTGTGCTTTTGTGGATCTGGAGAAAGCATTTGATAAGGTTATAAGGAAGAAAATGTGGGAACTGTTGCCGGGATATGGTGTGGATGGTCGATTGTTAAGGGCTGTGCAGTCACTTCACTATGACTGTAAAGCCTGTGTGCGAGTAGGACATGACCTGTCACCCATGTTTAGCGTCCAAGCGGGCGTAAAACAGGGTTGTGTCATGTCTTCCTGGCTGTTCATACTGTATCTCGACAGCTGTTTACAGAAGCTGAAAGATAGCTGTTTGGGTGTGAAATTGGGTGACATAAAAGTTAATTGTCTGCTGTATGCTGATGATGCAGTGCTTATTGCACCATCAGAAGCAGAACTGCAGGCATTAGTCACGTGTATGAAAGAGGAATGTGAAATTAAAGGTCTCCGTTTGAATGCTAATAAAACTAAGGTTCTGGTATTTGAAAAGGACGAAGAGAGAACGAAATGTGAAATATGGGTAAATCAGGAATGTCTAGAACAGGTAAATGAAATTGTATACTTGGGGAGTGCTTTCAGCCGGGATGGAAGATGTGATTTAGATGTGGATAGGCGTGTCGCTGCCGGAAACAAAGTCAAAGGTGCCCTGAATGCATTAGTAAAAAGGCAAGGCGTGGTGAAGAGTGCACGCCTTGCAATACATAACGCAGTGTTGGTACCGACTTTGTTATATGGCAGCGAAACCTGGGTATGCCAGAAGAAGCATAAAAGCAAGTTGAATGCAGTGGTGATGCGATCTCTTCGTAAAATGTGTGGCGTTACCATAGCCGACCGAAAGCGAAACGAAGAGATTCGCAATATGGCAGGATTGAAAGATGACCTTATCACAAAAATTGATAGGGGCGTACTCCAATGGTTTGGGCACGTTGAACGAATGAGTGAAGACCGAATGGTGAAGAAAATATATAGAGCGAAAGTAAATATTAAAAGGTGTCGAAGTAGACCGAGACTAACTTTCGAAGACCATGTGAGCAAATTGCTCGAAGAGGGGAGGGTCAAGAGTACTCGGATACCTAGACGTGCATGTATGAAGAAGTTAATGACCCTGAAAGAAGCGAAAGAGGTATGTAAGAATCTTGACACTTGGCGATCTGTTCTCTCTGGCTACCCCGTTAGGGATTGTGCGTGACGATAAGTAAGTAAGTAAGTAAGTAAGTAACGATGTTTGTGCTTGAAGTTATTCAATGCCTCACTTTAAAATAAACTTTACTTTAAAACTTTACAATTTAAATAACGTAAGTTGATAAATAGCTATCACCAGCTATAAAACTTAAAACAAACAAATAAAGAAAAAACTTCACACTAATACTAATTTGATACTTAACTACTGAATATAATGCAAAGAATACAATTTAATGTTATTAAATTAAATTAAAAATATTAATATTTATTACAAATCGGTAATGCACACAAATTTGAGATGGATCTCCGTTAATTTACCATTATAACGGACGATATACACCCGTGTTATATTGTCTTGTCCAGGATGTTTTTCAGTTATCCGTGCCAGAGCCCACTTTCTAGGCCTATTTTCATCTTTTAGTAATACTACATCACCAAATTCAAACTCAAGTGTTCTCTTTAACGGTTAGGTCGCTGATTAAGTCGGGACAAATATTCAGCCTGCCAACGTTTCCAAAACGCTTGAACCAGTCTTTGAGTGTGTTGCCATCTGGATAACAGACTGTAGTTCTCAATTGTATAATCGCGGTCTAGTACCGTGATTGGTGCTTCTCCAATTAAGAAATATCCAGGAGTGAGTACTTGAATGTCATCGATCGTGTCCACATCTATGGATATCGGTGTTAAAGGCCGAGAGTTCAGACATGTTTCGATTTGTGTAAGTACTGTCATGAATTCTTCGAATGTTAAGTTTGACTTCTGTCTTTGTTCTTCGTCTGTTTGTGAAGTGCTGTTTGACCGATTTGACACCAGCCTCCCAGAGTCCTCCAAAGTGTGGTGTATATGGTGGTGTAAAATACCATTGCGTGCCATCACTTGCTAATTGAGCTGCTATTTGCCCAGGCATTTCCAGTCCTGCCTCTCTCCACATTTAAAATAATTCCTTATTGGCTGCAACAAAGTGCGTTCCATTATTTCCCCAAATTTTATTACATCTTCCTCTTCTGGAAACAAAACGTTTGAATGCTGCTATAAATGACGTGTTTGAAGGGCACTGGTATCACTCTGTCGGAGTTTTTAACTAAAACTCGACATGAAGCCTTTATGGCAGCTCGACGGAGATATGGAATATCGAATTGCTGGACACGTGAAGGCTTTGTTTTTGTACTGGGTAGCGGTGGCGTTCGACATCGCATTAGCTCTGTGATCGAACTCGATAAAATTGTTGAGCCTCCTGTGTCGAAGTCGAAGACAACGACCGCGGTCAGGGAACCAACTGGAGCTTCCAAAAGTCGACGTACTGGCACCGCAGGCAAGAGATAGTGTCTTCGCTTAGTGTTTATTTACCACAATTTATTTGTATTTTTGTGTAGTCTCCATTTGCATAGTGTTGCATCTCTTCAATTTTTGTGTGTTAACTGAAACATCGTAGTTCGTAGTTATCTCTAATATTATAATAATTTACCTTCATAATTTTGTTTATTATGTGACACAATGACATTAGTGATTAAATAAATCATAGTGACAGCTATTAAAATCTGTCATGCTGTCATTTGATTTGCTTATACTACTAGTCTTTTTGCCAGACCAGATCCGTAGATAATATTTATCTGTCTTATTATTTATGGTAAGACTGTGCTTTTTCTATATTTTTTTTATTATATTAATTAGTCTTAAGTAAGTTATCTAAATATATAATTCTACCGATGCCACTGCCGGCAGGTATGAAAGAAATGTTTTGTTAAGTGCATAATTGTTGGCAATTTTATTTTAATAATAGTTCATAACATATTATTATTTATTTTGTAGGTATTATATCCAGACTATATAATATTTATTTGTTATACATTATACAGGTATATATTTAATTTTTATTGATTTTGTTATAGCTCAGTTTATGTTATAGTTTTGATTAGCATGTGTGATATTTTAGAATTTGATGATAGTTATTTTTCTTGCTCTTCTTCTAGCTCATCCGATAAGACCTATAAAAGCGCCTTAAGCGATGATTCCACTCATTTACATGATCAACTAGTAGCCGTATTCTGTAATTATAGTAAAAATCTTAATATAGTCCATATTAACGCTCAAAGCATTCATGCTCATTACGCTGATCTTTTATCAACCTTCGATTCTAAATATGTTGATGCCATACTTGTTTCTGAAACTTTTCTAAAGCCTGAACTTCCGTCGGTACAGTATTGCCTCCCTGGTTTTCAACTTATACGTAATGACAGGGTCGGCAAAGGTTATGGTGGAGTGGCAATCTATTTGAGAGCTGACATTCCTTATAAAATAGTTGATCATTCACCTAATATATACACAAATTTTGCTGAAAATTTATTTATTGAAATTACTATTAATCATTCTAGGACTTTGCTTGGGGTCTACTATCCCCCCTCTCGCAATATAAATTATTTTTCTTCTTTGGAAGAAAAACTTGTAAATCTAACTCCGCTTTATGATAATACCATTATTTTAGGTGACTTTAACACATGCCTGTTAAAGAACGATTCTCGTAGCAAAAAACTGCTCTCCCTGGTGTCATCTTTTAATTTACATATTCTTCCTCTTTCTGCTACTCACCATTCGCCTAATAATACCCCTTCTCTTTTAGACCTCATTCTTGTTTCTGATGCTGACCGGGTTGCTTCCCATGGACAACTATCTGCGTCTTTCTCTTACCACGATCTTATCTTCCTCTCCTATAAAATTCAACGTCCTAGGCGTAAATCGAAATTCTTACTCCTAAGAAGCTTTAAATCAATTAACCTGGAGCGTTTGAGAGATGATGTAAATAATATTGACTGGTCCCCTGTTCTAAATTCCGAAGATGTTAATCATAAGGTTTATGCTTTTAATCACCTCATTTTAAAACTATTCGATACACATGCACCTCTTAAGCGAGTCAGGGTTAAACACTTTCCAGCCCCCTGGCTTTCAGAGTCTATAAAAGCAGTAATGGCCAAAAGAGATAAAGCTAAGAGGCGTTATAAGAAACACCCTACTAATGAAAATTTATTCACATATAAAAAACTGCGTAATCGCTGTAGTAAGATGTGTCGTGATGCTAAGAGGAGACATATTTATAATGAGGTTGAAAATTCTCATTCCGCTCAGATGTGGAAATTTTTTAGAACCCTGGGTATTGGCAAATCATATATTGATTCTAATATCTCGTTTGATTTGACTGCACTCAACCGGCACTTTTCTGAGCCTCCGATTTCTATTGATGACTCTATTAAGTCTACTACACTTAATCTTCTCTCCAATATTCCTAAACCACTGTGTTCTCCTTTTAATTTCAGTAAAGTTACTGATGGTGACATAAAAAAATGCCTTTTAGCCATTTCCACTAAAGCTATTGGCTATGACAATCTTTGTATGCAAATGATTAAACCTATCACTAATGAACTTGTCCCTATTATCACTCACATTATCTCTTCTTCGCTTGAGACGAGCTCCTTTCCGACTTGCTGGAAAAAAGCATTCGTCATTCCCCTTCCAAAAACTTCTAATCCTAAATCTTTATCCCAATTCCGCCCCATTTCCATTCTTCCGATCTTATCTAAAGTACTAGAAAATATAGTTCAGAGGCAACTATCTCAATTCCTAACTGTTCACAGCCTGCTGAGTCCTTTTCAATCTGGTTTTCGTCCAGGCCATAGCACAGTCAGCGCTCTGATTAAAGTGTCTGATGATATTCGCTGGGCCATGGACAAAAGACTTCTCACTGTTTTAACATTATTGGATTTTAGCAGTGCATTTAATTCCGTTGATTATGACATACTTCTTGGTATTCTTGCGTCCTTAAACATTTCACCATCAGTAATCTCTTGGTTTAATTCTTACCTTAGGGGTCGCTCGCAGTGTGTCCGCCATAAGGAGGATTTCTCCGAGTGGTGTGATCTTACGGCGGGTGTTCCTCAGGGTGGTGTTCTTTCCCCACTTCTCTTCTCTATTTTTATCAATGCTCTCACTACTGTTCTCTCCTCTCATTATCATCTCTATGCTGATGACTTGCAATTATACCGTCATTTCAAAGTCCAAGATATAGATGAGGCTATTAATAAGATGAATGCTGACTTAAGTAGCATAAGCAGTTGGGCAAAATCGTTTGGTCTTCGTGTTAACCCTGCTAAATCCCAAGTAATGATTATCGGCAGCTCATATATGCTTAATTTATTAGATCGTTCGAAGATCCCTGCAGTTACGTATGATAATACTCAAATTCCATATACAGAGACCGCTAAGAACTTAGGTGTTATTTTTGATAATAATTTGTCTTGGGTCGCTCACATTAATATGATTAGCAGAAAAGTGAACTACTCTTTTCAATCTCTCAAGCGTCTCCAGATGTTTTTACCGTTAAAAACTAAGATAACCTTAGCTCAAGCACTTCTTCTTCCTCTCATTGACTACGCTGATATTAGTTTTTGGATGCTTCAGAGGAGCTGTTGAACAAACTGGAACGTGTTCAAAATTTGTGTATACGTTTTATTTTCGGTCTTCGTAAGTTTGATCATGTTTCAGAGTACAGGGCTCAATTAAAATGGCTTCCTATCCGTAGACGTCGAGACTTACATGTGTTATCATTTCTATACTTTCTACTCTTTAATCCTCTTGCACCTCCATATCTCCGCGAGCGTTTTGAGTATCTTGTACCCCGTGAAACTCAGTGCCGGACCACTAAACAACTACTTCTCAAAACTCCTTCTCATTTCACAAGCCGATGTGGTGGATCCTTTACAGTAAGGGCGGTCAAGCTATGGAACTCACTCCCACATGACATACGTGCTAGCTCTTCTCTTGATATATTTCGGAGCAGAGTAAAGAAATATTATCTGTCAACTTAGAATTATAAATATTTACATATTTTATGTATTTATATGTATAATTGTATATATATGTATGTGTACGTATGTATGTATGTGTATATATATATATATATATATATATATATATATATATATATATATATATATATATATGCATATAGATATATATGTATATGTGTGTGTATATGTGTATATATGTATATATTTATTGTCTTTATTGGTATATATGTATGTAAATCAATAGAAATAAGAATAAAAGAAATAAGAAAATAAATTATACTTATATGTTATACACTTATATGATAATTGTTAACTGTAACTTATAGCCAATTTCTATTAAGTAGCGTTATGTTAATTATTAAGTACGCACGCTGCTACCTACTTGCTTTATATATAAAACTATTTCTCTCTCCCAATAGGTTTGCTGGAAGAGAACTCTTATTAGGGTTAAGCTCGCCTTTGTACATTTATTTAAATATTTAATAATTGTTACCAACTTATTGTGTGTACAATAAAGAATAAAGAATAAAGAATAAATGAATTATACGTTAAATCGCTCACCATCTCTAAATGTATCGCCTTTACTGCCATACAAATAAATATGCAAATATAAGCCTTCCTGCTTTTATCACCTCTTCCTTTAGAATTCAGCAGGTAAACTGGACCAGCAAAGGCGACTCCACTTCGAGAGAATGGACGCGTTGGAGTCACACGAGGCTCAGGTAAATCACCCATCACTTGTCTAAAAGTAGCTCGCTGCCGTGCACAAGCAAGACATCTTTGTATGTACATTTTCACCAAACTCTTGCAGCTAATTATCCAGTATTTACTCATGAGGTATGCAACCATAAGTTTAATTCCACCATGCATTGTTCTCTGGTGTGCGTCAGCAAGAATCATTGTTACGAAGGTGTTTCTCTTACCTATGATGATAGGGTGTTTTATGTCTTCATTGACGTGTGCATTTCTTAATCTGCTGCCCACCCTGAGGATATTGCGTTCATCAATATATGGGCTTAGCGTCTACAATATGCTCGTGGTCTTCACAGGCTTTTGGTCCTTTAATCTTCTTATCTCGTCTGAAAATTCTTCTTGTTGTACTTGTCTTATACAAATATCTAAAGCATTGTGCATTTTTTCTACAGTCAATTCATATTTAGGAATCTTTTGATCCCTTTTCATATCTAGAAATCTTTTACATAATACTATTACTCTTAACAGCTCCGTAAGTGTATATTCTTCTAATTAAATTATTTTTCTTTCACAATCCGTAACATTAACATAGTACTATATGGTCTTTTTCGTTTCCATTTGGGTAGGTGGTATTGAAGGTTTAGTATACTCAATGCTTTTTTAGCTGAGCTAAGTTGGTCCGTTCCACCATAACGAACGTTTTCTGCTGTAGCTCTGATGTTAAAGCACCTCTTGACGATTTATCAGCTGGGTTGTCTGACGACTTCACATGATATCACTGAGAGACGCTTGTTTGCTCCAGTATTTCCACTACTCGGTTGGCAACTGATGGCTTCCAACGATTTGGTTCCCCAAAAAGCCATGATAATACAATTGTAGAGTACGTCCATGCAAATACATTTTGTGATGGAATTCTCATAGCGTTGCTTACTTTATATAATAATTTGGCTAGAAGGGTTGCTCTACTAAGTTCAATTAGCGGGAAAGAAATGGTCTTAACAGGAGCGACTCTCGTCCTTGCGGCGATAATGTGTGTTTTTATATCATCATATTTCGCCAGTACCTGGCAATATACTACAGCTGCTTATGCCCTCTCAGAAGCATCGCAGAATCCATGTAATGTAACTCGATCCTTTTCATTGCTTAAAATGTTCATTCAACGTTGAACTCTTATTTTATTGACATTTTTTAAATCTTCTTTTATGATTTTCCATTCTCTTTTCAGTTTTTTATTTATGTCTTGGTGCCAATCAACTCCTTCTAGCCACAATCTTTGCACAAGTATCTTTGCTGTAATAATTATGGTGCTATCTATCCAAGTGGATCAAAGAGTCTTTGTAAATCTGACAGTATGGTTTTTTTAGTAATATCGGTTGATATAGGTTCCAGTTGCAGTTGGTAACTAAAATTATCTTCTCCAAGATTCCATGTTAAGTCAAGGGCTTTAATGGTGCTAGTTTCAAATCAAGACTAGCCTTTCTTCGTTCTATCAATTTTAAAAACTCAGGATCATTTGAGGCCCATTTCTGAAGTTCGAATGCACCTCGTTCAAGAATTTTCATTATTTGTTTACTGATACGAGTTGCTTGTTCTGTTCTGTCACAGCCTGAAGTTAAGTCATCGACGTAAAAGTCTTCACGAATAATTCTAGCAGCTTCAGAATATTCTCCGCCCTCATCGTTTCATTAAAGATTTGACAGCCAGGTAAGGTGCACATGCTGTACCAAATGTGACTGTTTTCAATCTGTAATCTTTCAAATCCGCTAGCTGGTCATCAGTTCTGCCCGAGGTGTAACGACGCCAAAGTATTCTGTGGTAGTCTGTATCCTTCTTCTCCAAGAGAATAATTCTGTACATTTTCATTATGTCACTTGCAAAGCATACCTTATGCATGCGCCATCTCATTATTACGCTTCGCATATTTTATTGAAGTACCGGTCCAGTCATGAGATCATCGTTCGAAGATATGCCATTATTAGCTTTGCACGAAGCATCAAATACAACTCTGATTTTAGTTGTCTCCTTATCTCTTCGAATAACGGCATGATTCATCTTTCGGAACTTCTTCCATATGTCCCACTGCTAAGTATTCTTCTAATACCTTGTCGTACTTTTCTTTTAAATCCGGTGTTTTATACAGTCTTTTTTCTTGCTGAATCAAGCGCTTCATTGCAATTTCTCTCGTATTGCCATCCGGTGTAAAAATGTCATTGGAACGAAATGGAAGTTTCACAATGTATCTTCCCTCGCTGTTTCTTCTATAATTCTCTTCATAGAATTTTTCACATCGTTTTTCTTTTTTAGTGTGGTTTCTTTTTGAATCTCGGTCTATTTCTCAAATTGCCTTTAAGAAATCTTCTGCTATGATCTGATGATGCATAACCAGTACTGAATCTGCTTGTTGTGGTCTATCATCTATATTCCCGGATAAAATCCAGCTAAGGTTTGCTTTATGAGCGCACGGAGATCCTGGTGGACCCTTGATTAATTCATTTTCCTCTATACGTGCGTATATGTCAACACCCAGGAGCAGGTCAATAGAACCTGGTTTGTAGTAGTTTGGGTCAGCCAGGTCTAACCCATCTAAATGAGGCCATTTGCCTTTTTTGATTATATGGGAAGGTATTTTAGTTGTAATTTGTTTTTACATAACATAAGTTCTGACTTCTGGATTGTAAGATTCACATCTCGACTTTACGTTGAACTGAACTACTTGTTTTAAATCTTCTCTGGTTGATCCAACACCAATTACCGCACCCCTAATTGGATATATCCTAGGCTTGAGTAGTTGTGCAGCACGTTAACTTATGAAGCTAGCTTGGGAGCCTTGGTCAATTAATGCTCGCAGCGTGGTTAAATAATTGTTTTCACTTCTTACCCTTACAATTTATGTTCCAAGTAATGCTATATTTTCATTGTTAGAACTGTCAACCACTGTAATGCTTTCTTTTTCTCCTTCATTCGTCTCCACGTTTGTACGTAAAGCCACTTCAGGTTGTTTTGTAAGTACTTTATCAGAATTGCCTGTTGTGCTTTCACTTACGTTGTTTTCCTTGTTTTCGTGAAGAAGGGAATGCATAACCGACAGCATGTTGGAATACGACATTGCCTTACAGAGTGTTCATGTGAAAGGCAATTGAAGCACACGTATTTAGTTTTAATGAATTCACTTCGTTGTAGTGGAGAATGTTTTCCGAAAACCTTGCAATGGCTAAGTGTATGATTTTCATTACACATTTGACATTTTTTGCAAGTATTAACGTTGGTTGTAATGTGATACGACTTCTCTTGTTGGGTGACATTATTCAATCTTTGTTTTGTCGGTTCTGTGAGCTCGAATGTGCGAAAACGGCTTTCTAAAAATTTACAAAAAATATCGAGTGATGGAAGACTATCAGGATCTTGGCAATTGTTGCTAACGTGCTCTTCCCAGTCTTTATGCATCTCAGAGTCTAGTTTCTGCACAGTCACAAATATTATCATAGGATCCCAGTTTTCAATAGCAAACTTTTAGTATGATTTGAAGAATTTACGGTCATCTTCTTTTGTGAAAAATTTTTTTCATGACAGCGCTGATAGTTATTCGTTTATTACCATATCGTAATTTTAATATGTCCCATGCTTGTTCATAGTTTAAATCTGTTACTTGTACATGTTTTAATATAGACGCAGCTTCACCAGTAAGACTTGTTTTCAAATAATGCAATTTTTGTACATTATTAAGCGTTTCGTTAGTGTAAACAATAGTTTTAAGCAAGTCATGAAACGATAAACACTTTTCATAATACCCACTATAGGTTGGTAACTGTATTTTGGGTAACACTACACGAGTTTGTTGAGATTGTGATTCACTTGATATTAGTAACGGAGCACTGTCACTAACTTGTTGGGATACTAACAAATCTATAAGCTCAGTTTTCAATGTAATGTATATTTCTCCGTGGTCATAAAACTCCTCCTGCGCAATGTATGGTATTTGCTGTCTTTTTTCCCTCGATATGTTGCATATAATTTGGGCGTAAGCTTCTTTATATTTGCAACAATAATCTTCTAAACATTTAAGGAGTGATTTGACGTAATTTCGTGTTAATATTGCTTTTGGGCACTTTTTCTGGTTAACTTGTGATTTCTTCACAGTTCAAAGTAAAATGAAATGAATCAGTTTTAAACTCAAACTCGTATAACTAGTTATAGTCTGCGCGGAAGTGCTAGTCATCGCCTTAGGTATGTGAGCGGCAGGACGGGGGAGGTAGATAAACATCAAGCTGACGCAGTCTGCCGTCAACCGCCGCGACGGTTACACGATTTAGTTGTACGCGACAGTTTTCTCCAAGAATACACGAGATAAATATTCTAAGACGGGTCCGCCAATACCACGACAAGTGAAAAATATTATTTATAATGTACATAGTTTTTTTTTAAGACGAAAGGGCGACAAGGAAAGTATGGAACACAAATATGATATGAACATTAATGACATGTATAGTAATGAAGAAGAAGAAGATATGGATTAATTTTGTGCTATAACGGATTTCGCTATAGAACTATAGCTGGTATACCAACTGGTCCACTAGCTTTATTCATGTCTAGACACCGCAAGGTTTTAATAACCTCCTTATTTGTGATACGAACCCACAGGTCGAACATAGAATTCTCGCAGTAAGGTAATTTAGGTTTAATTTGGGTGGTGAGTTTAGAAAACTGTTTTGTATTATAAATAATAAAATCTAATTAATGCTTTTAAATACGTGTTAATTTTTGTTTAGCCCGGAAAATATAAATAATTTACCCATTATGTTAATTAAGACAGTTTCTAACATGGTTATCCGGAGATTTATCTGTCCTCAAATATCTCGTGTGCGTCTTGTCAATCGCGTCCTCCCCCGTCTCGCCGCTTGCATACCTAAGGCGATGACTAGCACTTCCGCGCAGACTATAACAAGTCGACCCTTTTTTCTTATCTTTTGTTCTCCGGCAGCCGCTAACGGAGCAGGTAAACGTCGCTGTATCCGGCTAAAATTTGGACCATATGTTGATTTGAATAAGGTCGTCAATTGGCTCTGTTCAACGATCTATTGGACACTAACTAAATGCATACAAGGAATGTGAGCGTAATAAACAAAATACATTTTCTTGTCAAACATTTGGGGCTCTTTGCTAGCGTCATACCGCAATATAGTCTGTAGATGTATTTTTTACTATATAAAAGAATAAAGACGTGGGTCGATACGTCATTTTCAAGAAACGTAACGAAAACAGTGACTTGATCGGCGTCACTTGTTTCAAAACTAGTGATTTTTGTAACTGGCTATTTTTATTCGGCTACTGTGATTGTTTGCATAAATATCACCACCAACTATACAGTTACACACGAAACGAAAATCACAATCCGTGTTTGTAGCTATACAGTAACTGTTTTCTGTTAAATCAATAAATTAACTTCCCTTCATACTTTATTCAGGTTTAGGACAGACTGCATTAAATGTATTTATGATTGATTTGCGTTTACTATGACTCTAATATTTTCATAAAATTATTAATTCATGCATATTTACAAGTCAATTTGATTGTATATACAATGATTATTGATATTTACAGTTTATTTACACTTTTTCAACGTTTTCTCTGTCATTTGTTTTTGCACTTTTATTTAAACTGTACAATTAATTTGTTTGTCTGTTTGGGTATTTACACACAGTTTTTAAGTTTTATAATATTATAAACATTTAAATTTTTTAGACTCATTTTTTAGTTTTATTGACGTGACAACGTCTTATAAATTGGTTTGCCGGGTGACACTTCAAGAAACTGCGTTACGCTCCGCTCACGTTATGCGCTCACAATGAGAGCGAGTGAGAGGCACGCGTCCCTTCCACTCGGGCATGGTTAGCCCGCCTAAGAGCGAGAGAGACAGACATAAAAAGTGTTATTTCATCCTTCTATACGAATGAATATTCACATTAAAATTATTTTACCACTCAAAGTCGTTGTCACGTAAAACTTTCGCCCGTATACCGACTTTACAGGCAACCAATTTTTTTAATTTTATGAATAAACGAGTTCATGACTCCGTCAAAAATGTTTTAAAAATTATTTTAGTTAAATTCAATGAGACTCGCTTCCCGGTATCACAAATCGTTAAATATCTACAAACAGAGATTACTCTATTTTATTGTTTATGTCTATAGTCTTACGTATGAAAATTAAACGTACAATAAAACTGTTACTTACGATGGTTTGTTTATTGTTGTATGCCACATGTGCGCTTTGCGCTCGAGCGAGCGACAGACTCCCGCAATAATCACGGTTAACAGTAATCATAATCACGCATTTACAAAAATCACTACTTGTAACATGACTCGAAACTAGTGATTCGGTTACATGCCGCGTTGCCAGTTACTGTATCTAGTGACGTGAAATTACGCCCACGTCTATAAAGCAGTAGGAGCCGCAGAACTCAGAGTAAAGCTCGATGATATTCCTATTATTCTGGAAGGAGACTTCAACATCAATTTTGCTTCCTATGATGCAAAACCACTTATTCAGTTTCTGGAAGATAAACTATCATTGTCTAGTATATCGAGGATAAACAATTCACTAACAGATTTTACCACATGTCATGGAATGAAAATTGATACAGTTTTGTCATAGTTCCTAGAAAATTTAGAATCGAGAGTTGTCATTACTTATTTTGGTTATCAGAAATTGACAGTTTCTGTTCTTAATATCGAAGAAGATGATGAACTGTGACCCATATATAATTTTTTGACGTATATAATTTTTTGTAAATAAATGAATGATATAAGTACACAATTTTTAATAATTGAAATGTTTCCCTGTGGTGGATTTTGGCGTTTGGCCTTCAACCACCAAACTGCTGGTTCAAATGTATTAAATAATGTTACGCGGTGCGGCTATTAATTTAAATAGAATAGTGGACTGTATATGAGCGCGGTGCGAGCGGTGAATGGAATTTAATTTATTCGTGATACTGCAAATCCCCTAAATTCGGGATATAGGAAGGACGTGAAGGAATGCATGTGCACCCACCTGGACTTCCGCTGATCTGCCTCGTGTCTCGATGGCTGCCGGCTGTCTTCACACTTATCAACTTCACAGATAATCACGAAATATAGCGTTATTGCAAATGTCTATACTTTTTACTATATGCTTGTATAATTCAATATCCAAATTACACAAGGGCGGGAGCGATGATGCGAGATATAAGCGGTGCGGTTGATTGCGTGTCTTCTCAACTTGTGTGAGCCCGTTAACACACGAATGCACATGGTGGGCATAAAGCGGTAGATAGGAAAACGGAAATGGGCTTTGCAAAAATCTTATTGGATAATAATTAACGAATCCCTTATAAGCGTTAAGCGATAGTGCAAAGTGGCGCGAACACCCTGTAATAAAAAGGGCAACTTCTATCGTGTATTTTCAAGACACACACTGTTTATTTTATATTTACAATTATGTCAATAAAAACTTTGATGTATAAGCAAATAGAAAAGATATCTGACGGGATACCTAATAATTTCGCTTTCTTTGCATTTCAAATTCCGATAAATAAAAAATCTTCCTTATGAGGCAATATAAAGAGGAGTCCTATTATTCAGCAATAAACCTTTGATAAATTAATGAATAAAAACGATAACTGCTCTTATACTTTCTTTTTCTTTACATTTAAAATTCCAAATGCATCCATTTACTTTTTAATGTTGGCTATATTTTCTTCAAGATACTCGCTAGTTTAAAAAGCGTCATAGTGGTTGCATTCACTTTTAAATTGCTACAACGTTCGCGGCAGATGCTGTTTGAAAATATTGAGAAGAGCTTTTTACAGGCACGGGTTTTAAATAGAGACTTACATTTAGCTTAAAACATTCTACCAATGGTAGCGATTAAAGAAGTCTGTGAAACTTCTTCAAGTACTGCACTTGAAGAAGTTTGATTTATTAGTTTATTTTTTGGCTAGCTCTGAATTTTTACAACCGTGAAGCATGGAAACTTGGCCACTTTTGAAAGGACTTAAAGCTTAGGACCAATTTTATACATAAAAATACTCTCCGACTGGGCCTCAATGTTAAATATGACACTATATTCTTCATAGATTTATTATTTAGAAAATATTAATGAAAGGAGGCGGTACATTTCAGCCCCAGTCTATGTTGGTACACTATAACGTAAAAAAGCGTAAAATTTAGGGGTTTTAATAAAAATAAAATAAGAGAATAAATCAAACTAAATGACTTGCTAAAATTAAAAATGCAATATCAATTTTTGATGAGTTTTGATGTTTTAAGTTTAAACTTTGGATCTGTTATTGCTTGTTTTACTCGGCTTTTGTTTTTTGGACTTCATGATTTACGTGAAATTTGTAGAATCACATTTTGAACGTAGAGTAATAAGTATGTATGTAATTACTCTAAGATACTTAACTTATAACTTATAATCATCAATAACCTCATGATAGTTGACAGCTAACGTCAAAATGACATCAATTCACCATTAGTGTTGCAGTTTTAGTAAGAAAAAAATCTTAATACCACTGAAATAAAGGCAAATTCGTGGATTTGAATGATTAAAAGTGGTGTAATATATTATTTTATTTTTTCCCTACTTGAACATTTTAACTAGGTCTACGCTTTATACAAATTTGGACCGTCTCTTTTAAAAAATAACATTTAATTGACTAAAAGTCAAAAATATACAATGCCAAAGTTAATTTAATTTTCCTTTGCAATCGGAGTTTTTAATGGAAATAATAGGATTTGAGTTCAAGGATTAAGGTATGTGGTTGTGCGGAAAAAATAATCGGGTATTCTCATAATTTTGTTCGGTGGTATATTGCTCGCCAGTGTACGTCCTTCCCGTATCCTGATATCGCTTCCGTACGCATGAAGGGAGAGGGGTGTTTGAAAGGTGGCGCAATTTTTTCGGCCAATGAGAAACACGCCCCGCCGAGATTGAGGCGGTAAGATGGCCGATCCAATAAAGGGGCGCTCGCAGCCTTCGAGCGTTGTCTTCCAACACACCACCAGACCAGGAACGTTAATAACGGAACCGGAAGGAGCCCCACCCTGGTAAGTGCATTTTTTCAATTTTTCCTTCATTTTTTCGCCAATTAACTTGAGCCTTTTTGTTTTGTTTTCCCGTCACATCTTCTCTCCTACTGGCTCAAGTGAACCTCCCCCTGATACTGTTGAAGTGACAGATTAGGAAAAGCAAGTGCATCATCCAAGGCTGTCGCGTGTCACGCCAGCTATCTTGTTTTGGGGTATCAGGAAACTGCACATACAGTCCACCTAGAAACATGTCGCATAATAGGGTCAAGGTCAGACCTGGGAATCGAAATCAAGAACCCCTAGGCCCGTTGCCCAACCAGTATGTTTTTAATATTTTTAATATAAATAGACCAGTACATTTTCAATATAAATAAGGACGTGTGTTCTTGACTGGAGCCGATCTTATGGTTTAACAGTTAATCCGATTAAATATATAATTTTTATTAATTTTTTTTAATATATTATAATTATTAGTAGTTCAAGAATAATCTCCAAATTAAATAAAACGTAATGAAATCTCATAACTTAATGGTATATTTGATGATAAATTTAATGGTGTCCAAATTCCTTATAAGGACGTTTTTAAAAACTTGGGAATCTTGATAGATTCTGGCCTCTCTTGATCTCTTTCATGCCTTCACGGTTACTCCCATATAGAAAATTTCATGATCTCTCTTGATCTGCTCCTTCACAAATTTTCTAACTTTAAAAATATAATAATTATAGGCGATATAAACATAGATATCATGCCAAACTCAGCTGATAAAAGGCATCACGAATATTTGAACTTATTAGCTAGTCATACTATTCTACCCGCCCACACAATACCGAGTCATGGACGTACATGCTTGGATCACGTAATGATTAAAATCAAGTTTAGGTTACACTGTTAAATCATCGAAACCTCATATAGTGATCATGATGGAGTAGCCTTTAATATACTTTTGAAATCAGAGCTCAAAGAAAAGTACCGAATCACTTTAAAACATTTAGATCGGGTAGGACTAAAAATGACTTACTAAATGTGGACTTTTCTTCGGTATATCAAATGGATAACGTTGATAAGGTCACAGACTTCTTCATACAAGCTATCAACAAATTTATTTTGAATAACTCTAGTGTAGCTAAAGTTCCGAGGTGAAAAACGGCTATGAAACCTGTAATGTACATAGGCGGTCCCATAATGAATTGGTCTAACTATGAACCAATGAAGGAAATGAAACGAAACCAATTTTATTTTTCAAAGTAAGTGTAAGGTGGATGTTGAACTTCTGTGAACCCACATTGACGAACTGCATCCTTCGAAACACCAGCGGTATGAACAGGGGCGTTGTCATGGAGCAACAGGACACCTTTAGACAGCTTGCCTCTTCGTTTTTCCTTTATCTTGTCTCGTAATTTATATATTAAAGAAGCATAATATTCGCCATTCACGACTGTATTACATTATTTAAAATCCACCATCAAAATGCCTTGAAAATCCCAAAATATTGTGCACATCAGTTTTTAGTCAATTGTTGCACCTTTGCCTTTCTAGGGAGCTCTTCACCCTTATAACGCCATTCCATTGACTCTCGCTTGCTTTGTTGATCATAATACAAGATCATAGTTCCATCACCAGTCACTAGCCGCTCGATCACAGTCTTTGGATTTTCGCCACAAAGATCCAAAAACTCGGAAGCGCAGCGCACTTTTTCCTGTCGCTGTACCGCTGAAAGAAATTTCGGTACCCATCTTGCACTCACTTTTTTCATGTGAAGATATTCATGGATTGCGCGATGAACGGTACTTTTAGAGAGCCCAAGCCTTGCTGCAATTTCTTTAATCTTCAAACGGCGGTCACTCAAAACCTCCTCTTCGATAAGAGCAATCGTTTCGGGAGTGAGCACTTCCACAGGTCGACCGTCGTGGCCAAAGTCTTCGACGGTTTCTCTCCCGAGGCGAAACGCTTTCACCCAATTTTTCACTGTGCTATAGGAGGAGGCAGACTCCTTATACATGCCATTCAATCGTTCTTTTATTTTTAAAGGGGATAAACCTTCTTTAAACAGAAACTTTATGACACTTCGATACTCAGTTTTCGACATTTTGAAAAAATACGCGACTCTCGTTATTCAAATGCCTGTTAAACTAAGACTAAGCATTTCATGTCGATGCATGTTTCTTATATTAAGTGCACTATTTAATGCAACACAACATGTAGCCACATGTCGCGTTGAACTATATAAGGCCAGTTCATTATGGGACCGCCTGGTATATAAAAGTCGGAGAGAGCACAAAGAACGTAACGCAATCTCTAAACGTTTATTCCACAATGAATTCGCTGTATTATCTCCATTTACCCGCCACTTATATAATCAGTCTTAACCTACTACCTTACATTACACTCCTCTACACATATTTGTCACTATGCTAATCTTAATTATAACAACTAATTAACATTATTGTTTCAGCGTTTAATCAATAATAAGGTTTTTGAGTCTACATTGCCTTATAGGGCGACTCCGAGGCTCTGTAGGCAGTACAACGTTTGGCAAGGTATCCTTATATGCCTGTGAACCCGGGTTTTCAATGGTCGTCTCTCTTGCCGACTCCTTTAAGTCGATTTCAGCCTCTGTGGTTTCTAACACCCCACGGTCATCCCGATCCACCGACCGACCCGGCTGAGCCTTACCCACCTCTGGTGTCACCGTCAGCTCGTTGGTTGAATTTGTGCTGCAACCTGACTGTGGATCATTGTAAAGACATGTCATAGTTTTTCTTAAAGATCTCCTTTTTAATTAGTCTATATGTCTATGAATTATTTCGCCACCTTTTTCCTTAATTGTATAGCTATTAGGGGTCGTATAATGTCTACTACTTGACCACTGCCCCACTTTTCCCCTTTCAAGTATTGTCTATACCAAACATCTTCCGAAAGATTCAGTTTCCTGTCTCCTCCTTTGGCTAAGTCTGTCTGGTGTCGTTGCACGTTATAAATCCTGGCGTCCCTGTCTGGTTTAAAAATATCTAACTTAGTGCGCAATCGTCCACCTAACAATTACCTAGCGGGACTATCGCCGGTGGTTGAATGCTCCGTATTCCTATAATATAGCAAAAAAGTTTGTAGTGCCCTGTCTACGTTTTGTTTTATTTTTTTTTGCGCCCGAAGCAATTAAAGGGCCACCCTATACGTAGGGAGGCGGAAAATGCATTACGCATACTACGATAGCCGGTCTATCGTGGTTATGAGGGACTCACTGTCCTACCGGGGACCCTAAGTGATACCCTCTAAAAACCGCCTATGGGGTCAGGCAGCCGGCTGATTAAGCTGTATTGTGCCTTATCGTGAGCGACCCTCTTTTGGGAAAAGAGGGCACAGGCAGCTACGAGCCGCTGAGTGAGTGCCTACGAAGGCAAGTTAATATTAGTTAATATAATAATTTAATTTAATTTGAATTGGCCTGAGCCGCCAGGAGGCAGTTCAGGTCGTTTGTTAGTTTATTAGGCGGGTCCGAGAGAGAGTTTCTCGGCCTGCGGACTCGATAGCGAGAGGGGGGTGGGGCTGCATAAGTAGCTGCCTCACGAATTAAGTGATTTGGGTGCGACTCTGAGGTTTTGAAGAAGTTTTCAGAGAGTTTTTGGAGAAATTGTTAGATTGTGGGGAGCTCTAGGTCCCGATGAAGGTCAGCATTACGGACGTACCAAGGTGCGTTCGCAGCTCGACGACGGAAGAGGTTTTGAACTATTTGGAGTTCATTAATGATTTTAGGGTTGGCGTGGGCAAAAACGGGGCCCGCGTATGACATGACTGGTCGTATACAGACCTTATAAAGGGTACGCTTGTTTCTAAGGGACATTTTACTGTGTCGGCCCAACATACTGTTGAGCCTACTCAGATAGAACTGTGCGTGACGGGTTACTCTTTTGACGTGGGGCCTAAAAGTGAGCCCTGTGTCTAGAGTGACTCCTAAGTATTTGGCAGTCGTATGCCAGGAGACAGGGGTCCCTAGCATACGTATTGGTGGGTGTTATTAAGACGGCGTCGTTTATAGTCGAAGTGAACGGCGGAGCTCTTCTCCGGGTTCACATCGATGCGCCATTTTTTGAACCAAGCTCCTAGGTCATCGACTGACTTTTGGATCTTGTTCCGTATGAAGGGTAGTGAGATGCCTTTACAGTAGATAGCAGTGTCATATGCGAAGAGGGAGAGCTGAACACCTTTCGACGGGATGGGAATGTCGTTGGTGAACAGGATGTACAGCAGAGGAGCAAGTACTGAGCCCTGAGAGACACCAGCCTTACTACTTCGCTGTGAAGATAGCCTGCCTTCGTGTCTAAAACGAAAGGTACGATGCTTTAAGTAGGAGGCCACGAGACGTACTAGATGATCGGGGAGACCTATTTTGTAGAGCTTGTGGATAAGGCCTGTATGCCAGACTCTATCGAAAGCTTTAGCTATGTTGAAAAAGACCGCAATGGTCTTATGACGACGAGGATAGAAACCGCTGAGGATATATTCCACAATGCGGTGAACTTGTTGGGGACATGAGTGTTGGGCTCGGAAGCCGAATTGATGGGGAATGATAAGAGGGTCACCGTCCGTGGGAAACAGATAGCGCCTCATACGTGTTTGGACGACTCTTTCGAAGAGCTTGCCCATTGCCTTGAGGAGGCTAATGGGGCGATGACTGGAGGGGAGGTTGAGAGGCTTGCCTGGCTTGGGAATTCCAATCACAGTTGCCTCTTTCCACGTAGTGGGAAAGTAACTAAGGTTGAAGCAGGCGTTGAAGATAATAGATAAAAAGGTTAACACCTGCTCAGGAAAGTGTTTTAGGGCTTGGTTGGAGATGCCGTCCGCGCCCGGAGCCTTTTTAGGCTTAAGTCTTTTGATGAGGGATGAAATCTCATCATTGGACACAGAGATAGGTTCGGAGGCCGTAGGAGGTGAGTTCCGGCGGCGGAGCTCATCCTCCACTGCCTGGACGTGTGAGGGGTCGACGGGTTGAGAGCTAGGAGAGCATTGAGCGGCAATTTCCTCGTCCTCGAAGGCAACCGTGCCGTCGGGACGGAAGAGAGGGGTGATAGCGTCTATGCGGAGGGCTCTGGCCATCAGATAGTACGCTGTATGAGATGGAGAGATATTCTCCCTGAGTTTACTCTTTTCGAGGTCTCGAAATTCAGAGAGGCAGAAACGGAGTTCTCGTTGAAGACGATTGGCCGCGCGCCTATATTCGGGGGTGGGATATTTTGCTGCTCTCCGGAAAACAGCTTTTTTGGCTATTCATAGGTTGCTTATATGTAGGGGAAGCCCACTATTGTTAGCAACTGGGACGACCCTTTCGTTCTCCTTAAGGGAGGATTTAATAAGGGTGGAGAGTGAATCGACCGCGGTGTTGATTTTTTCGGGACTGTCTAAGTCCGACGGTATGGAGATGGTAGAGTCCTGTGAGTCCAGAGCTTTAGCTAGGGACTCTTTGAATCCATTCCAGTTAGTGAAGGTTTTCGTATGTGTTGGGGGAGGTGGCTGATGGCCAAGAATGAGGGAGACCGGTCGGTGATCGGATCCTAGATCGTCTAGTGTCTCGATTGCTCTGAGGTTGAGATAAACTCCTTGGAGTAACGCAAAATCTAGTACATCGGGGGCGTGATCGGTGTTATCGGGAAGGTGAGTAACACCGAGGGGACTATGGACGGTAATATCAAGAGACTGCGTGATATCGAGCAGTATCTTGCCACTATGGGACGTAGTACGGCATGTCCATTCAGTATGCTTAGAGTTAAAATCTCCAAACATAATGACTGAATTGCCTAAACATAAAATGGCCTCAAAATCTTTTTTGAGGGGCTGGGTTCCTGAAGGGATGTAACATGAGGCTATGAGGATGGACTGATGTCCAGTCATAGCTAGCCTGCATACCGTGGCTTCCATGTTGGTAAGCTGCGGAGTAGAAATGGGCGAGCAGTGAAGTGTCTTCTTGTAATAGATGGCCGTTCCGCCGCCTCGGCGGTCGGGTCTGTCGTTAAGAAGAAGAGAGAAGTTTTTAATAGAAAGGCCTTTAGCGTCCTTGGTTTTGAGATTAGTTTCCTGTAGGAGGAGGAAATCGACTTCACGATTCCGAAGAAAGAGCTCAAGCTCTGGGAGGTTATTTCGCAATTAAATGATACAAGCGATAAACCCTTAGGTTTGATACGACCGTGAGATTTTGGTAGATTAATTTGCACTGACATTGAAGTTAAGTTAATTAAGTTAACTTAACTTACAACGCTAACAGGAGATTATTATGTTCTGCAAGAACGAGGAGACGTTCTTGGGGGGACTTCGCAGCACGCAGTTTGCTTGCTACTACCGTGATTTCCCTGATGTCTATATTCCTAATAGTGGAATATAGTGTGTTGTAGTCATCAGGTGTTGGCTCTGCCTCATGGGAGTAGGAGGTTGTTGGCGGTGGTTCTGCCTTTTTGGGGCCCCAGGGAAAGACTGGAGGCTACATAGGCCTGAAGGGGCCGAATTTTGCCGTGAGGGGGCCTAGGGGGACCCTGAGAGGGTCGAGAGAAGCCCTGGATAGGCTAAGAAAGGCCCTGACGGGGTCGTTAGTGGAGGGCCGGGAATGAGCGGTCATTGACCGGCGGTGGAGCTTGCCTACTAGAGCGAGTTTGAGGTGCGCGGGGGCAACCCTTATAGTTAGCTGGGTGTCCTGTCTGCTTGCACAGGACACGTGCGGGCGGGGATTCGGCGTCTTTGGGCCGTGGACACTCTTTGATGTTGTGGGGTTCGAGGCACTTAACGCACCTGGGTGGAGCGGAGCAGTTGGCCACCGCATGGCCATATAGTTGACTGCGGTGGCACTGCGCCGGGAAACCGGGCCTATTTGGGGGCTCTACCTTCACCCTCGACAGGCCACACACTGTGCGTACCTGCCGGAAGATGGCTTTAGCCTCCGGCACGTTGGATAGGATGACTAAGGCAAGGTTGTATCTCTTGCCCGTTCTATTGTGCATTTTGTGCACGTCTTCACGGCCCTGACTTTACGCTCTTCCGGGAGAGCGTAAGTGTGGTAAGAGACTCGTTCGGCTGTGAATAGCCTGGTGAGTTTGCGGAAATCTTCGATCGAGCTGGGGATGATTTTGATAGCCTCCCCGAGGTTGACGGCATGATCGTACTTGATTCCTGCGTCGTAGCAGGTTTTCGACAGCTGGGTAAATTTTGCCTTGTCTCTTAGGAAGACAGGGGGCGGGACTTGCTTCTTAGCAAGGACTGGAGCACATTGAGAGGATGGTTCTGTTGGAGTTGGGATGTCTAGTGACATGAGTGGGACGGCGGCAGCGGCGGGGGCTGCAGAGGTTGTAGGAGCGGCAGGGGCCGATGAGGTTGGGGGGGGTGCGTTTTAACGCGGCGCGCTTTCCGTTGCGCTTGAAGTTAACGGTGGTAAATGTTGACTCCCCGGTTCCGTCGGAGTCATAGGACTCCGATGAACCGGAGCCTGAAGTGGTGGCGGGCCTCTTCCGGAAGGCTGGCGCCGAGGACTCGGAGCATGCGTACTCCATTTCTAAGGGGGCAGAAGACTCAAGGGGGGCAAAGGAGTTCCTCGTTTTGAGGTATGTCGCGATTACTGGCGGCGGATGGTGTGTCCGAGGGGCAGGGATGGGAGCCTGGGCGGCGATGGTGGCGATGGTGGCGAGGACCGTCTCATTGCCATTTGTTGATGTTTTGGGATGAAATCATTAAAATAACTGTAGAACACGGAAATATGCAACAACGTTTTTATTAGTAATAACCACAGAAAAAAATAGATTACTGTGCCACAAACTATAAAAGAGGAGAATGTAAAAATGTTGCCCACATAAGGCAATTAAATTAGCAATAAAGCCAACAAAGAAATACAAATGGTTGTGTTCTCATTTACTAACACTCCCTCTAGAACACAAGCCCATTTTACTAATACAATATAAATGTTTTGCAAGTGTAACACCTTTTGTCAAATTGTCAGCTATCATGTTACAACCATTTACAAATAAAATTTTAACTTTACATTTAACAACACTTTCCCTAATAAAATGCAACCTTATATCTATATCCTTAGTCTTAGATTTATAACAATCGGTTAATGCCAGCCTTATTGCACTTTGGTTATCACTATAAATGAGTAATGCACTGTCCAAGCCTTTCCCGAGGTCATCTTGCAGTTGCCGAAGCCACAACGCCTCCTGGGTCGCCATAGCCATCGCCATATATTCAGCCTCTGCTGTCGAGAGTGCCACAGTCTGTTGTTTACACGAATTCCAAGATATGCAAGCATTTTGAAATATAAAAGTTTAACCGCTGCTTGATCTTCTATCTTGTGGGTCACTAGCTCAGTCTGCATCACAATACCCAGTTATATCCTTACACTCATCTTTGACATAACATAACTTTAGGTTCTTGGTTCCTTGAAGATATTTCATGACCCTTTTTACTCCAAGCCAGTGTTGAATCCCTGGGTCTTTACAGTACTGACTCAACTTGTTCACCGCATATGTGATGTCAGGTCGTGTAACTTGTGCCAGATATATCAGACAGCCCACCGCTTCCCTATATGGGAAATTACCATCTTCATTCGCAGTTTTCTTATCAAATTTCATATTTACCTCAATCGGAGTGCAAACTCGTTTATATATTTTTCTTGGTCCAACATGATCCCACCTGCCTCACGATTTCTATTTATATTTATGCCAATACACTGCTGTATATCACCCAGATCTTTCATAAAGAATTTCTCTTTGAGTTTTTCTTTGATATCCGTTGCTGTTTTCTTCTCATTTGTAAAAATCATGAAATCGTCCACCCAAGCAGCAATAAAAATCATTTTTGATTCATTTACAGAATAATAGATGCATGGGTCTATTTTTGATCTTTCCAATCCAATTTTAAGTAGAACATTGTTTAATTTCAGGTTCCACTAACGACTAGCCTGCTTGAGCCCATAGATTGATTTATGTAGGTGACACACCTGATCATTCTCTTCATAGCATTCTGGTTGTGCCATATAAATTTCAGCGTCTATGTCACCCTGAAGAAATGCACTTATAGCATCCATCTGAAACATTTCTAGGTCATATTTAGCAGCTAGAGCAAGCAAGAATCGGACTGAGGTGTATCTTACTACTGGAGCATAGACTTCATCGTAGTCATTTCCTTTTCTTTGAGCACATCCCTTAATGACTAATCTTGCTTTAAAACAAACAATCTCACCTTTCTCATTTGTCTTACTTTTAAACACCCATTTACATGGCAAGGCTCTCTTACCTGACGGCAAATCTACCAGTGACCAAGTTTTATTCTTTACTAAGGAATCATATTCCTCCTTCATGGCCTTCTTCCACTGACCAGTATGTGGGGATGAAAGAGCTTCATTAACAGTGAGAAGATCACATAAATTAAGAATTAGACAAATGTAACTCACATCATGGTCATCCATTTCTGCATACTGGGCAGCTCTGCGTGGCCGTAAGTTTATATTACGCGCTGGTGTCGGAAGGTCAACTGATTCCTCTGGTATGTAGGATGCATCATCACTGTCGCCTGACAGGTACTCATCACTCGTAGACCGATCTGAGCTGATTCGTGATTCTTCTTAGCAGGGTTCTTCAGTTAACTGTATTTTAGGATCACTGTTAGGTAAGCAAGGTAAGTACACATTATGCTCAAATCTTTGAACATTTTCTAAAAAACACTACATCTCTACTTTTGACAATTTTATTTGTGTCAGGATCAAGTAGCTGATATCCCTTACTAGATTCACAGTAACCAAGAAATAAATTTTTTTTAGATTTAGAATCCCATTTTTGACGTTTTTCTTTAGGTACTTGAGCCATTACTTCAGAGCCAAAAATTTTTATATTTGATAAGTTGGCTTTCTTGCCTGACCACATCTCTATCGGAATTTTGCCATCAAGTGATCTAGTGGGTGACCTATTAACTATATAGGTCGCTGTTGCTAGCGTCTCTGCCCAAAACTGCTTTGGCAAATGAGCATCAAACAACATACATTTGGTCTTTTCTACCAGCGTCCTGTTCATCCTTTCGGCTAGGCCGTTCTGTTATGGTGAGTATGGAGTACTTGTTTGATGTTCAATTCCATACCTATTCAAAAAAACTATCAAATAACTTATTACAGTACTCCTTCCCGTTATCTGACCGAACAATTTTTATTTTAGTATCAAGTTCATTCTCTACTTTACTTTTATAATCTTTGAACACTTCTAGTATACTCAATTTGTCTTTCAAAAAATAGACATTAACTTTTCGAGTAAAGTCATCTATAAAGGTAATGAAATACTTCATACCTCCCAGCGACATCTGCTCCATCGGTCCACACAAGTCAGCATGGATAAGCTGCAATGGATGTCAAGCTCTGGAGCCAATGTTGTTGAAGGGTAATCTGCTTTGTTTACCTTCGAAGCAGGTGGTACATGTGTAAGGACCTTTACTATTGTCAGGAAACAGATCGACTCCCTCTGCACACTCCGGTAACTTGTTAACATCTGAAAAATTCAGGTGTCCCATGCGTCTATGCCATAGGACAACATCATTTAAGTTATTTGAGCATGTTAGATTAGAGAACATTTCTCTGTGAGTGTTTAACTGATACAAATTGTTTACTAATGTGGCTGAACAGAGGAATTTATTATTATGATCAAAAATATCACAACATTTATCTCTAAAATTTACCTTACAGCCACTTTTCACGATAGCGCTTACTGATAAGAGATTGGCAGCAAGTTTAGGTATATACAGAACATCTCTTACCTGAATTTTACTTTGTTTATTATTATTCATTAATAAATTAACCTTTCCCATATTTTCCACGGGTAGTGGTGTCCTACTGGCAACGGTTATGGTGGGTATCGGTGTACTTGTTACATCATACATCCAGTCACATCTATTGGTCTGCATAGAGGCACCTGAGTCCACATACCAAAGGTCCGGATTCATTGTCTGAGAACATGCTGAAAAAGCTGCAACATAACTTTTATTTTCTTCTACTTTTTCAATATTCTTCTTCTTCGAAGCACGGCAGTTCTTGGCGAAGTGTCCGTACTTATTACAATTATAACATCGGGGTCCTTTCTGATTACAAGCCTTTCCTGTACTGTGATTCCTGAGAACGGCTGTCCTCTTAGTGAAGAATGCTGTGCTTTCTGAGCATTGAACTTCCTGCAGGAGTTTAGTTTTGATGGAGTCTGCACAAATCTTGATCCCTGAGCTCTCCAAACCCATTATCATTGGCTTATAAATTTCAGGTAAGCCAGTCAACATAAGCGTTCCAAGCCATTCATCGTCAATGTCAAATTTGATATTCCTAAGCTTATGAGCTGTGGACATTATCTTATTCACATAGTCATCTACGTTTCGAGAACTGTCCAATGTAGTTGTGATAAGGTCTCTCAACAAGGTAACTTTTCTGTATAACCCACTGTCATCGAAGGCCTGCTGCAAGCTACCCCAGATTTCTTTACATGTAGTTGCGCTCTGTACATGCACGTAATTAATCGGATCTAACAGTAAAATAAGCTTAGCTTTTGCCTTTGTTTCCTTCCTGGCGTCGGTATTAGTTCCTTCAACACAACTTCACAAATCTTCAAGCTTGAAATACGCTTCCACTGCGAATTTCCAACTCGCATAATTGTCTCACCCGACGAGTCTGTCTATTTGAAATGGATTGTGGCCGGTACTGGTCATCTTCTACTTATGTATAATAATTTTTCAACGATGTCACTGATCGAGCACGCCGCTCCAAGGTAGGTCTAGGTTATGCGGTAACCTCAAAATGTATGATTGTGGCGTGACGGAACAATTACGCCGCTGCCGGATTTTGTTCTTTCTGCGTTTTTACTTTTAATGATTTTTATCAACAACGCTCTGCTACCATGTTGATGTTTTGGGATGAAATCATTAAAATAACTGTAGAAGACGGAAATATGCAACAACGTTTTTATTAGTAATAACCACAGAAAAAAATAGATTACTGTGCCACAAACTATAAAAGATGAGAATGTAAAAATGTTGCCAACATAAGGCAATTAAATTAGCAATAAAGCCAACAAAGAAATACAAGTGGTTGTGTTCTCATTTACTAACACCATTTAAACCGTATTGGTTAATGAGGGCGGCTAGGGACTCAGTGAAGCTGGATGTGGCCATTTTGATGCAGAAGAGCTAAGCTCGGTAACGATGAGGGTGGGTCCCTGTTCTCGGTAGAACAGGGACTAGAACGCGAGACGTAATACGAGACAATACACGTAATAATAATGCAAGAACAACAAGAAAATAAAAGAGACAATACAAAAAAAATGAAAAATGAAAATGAAAAAGCGGAAGTCAGTCAAACCTCCCTGCCCGAAGACAGGGGGGCAAGAACTGTAGCGTGAAAGTGACTCACCAGCCTCGACGCTGTTCAGCGCGAGCGGGACAACGGAGGCGCGAGAGCGGGAGAGCACTACCGTACAGAGACGAAAGCGCGGACTACCTGGATGCGACCGCTCGGAAACGATGCCACAGGCGGAATGCTGTTTTGTTTTTCCTGCACCGCTTTCTTTCGCTCGAAGCAGGGTGATATGGAGCCGTGAAAATATGATCGATACCGTAATTGCACATGAAGTTATTGAATTCTATACTTGAGAACGGGGAACCGTTGTCCGTCAGGATTTGTTTGGGTAGTCCCCAACGACTGAAAAGTTCCCTTAACTTATCTATTACCCCCGTGGCTGCCGTACTCGCCACTTGATAGATTTCTAGCCATTTTGACATCGCATCGACTCCTACCAAGTACGTTTTTCCAAAAACGGGCCCCATAAAATCTAAATGTATCCTTGACCAAGGACGATTGGGCCATTGCCACATTACGAGGCGTCTGTTTTGGCGGAGCGTCCGCCTGCGCCGCGCATATCTCGCACTCCCGGCATATCCGAACTTTTCAATCATTGGAGACTACCCAAACAAATCGTAACGGACAACGGTCCCCCGTTCTCAAGTATAGAATTTTTTTTTATTTTATTTAATAAGGATAACAACAGCGTATATCACTAAATAAAATTTCAAATTAACTTCAAGTATGCCAATAACAGTTATCCACATATTAAATATAAAGGTAAGCTATCATTAAGATAAGAAATTAAACAAATTAAAACAACTTAATAAAATAACAGTAATAAAATTAAGTAACTTTAGGTGTATCAACACTAATATATTACGTCTTTCTGACAAATTCATGTGTGATTTACTTTTCGAGTTAATTTTGTAATTCATTTATTTATATCATGGCAAAATATATTCTATATTATATCATTACATATATACATACAAGTATACGATACATATATATACATACATACACACACACATATGTATATATACATACATATACATATTGTTACGAGCTTGAGGTTCGTGACAATAAAAATTGCCGATAAAATTACCTAAATTAACACTTTAATTTACTTTATACAAATTAAAGTTAAAAAACACTAATAATTAAACAAACATCCCGAATCTTCAGGTAAATTCGCGCAAAGGGACGAGTTTGCGAGTATAGATTTTCTAGAAACTTAGTTCTTCGGATGGCGCTGTCGGTTGAGAGTGTGATGTCATTCTCTGCAGAGCTCCCCTCGCTCTCGTTCCTGACACTAGATGGCGCTAGTTGACTTATTCATTATTGACTTATTCATTCATATATATATATATATATATATATATATATATATATATATATATATATATATATATATATACATACATATATATATATATATATATATATATATATATATATATATATATATATATATATATATATATATATATATATATGAAAAAACGTGTTGAGATACTATTTTTACCTTAAAGTGTGGAATGACGAGGTATACTAAACAAAATTTTCTTGGTGATTCTTGTACGTTTTCTTTGCACATTAAAAGTAACAGTATTCAGTAAATCCGGGCAGTCAATACCATCGCGTAAGATATCGTATAGAAATCCCATATCTAACAGTTTACGTCTTTCTTCAAGCGTAAGAAGGTTATAGTGTCGGCAGTCATCTAAATATGATGAGCTTTTACGTTTAATAATGCTTTCTTAAATTTACGCGAACACTACACATTGAATAAAACAAAATTTACGGATTTTATCGCGTTTATTTCACTACTTTTACTTATTTTTAATTCCTGACGTTTCGGGTGCTTTACAGCAACCATGGTCACGGGGGGGACTGAGATGTTTGACGTCCCAATGTCATAGTTAGTCCGGCTACCTTCAGTTTTTGAATATTAATTTTTGGTCCGATTTACGCAAAACGAGCTTATAGTATCATGAAGTCTTGCAGTGGTATGCTTAGGCTTGGGTTTAATTTTGTTAATTATAGGATCCCAAGCAGGTGGCAGCACCCATCCATCTTCTCTATTGAAATTTGGATGTTTTTTAATTTCAATAGCCTCGCGTATCATCCTTGGTAGAAATCGGTGTTCTTTTGCGAGAATTTGTGGTTTATCAAATCGAATGTAATGGTGGGGACGATCTTGAACATGTTCGCAGACTGCAGACTTCCCGGAGCGTCGGTGCTTCACGAACATACGTAGGCGGTCCCATAATGAATTGGCCTAACTATGAACCAATAAAGGAAATGAAACGAAACCAATTTTATTTTTCAATATAATCACCATGAATACTAACACACTTCTGACATCTGTGGATCAACATCTCTAAACCTTTATAAAAATAATCACATTTTTTATCCTCAAAATGACTGAAGACAGCCCCCTGCAACTCTTCATCGCTTGAAAATTTTCTTCCTCTTAAGTCCCGCTTTAAATTTGGAAATAAATAATAGTCGGACGGGGCCATGTCTGGACTGTAAGGTGGATGTTGAACTTCTGTGAACCCGCATTGAAGAACTGCATCCTTCTAAACACCAGCGGTATGAACAGGGGCGTTGTCATGGAGCAACAGGACACCTTTAGACAGCTTGCCTCTTCGTTTTTCCTTTATCTTGTCTCGTAATTTATATATTAAAGAAGCATAATATTCACCATTCACGACTGTATTACGTTCTTTAAAATCCACCATCGAAATGCCTTGAAAATCCCAAAATATTGTGCACATCAGTTTTTTAGTCGATTGTTGCACCTTTGCCTTTCCAGAGGGATTTTCACCCTTATAACGCCATTCCATTGACTCGCGCTTGCTTTGTGGATCATAATACAAGATCATAGTTTCATCACCAGTCACTAGCCGCTCGATCACAGTCTTTGGATTTTCGCCACAAAGATCCAAAAACTCCGAAGCGCAGCGCACTCTTTCCTGTCTCTGTACCACTGAAAGAAGTTTCGGTACCCATCTTCCACTCACTTTTTTCATGTGAAGATGTTCATGGATCGCGCGATGAACGGTACTCTTAGAAAGCCCAAGCCTTGCTGCAATTTCTCTAATCTTCAAACGGCGGTCACTCAGAACCTCCTCTTCGATAAGAGCAATCGTTTCGGGAGTGAGCACTTCCACAGGTCGACCGTCGTGGCCAAAGTCTTCGACGGTTTCTCTCCCGAGGCGAAACTCTTTCACTCAATTTTTCACTGTGCTATAGGAGGGGGCAGACTCCTTATACAAGCCATCCAATCGTTCTTTTATTTGGGCAGGGGATAAACCTACTTTAAACAGAAACTTTATGACGCTTCGATACTCAGTTTTCGACATTTTGAAAAAATACGCGACTCTCGTTATTCAAATGCCTGTTAAACTAAGACTAAGCATTTCATGTCGATGCATGTTTCTTATATTAAGTGCACGATAAACGTACTATTTAATGCAACACAACATGTAGCGACATGTCGCTTTGAACTATATCAGGCCAGTTCATTATGGGACCGCCTGGTATAGCTGACGTGAAGCACCGACGCTCCGGGAAGTCTGCAGTCTGCGAACATGTTCAAGATCGTCCCCACCATTACATTCGATTGATAAACCACAAATTCTCGCAAAAGAACACTGATTCCTACCAAGGATGATACGGGAGGCTATTGAAATTAAAAAACATCCAAATTTCAATAGAGAAGATGGATGGGTGCTGCCACCTGCTTGGGATCCTATAATTAACAAAATTAAACCCAAACCTAAGCATACCACTGCAAGACTTCATGATACTATAAGCTCGTTTTGCGTAAATCGGACCAAAAATTAATATTCAAAAACTGAAGGTAGCCGGACTAACTATGACATTGGGACGTCAAACATCTCAGTCCCCCCCGTGACCATGGTTGCTGTAAAGCACCCGAAACGTCGGGAATTAAAAATAAGTAAAAGTAGTGAAATAAACGCGATAAAATCCGTAAAGGGGCATGCCCAGTCTTCATAGACACTTCGGCCATGAGTGCCCACATATAAAAGCATATAGATATGATAATATGCAATTAAAACAATGAAATGGTAAAGGAATTGCTTTAAAAAAAGTCGGGGTTTTGAAAATATTTGAAGTTTTTATTTTCACAAATGCAGTTTTTTTAACAACTATTTTTATCGATTTTATCGCGTTTTATTTCTTTGATTTTTAATTCCAGACATTTCGGGTGCTTTCCAGCACCCATGGTTACGGCAGACTGAGGTGACCGACGTCCCAATGTCAGTGTTAACCCGGAGTACCTTCAGATTTTTAATTTTTATTTATTGTCCGATCTACAGAATGAACTTACTGTGTCTAGAAGTCTTGCAGTGGTATGCTTGGGTTTTTAATTTCATTAATTACCAGGGTCCTAAGCAGGTGGTAGTAGCAAGCATCCTTCCTAAAAAAGAATTTATATATTAGATATTATATAGAATTTATATAATAAAATACACTTTACGACTAATAGTGATGACTTGCAATTCTAGCCCTAAGTAAAGATCAGCTAGGGCTTAACTTTATTCCTTCCATAATGCTGCTCCTCTGGTTATTACAGAGTTCTATCCGGTAGCAACCATTAAATCTTATATGCTCACCATAATAGTAGCGAGCTTGCTTTAATTGGTATGTGACACAAGCAATTAATATTAAGTCGCTGTAAGTTAAAACAGGAAATTCCCTAACATTTTAAAGTCTACATTTATATTTCTAAAGTCTGCCTGCCCTAGCTCTATTTAGATTGTTTTCCCTAGCATACTCAGAAAAATCATTATTTGTCTCCATATTTTGATGAACTATTTCAAGTATTTGAGCCGCATCATCCCTGTCCCTTATTTTTGTGTGGAATTTATTAACTATAGCAGAAGCCACAGCAGTCTATCATCAAATGTGTAGAAGCCCTGTTAAAGTAATTTTGATGAAATATTTTAAATTCAGTTTTAAAAATGCCATTCACCACCTCTACTACCCATATCGACACATAGTCACGGCTCTGGATTTATTAGCATATCTTGTCATTAACTGAAATTCACCATCTGCTGGAGACATTTCTGCGACCCTTAGACATCCACATCTATCCTCGATTACAAATCAAAATGCAGATGCGTTGTCACCCGTGAGGACTAAATCATTTTCTCGTTTCCAGTAAAAAGGGTCTCCGGTTCTCTACACTCACCATACAAAACACAGCAGCATTAAGCTACTATTTCACGCTGGTATTCTGTGAGAGGGTGCTCCTTCCCCGGTCGAGCCGACCCATTCATGCTACAACTATACTTCTAATATAACTGCAGCATGGCTCTACCAAGTATAACACACATACATAGTACTTGTCACTATGTATGTTTGTTATCGCAAAATGTAGTTAATCACAAAAGAGACATACTTGCAATGCTGATGGAACTGTTACAACATGGTAAAAAACATTGTGCTTTTATATAATTAGTTAGCAGTACACTGTGTGATGTATGATCTAAGCTTTGTTGTTCTGGGTGCAATACATTACTCACTTCAGATTGCAACGAGGATGGACTAGATGATTCAGATGGTTCCCGTTCTGCAGTTGAACATGATGCTGTTCTATCAGTTCATTGCCAGCAATTATGATATACACGGCATGACAACTGAAATAATGTAAAATACAAAAAATGAAGTCAAAGTGAAAAAATAAAAATAAAATAGATTTATTTCAAACTCAAATATAAATAAAATATTTATCAAGTTAAATGTTACTGCACAAGGACGGATTTAATGCCCTATATTATTTAATAATTAAGGACTGACAGACTACCAGCAGTCCAAAAACAATGAAAAATCAACTGTCTCCTTTCTTGGTAGTTGATAAAACTGGTTAATCTCATAAATAAGCTAGTATGTTTGTCAGATACAGCTAGGGCAGATGTGAAAAAATAAAACAAGTTCTTGAGTTGATATACAATCAGTGTAAAAACATGTATAATTATCAGATATATGGATCACATTTAATAAATTGAAATGTTAAACATGTTAAACACTTACCTCACGTAGCGCAAATAATTCCTCACGTGGAAAATCGAAGACAAACAATGTGTGTGATCTTATTCTCATAAGTGTCAGTGCCATAGCTGATGTATAGATGTTCAAGACGAACTATTGGTGCATTTTGCGAGTGCCACACTACACGTTCACTGTACTCGAAACTTGTACCTAATAAAGAAGCTACAATTATTATATTGATATTATTCAAGTAAACTCAGTTATAAAGCATTTCTTAGAGGAAGACATACCACATCGTGATATGTACCAACTATTTACCTGCTGTGTTCGAACCAATTGTTGAGAGATCAACAATTGCATTTTACTTTTATAACAAAACAATAACATGATAACAACACGTAATTTAATTCTTGTGACATAACAGTGACAGCGGCCTACCTGTCGGATACGATGTTGCCACTTAACGGTCATAAAATCTATGGAATGATATCGATTTTTATTCGATTAATAATATCATAAAAAGAATAATCTTTGACGCGTTTTAAGTTCTGCACGCTTTTTAAAATATAATTTCCTTTATTTATTGAAACTCTATTTCAAATGTATTTTTAAGAACAGTTAGCTTGTGCTGTATTGTTTTGTTATGCTTTAGAGAATTCGTGGTAAATCAGCTGGAAATTAACTTCTTGAATTATCATAACATGATTCCATTTTAAATGTTATGTTAAAAACAGATAAGAATAACAGTTAACTTGTGCAGTAGCGTTTTGTTATACTCTAAAGAATTCTTGGTAAATCAGCTAGTAATTCGCTTGTTTAATTATCATAACTATAAATGTGAAGGTTGTCAATGAATTCAACCGAGCCTATAACAACGGTTGTTTTAGTTTTTAATGGTTGACTGCCGCTTTTGATGACTTGAAATTAATAAAAACCTATTTTGCGCAATAAGTTTTTTCTCTTTGGTAATGAATAAACCACAGAAACCCCTTTAATGTATAATAGTCCTTTTTTTGATACAAGTAGCACATTTTAAGGAACCGCAAAAACAACTTTGTTATTTATACAAACACTATGAAAAACAAAATAATTTGTTGCTGGCGATAATGACAGTGGTATTTTGACTCGATTTAAAATATATGCTTGTTACTACTGAACTCTTCATGGGCCTGCGAGTCCGACTCGCACTGAACCACTTTTTTTCAACATTTAGTTTTATTCTAATAAATAGTTTTTTCGTTTAAGCGGAGCTCTTTTACTTTAGGTTTATTACCTCTTTATCTACAATAATCAATCTGAGTAAGTACAGTGTGTAAATACGATTCTTAAATTGTAAAAATATTAATTGGATTTGAACATCTTAGGTAGGTATTTAGTTTTATTTATTTAGAAAATATTAATCTCGCAATTATTTATTGTAATAATATAATTTATCACACAGCTAACGCCCTCATTAGCAATGTAATGGTGAAAGAATTTTCAAAATCGGTCTAGTAATTTTTGAGATTAGCCAAAAAACGTATTCATTGAAAGTAGCGCCCTCAATAATAAAATTAACCCTATATTAGATATCTAAAATTATACATAACAATCTAGTGGTGAAAGAATTCTTAAAGTTGGTCAAGTACTTTACGAGTTAAGCGAATAAAATATTCTTTGATAGTAGCTCCCTCAATAATAAAATGCATCCTACGTTTTAAGCACCATAGCAAAAAACGATTCAACATAGCCTAATCCGCACACACAGTAAAAACATAACCATCCTTTTTCGTCTGTAGTCGGTAAACATTTGGTTAATAACGGTTGCGTATCGACTGCTTTGGATAAATATCCATTGTCAACGGTTATTTTAAACCTATATCATAACATCGTAATAATTATCGAAAGATCATATAAGCATTGTAATAATGACACCATAAGTAATCGATTGAAAAGGGGAATCGATTTTTTAATGATTTTTGTGATTGGCAACATTTTTTATTTTATTCACTGACTAATGAATTACGTATTTACCTAATTTTATTTTTATCTTTTCGGTACTTTTAATTTGTGCAAAAATATTCCCATTGTTTTAGGATAAATGAATACCGCGATTAATAACCATAAATAAAGATATATTTTTTTAACAAATGCACATTGTTGGGCGTTCGATGGCCTAATATGGGCATCCCCCTTTAGTTTTATTCAATTTTACGTTTAAATTTATATTTAAATTTATAGTTCAGGTGTGAGATAAATTTACGTTGAATTCTTTCAATATTATTAATGTAAATTTTAAAAAATGGTGACCAAACCTGGCATGCATACTCAAGAGTGGATCTTACATACGAGAAATAAACTATTTTAAAACTTAGTAATTCCGTAAATGGAAGACATGTACGCATGACAAATCCAAGTTTACGAAATGATTTACTACATATACTATTGATATGATCTCGCATGGTCATACCGACATCAAAGAGTACGCCTAAATCCCGAACAACTGTGACCCTCTTAATTAAAATTCCATTAAAATTCAATAACTTCATGTGCAGTCAAGGTATCGATCATATTTTCACGGCTCCGTATCACTCTGCTTCGAATGGGTTAGCTGAGAACGCGGTAAGAACCTTGAAGCGGGTTATAAAGAAAGCGGTGCAGGAAAAACAAATTTTTCAATTGATCATCTAATTTACCTCGGTTACTCTCCAAGTTATGGTAGTTGGTGAGTAATGGCAATTTTATTTTTAATTCAGATAACCACTGCCTGCCCAAAAAAGACGTGGTTCCTCCTTTGACAACAAACAATTCTAATCTTTTTGTTTTTCTCCACCGTAACAAACTTCCGGTGTGATTAATCCTAAAGGTCTAAATGACGAACCGTCATAGAACTTCAAACTAACACTTGTGCGATCTAAAGTAATGGTACTAAAATATAGCTTATAAGTTTGTTCGCTAATGCATGACACTGCCGTTCCCGTATCAATCTCCATATTGATGACTTTATTATTTACAGTCACTGGCAAACTCACCGCCTTATAGTCACCTAAACGTAGGTGATGAAACTCATCTAATTGACCCCCGTCTTCATCATGCCTTGCTACGTCTGCCTGATGACAAGCGGGTTGCCTGGTTGTACGAACACCTGCCGCGCCCTGTCCTGGACACACGCGTCGTAGGTAACGCGTACGCTTGCACCTGCTGCACACGTATTCCCGGAACCGACAATCCTCATAACCGTGGCCTGTCCCTCCGCATCCGCTGCAATTTTGACTGCTAATTGCATCGGGCCTCCTTACAGCTGTAGCCGATCACGACCGATTGTGTTGTGGCTGGCAGTCTCCGCGCATTCCGCGCCCGCTTCCCCCCAACGTTCTCCGCGACCCATTTTTCCCGATCGCCAGCGAGTGCACCCCCGCAAAATCTCTTCTTGATGTTGCTGAACCGATTGCATCTACCGCCGCAGCGCCCCGCTCCGCGGCCTCTAACGAGCTGGCAATTTTTGTCGCATTGGTGTAACTTGATGCTTCATCCTCCGCAAACAGCCTCTACCGAATAACATCGCTCCTTAATCCGCAGACAAATTGATCCCATAGACTTTCACTAAGACTGTCATCCAGTTTGCAGTGACATGTTAATTTTTTTAACTCTGCTACGTACTCTGCTATATTCTTATCCGCTGCTTGCCTCCTTTGTCTAAAACGATACCTTTCCGCTAACGCGAATGGTGTCGGTTGTAAGTGGTTGCGCAATAGAATAATGGTGGCGTCGTATTTTAATTCCGGCGGATTCCCGGGGCTAGCCAGGTTCACCAACAACTCGTAGGCCTCATCACCCATGATCGCTATTAGCTTGGGCAACTTGAGATCACTATTTATTTTATTTGCCGTAAAATACATCTCAAGTCTATCGACATACGACGACTACAACCCGGTTTTTACATCGCACTCGCTTACTTTTACAATCGACATTGTCCTCAAATTAACTTATAAACTTTTACTCACAACGATTAAAAACACAATAAAACTAAGTTTTTATCATCGTCGCCAATGTAATATATATAAAAGTCGGATAGAACACAAAGAACGTAACGCAATCTCTATCCGTTTATGCCACAATGAATTCGCTGTATGATCTCCATTTACCCGCCATCTATATAATCAGTCTTAACTTACTACCTTACATTACAAAACCCTGGATCATCTCAGGTATTCTGCGTTGTTTGAGAAACCGTGGCAACCTACAAAAAAATCATTACAGAAGTTTCTATAATTTCTGTTAGTTTTATGGGGGTATTGTTTATTGTTTTATTTTTTTTTTTGATTTTTTATGTAGGTTGTCACGGTTTCTCATACAACGCAGAATACCTGAGATGATTCGGACGATATCGGACTCAAGGGAGTCGGCGGCCGGCGCTAGTCAACCGAAGATTTGTTTAAAAGCGTTCTCATGACCCTACTAACAAGAAGTGAAATGGTAATCGGAATTGAACCTAAATTTGAAAAGAATAGCTCTGGAGCCAGGTTTATAGACACCGTGAAGAAGGGTCTTATTTACAAAGTTCGATCATCCAGCGACCCGTCAATTGACAAATGAAAAATTCTTTCAACAACAAAATTAGTCTACGTGGAGAGTGACACGGTACTCGAGTCGGTATCATCAGCGGAAGCAGGCACGGCGCAGGGCGATTTCGCGGCCACGGCGCGCGTCGACGCCAATCTGCAGCAAGAATTTTGGAGTACAGCAACCTTAAAGTACAACAAAAAATTAGGGGCTATGTTGAATTTCAAAACTCAAACCCTGAGTCCTCCTTGGAACCTTGAGACACTCCATCCTGTCATCATCATCATTACAGCCCTTCACATGTGCACTGCTGAACATAGGCCTCCCCCAAGGTATGCCACAAAGCACCACCTGCATCCATCGACTTCCTGCATGTCGTACCAGGTCGTCACTCTATCTAGTGGGGGGTCGCCCTACACTTCGCCTACCGGTACGAGGCTGCCACTCGAGAACCTTTTTTCCCCAACGGTTGTCGGTTCTTCGAGCTATATGGCTGGCATCCTGTATAAGGAATTAAAGAAAAATATTCATTTTTCTATTTCTCTATATACAGAATAGTTCTTCAACATAGATTATAATAATTCTTATCGAAGTTCAATTAAGCTTTACCACTGGTTCGAAAAACACTTCTGTTCTGGAAAGAACCAGCAAAAACTAATTTATTTTATACAATTACAGATAAAATGTACATAGTTAAATAGAGCTAGTATAAAGTTTCCTCCTGCTCCCTGTTTATAAAAGAGGAGAGATAACCCATACATATGGATATGTCAAACTTTTAACAACTTATGCATCGAAATCTTGGTGTTCATTGTTCATTCAAAACTTGGCAATATTTAAACGAGTTAAGTTTATGTAAAACGCTATTATGTCCTCTGAAAAACTTTTCCTACATTGTTAGAAGTTGAAGATTTTCCTTTGCTTTTGTATAATAATAACCTGTTAATCATTAAAAAGTTACAGCCCATTAAAAACATAATAACATATTTTGCTCAAAAGTCCTCGTTCTAGAGGAAACGGTATTTTTATGGTAAAAAGTCTAGTATTGTCACACGACATATTCGAATTCACATATGTTTATAAAGCAATAAACGTAGTTTCCTTTAAAGATAATTAAATAAAGATCAACAATTGATAAATTACTTGCAAACAAAATTACTTTCACAATAGTAAGAGAAGTTCTCCTTGGAAATCTCATACCATTTTGGTATTGTTACGATATTAGGGTTGCAAGAATGTTATATACCTTTTCTTTTCTCATATAGAGCCTCTTCTACTGAAATATCTAGAATATTTGAGTATATACCGGTCCATACTCGTGTATTTCCTAGGTGTAGGAAATTCCAGCATGGAAATTTCAAAATAGATCTTGACTCTCCTAGTTCTGCTCCTCGATACTAGATGGCGCTAGTTGGAAATAGTGTCGTTACATGTCTACAAAATATTTGTATTCTTTAGACATGTAGTTTTTTCACGATGTTTTGCTTCACGGCCGAACACGAAGATCGGTAACGCATCTGCATTTCTACTGGTCTTGCATTTGTTCATGGGCAGATGTAGTTACTTACCATCACACATACTTGGTTAGTTCTCATTATATATAATAAAAAAAATATCAAGTAAATCACTCACTCACGCACAACTCACAATCAGGAACTTGGCATTGCAGTAAATATTTTATTACAAGCAAAAATCGAACCTCATCTACTATGAAATTCTTAGCGAGCGCTCAGCTAGGATAACCATTGTTAAATTAAAACACTATGATTAAAAAGGTGTAATAACACTTCATTACAAAAAATAAATCTACTCCAATTAGTAGAACAAAATTATTTCATAGGACGTTGCGGAAAATCACAGTAAACGTGGCTGGGGTTTCGTGATGCTCTGTTTGCCCCGAGTAGTGTAAGTGTGAGTGGAGTTTTGCCCTTCCCCCTATTTATTCTTGATATATATATATATATACATATATATATATATATATATATATATATATATATATATATATATATATATATATATATATATATATATATATATATATATATTTGCCATAATTGCCACTCTTGGCAAGCGGGTTGGCAGTCGCATTTTTTTAAGATTTTAAGTTGTTATCATATCTACTGCCCATTGATTGTTTTACTTATCTCTATCGCCTTCTACGTCGCCGTAATAGGTAATGGGCCTCTGGTTTTAATTCTTACCAGTCCTTGGATATACACAATGCCCATGTGTTAGACATGGATTCCTCTCACTGAAATAAAAATTGTTATCGCAACGTTTCTTTCGAAGATTCTTTTTTATGGGCTTCCCAAGAAATTATGCAATAGGTTCACCAGTTTTCTTACATATCGGAATATTAAGGTCGTAGTCAACGGTGTATGCACCGACTCCAAGCCTGTGATCACTCCACAAGGCTGTGTGCTATCGCCTACCATGTTCCTTCTCCATATCAATGATATGTTGCATACTAGTAACAGTCTGTAGTCACTGAGGATGCTTTTTTGCCGGCCTTGCTAATATTTCTCGGGAACACGTAGTCGAGTGCCTGGACAAACTTATGTCTGGAGTCGAGTCTTTGTTAAACAATGTTTCGCATTAGGGGCGACTAAATCTAGTCCAGTTTATCCCCCAAAAGACACATCTTTTTATCGTATCTCCTCGATTTCAGGGCGCTTCCTTCGTTGTTTATCATATTGATGAATTGATCTTCCGTCCATAGAATGCTTTAATATGAATAGAGGAGAGGCAAACACCATATCATTTCGTGGATATTGTAAGAGACATCGGAGTCAAATGAAACAGGAGAGAGGTAGCAGCATCTTCTTGGTAACAACTCAAAATAATACTTTGCTGCAGCTGCCAACCCACCAACCAAGCGGATGTCTATGTTCCACACTTAACTCTTGATAGGCTGTAAGTAATAAAAAGGGGACAAACAAGCACACAGTTCCCACTTGATGGTAAATTGATGCTGCGGCTGGTAGAAATTTTAATCTATTCTCGATTTAGAATCAAAATCTGATGCATAACCTCCCTTGAGGACCAAGATAGAATCGTATCCTGTAAAAAGTGTATCCGGTTATATATACTCACCATACGAAATACAGCATTTTAAGCTGAAATTTCACGCTGGTATTCTTTGAGAGCCTGATCCTGCAGAGCCGTCCCATCCGTACTACAAGTATAATATAGCTGCAGCGTGGCATTAGTTTTTTCCATTGCAGACATCACCCAACCAGTAACACAATTATTCTTGTAATAATTTTAAATTATAAGAATTCAAACGTTGTGCAAGTTAAAGTAACACCTTCACTTAACAAGTTCACACAGAACTTACGATACAAATTACTAAGTAGTGGCTAAGTACGAGGCGCTTACTGCTCTACTTGGACAAAGTTTTTATTACATTTGGGTTTCTTGGCAGCTAATGGTGTATTTAAATGTATCCCTGTACTATTATAACCACTTGGCGCTGTACGGGTTTAATTTAATTTCTTAGCAAACTTAACATATAATTTGAAAGCGTATGCGTATATCGCATCAATATTACGAGTGTAATACAAACTAAATGCCCTTACAAAAGAACGACGATACTTCGCACCGAGACAAGTTCTTACTGTATGTAAATTAATATATTATACATAGGTGTTGGTGATTCATATCCCAATTCTCATATTGTTACCGCTACAGCCTATTCAAAGCTTACTGCTTGTAATATGCTGACAATATGATATTTTTATGTGATAGAGACATGCTGCAGCTATGTTTGAAGTATTATTATTACATATTAATTTGCAAATAAATATTTCTTTATCTTTATCTTATCATATATATATACCTTATTGTAAAGCACAGAACGATAAAAAACCGATTACCGAAAGTAATATTTAAGAGGTAGATATAATAAGGCAGTCTTATCGCTAAAAAGCGATATCTTACAGACAAACTTAAAATTAGGAGCTAATTGTACTATTAAACAGTAGGAGGTGGTGTATTTTATAATAAACTTAGTAACTAATATCTAAATAAAGTAAACCGTACATACATAATAACAAGATAAATAATAACAAAATACTTAATATATTAATATATACAATAAAAATACGATAGACATACATACGATTAAGCAGGCTAATATAAATAAAATCTACATAAATAAATACACACAAGATACAAAAATAAAATGTCGCAAATGATGACCAGTGATTATTGCCGAGTTAGGTAGTGATTTTCGACCTGTCTTAAAATTATCTAGTATTTTTGCGATTAGTTTTGCGGACGTTTAAACGAATTTGCGGAGGAAGATCATCCCATAAGCATATGGCTTTGACTGTTAAGGAATTTTTAAAGTATTTAGTACCATAATAATAGTTAAAAGTATAGATGTATCACGAATATACCGGCTCAACCGGGGAAGGACCACGCTCTCACAGAATGCCAGCGTAAAAGAGAGGCTTAATACTGTTGTGTTTCGTATGGTGAGTGTAGAGAACCGGAGACGCTTTACTTGAAACAAGGCACAGCATCCACTTACCATCAGGTGGACTGTGCGCTTTTTTATCACCCTTATCCTATAAAAATGGCTCCCCTATAGATTATCTCATAAGGAGGAGGGTATTTGGCACAGTTGGCATGCTTGGCAGTCGGTTGTTGTTTGTTTTTACTTATTGTTAGAAAGATGCTGCTGCCCATCTCTTGGTTTCTGCCTGACCTATCACTCCCACAGGACGATATGGAGTTGTTCTCTTGCCGTTATCTGCCTTTTAATAAAAATAGAAGAAGAGAAAAATCGTTTGCTATTTTTTTAAGAATTTCACTACGGTTTTAAACAAGGATACATTTGTGAAAAGTTGTTCTAAACAATAATAAAAAAAAATATGGCCAAAATTCGTACATACATCTTAACTTTGACTTGCTAAAAATTTAAACCTTAATTACAATCAAACTTTGAAATGTTTTGAAATACCGAAACATAGCAGGTGATTGAGAAATAATGAAGTAAAACAGTTGCTTGCGTTTTCCACTTTCTTAAACAATTTATTAAACTTAACTTAGCGCTCCGCCACCATAGTAAATTTCTCCTAAGTATGGCTGATGAAGGCAGTGCTTTTGAAAGTAGTGTTATTATGATTTGCAGTCACGGGTTAGTGCGTGAAGTTGAGGGTGGGTGGGAGGTGCTCTTTAAACTACTACCTAATTTGAAGATCACCTTACATCTTAGCTAATTAATTTTTAGCATCTTTTATTTATAATAATTTTTTATTTCTTAAACTTTTTGTCTGATCTGAACTGCGGCAGATACGGATGTAAGAAGTTTTCTCACAAAAGTAAAATAACGTCGGACGTTGGATAAACTCTCCCAAGTTATGATAAGATAAGATATATTTATTTGCAAAAACATGTGTAGATAATAATACATTTGATGTTTATTATTGGTCTTAAAGTTATAATTTTGAATCAACGTTTGACCATAGTTGGTATACAAATATGAAAAAAAAATAGAAAATAAAGATAGCTGTAACAAATAATTAATGAGTTATGACAAAAGGTATAATATCTACTAAATAATTTATCAGAACATGAAGTAATTGAATGTAATAAATGTCAATTATATTTCCTATCAAAAATAATTATACAATGGCATTAACAATACAATGATATTAACAATGTATATAATAAAGTAGTAAATAGTAATTAAATAGGTTTGTTACATTCATGATTCAAGATTTGTCGTTAAGGAAGTCATTAACATTATTATAGCATTTTGCAGTCAATATTTTTTAAATGTTTTCTTAAATAATCCTGTATTCAATTGTTTAATGTCGTTTGGAATTTTGTTATATATTAATGGAGCTTTGCATACTACACTTTTACGCAGTAGCGCTGTTTTAGCAGGGTGAGCACATAGTCTATTGTTGTCTCGGCGATTACGTCTTACATTGTCTGATAGGCGAGGAAACAAGTGGGGATTGCTTCTAACGAATAAAGCTATTTCCAATATATATAGAGATGTAAGTGTGAGAATTTTGTGTTTGATAAATAATGGCTTACAGCTCTCCGTACTTTGAATACCAAACATGGCCCGTATGCATCGCTTTTGCATTTTAAATACCATATCTGTGTTAGTTGAGTTGGGCCAAAAATTGATGCCATATCTGAGAACAGATTCAACAAGACCATAGTATGCCGAAAAAAGCGTATCTGTGTTGATAGTTGGAGCAAGTTTATGAAGGGCGTATGAAAGATTGCTGATTTTTTTACATAATACGTTAATGTGTTCTTTCCAATTTGATTTGCTGTCTATAATTAAGCCAAGAAAGCGGGTAGAAGTAACTTCACTTGTCGTGTAATTATCATAAACCAAATTTATATTTAATGGATATTGTGATTTTTGTCCAAAGTGCATTATATTTTGATACATAGCGCTTCTTGGAAGTGTATATTTCTTCATTTTTGTTTTCAAGATTCACTCTAGTTATTTCTGTTATTTGTTGTCGATTATTTAAGTAGGAACGAATTAAATCTAAGACATTTCCTCTAATACCGTAAGCGTCAAGTTTATTTATAAGTATATTATGGTCTACATAGACAATCGAATCGTCGACGACCGAGTGCTTTCCGATCGGCTCGATTCACTGGCGCTGCGAAGAGATGTTGCATCTCTTTGCGTATTTTATCGCATCTATCACGGGGAGTGCTCTGAGGAATTGTTCGGATTAATCCCAGCCGCCAAATTTCGTGAACGCACTACACGGCAAACGTCCCGATACCATCCACACCATCTGGATGCTTGGCGGTCCACCACTGTACGTTTCACAAGGAGTTTTCTTCCACGTACAACCTCTCTGTGGAATAGTTTACCACCGGCGATTTTTTCGGACCGATACGACCTGGGGACCTTCAAGAAAAGAGCTTACTCCTTTCTAAAGGGCCGGCAACGCACCCGCAATTCTCCTGGTGTTGAGGTTGATCATGGGCGGCGGTAGTCACTTAACATCAGGTGAGCCGCATGCTCGTTTGCCCCCTCTTCTATAAAAATAAAAAAATAAATAAAAGACAAATGCCTGTGACATATCGCAGTAAATAGCACAAATGGGAAATCTTTTGTCAACATGGCATATAATATTTTCAATGAATTCATAAATGGCCATATTCATGGTCTTATTTTGCCGGAACCCTTTTTGTTCATTGCACAAAATTTTGTGTTTTTCGAGATAGGAATTAATTTCACCATAAAGGTGTTATTTAAAAATTATCGAGAATATTGATAACAATGCTATAGGTCTATAATTTTCCATTAACTGTTTATTTCCTTTTTTGAATAATGGTTTTATAATTAATAATTTAAGGTCTTTTGGAAATATTCCTGTTGATATACATAAGTTCATGATGTGACTCAGATGGTGGCATATATCCTCACTTACTGCTTTAATTATTTTTGTGGAAATACCATCGTATCCTACACTGTTCGTGTTTTTCAATGTTTTTATAATCTTATTTATTTGGTATGGTGAACTTGGTGCAAGAAACATTGAATTTAATTGGTGTTTAATTGTAGTATTTACTTTTTTCCCGGCATCCGGAAGGGGATTAAATTTTTCAATAAAATAATTATTAAACGCGTTAGCTATTTTTTTAGGATTATCTATGCAAATTCGATCATTAATTTTTATGTTGACAATAGTTTCTTTAGGTGTATTGAGTCTTGTTTTGTTTACAATTTGCCACGCTGTTTTACTTTTATTACTTGAGATTTTTATTTTATAATTATTTTGTGCACGTTTCGTTAGGGTTATATATTTTTTTTAAATAATTTACTATATTTTACATATTTTAATTTGTTCTCTTTAGTTGATTTCAATCTGAATTTCCAAAGCAAATCTTTTTTCTTTCTACTGCAAACCTTGACTCCATGGGATACCCATTTTGGTTGGATTGGACTTTTATCAAAACTTGTATTTGCGGAAAACAAAGGTCATAAAAAAGTTTAAAATCATCAATAAAATATTGGTAGGCTACGTTTGGGTCATTAGCATGGTAAATATTCAAAAAAGATAAACTTTTAATACACATTTTTAATTTTTCAATGTTCTCTGAGCTATAATCACGTTTTCTGGTACGCCAAAAATTTAATGTCAGTATTTTTAGCAGGTGCTTTGATTAACTGAGCAGTATGGTCTGAGAGACCTAATTCTAAAATTTCAGTTTTACAACCCTTTTTGAAATTATGTGCAAAATTGTCAATACATGTTCGACTGGCTAGTCTCGTCGGTTCAGGTAGTGCTAGCTTAAGATTATAACGTAATAATAAACATTCAAAGTCTAAAGTAACATTATTGCTTTTTAAAACATTTATATTAAAATCACCAGCAATTAAAATATTTTTTAAATTAAGATTGGCAAAATAAGTCAAAAGTTTTTCCAACCTCTGAAAGAATGTATACAAGTTATTTTGATTGGGTATTCTATAAATACATATGATAACAATTTTAAAATCAATAAGTTCAATTGCACAGCACTCAAATACATAGTCAAGACAATATTTACTAATTTCTGAAAATTCCCTGAATTTATGTTCTTTTTTCAGTAAGATGCATGTTCCTCCTCTGTTGCTGTTGCTTCGGCTGTAAGATGAAGCCAAAATGTAATTTGGTACATTTAGGTTTAATTCCTGACCTGCCATCATAAAATGCTCTGTTATACATATAGCGTCTATAAATTTGTTAATGTCTCTGAGTTCTTCCAGATTTATACATAATGCATCTGATTTGTTAAGTACTCCTGCAATATTTTGATGTACATATTTTACCTGTACATGACATGTATATATTTTTCAGAGAAAAAATTGAGTGTCGGTTTCTTTTTCGTCAATTTTTAGAGACCTTGTCGAAATATCAGGAGTACTGTGTTTCATACTATTATTTTTTGTATGTCGATCTGTTAAGATGAACACAAATCAATTAAAATATTGTCCATAATACGGTCGTATATATTTTTTATTCCGTATTTATTAATTTTTCCTGTTTTATAGGAAAACACATCTAGTGATAGATCCCGGTTGCAGTCAAATAGGTATGCGCATTCATTATTCTGTATGTCAGGATGAAGGAGATTAATAAACATTTCAACTTTAAAATTATATATAGGTGCTCCTGTTATATATGTCGGTACACAAATTATCTTATTAGTGTGGGTTATTTTTTTAGGGAATCTTTTATCATATTTATTGTGTTAATTTGACTCCCCTCAGCTTTAATATCGTTTTCTTCAATACAAAAAATACAATAATCATTTAAGGTAAAGTCTTTTAATTTGTTTTCTATGTTGCATAAAAGTTCCTTTATAGTACCATTCGGGATGACATAATGGCAGAAATCAAAGTAATTTGAAAACACGTCTTCAATTATGGATAGGGACCCTGTTTTGTTACTGCTTACAATGCATAATTTATTCTTTTGTTTACGATTTGCTATCATTGTTGTCAGTTCTTCATTAAGTTGAGGTTTTTTGTTATTATAAGAAAAGGATGTAGATATTTCTTTTGATTTATTTGCTGTATAGACGTAACACGTTTGAGTTTCTTTGTTATGCATCTGAGACGATCTTTTGGTATGTTCTCCTTATGGTTGAAAAAGTTCGTCATTGTTTTTAATATTGTTTTTAATATCGTGTTCAAAAATTGGCACGTTATTGTTATGCAATGTTTTGCACTTTCGTTTTGAAACTGGTGTTATGCTTTTTTTCTCAGGCGTTGAGTATATTTTTTTGTACGCGTTGTTAGTCTTTATTATGTTTTGAAGATCAGATTTGAGACGAAAGTTTTCGTTATTTAGATTTTCAATCTCTTGACGAGCACTCTGTAGTTGCGTCGTAAGTGTTTTAACTTGTTCGCTCAGATAATTTAATACGTCACTATTGTCATGTAAGCTATCCGGAATACTCATTACTGTGGATTCAAATATGTTTTTCTCATTGTTATTTGTCATGTTTGTAAGGTCATTTAATGAACTTGTTCTACAAGGTTTGCGATAAGTAATGTTATTGCTGCCTGTATCCATTTTATAAAATTTTATATGATTATTATTGGATATCGTAGCGCCCTCTGTTGAAATCAGCTTATAATTCTTACACACGAATATCTATTGCTTTCTGTTAAATGTGGGTCGATAGGACTCGCGATACTAACTACTAACTACTAACTCGAGACAATTGTATCAGAACCTGCTACGACACAGTTTATCTCGCTTATCGCTCCAATTTGTTCAGCTCGCTCTTAACGATCAGATATAACAATAGTACAACTATCAAAGAAGGGATAATTTACTGGTCAGTTTATGTACTACTAGTTTTTACCCGCCACTATATCAAAGTAGTATTTAATAAAAATAACTGTCAATTTTAATTACCTATAATAACTTTAAGCTTAGCTTGCCTTTACTATTTCTCTACTTTGCTATTTCCACGAATACCATGTGCGATATGGGAAAATGTTTAAATTAAAAATTTATATATTATTTTCACGTGTAGAGGTGGTGGTCTTATAATTTTAATTTTCAACACTCATAGATTTGATTTAAAATGGTTTTGAATTAAAAAAAAATGTTAATAATCGATTTTACATCAAAAGTGGGAGATAGAAGGGAAGTGGGAGGAATTTTTTTGTTCACAATTGCGAAAAAAAAGCTTAAAAAAACTTATTTTACGAACTAAATTAAAATACAGTGAGTTTTTTGTTGAAAAATGTATCTGCATGAAAAATGCACCCACATTTTCGTGCGATGATTTTAGAGCTTGTGATATCGCCTTACAACTAAAAAATTGTTTAATAGATTTTATGTAATGCGTAAGATCCGTAGTACTTCATCGTGAATTTCGCAATATGCGAGCAACTCGGATGCTATCCCTGCCGGAAACAATGGAATTATAGACGGTTTAAGTGCTGATTTGCCATCTCTGGTCAGTAAAAGAAAACATCCCGAGAAAAAGGGCCCATCAAGCACGGGCGCAGTGTGTCGGAAAGTAAAGTAAAGTAAACCTCTCGTTAGTAATAGGAAGCAAGTGATAGTGACATATATAAGGAGCCATGTGATCTTTCAGACATTTCCCATAATCATCTCTTTTGAAAACCATGGGGTTAAATAAGGCGGTGGGTTATCTCGCCACCATATAGCGAAATATTTTTTTATAGGATAGGGTGACACACAAGCACACAGCCCCCCTGATGGTAAGTGGTTACTGTGGCCTATAGACATCTACATCTATCCTCGATTACGAATCAAAATGCAGATGGGTTGTTACTCGTGAGAACTAAGATGGAATGCCTTGTTTGTAGTAAAAAGGATCTCCAGTTCTCTACACTCACCATACGAAACACAGCAGCTACTATTTTACGCTGGTATTCTGTGAGAGCGTGGTCCTTCCCCGGTCGAGCCGACCCATTCGTGCTACAACTATACTACTAATATTACTACAGCATGGCTCTACCACGTAAAAAAATATTAATGTAGCAACAAAATATGAGAAAGAAATGGTAAGCTAAATTGATGATAGGTACAATATGAGCGAAAAAATACAAGGGAGAATGAGTTGTAGATGATAAGAGACTTATAAAACTTAGTAATTTTTTACTTACAAACATAGTGATCTAAGACGAATTTCACGGAAAGAATTGTTTTCTTTGTTGTGTGAATTACATTTGAATGTAAAAATTATAAATAATTTCAAGAAAAACTAACTTAATTTAAACACCATTTCCTTAAGTTATATTAACTTTTAATAATTTATATTTTTCGCGACAAATTTGTGTCAAAAGCAAACAAATTACAATATTATTATTCCTAAAATCACCGTCCGGGCCTTTGTTAACCTGTCTGTAGCAAACGGAACGAAAAATTTCCTTTGCATCCGATACTATATACTAAATTATTGAGCTTTAAGATTAACCAAACAAGCCAGTATCAGAAATATAGTTAACATAGTTTTTGTATCATTAGGCGACCCAAATTTGATTAAATTTTTCTTCAAATGTTCATGGAAGCTAGTACGAACATTAACTCAAGATTTTCGTACGTTATGTGGTAGAGCCACGCCGCAACTTTGTAATGATTAGAGCATGAAAGGGTTGGATGATTATGATGAATGTAAAGAACTGTAGACCTTTATTACCAGAAGCAAGTTATTTTACAGTAGTATTCAGGCGTGACAACGCATCTGCGTTTGGATTCTTTATTAAGGATAAATGTAAATGTCTGTGGGCCACAGCGTTCACTTACCATCAGGTGGACTGTATGATCATTTGTCACCTTTATTCTTTAAAAAAAATGTCACTCGTGAAGCAAAAAGATACGATTTCATTGCTTTCAGTGGCAGCAGTTTAAAGATATAAGGAATAAATAATATATATTCTGCTGCTACCATAACGCGGAAGGCGAAGATAAAAAACATTTATTTCCTAACTATCCCTGGCTACTGAGATACTGCGGACTGCATATAGATAATTTGACGTTCTTATAAAGAAACAAGAAGCAGCCGAAAATATCATTCAGCGCCACATCGACTTCACACGGCGCTATCGTCACGTATCCGTCGACCAATGGGAAGCTGTTTCTTCAACGCCGCAGCTCGCTTCTTCTTGCTGTTCCGGAGCTGTATTCCACGCCGCCGCCGCTCACTGACTACGCGCGCGCATTTTTTTTTTTTTGCGCCCGAAGCAATTAAAGGGCTACCCTGTACGTAGGGAGGCGGAAAATGCATAACGCATACCACGATAGCCGGTCTATCGTGGTTATGAGGGACTCACTGTCCTACCGGGGACCCTAAGTGCTACCTCTAAAAACCGCCTTTGGGGACAGGCAGCCGGCTGATTAAGCTCTATTGTGCCTTATCATGAGCGACCCTCTTTTGGGAAAAGAGTAAATACATTAATTAAAGTCACCTATGATACTAAGATGAAATATCTCGTTTACAGTTAAGAGTGTTTCTGGTTCTCTACATTGAGTGAGAGAGTGATCCTACCCGGTCAAGTCGATCCATTAGTGCTACAACTGCAGCGTTGTTCTACTTTGTATAATACTGTTGCATGTTGCCTTTCACTACACGGTAGATAAGTAACACAATTAGCACTTCTATTCTTTTTAGTAATACGTCTCACATAAATATAGGACCTATTAAACCCAGATCAATATTGGTCTGAAAAAAGATAAAAGAACGTCAATTTAAATGTTATTTTAAGAAAACTAATTAACATATAAATTAAATAAGTTTTTTATATTATTTGATATAAACCACAATATTTATATATTTATACGTGGTAGAGCCACGCCGCGCCACAGAGTGCTTATGGTTGTAGCACTAAGAGATCGACTTGACCGGGTAGGACAACGCTATCACAATATACCGCCATGAAATAGTAGCTAAATGCTGCTGTGTGTGGTGAGTGAAGAGAACCAGAGACTGTTTTTACTTGAAGCGAGTCGTTCCATCTTAGTTCTCAGGGGTGACAACGCATCGACATTTTGATTCTTACCTGAGGATAAATGTAGATTTCTATAGGCCACAACATCCACTTACCATCAGGTGGACTGTGTGCTCGTTTTTTTCTCCTATTCTATAAAATAAAATCACAATTCCAACATTTCATAAAATAAAATCAAGTAAAATTTAAAGTATCTTGTTACATTATAATTGTGATAAATAAGTAATCACCCGGCACTATATTGATGATAACTTATTAGAGTATAACTCAATATTATATCTAGTGCATACATTTATTCTCAATCAAATATAGTTACGTAGGTAATAAATTCGAGAACATGTATTTTCATACATTATATGGTACGTGTTTAGGGCAGTTTTGGCTCGTTTAATCGTCAGTAAAAAGTTATCCGTCAAGTAAATTATAACCTGACTGAATATAAAAGTTAAACAACTGAAGTATTTATTCGTACAACTGTTATTTTTCTTTGTTATGTTATTTAATTAATAACTACCGAAGTATGTGGTGTTAGTAAGAGAATGAATGAAAGGAAAGACAATACGTTATGGTGGGATGACGAGGTACGTATGGAAGTTGAAGCAAAGAAGAGAGCATGGCTAGATTTACTAGCGACCAAAGCTGGTAACTCTGGTGGTAAGAATGATGAGAATGAAAGAAAAAAGGCAGAGTTTAAACGTTTAAATAAGAGAATAAAAGAATTAGTTGAAAGGAAAAAGCAAGAAAGAACGGATGGGAATGATAGAAGAATATCGGATAACTTCCAGGCAAATATTAAAATGTTCTGGAAACTCGTAAGAAATACCAGGGGAAATACAAAACAGCCTAGATTGAATGCGATACGAGACGAGAATGGCTGTATCCTGAATGATGAAGTGTTGAGTCTAAAGAGATTGAAGGAATATTTTGAAAGCGAATTTATGAGTGAGGAGAAGTGTGAACTAAATGAAATAGAAATTCCGAAAGAAGATGAAAGAGATAGGGAGATAAGTATGGATGAAATAATGAAAGCAATGAAAAGCATGAAAGTAGGTAAGGCAGCCGGATATGATAGAGTTTCACTCGAAATGCTAAGGGCTGGAGAGGACGTGGTGGCAGGCCTGCTGTACACCTTGTTTAATTTATGTTGGGAACTAAAGCGGGTACCGGGAGACTGGTGCAAAGCCGTGATAGTCCCAATATATAAGGGAAAAGGGTCACAGCAGGACTGTAAAAACTACCGTGGTATCAGCCTTCTTAGCATTGTGGGAAAACTGTATGCTAAGGTACTAATTGAAAGAGTTATGAAAGAAACTGATGAAAAAATTTGGGATGTGCAAGCGGGATTTAGAAAGGGAATGGGGTGTACAGATCAAGTCTTTTCCATGCGCATGATCGCGGAGAAGTTTTTGGCGAAAAACCAAAGAGTTTTTTGTGCGTTCATGGACTTGGAAAAGGCTTATGACAGAGTGGACAGGGATGTGTTATGGCAAACGCTGAACGCATTTAGGTTGAGCGCTGGTTTGATACAGGCATTAAAGTCTCTGTATAGGGACTCGAGTGCTTGTGTTAGAATCAACGGGGTCTACTCGGGCTGGTTTGGCATCCATAAAGGTGTCAGACAGGGCTGTGTAGCTTCCCCGTGGCTGTTCAACCTATTTATGGACAGCTGTTTGGAAAATTTGAAAGTTGAAGAATGCGGGGTAAGAATGGGTGAGTTAACCATCAAATGCCTTTTGTACGCCGATGATCAAGTCATACTTGCGTCGTCGGCGGCCGAGTTGCAAATGATGGTTACATTAATGAACAGGTCATTAAAAGAAAGGGGAATGAAAGTGAACGCAAGTAAGACGAAAGTGATGGTTTTTGAAAGAGATGAAAGCAAAACGGTATGTGAAATAAGAATAGAAGGAGAGTTAATTGAGCAAGTGGATGAGTTCGTATATTTGGGATGTGTATTCAGCAGGGATGGGAGATATGATAAGGACATTGAACGACGAGTGAATGCAGGAAATAAAGTAAATGGGGCTCTACACTCTATTGTGAAAAGTCAGAATGTGTCAAAAAAGGCACGTATGGCAATTCACAGTGCTGTATTAGTCCCTACTTTAACGTATGGTAGTGAAAGTTGGGTGTGGCAGAAGAAGCACGAGAGTAGAATAAATGCGGTAGAAATGCGGTCGCTAAGGAGTATGTTAGGGCTGAATCTGAGTGACAGGGTGAGAAACTGTGTGATAAAAGAAGAGTGTGGTTTGCAAGATGATGCGGTGACCAGGATTAAGAAAGGAATGCTTCGGTGGTTTGGTCATGTAGAAAGAATGAATGCGGAAAGACTGACAAAGCAAATATATGTTGCAGAAGTGAATGGAAGAGTCGGAAAGGGACGTCCTAGGCGGAAGTTTGTCGACCAAATTGGCGATATACTAAAAATGGGCCAAATTAAGAGTACCCTTAACCGACGAGCATGTATGCGTAGGTATATGAATATGGAAGAGGCGAGAAAGGTATGTCAGGATCGTGCTAAATGGAAGTCTGTAGTCTCTGCCTACCCCTCTGGGTGACAGGCGTGAGTGTTTATGTTTATGTTATGTTTATGTTAATTAATAACTTTTACTACTAGAGCGTCAATTCGAAACAAAAACTTTGATATATGTAGATCTATTGACATAGATTAGTGAACCGCGCGGGCGCTGGCTAGGTAGCGGGTACTCTAAATATGCCACGCAGTTGTATTTTAAGTACGAATTAAGTGCAAGTACGAATTACAGTTACGTACATATCTGAAATAAACTTTGAATTAAGATGAAAGAGTGTGCACCTACATAAATCACAATTAACGTAAGTGTTGGTTTTCGAAAACAACTTTCACGGTTTATAAAACATAGAACTAGTCTTCTCGCTGACTAAATAAGTTATGGAGAATTGATCGTAACTTAGTGCGCAATATATTAGCACAGCATTGCCTGTCTATTAGTAAACATATAAGACTTTGAATATAAGTGAGATGGTTAAACTGCCATTCGTCAGCAACCATCATGGTAAGAAATACGGTCACAGGTTCTCTTACAACGATAACACTTTTTTTGCGCCCGAAGCAAATATGGGCAACCCTCCGGAAAGCGGTGGAGGGAGGCGGTGAATGCTCATGGCATACTACGCAGCTGGCTGCGTGATTATGTGGAGACTTTTACCCACTAAACACCGCCTTTTAGGGACTGGCTTAACGGTCTAACTAGAGATCACTAAGCCGTATACGAACGCGACCCTCCTTGGCAGAAAGGAGGGCGCAATAACGATAACACCCGGCATCTCTACATGTAGAAGGGCCCTTCTTTAACAGTAGAAATAGGTAATGAAGATGAAGAAATTTAATTGTTAGGCATTAATTTATACGGCATTTGGGAAGACTCCCGCATTCACTTCAACATAAATTAGTTTAGTCATTACATGTACACAAGCGGTCGACCCGTATCCAAATTTTGACGGAGGGAAACATGTGTTATAAGCAAACAGTGCATGAAACGTTATGTAGTACATTTAAAATCATGAATTGTGTTCGTACAAGTTGAATTAAATAATTAATTTTTTTAACTCTTAATTTACTGACATTTCCCATAATCGCCGCTTGCGTAGCCCGTGTATCGAAATGGGGCGATGGACCTTCTTACGATCACGCAGCAAAGTAAGACTACCGCAAACGATTTCGTTAACAGCGACAAATTTCGTATGGTCAATAGAATTGAACGCAACCATTCCGTATGAGATTTGAATCATATCGTAAACTTGAATTTGATTCTTGGACTCTTGATATTTCTTAAAGATAATGCGAATTAGTTTTTCTACTATCACATCTGTAGTTCGTATTTATATCTCTTTTTATGATCTCGATGAAAAGTTTAAGCATTTACCGTTTCTTAGCACGATGTTTAAGTAACTAAATAACTTTGCGCTACGATAAATGTAATAAACGCTTCTTTTTCTATAAAAGCAGGGGAATCGAGCATGCGGCACACCTAACGTTAAGTGACTACCGCCGCGCATGAACAACTGCAACATCGGGCGTATTGTAGGTGCAACCGGCCTTTTAGGGAGGTATTAGCTCTTTTCCTGAAATTCCCTTAGTCGTATTGGTCCGCAAAAATTGCCTGTTGTAGTAGAACTCACAGAAATGTAAACCAAGCACCACGCCAAGCATCGAAATGGTGTAGATATGTTGAATATTGTCACGATGTGCGTTGGTGAAATTTGGCGAAAAGAATCAATCTGAATAATTCCTCGGAGTACAACCCGAAGTAGTACAACTAGAAAAGGGATGCAATATATCTTCGTATCGCTAGTTTGCGCCCTCCTTTCCGCCAAGGAGGGTCGCGTTCGTATACGGCTTAGAGATCTCTAGTCAGATCGTTAAGCCAATTCCTAAAAGGTTGGGTTTAGTGGGTAAAAGTCACCACATAACCACGCAGCCGGCTGCGTGGTATGCTATGAGCATTCCCAACCTCCCTCCCCCGCTTTCCGGAGGGTTGCCCGTATTTGCTTCGGGCGCAAAAAAAAAAGAATTGAGCCTATAAGCAAGAAATCGGAGGTATAGAAGACTGATCCAATATTAGCTTGTGACTTCACGTTTTTTACCACGTGTTGTACGTAAAAAGCAAAGTAAGGTTACAGCCTATATACGTCCCACAGCAGGGCACAGGCCTCTTCTCATTTCTGAGAGGGTTTTAGGGCAAGGAATAGCGCACCGCGCTGCCCCAATGCGTGTTGACGAACTTCACATGTGTTCGAAATATTTTTTTTCTTATTTCTTAGACATGCAGGCTTCCTCACGATGTTTTCCTTCACCGCCGAGCACGTGGTAAATCAGCACTTAAAATTGCAATTAACAATTTCATTGGTGCCAGCGGGGATCGAACCCGGTTTGCTCGCGTATTGTGAAATTTACAGCGAACGCTAACCATCTGAGCTACCACGGCTCTTTTTGTACGGCACGTGTTGTACGTAAGTTTCATTAATCCTAGACGGCCCTTGCAATTACATCAGGTTTCATAGATCACAAATCCCGCGAAATAACATCGATTCCTACCAAGGATGATACGTGAGACTATTGAAATTTAAAAAAAAATCATCCTTATTATAACAGAGAATGAGGCTGGGTACTATCACCTGCTTGGGATCCTATAATTAATAAGATTAAAATAAACCCAAGCATAGTACTGCAAGACTTCAAGAAAAATTAATTTTATTCTGCGTGGATCGGACCATAAATAATTTTATAAGCTGAGGGTATTTGGTGTGAACACTCACGTTGAAAGGTCAGTCACCTCATTCGCCCGTGACCATAAATGCTGGAAAGCACCCGAAACGTCGAATTATAAAACATGTAAATTAAACGCGATAAAATACGTAAAATTAATTTTACCCGATGTGTGGTATTCGCTTAATTTAAAAAAATCATATGATCCATTATTAATACTTTTGTGATGGTATTTGATTCTATACAATATTGAGTTTGAGTTTTATTAACGTTCATCTCTTGTCTATCTATTACAGCCTATGAAAGTGCACTGCTGAACTCAGGCCTTGTTGCTATAGTTGTGAAGCTTGACAGGTGAGTTGCCAACCGCAGTTAGTTTTTTGATTTTGAATGATTTTGTTGCAATAAGGAAGACGCTGCTGCTCCTCTCATGTTTCATTTTCCCTCTTTAGCCGCTTACGATGCCCACGAGTAGCGGATATTCTTACACCTCTCCAGGAATCACTCAGAAAATCTTACAGAATACAAGCATTAGTAGGAACACAATAGCCGCGTTGGATTTACAATCGTTTTGCTGGAGTTTTAAGGAGTAAAGTGTTGTATTTTGTAGAGGTTTGAACGTCCCCGATTATAATAATTACACTCGCATTAAGAGGGCGTATGCGTTTCGCGTCGAAAACTACATGTTTTAGGGTTTTTCCAAGGGCGATATCCTAATGATGTGAGGAGATTATTTGCCGAAAATTAGGGTTTTAGAAATATGAAGTCTTTATTTAGTACATATCAATGCAAAATCATAGTTTTTAATGACGGTTTTTTAGAGCGAAGACAATCCCTTCACAGCGTTTTACGAAAATATGCGTCAGAGTTATATTTCAGGTTGAATAGAACCATTATTATAAGCTAAAATACTTTATTTTAAGCGTTAGTATGATGGAATATATAGTCTTTTAGTGTATAGCAAAACCTAAATTACGAATGTATTTCGATTTAATATTATGTGAAAGTGAAAAACGAATGCAATATTACTGAAAAAGATGACTAGTATAAATAATTTTGTGTAAGTGCGACAAGGACGTAAGAACGTTTCAAAAATAAGTTTCATATTATTATACTTGTATTGTATATATATTCTTCCGTGGTATATACTCTCTTAATAAATTATGTTTATAAACAATAAATAAGTTATCACTATATTCTTTACACCCAAAATCCTTTAAATTGGGTTGGGTGAAAACGCTGTGCGGCAGATGCGCTGCGTTTTGTTCCAGCAACAGCCTTTGTGACATCCACCCAGATTCTTTACCACCCAGAAATACTTTAAATCGAGATAGTTAGAATGTCCCCCGTTCTAGCGGAGAGAGATAAATGTTATCATTTTGAGGTTAGGTTTATGGGATTTTCTTTTAATTTTCTAAAGAGTGGTTATTACTATTTCATGGCAGTGGTGTAGGGTTGTAGAGGACACAACTTTCTCGCCTCTCCCTCCACTCTTCCTTTCCTCCTCCTGCCAAATGATTTTAAAGTTTTACTCAATAGTCCTTTTTACCGGCAATGAGGCATTTCAACTTAGCCATAAGGTGTAATAGTAAATTTTAAAAAATATAATCATCTAGGGCCACTGTTTGTTCTCATTTGCTTAAAAATATTTTGAAGATATCATACATATTTACTTAGCTCGACCAGAGAAGAATATACTATAATTCAACCATACCATTAATATTATTTATCTAAATCTAAGTTTAATAAAAACCATCAACCGACTATAAAAAAGTAGAACGTTCTCTCGTTTATTTACTATACTATACTTTTTTGTTACCCTAATAAAATTGTATATATATATGTTTATTTACCATTTCCATTTGCTGCTATTTATATTTACTGAGAATGCTATGTATAAAAATACTCATTAATAAAATAGTTCTATTTTTAATTCTTCATATCATTTATTTAAGTAACAATAAAATATACAATTTTATTAGGGTAACAAAAAAGTAAAACTAAGTAACTTAAGTTGTCTTATAGTACTGCTCACCGCGTTATAGTACTAAGAACGCTGGTTGCAAAAAGGGTGTAATTTATTTGATATATTTCAAGATTTGAATACAAAATTCTGAACAATCTATTGAAGGCTTTAATTATTAAACTACTTTCAAGTTTTAAGTTACTTTAATTAAGAAATGCAACAATTTCAGGTAGTAGAAAACCATTAAACTTCTGAAAAAAAAATACTCTAGAGATTTAATTAAAGTTTCATCAAACGAAAGTAATAATTCAATTAAAAAAATTTAGGTTTAAAGATCTTCATTTACTCATTAAGACTAATATCACTAATATGGGCACATTCACACAATTTAAAATAAGTCACACAGAACAAAATAACAAAATAGTAAACATAAATTAGGGTAAATCAAAATTAAATAGAAGCTGCATTTGACCTCTCCACTTGAGTCAGTATAATTATTAGAAAATTTATAGGCAAATAAAATGTTTATTAACACTCTTAGGTATAACTCGTGTATAAAAATTTAATAAAGATTCTAAACGTTCTTACTCATCGTCGTCAAAAGTTTATTTTAAGGCAGTGATATTTATTGTTTATTCCTACTCAAATACTACAAAAAAAAATAAGTGGAATTTTTTTGTATTTTACCAGCCTATTTGCTCGACGTAACTGGTCCGATGAATCTCTACCTTGAAACGTCGAAGAGTTTAATCTCTTGGTATCTTTTTAAAAAAAATCTCCTGATCGTGTTTGTATGTATTACTAATACGACAAACAACGTAACGGTCCTAAGGCTAAGTATATTACGTATGTATGTATGAAGGTGTTTGCATGTAGTACTTTATATTACTTATTATGTTCTACTGATGTTCTATATTGTTAAGATCCTTAATTTCAATATTTTCATAAATTAGTACATATTATACAGAATTATTCGTACTTTGTACCCCATGTAACTTTTCTGTTGGACCTAGATTTCGACTGAGAGGTAATTAATGCTTTGTGGCATGTTTGTAATCGAATTTGAGCAAATAAATAATGGGTTACTATCCTTAATATGCTTGATGGATACAGGTGCGTTGTCACCCCATGGGTTGTCCTATAGTTATACGTTTACTATGTTTGTTGTGTCTGTCAGGAAAAATATCCGGTACGCCTAAACCGTTTGTAATAAAAATTTACGACCAGATAGAGAGCAATGCCAGGAGGGATCTTAGCTTCATTTTGTCCGAAAATCTTGAAGGTATATTCTGTTAAAAACAAATATAATAAAAATTGATAAAATAAATGCAATCAAATACATTTTCAATCTAAATAACGTCACATTCATTAATCATATATAGACATTTATAGTCTTTGTGCTTAACAGACGAGACCAATAATCCTTAGGAAAAATGTTTGCTCCTGGAGAAAAATGATGTTTTTATTTATTTTTATAGAATAAGGGTGACAAACAAGTATACAGTCCACCTGATGGTATGTGAATGCTGTGGCTCATAGACATCTACATTAATGCTCGAATCAAGACGCATATGCGTTGTCTTCTATGAGAACTAAGATGGAATGCCTCGTTTCCACTCAAAAAAGGCCTCCAGATCACTACACTTACCACACAAAATACAGCAGTATTAAGCTGCTAGGGGGGTATAGTTATTCGCGTCCGTAGGAACTACCTAACCACTACCCTACACGTGCCCCCTGGGTGGTGCCAAATGAATAACAACGCCGGGTCTCGGGCGGCGGTTAATTAACCCGACCAAATCAGCCTAACCAGCTTGGTCTAACAGTGAGAGTAGGAAATGACTCCCACAAACCGCAACCCTGTTAACGCTGCTCGCAGGATCGGTAGTCTTGGCTTAATTGCCCGGACTATGAAGAAGACAACTTCTATAAAAAATCACCCCAAGTCTACGGTGAGATTCGTGCCAAGAGACTGCATGGCTGGTGGGAGACCAGTCGCAAACGATCCACTTCGACGGACCTGGCAAACGTCGTTGTATTAGCCTTCTAGGGAGAATAGGCGTCACCTCCCTAGCGACCTGTTATATCGGCCTTATTCGTGGGACTAAAATGAACCAATTAATTACAAAAAATCAACAAACCGTACCAATTTCTAAAACCCCGACCAACCCTAATAACATGGTCCAACAAACTTTGCATGAAAGCATGTTTATTAGGAACAGAAGCAACTCGACATCGTCTCTGCCAGCAAAGCTTAATGACTATAGCTCCAACCAACATAGAGAGCAACAGGAGAAAGACAATCTGGATTCACAGACCGAGACCCAATTTGACAGTGACAACATAACCTCAGACGAATGGCAAAGGGATGAAATTCCCACCAGGAGAAAGAAAAGGAAAGAAACAAGTCCAATTATCAACGACGGGAATAAAAAACAGAAAAATTCCCCAGACTTTGTGATCCCTACACGTAATAGTTTTGAACTACTTGATACGGAATCTACGGATAGAATCAACAATACAGACAAAGTATATGTACCAAAGCCAGAACCCATCTTTGTCACTGGCGTAATTAATGTAAATTCTCTTAAGGATGTACTAAACAAATTTCTAAAGAGCGACCTTTACCTCATGACCACACTCAGATCTGGACACGTTATAAAAATTATACCTAAAGACATCCAGACATACAAAATGATTCGAGAGAACTTCATTGCAAATAATATCTCACACTATACTTACCAGCTTAAAAGCGAGAGAGCATACAGAGTAGTACTACGCGGACTCCATGCATCAGAAAATACCACAGAAATCTCGAAAGAATTGTATGAAATTGGACATGAAGTGAGACAAATAGTCAAGATCAGACATCGAGATACAAAGGAACCGTTGCCTGTATTTTATGTCGATTTAGAACCAAAGCCAAACAATAAAGCGATTTTCGATGTAAAATACTTGAATAACATGAAGATTTCCTTCAAAGCCCCATATAAGAAAAAGGAAATCATTCAGTGCAAGAGATGTCAGAGATTTGGGCATTCCAAGAACCAATGTTTTAGGCCCTATCACTGTGTTAAATGCGGTAGCGCTCACCCTAGAACAACATGTACTAAAAAACCAGACACTGAGGCTACTTGCGCGAACTGTGATGAAAAACACCCCGCTAGCTACAAAGGATGCAAAGTTTACAAACAGTATAGGGAAAGAATTCTTAAATTAGATTCTAAGTCAAAAGGAAAACCAATGCCTAACAATATAGAGACCAAAAACCTGGATCCCCACCTGGGTACTAAGACTAACCGCACAGATTATCAAAACTTAACTAAAACCTACTCAGAAGCAGCAAAAACCAAAGAACAAAATACTCAGCAAAACACAAAGAACGACTTGGCTGACTTTTCTGATTTAATGGACATAATGTTCGAAAAATTACAACATTCAATGGTGACAATGATGGAAAAAAATCATGGACAAAATGATGGACCGCATGGTCAAACTAGTCAGCAGCCTGGTGAAAAAATGACCCGAAACCTCCGAGTAGTTACTTGGAACGCCAACGGCTTGACGGAAAGACGTCAAGAATTAGAGACTTTTCTCAGAACAGAGATGATTGACATAGCACTAATATCTGAAACAAGATTCACACCGAAAACACACATAAACTTTAATAATTATACAGTATACACAACCAATCATCCAACTGGGAACAGCCATGGAGGAACAGCAGTAATTATTAAAAATAATATCAAACACTACCCCATAGAGGAATACCGAACAGAAAAAATACAAGCAACATCTATTAAACTTGTAGACAGCAAACTAGAAACTATATTCTCCGCTGTGTATTGTCCTCCAAAACATACTATATCTGCCAACGACTTCGCGAAATAATTTTCTACACTGGGTAACAGATTTATATGTGCTGGCGACTGGAATTCAAAACATATAAATTGGGGATCTAGGCTGAACAATACTAGAGGAAGGCATCTTTGTAAAGCCACAGTAGAGATGAAATTAGAATGTCACTCCGGCAGAGAACCTACCTATTGGCCCACCGACAGACAAAGAATCCCAGACTTATTGGACTTTTTTATTGTTAAAAACATAGATAGTAACTACTTAAACATAGAACCTCGAATAGATCTCACATCTGACCACACATCAGTTATACTGAATGTTACTACAACAGTTAATCTAGTAGCACCGCTCCTAAGGATATACAACTCGAACACTACAGACTGGACAATCTATAAAAATAAAATCACAACAGAGACAGAACTAAAGACCAAAATTAATACAATAGAAGAACTTGAAAGACAACTGGAACAACTTAATAGGACTAGTCACATTGCTGCTAATTCTGCAACTCCAAAAAGGACAGGTAATGGACAACCTCTGAAACATAACTCATATCCAAAAGATATTAAAGAGAAAATACAAGAGCGCCGACGTTTGAGAAAAATCTGGCATTCTACGGGATATCCAAGTGATAAAACTGCATTCAATAGATATTCAAATGAACTTAAAGCTCTTATCAGCACCTTAGAAAATGATAATATTCAACACTATCTCTCAAATCTAGATCCAACGAGAGACACAAACTACTCACTATGGAAGGCTACGAAGAATCTAAAGCGCCCGAAAAACCATATATCACCTATCAATGATGAAAAAGGAGGATGGGCTAGATCAGATAAAGAAAAGGCAACAATCTTTGCGGAACATCTGAAAACAGTTTTCCAACCACTCCCTGAAAACAATCCCGAACACACTATGGAAATCAAAGAATACCTCGAATCAGCGAATCAAATGTGTTTACCACTAAAAGGTACCAGCCCAAAAGAAATTGTGGAAGAAATAAGGAACCTCAAGGATGGTAAAGTACCTGGCTATGACCTGATTGATGCCACATTACTTAAAAACCTGCCTCATAAAGGTATAATGAAATTAGTTAACATCTTTAATGCTAGCTTAAGACTTGAACATTTCCCTGGGCAATGGAAAATTGCACATGTAGTCATGGTGCCAAAACCCGGTAAACCCCCACACGAAGCTACTTCATACAGACCTATCAGCCTGCTACCAGTTATTGGCAAACTGTTTGAGAGGATATTGCTTAACAGAATGAAAGAACATCTAAGTACAGTATTACCGAACCACCAATTTGGATTCCGGGAAAAACACGGGACAATTGAACAGGTACATCGTATAGTTGACACCATCAGCAGATGCCTCGAAAACAAATTATATTGCTCTGCAGTCTTTTTGGATGTTAGCCAAGCGTTTGATAAGGTATGGCATGATGGCCTCCTGTTCAAGCTAAAGAAGCATCTCCCACATTGTCTATTCCTAATTTTGAAATCCTACTTAGATAAAAGATGCTACCAAGTGAAGTACGGCGATGATCTCTCAGAAGTACACGAATTAAAATCAGGTGTCCCTCAGGGCAGTATATTGGGTCCTATATTATACCTCATTTTTACAGCAGATATCGCAACAACTGACTACACCACAACTGCGACATACGCTGATGATACGGCGCTTCTGTCGGCTCATAGCAACCCAGAAACGGCATCATCACAGCTGCAAAACCACCTGACAGAAGTTGAGAGGTGGCTGAACCATTGGAGAATAAAAGCCAATGAGAGCAAATCGGTACATGTAACGTTTACTCTTAGGAGAGAAACATGTCCACCGGTAACGCTAAACTGCAAAGTTATCCCTCAAGAAAATAACGCAAAATACTTGGGCATGTACCTAGACAGGAAACTTACATGGCAAAAACACATTTGGACAAAGCGCAAACAACTAGATGGAAAACTGCGGACACTGAACTGGTTACTGGGACGCAAATCACAACTAAATCCTAACAGCAAGATGCTAGTGTACAAAACCACCATAAAACCAATCTGGACTTACGGGATACAACTGTGGGGAACGGCCAGCAACAGTAATATAGATATCTTGGAGAGATTCCAGACCAAAGCTCTGAGAACAATGTTTGGCATCCCTCGTAGTATAAGTAATAGATACATATACCTCGACCTCGGCCTAAAAACAGTTCGACAGGAAGTAGCTCAAAACAGCCTGAAATACCAGGAGAAGCTGACTGCCCATGTAAACAAACTGGCACACGCTCTGAGCGGAGAAGGCGCTCTTCAGCATACCCGGCTAAAAAGAAGTGACGTACCGAGCCTACATAAAAGATTTACCAACTGACATCAAGAGAGTCGTGTGAAAAGTTTCATACAAGTATGACTCTTGAGGAAAACATAAACTGAGAAATCAAACAAACTAGTGGCTTATTGCTGGAAAGCAGATTGCCATGAAGCAGAAACATAAAAAAAAAACTATTAAGCTGCTATTTTACACTGGTATCCTGTGAGAGCGTGGTCCTTCACCGGTCGAGCCGGCCCATTCGTTCTACAACCATAATATAGCTGCAGCGTGGCTCTACCACGTGTAAAGATTTTTTTATTGAATAAGTTTGACCAACAATTACACTGTCTGCCTGATGGCAAGTGGTTGCTGTGTTCATGATGTGACATCAACATCTATTCTCCCATATGTATCCAAATGCTCGTGCGTTGTCACTCTTTCATTAAAAATGGTCTCAGATTTTCTACACTCACCATATGAAATGCAGCAGCATTAAGCCTGCTATTTTACGTTGGTGTTCTGTGAGTGCGTCGACGCACCACGGTTAAGCCGACCCATTCCTGTTATAACCAATATAGGTGTAGCATGTTTCCACTACGTATAAGATCTTTTAAAACAGGGTTTTTATAAACTATAATACTGATGGTTTCTTATGTTTACGCGAACACAACGATTTTAATTCCACTTTTTAGAACTTCCTCTTTCTGGCAACCATGTCAAATATGACATTGCGACGTTAAATACTACAGTCCACTCGTGAACGTGGGCTCTGAAAAGTACTCGAAACTCCATGAAAACAAAATTGGTTGAAACAAATTAAATAACATCGAAGTGGTTATCCGTCGGGATAAAGTAAACAAGAAATCCATTTGTCGCTTGCACTTAACTATGTTTATTCTGGCAAGAAGCGATAGCAATAAATCATAAGAGTTTTGACATTATAATTGAGAGTATAGTGAAAATACGTGAAAATAGCTTTTTATTTCGATAAAAATGAAAAGTTGCTGAACATGAGGTCCCGGGTACAAATTCAACAATCAGTTATTGGGTTTTTCTGTCAAGAAATTCCAAGTAGCAGCTCGGAGTCAGGTAGCAGGCGCTGTCTCAGCCACGTGCCTCGTAAAACACGTAAAGCCGTTGTTCCCTTCGGTTGTGTCAGATTACCGTCCCATCGGATTATTAGAATGAGGTAATAGAGAGTGCACCTGTGCTTGCGCATACATTAGAGAACTTTAATCATGTCCTGTGACTGTGTCTCTGTTGATACAGGATGCCATGACCGAAATGCTGTTTGGAGGACATTAGATAAGAAGAAGTTAGTAGGTCCGAAAAGATAGAAGTAGTACGATTAGAGGAATGTCAAGTTATGAAGCGGTAATGTCCTGTTTTCTTTGCTTCAGTCAAGTTTTCATGGCAATGATGGCATGTAACCCTCTATAAATCAGCCTATGGGGGAAGCCTTTATTCAGCAGTGGACTTTTACTACGCTATTAAGATTTTTTAAAGTTTAAAATACGTTACACAGTACATACATACATAAATTACATACAAACATCCAGACCCGGAACAATTACCATTTATATATAGCCTATTTAATAACCCAAAAATCATCAAAATCGTTCACAATTGGTGAAGTTATTGCGTAATCTGGCGACTAATTTAGTAGTTAGAACGGACCCACGTCACTCACTAAACATACTCCTGAATGCAATGAATAGTTTTTTCTGTACTTTCGTCTAACTTGTACTTGCTTGTCAGTAAATATAGTTATTAGTGGTCTGTAGTTGTTTAATTGCTAAATATAGCGACATACGATCCTACTCCTACGCCCTTACATTAACATACGTACAAAAAAAAACAACAAAATACAGACAAATTGAAAACCTCTTCCTTTCATGCGGTCGTCTAAAAATATAAACTTAAATTGAACAATAGAATTGCAATTCGCCTAGAAACACTTTTAATGAAGTGACCAACAAAAAATGTATTGAAGATTTTCAATTCTAACAGCAACGAATTATGGCGAAGATAGTCCAGACTTATAGAGCCTTCTAACGTTACAATCGAAGCCATCGTTGTTTACCAATAACGAAGACAACGTGCTGAGTTATAGCGCTACGCATACTGGTTTATTTTCTCAACGCATGAGTTTTAAAGATCGCAAAGATGCGAAGACAAAGGAACTGATGCGCGGTTTGACCTGAGCAGCTAGTTTTGAGTGTGGATCCAATGCATAATAATACATTTTAATATGTATGTTTCCTTAATAAGAGTAGGAAAACGGACAAATTTGGACATACTTTTATGCTTTGTCTAACTTTTACAATGACTTTGTCCAGGTGAACTTACTACTGCAGATCTATCTATCGTATTTTGGCAAATAGTTAAACCAATACTATTAACTATTAACAAACTACTTTTAACTCAGTTTTTTTTTTGCTATTATTTCGAAAACTTTACGTGGTAAATATTATTAGCTTTATAATTCGACCTTTAACACATTTTCCTATAACACACACTCTCCTATCTCAGACGTTTGGTCTCCCTGTCAAGGGTTGCCATCTGGTTGGGTTTCTTTTGATTTATGTACTTGTTTTACTTTATAATTTTCTTATACATATTTATTCAAATTCAATCTCTTTATTCATTAACAATAAATTGTGTACAAATATTACAGCAATGTCCTTATTATATTGCTAAGCCTTAATTTAGTTAAACGAAATAAATTAATAAGATAATCAAACAATTAATTAAATAAATTAACTAATAAATGTCATTGTACCTTTCTTATCTATTTAATTACTCTAATTAATATGCATCATATATATATTCTTTACATTATATAATAAAGAAAAAGCAAAATAAAAAGAAAAAATAACTAGCAAACGTTACCACATAATTTGAACGTAAAATAAAATAAAAAAGGAAAAATAAAATTAAAATAAGCTATTAAATTTCCTATTATTTAAACAAATATTTAACTACTCCTCAATTAAAATTCATTAATGTTATAAATACATTTCTCTATAAGTAGTGCCTTCAACTTGGTTTTAAAAACACTTAAATTTTTATTTCTTTTAGTTTTTAGGCATCTTGTTAAATAGTAAAACTGCCCGATAACGAGGACAGTAATTCAAAATTTCCAGGTTAGGCATAAAAGGCAAAGTCATGACCATCCTTCCGGTGCTTTATCTCTCTATAATTTCTTCATCACTTTCATAAAAATGTCACTCATAATTATCAAATTATATAGGCTGGGTGCTTTTTTATAGGAATGCAACAGTACAGACAGCAGCATCTTCTTGAAAACAATTAAAATTAGTGAAAAACTGCGATTACCAACCGGCCAGCCAAGCGTGGCGACTATAGCATAATTTCCCCTTAAAGGACATTTAATGGAGGGGCTATGGTAATAGAAACAAAGCAATGGAAGTTTGACAGGCTAAATGAATGAATAAATGTAAGTTGAGAGTGATATTTTATTTAGTTCAATCACTCCTATGTTCCTGTGTTCCCCAGGGAATAAGAGCCAATATACAGGCTTCGCGGCATTTCTAAGTCCTCAGCGATAACCACCGTGCATCTGTGGGCTATGTCTAAAATAGCCCAAGTGTCCATGGGCCGCAGCAGCCACTTATTTGCGACTGTGAACTCGTTTTTCACTAATATTTAAAAAATATTTATTAATATCAGAGAGTTCAAGGTGTAGTGACAGTGAATATCAAATACTTCATATCGTCCCGTGGTTGTCGGAGATGGGCAGCAGAAGCTTCCTGATATCTTCAAAAAATAAATAGACGTCATCAGGCCCACCTGCCTTCCGAGCGCGGTAACTGGTACCTATGGCAAAATCCCTACCTACTATGAGGCAGTATGTTTAGTAGTTGCCTTTATATGATATTTACTGAGAAAAGTTCTGAATTTTAAAAGTTATTCTGCAGTCCTGGAGCATATCAAAAGTGGTGCATCCTAAGCGTTGGAAGTTCCACCGCAAATTGAGAAATAAAAACGCGACGACTGCTTTTAACGTTTTAAATATGAAACGGTACGTTCAGCGAATAAACTCCGCGGTCAAGTATGTTAAATTACTTTCTTTTGTATTATTTTTCTTTATTTTATAAAAGTATAATACTTAATATAGAACATATTATTATGAGAAAGTGAACATTGAATCAATAAATAAAGCCAAAATTGTTTTCACTGAAACATTTTTTAAATTCTATTCAATAGAGAAAGTTATAATATTACGACCTTACACATTAATTTCGACGTAGAAAGTTATTCTTAAGACAAATGCGCCATTAAAAAGTAAGTACAGTATCATAACTTTTACAATTTATTTGTTTTAATTTTGTATATAAAATTAGACTTACTAAATACATCAATGCGCTCATATTTTTTGTTATATTTTGTGCATATTATGATTACAAAACGATTTTGGTATAATTGTACTAATCTAATTGAACAATAGCAAAGATATTTTAATAATTTATTTGACTCAAACGAAAAGAAGAATCTACTGAATTATTTATATGTATATGACTCACATCCCAGAAATGTGTGTGATTTACTTATATTTTAATAATAGTAATAGCAACAGTTACAATAATAGGACTTAATTGTACATATTCATAGAACTATAAGCCACTTATTAAAACTATATTATTTAAAGTATGTAAGGAAATTCTCACTACTGTACAATGAAAACTAGTTTCAAACCGTTTTGCTTGGCATTAAAACAAATTAAAAAGTTTATTCTAGCATCCGAATAGCAGTAGTAGCAGCGCATTCTATCTCAAAATTGAATAGAACACTCGCTTAGCTACGCTTGGCCGTAGCTTACCAGAATATTATTTTGTTATGAATATAACGTTCTTTTTTTTACATATTTTTGTAAATACCATTTAGTTATTTTTGTTTTTAATTTTTATACATATTGTGGTTGCAAGCTTTTAATATGTATTAGATATCTGTGGAAACTTCATTGGTTTGAGGATTGATTTTATATAATGTATTTTTTATTGTACTGTGTGTTTCAAATAAATAAATAAAATAAATAAATATTATAAAGATTTTTGAATAATTGGATTTGATATGATTTGAAATTAATTGAATTAAAAATGACTACCTTTAAGTGCTATATAAGTAATATGTATATAATAATAATGTAATACTCTAAATTTAATACTATCTAAATAAGAGTTTTAAGATATAAAAGTAGCTAAAATTTTAATATTTATTTAGGTCAAATACTGAGCTGTATGTGGTATCTGGTAGTCTCAATGTAGACGCCAGTTTAAAAAAATATGAACTAAAATTTAAAATGAGTGGAAAATATCATTATACAAAAACATAAATATTTTATTTACTTTAAATTATATTAAATTTCTACCTCGTAATTTATCTTGTATCTCTAAGCGGCAAAACACTGGAGGAAAATTGATTCTGAAGGTCCTTTTTATCACAATAGACACATTTTTTCAAAGAACTATTATACAGTTTTCTAAATCAAAATCCAACCCAAGGAATATACCCGTACCTCTGACGCACTCTGACCAGAGCTCGGATCACATTTATTTTTTACTCTTAAAACTTGCCGTTAGAATTCTTTACCATACTTAACTTCTATTGCTTAACTTACACTTAGATGCTTTTAAGCGTAGCACATTCGCTTTGCCGCTGTTTAAATATTATTTCAAATATATCTCATTGGTTTATCAGACACTAAAAAGCAGTGAATGCTTTTTTTGGAAGTATGTGATTTAATATTTTTTTTAATTCTACGCATGAAAGCAGTTAAGGGTTTTACCCGTGTTATAGCTTCTACTACTAGTGTTTACCGTTTTTAGCAGAGTAATAGGCAGTTATTTACGCTTAACTACCTCTTAGCTTAAAAATGTGTTTAACTGCATTTTTTCTTTATTTTACAATATAAACATTATACTTCCACAAAAAAAAATAGTTAAAATCTCTTAGAGGTTATATAGCGTAACGGTGCATGGTAAGCGATTTCTAGCGTATGACAGGAAACAAAATTTTGTACTTAACCCCTAAAATGCTTTATTTATCTCTAGAACTACCAAACGTAAAAATGTACCTAGTTCCAATATTGGCCGATAGAGAATTTCTGCTTAGTTTAGTGGTGCTGAAAGCTCAAAATCGGCAAAATGCACTTAGTCGCCTTCTTCCGTATCAGGGCAGAATAACATGTCGATTTATTTATTACTAAAATAATATTTTAAAATTTTATTTTGTTAGTTTATAGTCCTTATTCAAGTCCTTATTCCAATGTTAATTTACTCAATCAATTTGCAGTGATATCACGCGTAATGAATATAGATGAGTTACGTAATAAACAGGTTATGTTATGCATATATTTATGCATCTGCATATTAAGTATTATGTGTTGTTTAACCTTGAAGTGGATTTGTTAGGGTGTACATCACCCCGTACCGTGGGTGTGCTAAGAGGATTATAGAAACCGACAGAATTATTTGAAGGGGCACTGAATTAGAAATTGGTCAGAATAGCTTCCTGGGATCTCAAAATGTCGAGATCTGATGAAAAGTCGATTTCCGAAAATCGGGATGAAACCAATAACTTTTCTATTTTTGAAAATTTTCAATTTTCGTAGCTGGAAGTTAATAATATTTCGAAGACATGTGGATTCCATAAACAGATATTACGGCAGAACGTCGGACTTTCCTGGCCCTAATGCTCTCTCCAACATGAAAGAGGGCCTGTGCCTAATAGTATATAGGCTGTAATTATTTTATTTTACTTCAGCGCTCATAGGTTTACATCCAGTATTACCGTATTTCATGATAAAATATTAAATAGTTAGTTTATCTCAGAGAGGGTGTAACTCAGAAAAGTGTCCACTGTACTACGTCGATATCTGTTGACAGACTTCACACGTCCTCAAATATTTTTATATCTCAGTAATACAGATTTTATCACAATGTTTATCTTCAACGGCAAGTACGTGTTAAGTCAGGACTTAAAATTGCAATAAATGATTTCATTGGTGGATTAAACATGGGTTATTCGCGTAAGCTGAATCTGAATCTTACGGTTGAGCTACCATGACCATAATAATATATAGGTTTAGGGTTTTACCATTTTTTGCTTAGAAGTTGGTATGGGTATTTTATTTTCCACCAAAGTAGAAATGCACTCGCTGCTATTTCGTTTCGAAAGGTATGAAGGTAGTTTCACTATCGGCTTCGAGGTATTTCAGGCAATGTTCAGAGTGTTTGAGTGCTGTATTTATTGTAAACGTAAAGGAGTGCAAGCGACATAATTTTTTTATATAAATGAAGTGAAAAACAACTTACAGTCCACCTAGTGCTAAATGACTGAGTTCATGGACATCTGCAGACAATTTCAAAGAGAGAAACGTTGTCTTATTTGAGGACTAAGATGGAATGCTATTCAGACTTATATGCTCTTCATACTAGAACAAGAGATGTGTAAATATATGCCGCCAGAAATTTGACGAAGATGGTGTTTGTGTCAAATATAAATGTATATTTGCCAATTGCTAGTTATATATTATGATATGCCTCCATGATATGTCAACAATTTCTAGCAATAAAAGAAATAAGTTACCCCAACTTTTTAAAAAGAAGAAGGAAAAAGTTCCATTATCAACGAGCCTTATCCTTTCACAAATCTTAGAAACGCCGTAAACACAGTTGTTGTTACTTGTAATATCACTGCTTGGTACGAGTACAGTAAAACTGAAAAAGAAAACACAACAAAGAGAATGGCTTTAGAAAACTTATGCCTCGCTTGCAAACAACCGGTTAACTAGTTATAAAACAGCGGAATAAGTTATAAAAACTACTTTAAACAGGGACCTCGTTGCAAACTCTATATTTGCACTTTAATTTATTAATTTTTATTTAATTTATTTTTCAATGTAGTAGAGCCATGCTTCAGTTACTGGTTGTAGTGCGAATGGGTCGATTCGACCGGGAAAGGACCATGCTTTCACAGACGAATACCAGTGTAAAATAACAACTTTACGCTAACGAGTTTTGTATATTATCCTTTTTACTGGAAATGAGGCATTTCATCTTGGTCCTCAGGGTGACAACGCATCCGTATTTTGATTCTTAACCGTGGATATATGTAGATGTCTAAGGGCCACAGTATCCACTTAATAACTAGTGAACTGTGTAGTCGCTTGTCACAATTATTCTATGAAAAAAACTATAAATTTCATTTATATAAAAGTTCATAGCTGAACATAGGCCTCTCCATCTACATCTCCATCTGCTGTCCATCTACCGTCGTAGTAGTGGATTCCCTTACATCAACACACACATTTATACACATTTACCCCAACTTTTACTTTTATTCCAATTATTATGTAAGAAAACATGTTAATAGCAAACCTTTGTGGGGTTTGCTATTTACACAAGAACAAACTGATGATACTGAGTCCAAACATTCAGGATAGAGTTTGAGGCAAATCAAAATGATGTTCCACTAGTACAAATAGTTACGGGTATAGGACACGACCGCAGTAGTTTGCGGGTTTTAATGGATTTAGCTTGTTGAATTGCTCCACGGGTAGTGATTTAATGTTTGCCTTGTGCTCGTTAGTGAGTATTTAAAGCCCCGCTTTTGTGCGGTATTTAGCATAACCGTGTAGTAGGTCCAATTTCCACCACCCCATATCATCCGTGGGTGTTGTAGAAGGTGACAGAGGAAAACTGAAATTGGAATGCAGCTGCAACACTTTCCAAATAACAACTCAAAATAACAAAAAATGTGGATTTAAGTTAAGCTGACTAGCTAAGCAATTGTGACGATATCCTCCTTATGAGGCAATCTATAAGGAGGCTGTTGTTCAGCAGTGGGCCTTGTAGGCTGTACCGGCTGTAACCATTGCAAGGAAATCTGTATTTCCGATTGATAAAATATTTGTAAACCCTTCCAGAAATGAGACGAGGCCTGTGCCTAGCTGTGGAAAAGTATATAGGCTGTCATATTACTTTATACATATGTTTATATTTAATAAATTTAATTATTTCAATACGAAGACTTAGGTCAATATTTGCTATCAAAATGCAAAGTAGGTGTTTAAAAAAACCAATTTTACGGATTTCATTGCGTTTAATTTGACTAACTGTAACTAATTAATTATTCCTAACGTTTCTGATATACAACATCAATTGTTACGGGGGCGGGAGGGGAGCTAAATTGCTTAACTTCCATGTCGTAATTTACCAGGGTCACTTTCACTTCTGAATATAATATATATTATTTATTTTTGGTTCGATCTTCGCAGAACGAACTTAACATATCTAAGATATAATTTTACTAATTATGGTATCCTAAGCGAATTGAAATACCCAGACGTCATCTTCTTTATGAAAATTTGGATGTTTTTTTTAATTTAAACAGCTTACAATCGGCAAATATTATAAAATATATTAAGATTTTTTTAAATACATCTGTACTTCATCTATAATATAGTCATTTCTATTTTGAAATAACTTCCCTTTATCGAAATCAGGTGGGTTACTTAAAAGCCACTACGACATGAGATATTTTAGTTTTTATTTTTAATGAATCGGAATGGCTCAACCGATTGTAATAAAACTTTACAAACAGATAGAGAACAATGATCCAGGCTATTTATACATATTTTATCTAATTAACTTGAGAAATTAAAAAAATTGTCTTTAATTATCTATCTATATAGAAATCTAAATGACGTCACATTAATAGAAGCCATGGTAGCTCAGGAACATATCTCAGTTAGCAAGCAACCCGGGCTCAAGCCCCGCCGGATTCAATGAAATTGTTAATCACAATTTAATTGCTGATTTACCACGTGCTCTACGGTAAAGGAAACATCGTGAGGAAACCTACCCACTTATGCATAATAATAAAACATAAACACTCACTCCTGTCTCCCATAGCGGTAGGCAGAGACTACAGACTTCTATTAGGTACGATTCTCACACACCTCTCTCGTTTCCTTTACATTCATATACATACATGCTCGTCGGTTAAGTGTTCTAATCCTAATCTGGCTCATTTTCAATACATCGCGAACTGGATAGATAAACTTTCGGCCAGAGCGTCCCTTTCTGAATCTGCCGTTATATATATATATATATATATATATATATATATATATATATATATATATATATATATATATATATATATATATATATATATTTTCAATACATCGCGAACTGGATAGATAAACTTTCGGCCAGAGCGTCCCTTTCTGAATCTGCCGTTATATATATATATATATATATATATATATATATATATATATATATATATATATATATATATATATATATATGTATATATATATATATATATATATATCTATATATATATATACACTATACCTATTTAAATGTCTTTGGCTGCGATGGAGTGGAGTAATGAAAAAGCTTTTCGAGATTGAATTAAAAAAAATTACTTCGAAAGTAGTTTAATTTACGGTATGAAACTAGGAAAAATGAGCAGGAGAAAAAAAAACAATTTTTGCAAAATAATGCTAGGTATTACTTTACTCCTATTATGACTTGAACTAATATATATTAGTTTCGTCTTGCTAGCATTAATAACTTATCCTTTATCATGAGATTATTGTAATTTTCATTGTAGTTTAATGAATATTTCCAGCTTTCCTTGTATTTTCTAAAACTGGATTGAAAAATGAATGATGGTAAATGCCTGTTTTAGCTCAGACACCTGGATCCAATATCAAGCACTAATAACTTCACTAAAAAGAATATCTGTACTACAAATATTTTTATGTAAAAATAATTTTTCCTAAATTTATATCCACAGAGTTTCGGAAGAGGAATAATTTTTAGATATCATTTCTTAACACTTTTTGAAATTGATATATTGACTTGCGCCTTATGAAGGAACCCAGGAAACCTACAAAAAATGTTTTAACGCTTAGAATTACTTCAGGTCAAATTTCTAGTAAACAGAAATACACGAAGTTTCGATAGTTCTCTTCGTATCAGCCTTAAATACAAATCTGCAAAGATTTGTATTTAAGGCTACTCAAATTAATAATAATATACTTCTTGTTGTGCATTAACCCGTTAGCTCTGACAGCGCGCGACATGTTATACTCCCGTTCACTCGGGACCTTAATGGCGGGAAAATTTGTAAGTTAGAAAATTTTTTGCTATATTGCAAATTTTGGCTGGTAATTCTAGCGGTACGAATGATGATTTTGAAAGAAAAAAGGCAGTCTTTAGACATCTAAATAAAGGAGTAAAAGAAGTAGTTGAAAGGAAAAAGCAAGAAAGAACGGATAAAAATGATAGAAGAATATCGAATAACTTCCAGGCAAATTTTAAAATGTTCTGGAAACTCGTAAGAACTGCCAGGGGATGTTCATAACAGCCTATAATGAATGCTATAAGAGATGAGAATGGCTATATTCTGAATGATGAAGTTTTGAGTTTAAAGAGATGGAAGGAATATTTTGAAAGCATGTTTATGAGTGAGGAGACAACGTATGAACTGAATGAAATAGGAACTCCGAAAGAAGAGGAAGGAGGTAGTGAGATAAGTATAGATGAAATAATGAAAGCAATGAAAAGCATGAAAGCAGGTAAGGCTGCCGGATATGATAGAGTTTCACTCGAAATGCTAAGGGCTGGAGAGAAAGTGGTGGCAGGCCTGCTGCACACCTTGTATAATTTATGCTGTTAACTGAAACGGGTACCGGGAGACTGGTGCAAAGCCGTGATAGTCCCAGTATATAAGGGAAAAGGGTCGCAGCGGGACTGTAAAAACTACCGCGGTATCAGCCTTCTTAGCATCGTAGGAAAACTGTATGCCAAGGTACTAATTGAAAGGGTCATGAAAGAAACCGATGGAAAAATTTGGGATGTGCAAGCGGGATTTAGAAAGGGAATGGGATGTACAGATCAAGTCTTCTCCATGCGCGTGATCGCGGAGAAGTTTTTGGCCAAAAACCAAAAGGTTTTTTGTGCATTCATGGACTTGGAGAAGCCTATGACAGAGTGGATAGGAATGTGCTATGGCAAACACTGAACTCATTTCGGTTGAGCGCTGGCTTGATACAGGCATTGGAATCTCTTTATAGGGACTCTAGTGCTTGTGTTAGGATCAACGGGGTCTACTCGGACTGGTTTGGCATCCATAAAGGTGTCAGATAGGGCTGTGTGGCTTCCCCGTGGTTGTTCAACCTATTTATGGACAGTTGTTTGCAAAGGAGACGGGCGAATTTGGGCCTAACGTTACACAAGTGAAATATTTATCAATATTTTTTACAGTTTTTTTGTAGTTAATTATGAAATATTAAACAGTTTTATCATGGCAAAATAAATTAAATATTTAATAAAAATATTACTGACTTCCGTTATTATCATTTTCAAACAATGCTGTCGGATGAAATAGGTTAGTTAATCGATTTTAATACAAAAATATAAAAAAAGACAATAAAAAGTGATTCAGTCTTTTCTTCTTTAAGTAAGTTTAAGAAAATTATTATTTAAATAATGGTTTCCTCGTGACACTTCAAAGTTTCAAAAAGTCGTAAATAAAATTGACTGATTATTCGGTCATTTTATTTTTTACGATTTATTTTTAATCTATATTAATGAATCGATTTCATTATCGATTATCAATGTTTTATACAGGCCAAAAAGCGGAAATGTCAACGTTAGTTAAAAAACTCAAACGTCAATTAAATCATTTGTTACGTTTGTTTGGCTCTGAGCTTTCAGTGGTAGTGAACATTTTCTGTTGTTTTTGTGTGCTGTAATAATATTCTGATCTTTAACGACTCTGGCTACGTATAAAGGATTCTGACGGTTTTTTTTTCTGATTTTACAAGAATACACGTGCAAAATGATAACTTAAATGATTTTCCCCAGCTCACACAGTGATTTAATAAAAATATCTTTAGGTATTTATCAAATTAAGTAGACTGGGTACCATTATTGAGAATATACAAGATGGGAGATTTGAAATAGAACTGTGTCGAGAAACGGACAGCAACGTACTAAGAGAACTATCAATATCTAACCATTCTAGCTGGCTATTAAGAGGTCGAATAAAATCCAGATATATACTTAAGCTCAAAAACATATGTTTTAGTTGACAGTTCTCTTAATGGTGGACAGGCCATCAAACAGTATAATTTTAATTGCTTAATAGGCAAAAAACCTCTAGGTTGCTGTTATAATGTTATGTCCATAATATGGTACCTAAGCTGGACAATGCATCAAAATAATTTAAATCCGCATGCACCACAATAATACAATTTTTAAGACAATATTTTATTTTTTTATGTTAAAGTGGACGATTAATAAATCATTAAAAGAGAAAATGTTTTCAATTCATACTCCCTCTGCTTTTTTATAATTATTTCAAACCTCGAGAATTCAGTTGGAAGGCGGCATCAGATTCTTCTATGTGTGAATGTCCTACAATACATAAAATTATGGTAAAGTCTAGTTTACAATAAAGTCTAATAATTACTTTCTAAAAGTGTAATGTGAGAGCTTGGTGTAAGCAATAACATTATTTTTATAAAAACCAATAACGTCCTATATTTTTCTCTCCCATGAAGCAGTCGTAAACATTTCAGTTTTTTTTAAATGGTATTGGTATATAAATAAAATAATGCAGTAATCGTTATTGTAACAACAGGCCCAGCTTTTTATGAACTTTCGCCCGTCTCCTTTGAAAGTTGAAGAATGCGGATTAAGAATGGGTGAGTTAACCATCAAATGCCTTTTGTACGCCGATGATCAAGTTATTCTTGCGTCGTCGGCGGCCGAGTTGCAAATGATGGTTACATTAATGAACAGATCATTAAAAGAAAGGGGTATGAAAGTGAACGCAAGTAAGACGAAAATTATGGTTTTTGAAAGAGATGAAAGTAAAACGATATGTGAAATAAGAATAGAAGGGGAGTTGATCGAGCAAGTAGATGAGTTTGTATTTTTGGTGTGCGTATTTAGCAGGGATGGGAGATATGATAAGGATATAGAACGACGAGTGAACGCAGGAAACAGAGTAAATGGGGCCCTGCACTCTATTGTGAAGAGTCAAAATGTGTCAACTTTAACGTATGGTAGTGAAAGTTGGGTATGGCAGAAGAAGCACGAGAGTAGAATAAATGCAGTAGAAATGCGGTCGTTAAGGGGTATGTTAGGGCTGAATCTGAATGACAGGGTGAAAAATTGTGTGATAAGAGAAGAGTGTGGTTTGCAAGATGATGTTGTGACCAGGATTAAGAAAGGAATGCTTCGGTGGTTTGGTCATGTGGAAAGAATAGATGAGGAAAGAGTGACAAAGAAAATTTATGTTGCAGAAGTGAATGGCAGAGTCGGAAAAGGACGTCCTAGGCGAAAATTTATCGACCAAATTGGCGATTTATTTAAAACGGGCCAAATTAGGAGTACCCTTAACCGACGAGCATGCATGCGTAGGTGTATGGATATGAAGGAGGCGAGAGAGGTGTGTCAGGATCGTGCCAAATGGAAGTCTGTAGTCTCTGCCTACCCCTCTGGGTGACAGGCGTGAGTGTTTATGTATGTATGTGAACTAGAAACCCACCTAACGGTAAGTGGCTATGTAGTCCATGGACACCTGTAGCCGACTAAAACCGTGGCAAGCCGACCGAGCCTCTAAACATTAAATAATAACTTTTGTCTTATCTTTGTTTAGTATGCTAGTATGAATAACACCTTTTTTTCGGTGGAATGAACTGACAATCTCAACCAATAATTAACTTCCTGTTTTTGACATCTTTGACCCGTCACGAACGATCCATGCAGAATCTCCTGATTGGATCCTCAGCTTCCTTGAAGCAGTTTAATTAAAATCGCTATTTGCACAGCGTACTATAGATCCTCGCATTGTTAGTTAACACCAATACCTTGTGAATGCTATTAATTACTTTTTACTCGTTCGTTGTCATCGTTGCTCCTACGCCTAATTTTTGTCCGATAATTCTTTTTATTGTTACAGAAAAAATAATGAAATAAAATGGACGACTAATAAGTGATACCACAAAGTGAACAGGGATGTGTTGACACTGAACTTATATAGGTGGAGTGCTGGGTTGATACAGGCATCAAAGTCTGTTTAAAGGAACTATAGTTAGTACTGTATATAGGTAGTACTGTTTTAGGATCAATGAGGTCTGCTCGGACTCATTTAGCATCCATAAAGGTGTCAGACAGGGCTAAGATTGAATGTCTAGTTTCCAGAAAAATGGTCTCCGATTCTGATACACTTACCATACGAAAGAGCAATGTTACATTGCTATTTTGTATGGTACATCTTGGGGTAGATTTGACAATAGCTCGTCAAAAAGTTTGTGAAAAAATATAGTAACTACTGCGGACCAAACAGTCTGAAGAGAAATGATGTTTTTGAATGTACACGTCTTGAGACAATCAATATTTTGCAGGAGATATCAGATTTTGACAAGATCAAAGGGCAAAAATAGAAGAACTACATGCTCTAAATTTGGCAAACAGGTCTGATATGATCTATACAGCACGGCATGAGATAAATGTATGATTAAAATTGTACGTAGTTAAATCTGTTGATCTTTTAGGAATGTTGCAATAATGTTATTTATCAATTTTGTTATCCTGTAGTCGCCAACTTATTCTTTCTAGGTTTCTTAAATACACATGTATTAAAGCACTATTTACAATAATTTTGTTTTGAAGCTGGACTAAAATACGCTTACACGCGTTAAAGTAACTTTTAAGGATTACTCGCTGTAATTAAGGGACAATAAATAAGTTCGCCACACTTATGTCCGTAGTACGAAAATGGCTAATTACTAATGTCTGGTTTCTATTATTGTAAAAAGTTTTGTTTTCTCTTACGATCTGTGATGCAGTGCCTAAATTGTAAAAAAGAAAATTATGAACCAAAATACCGATATAACAACATACAAACGATTAAGAGTTGTTTTAAATTTAGTCATGAGATGACGGGTGCATAGTTTTTGATAAAAACTTTTTTTTCATGTATTTCGGATATAGTAAAAATCCATATCTTCACAAAGGACAATGAACTCTCAATTGTCATTGTGTAGAATTAGAGCCGGTAGAAACCCAAACTTACTTAGGTCTTATGATATATAGTCGAACTCAACTGGAAACATCATATTGAACTGAAAATACAATACAATACAATACAATACTCTTTATTGTACACCAACAAAACATTAATAAATAATGAAAATAATGAGGGATAAACAAAAGGCGGTCTTATTGCTACATAGCAATCTCTTCCAGACAACCCAGACGAGGAAACTAATAAAAATAAAAATAAGAATAATGGGTAGGGTGCACTAAATTAGACAAAAAAATATAACTTATATACTATATAATGACAACATACTTAAGGTATATTAGTGACCATAACTAAGAGGAGAAAGAGAGAGGAGTTAAAGAGACAAATAGTGTTCCTTAATTTGTTTCTTGAACAGATTTAAAGATTGAGCACTTTTAATGGACTGGGGTAAGGAGTTCCAGAGTCTTACTCCAAGAACAGCAAAAGATTTATCATAAAATGTCGAGGAGTGTATAGGACATTGGAGCGAAAGGTTTTCTTTGGACCGTAAGAAAAAATCGTGACAAGAGCTAAGAAATTTAAAACATTCTTTCAGATAGGGAGGACTTGATACATTAAATAAGACGCAGTAGAGCGCAGAAAGTATATGAGTATTCCGACGAAGACGGATTGGGAGCCACTTGAGTTTAGTGCGGTATTCAGAGACATGGTCATATTTACGAAGCCCAAATATGAACCGTATACAGAGATTTTGGAGTAGCTCAAGTTTATTAAGTTGCTCCTCGGTGATATCAAGGTAACAAATGTCAGCATAGTCGAGGATAGGGAGTAGCAAAGATTGTGCAAGCGTAATTTTGGTGGAAATGGGTAAAAAGTAGTTAAGCCTTCGGAGTGAAGAATAAGCCGCAAACATTTTTCGGCTCACTGCATTAATTTGGGGTGTCCAAGACAGAATGGAATCCAAAAAGATACCTAAATTTTTAACTACTTCATTATATGGAATAAGAATACCATTAAATACAACGGGTTGAATTTGACATTTTTTAATTTTGGAAATAGTTCTTGAACTCCCAATAATTATAGCTTGTGATTTTGAAGGGTTAACCGTCAACCCATAAGATCGTGTCCAGTCGTGAATAAAAGCCAGATCCTTGTTGCTACATTCAACAGCTTTGGCAAGATCTTCGATGGTTGTTTGTAAATATATTTGAAGGTCATCTGCATACAAGTGGTAGAGAGAAGATATTTGGGATGTAATCGTATTAATAAAGATTGCGAATAAAAGAGGAGATAAGACACCACCTTGTGGAACGCCAGCTACGGTATCAAGCCACGAAGAAAGTCTATCTTGGACACAAATACGTTGCCGGCGCCCGTGCAAATAACTATGAAACCAGGAAATTGCAGTTGGAGATATGTTAAGAGAACGCAGAATCCCTAACAGGATATCATGATCAACAGTATTGAAGGCATTGCTGAAATCCAGCAACACCAATACTGTGACTTGATGATTTTCCATACCGTAACGAATGTCGTCGGTGATTTTTAATAACGCCGTAATCGTACTATGACCAGATCTAAAGCCAGATTGGAGAGGACTAAGGATGCTATTTCTTAAACAAAAGGAATTAATTTGTTGTTGGAAAAGGCGTTCTAAAACTTTGGAAAGGAAAGGAAGAATTGAAATAGGACGATATTCAGAAAAACTTGAAGGATTTGTTTTCTTAGGTAAAGGTATGATTTGAGCGTCCTTCCATTGGGAAGGACGGATAGGATATGGAAAAGTTTAAGATATGGGTTATAATAGGTGTTAAAAAGTCCAACAAGGGAATGATCATTTTACGACTGACGTCGTCACTTCCGACAGCGTCGGAATGGATAGAAAGTATGTTTTTCCTAACATCACAATCTGCAAATTGCCTAAACACAAATGGAGAAAAGTCAGGAGTGGGAAACGATGAAAGTTGAGTAAGTGTTGCTGATTTTGCCATATTGCTCAGGCAAGAAACGGAAGAAAAATGCTGATTAAGCAAATTTAAATCAACGTTATTTGGAATAGGACATGAACGAGTTTTCGCAACTCCAATAGACTTTAAGAAGTTCCAAATACGACATGGATCTTCGTTTTGTACTGATTTATGGATGTGGCGGCGTCGTAAATCTCTACACATCTTGTTGCATTGATTTCGCAGGAGTCTGTACTTCTCCCAAATCCTGTCATTCTTAGGATCTGACTTGTAACTCGACTTCGCACTATTCTTCCTGCAGATTAATCTTTTAAGATCTTCGGTCAACCACGGAGCTGGAGGATGACGTATTCGCACTGGGCGGACAGGAGCATGAGCGTCATAAAGTTGAACAAGAAGTGAATTAAACAATGCTACCTGTTCGTCAACATCACAGGCCTTCATTATAACGCTCCAGTCCATATTAGCAGCGTCTTTTTGAAGCTTATCCAAATCCATTTTCTCAAAATTACGCTGCAGAAGTATCCTTGATTTGGCTTTGGGTGGTCTTATTTTATAAGATAGAAACAGGAGATCATGATACGAAAAAGCATTTGCAGCACATTGACCAAAACTATCAACATGGTCAAGAGAAGAAACGATAACCAAATCAAGGAGGGATGGGATACAGTTAGGGAAAAAATGAGTTTCAGAGAGAGGAAGGATATTTAAATTGGCTGCTTCTATAAGGGACTTAAGCCGGAGAGATCGGGCATCATTCTTGAGAAGGCAAGTATTAAAGTCGCCCATTAGCACTGTATGTGTATATAACGGAGTTAACTCTTCAAGGAGGTTATCCAAAGTAGTAAAATAGTCCACTGTGGAAGAAGGACTATAAAAAACTCCGAGAAGTAATTTGTTGTGCGAAAGAAGTACTTCAACAAATAAGTATTCTGCAAATAAATAAGTATTATTCAACAAATAAATAAGTATTCTATAAAAATATTTGTATTGTGATTCCAAAGTTGCCTGCCGCCTTCATTTTTGACCTTTTACGATACAAAAAAATTTTATTAACATAATTAATTTTAATTACTAATGCCTAGTAATAATATTATACATTGCCAGATAAAAGTTTGCCGTCATGAATTACCAGGCGCTTCAATGTGTGGCGTAAGGTGACAATAGTCTGTATTGAACATCGTAAATTTAGTGGTTTAAACGCATTTAAGCGACTATAAATGTGAATATAGGTAGGAAAAGAAATTAATATTACCGAAGTGGTAAACCAAAGAGAGGATATCGCAAAAACGCCGCTCGAATGAGTTCTACGTTTTATTTTGAGGTTATATTTTTTGGAAAGTACTTTTAGTTAGGAGCTGTCTAATAGGCTGCATTTTTACTAATTTATATTAGCCAAACTGATCATTTATACGTTACAATTTTTACGTTAATCATTTATAGGCAAGTGATAAACTTTCTTCTTCTCTAATGTACAGAGTAGTGCAAGCACAGATACCGCAAACAATGCCATAGTCAATGTATTGTCCGAAAGTATGGGGTAAGCACATAATTGAGAAAATCCGACATACCACGGGTGTAACGTGATTGACCGGTCGGAGTAGTCTTGTGAGAATTTACACACACATAACTTTTATTTACAGTATAATTTTACTTTACAGAACTTATAATTTATACTAATATTATATATGATCAAACGAACTTCTCCAAGTGAAGTTCGATCAGTATTATATGAATCGCTTCATTCGAAGATATAATATTAACAACGTAGTTCCCTTATTCTACAAGGCTAAGTCGCACCTTTAAAGATTTTTACTCTACCCACATCAAAACAATTGCCCCTTCTCACTAACATCTCTCGCCGTCCGAGCGTACTGCCTCATTCTTTTAGAGATATTATTTTAGGCAAAACTTTTTATGGGTTATGGGTGGGGGGAAAATTATATCTTCGAATGAAGCGATTCATATAATACTGATCGAACTTCACTTGGAGAAGTTCGTTTGATCATATATTATATTTCATCGCTTCATTCTTCAGATATAATATTAACAACGTAGATGTTTAGAGATTAAAGTTTTGCTTATTGGGTTACTTATGTGTACTTTTAACTTTAAGAGAAAAATCATAAAAAATATCATTTATTAGTTCAATTGTAACAAAATAACGTACAATTATTCACTTGTCTGTCTTATTTAATAAATCAAATTTAATTATTTAGGAGGACAGTTCTCGCAAACTTCGTCAATAATTATGCGATGATAAAATTTTGCAAAGGTCTCTGATACTGACGACCAACCGACTGTTTTTTTTTTTGATCGTATCTAGAGAGATTCCAGCGGACCTAGCAGCCGAGGTGAAAGCATAGCGCGTGCTGTGTGCACTAAACACAGTCAAGTCCACGCCGCTCTCCGCTAACACGTTCTTAATCCAGCTAATGATAGATTGAGCAGTGGCCGCTTTGTGTGGCCGCCTGTAGGTTAGCAATAAGTACCGACAATCTGCGAGTCTGATTTTATTTGTAATCTCTTAATAATCTTTTATTTCCGTGGCTGGACAAATATTTTTAATTTTAATAAAATAAGGCAAAATTAGAAGCGGTAGCTGATGTCCCGCTGCAGATGTTTTAATTATATCAGTGATACTGATTCTAAAATCTGAACGTATCTTAATATTGTCTATCTTTATTAAAGATCATGTTTGAGCTCAGTGTGTTGTGCATAATGCCATTAATACTGCAAATTTTTTTTGTGAGTTTTTCAATTGAAAGTGTTTCATTGGGAACCCAATCTCGAATATGATTTAATATAATTTTTGGATCCCAAGTAACAGTATATTTTGAAAGGGCTGGTCTTAACTTGAATGTGCCCTTTAAGAAATTTTTTATTTGGTATTTAGAACCTAAGCAGTCTCCTAGAATTAATGATAAGGCTGACCTGTGGTTATTGAGCGAACATTGACGGTATAGAATTTGCGTAAGGATCTAAATTATTTTTATGACAAAATTGCCACCACAGCTTATACGAGACGCTATACTGAAGTATTGTATTCTTCGAAAGCGATGCCATCATCACGTGAAGAGTGGGTGATGGAGTACCTCTTCTTACTACTGAGAGCATCGCTGCACCCAGAGTAAGTTGCTTGTGCAGGTGATGAGGAGTTCTGGAAGAAGACCGTAAGAGATCTCTCTGAGGTTTGAAAAACATTATATCTGATCTGAGTACCTAAGTAATTTAAATTGGGTACCAAGGTTGGGATGGCCAATAAAGAGAGACCAAAATGCCTTCGGCTTTATCGCTTATGATTTTTTTTCAGACATTTGATTAGATTTAAGTATTTAAAGAAAAAGGTGGAAACGCATAGAAATATTTGTATCTCCAATCAATAGTGAAAGCATCTACTAATAAGGCGTCTAGATCCGGTCTCCAAGACACATAGGTCATGCATTTAACATTGGCACGAGAAGCGAAAAGATCTATATCTGGTTCCCCCAATTTTGTATGATCTCTTTATAAGCGTTATCACTTAGCTCCCATCCTGTATCTAGGTTTAGTATCCTTGATTCTTGGTCTGCTTCTACATTTTCTTTACTATTTATTTAAGATGCGTGTGGCCAAATGTTTCGCTTCTCGCACCATTACCATATTGATTGAGATAACTCGTTCAAATGGGGGAATTGGATTCCTCCCATTCGATTGATATAACTTAAAGCTATTGTATTATCTACGCGCATAATATTACAATCCGACATATACCTAAGAAAACATTTAATACCTAGAAATATGGCTAGTAATTCTAGGAAATTGATAACATGATAGTCGAGTTCATTGTATGTCCATCCTCCGCCAACACGAATATTATTACAAAAAGCACCCCAACCTGTCGCACGCTTCTGTAAATATCTCATAATTAAATTTAGTTATACTAAACGAATTTTTGGTTAAAAATACATATCTTTTTTCACTATTGTAAATCTGGTAAGATATGTTTTGAAAGTTGTATATTTTTATTATACGTCTTATATTTTTGAAGCGCAATATTTTACCGCATATTTTACCGCAGGACAAGCGGCCGTGAAAACACCTATTAAATGAGCTAAATCTTTGGTCAAACAACTAGTTAAGAAAGAGAACCTTTGTACTTATTGAGCTATATGATTTTGTTTATCTATGAGTAGACTTATAGAAAGTTCCGTGGAATCAAAAAAAAATCCCAAATATTTGCAAGATATGTGCTGGCCTAGACAGGACCTATTATAATTAATAACAAAACAACATTGTAAAAGATGCACAGTCACGTTAACGTTGTCTAAACATTCATTGTAGTCTTTACCTATACTAAGAATGTCGTCAAGATATATGACAGACTTATATCCCCTGCTTCTTAAGTTGGTTATTACCTCTTTAATTATCTTACTAAATATTCTAGGAGCAACGGACAGGCCATACGACATGGCATTTAATTCATAAACTAAATTTTCATTTTCAAATTCAAATCCTAAAAATTTGTGATGACTTAATAGACACTAGTAAGTAAGCCTCCCGTAGGTCAATGGTAGCCATGTAACCATTACCAGGTTAACTTTGAGGCCGTTCTCTAATCCTCCATTTTAAAGTGAGATTTGCAATGAACTTATTAAGGGACTTTAAATTCAGAATAAATCTTTTATCTCCGTTAGGTTTTGGCGCTAAGAAAACTGAGGATATTAACTTGTTCTTTGACCGATAACACTTTGATAATGCTTCTGTAATAAATTACTATTAGCTACAGAAATGTATTGTTTATCTTTTGATGAAAAAGTTGAATGATGTAATCTACATTGAGTAATTTATATATAAAATGGTATTGTAAATCCGTCCCGAATCCATCTTAAAATAATTTTATTTTTTGTTAATTTAAGCCAACAGTCATAAAAATATAGTAATCTTCCCGAATGTACCTGTTTTACAGCTAACTGGAGCACTGTAAGATTTGTTGGTACTCCAAGACCTCGTTTGTGGATACACCTGAGAGGGTTGATCCCTGCGGGTCCCCGATGACAACTTCCTTGGGCCCTCCCCCCCTGTTCTGTGAGCGAGAAGGGCCTCGCCAGCTTCCCTGGTAACGATTGTCTCTTGAAGACGAATTTGTTATCTGTGATGTTTGAAACCTTGTTTTTCGATGGCTTTCGACGCCTTAATCTTTTCAGGAAGCTCAATGCCAAAAAGAGTTTCATCTCTTTCACTCTCATGAATGACTTTAAGAAAACACTTGTCTAATCCAGGTGTCACCAATTTAATTCTGGTTTTGGGTCTCAGAGTGATGGAGGTTGGATAGTACGGCAAGCATCAGATAAAATTTTTATCGCTTGAACTTTATTGTTTCCGATGAGAAGTAAAGACATAGCTCTATTAACGGTAGTAATACCTAAGCCCAGTCTTTGTTTATCGACCTCTATTTTCTTGTCCCTATTTCGGGCTGCATCGGTAAGTGCCGCTGCAATCTCGGGATTTAGCGTAGGTGCTCTCAAAAGCTTGCAATTTTCGGGAATTAAGTACTATTTTAACAAGTTTTGGCTTGTTTCCTTAGTAAGACCCTTACGTAGAAGAGGAAGCCAACGGTGGGCAAGATCCTGGTGGACATTTTCACCGTATATTTGCTCATCACTATCCGTATCGTACGTACGTACGTCTAATGTAGAAATTGTTTTTTCCGCTTTATCTTCAATTGTCAACAGAGAATGCTCCTCGGAGAGAATGGATGTTACCATGATGTCATCATTTTAGGCCTTATTACTGTACTTAGTTTCGTTATTTACAACAGAAAATAAAGTGTATATTTTGGAGGTATATAACAAAAAATTGTGATAAAATTAACACAACTTTAAACTTAAAACTGACGCTTTAACATATTTGTACATGAGTATTTAAGTTTAAATAGCCTTCGTGCTAACTCTCGGCTAGCCCCCCGGCTAGGATACCTTCGTACTGACTCTCGGCCAGTCCCCAGGTAAATTTGTATTCGTGTTGATTCACGATCAACGCTAGGGTTTTTAGTCTTAACGTATATTTTTAATGATCAATCAGGCACTAGAATCGAATTACTTAACGGTAACACTTACCAAAATTTTCTTCGGCCTCAAAAGAATCGGAGTAAACAATGACTAGTTTATGTTGCTTTCGTTCTTGTTCTTCCAGTTTTTTGATTTTCTTTTGATAATAACCAATTTTGTCTGCAGCACTGCGTGTCAATATTTTACTATTCTAAGATAATTAAATAAGGTGTGCACTCTGCCTCGCACGAAAAAGGAATGAGGCAGTACGCTCGGACGGCGAGAGACGTTAGTGAGAAGGGGCAATTGTTTTGATGTGGGTAGAGTAAAAATCTTTAAAGGTGCGACTTAGCCTTGTAGAATAAGGGAACTACGTTTTTAATATTATATCTGAAGAATGAAGCGATGAAATATAATAAATGTTTATATAATATTTTTATAATATTTTTGTATGTTTGTATCGAATAACATAACATAAACACTTCCATTTGGCAAGATCCTGATATACCTCTTTCGCTACCTTTACATCCATATATCTACGAATACATGCTCGTCGGTTAAGGGTACTTCTAATGTGGCCCATTTTCAAAATATCACCAATTTGGTCGATAAACATTCTTCAAAGGCGTCCTTTCCCGACTCTACCGTTCACATCTGCCATATAAATTTGCTTTGTCACTCTTTCCTCATTCATTCTTTCTACATGACCAAACCACCGAAGCATTACTTTCTTAATCTTGGTCACAACATTATCTTCTTCGTCTCCTCATCTTGTCATCTTGTAATGAATAAAGTCCAGAATTTATAATCTACAGGAACTACCAAACTACAAATGCTCTCTTTGTTATTCATTACTCTGCATACTGGTTAATATAGCGCATAGCGCCATATTATAACGCGCTATGTCTTCATAGCACATAGCACGTGCTATGTAAGTAGTTGCCATGGCACTATTGCGCTATGGCGCGTTATCGTTACTAAGTATTATTAATTAGCGGCAAGTAGTTCTAGCAGCAGCGCTGTTGGGAGAGGACGTGTGACGCAAATTTGATCTAGTAGCACGCTATTAATCGCGCGTGACCTAATTAAGTGTTAGACGTTGTTTAGTTAGTGTATATTGTATATTTATAAGTGATCGAAGGACACAGTTGTCTGCTATAAAAGAAGTCTAACTTATGTTTTCAATTGTAAATAAAATATAGATAGAAAAGTGTATATAATAATGTATGTAAATAGTTGATTTTTATAAATACAATCAATAAACTTTTAAATACACCGTTATTTGATTTATAATTTATATTAAGGTTAAAATAACGTTAACATTACTTATAATAAAAATAATTTATTTTATTTTGTTTTAAAAAGTGCATGCCTTAAAAATAATTTTAGGATTATAGAAAGCCGTAAGCCTGAAAAGTATAAAGAAGCGTTCATTGGTTTTTCTTTACCGCTTTATTTTATTTAAGTCTAAAATACGACTTATTACGAAATAATGTTCTTATATAGTACGTGGACTATCCAATGAACGATATGTAATGTAACGTGCTACGAGATATAGCGCGCTGCAATACTTAACGCGCTTGCCGGCCTCCTAAACGCTTTCATATAAATAGCGCGCTATAACATAGCGTATTTAATAGCGCGCTGGAAATTAATAGCTTATAGTCTGTTGCGTGCTATTGATTTATGTCGTTTTGAACAACTTTACGTCGTACGGCTAACGCACGTGATATTCGATAGACAGCGCGCGGTTTTCCGCGAAACGAGCAAGATCAATCGTTTCGTATTAGGCCTTAATTGATGAATAAACGTATATTACTATATAATAAACGTAATTGTACGCTGTGCAAATAGCGATTTTAATTAAACTGCTTCAAGGAAGCTGGGAATCCACTCAGGAGATTCTGTATGGATCGTTCGTGGCCGGTCAAAGATGTCAAAAACAGAAAGTTAATTATTGGTTGAGATTGTCAGTTCATTCCACCGAAAAAAAGGTGTTATTCATACTAGCATACTAAACGAAGATCAGACAAAAGTTATTATTTCACGTTTATTGGCTCGGTCGGCTTGCCACGGTTTTAGTCGGCTACAGGTGTCCATGGACTACGTAGCCACTTACCGTTAGGTTGGTTTCTCGTTCGTCTATCTCTTCAACTTTAATTAGTAAAGACAGTTCTACTATGTACGTTAAGATGGCTTAATTAACCCATCATGTGAAGGTGGTAGTTAAACTCTATAGTCTAACGCTCTTTGTTTTGATTTTTTTTTATAGAAGAGGGGGCAAACGAGCATGCGGCTCACCTGATATTAAGTTCCTGCCGCCGCCCATGATCAACCGGAGGATGAGGGGAATTGCACGTGCGTTGCCGGGCTTTTAGAAAGGAGTACGCTCATTTCTTGAAGGTCCCCCGGTCGTATCGGTCCGGAAAATTTGCCGATGGTAAACTATTCCACAGAGAGGTAGGACGCGGAAGAAAACTCCTTGTGAAACGTACAGTGGTGGACCGTCAAGCATCCAGATGGTGTGGATGGTATCGGGACGTTTGCTGCGTAGTGTGTTCACGAAATTTGACGGCTGGGATTAATCCAAACAATTTCTCAGAGCATTACCCATGGTATATGCGAAGGAAAATGCAAAGATATGCAACATCTCTTCGTAGCGCCAGTGAATCGAGCTCCTCGGAAAGCAATCGGTCGTCGACGATTCGAGCCGCTCTACGATGGATGCGGTCAAGTGGAAGAAGCTGGTACTGGGGGCCCCAGCCCAGAGATGGGAACAGTATTCCATGTGCGGCCGAACCTGCGCCTTGTAACGTTGCAGGCGGTGTGCCTGCATGAAATACTGTCCTGCACTACTGAGCACATCAAGCTTTTTAGAAGCCAATTTGGCCATCTCTTCCAAGTGACCACGAAACTGCACGGAAGATATGACAAAGGGGTTCTTTTTAGCGTTTAACGCGCAAACTTGTGTCTTCTGGGGGTTAAACTGGACTAGATTTAGTCGCCCCCAATCCGAGACTCTGTGCAGCAAAGACTCGACTTCAGACACAAGTTTGTCTGATGGTGTTTGTTTGTGTGTTTGAGTGGTTGTGTGTATCTATGTTCATTATTACGTCGTGTAACAGAAACAGAAACTAACTTTTTTATTGACTATAGATTATAGATAATACTTATTCGAAGGTCACTTTTGAAATTTATCGCTGGTTCGGAAAAAACCTTTGTCCTGGGAAGAACCAGCCAGAAATCCAGCGGGACTTTTTTAAACTGAAATTTACAATACAGTGTCTTGAAAAAAGAATTAATAAAAAAGATTTAGAAACAGCATGATAGCGATCACTTATTTCAAAATTGACGGGTGAAGTTTTGGCGTTGACAGAAAATGTACTCAAAATGATGAATTCTTTAATAGGTTGGAGATGAGAAACAAGAGCATTGTCAGTGTGAGAGAATAGGCTTTGTGTCCATTAAGAGACCTGCCTAGCATGGTGGCATGGTCTTTCGATACTACGAAACTAAAATTATCTTACCTACCCGTAAACCCTTTAGTAATAGTCATCTACGAAACCTCATTTGGGTTAATAAAAGTTTATTAACACAAGTAATAAAAATTATGTCGCATCTGAAGCTGGAAGCTTCAGGAAGCGGATACTAGGAACAAATATCACACGAGGGTAGCCGAAAAGCTTGACACCATCGATGGCAGGAAAGAATGTGTGGAGATAACATGGCAGAACCGTATGGATGGAATGGTAAGTGCAGCGGAAGAAGTATGTGGAACGACAAAAAGAGGTAGTAGTAAAAGAAGAGATGCATGGTGGAATGATGAAGTGAGAGAAGCTGTAGAAAAGAAGAAAAAAGCATGGTTAGACTACTTGGCCTCTAGTAACGATAAGCATATGAGAGAGAAGATGAAAGAAAGATATAAGCTGCAGAAAGTTCATGCGAAAACATTGATTGAGGAAGTACGTGAAAGGTGTAGAATAGAAGCGGAGGAGAGGTTGTCGCACAACTTTAAGGAAAACTCCAAACTCTTCTGGAATCAGTTAGAAGGTCCCGGAGTGGTGCGACAGCCTTAAGAATGAACAAAGTGCTTTCGAGAACCAATGACGTCCTCTCAGAAAAATCGGACGTCATGCAGCGATGGAGTGAATTTTATAGAGAAATGTATGCGTGTCATGACCTTAGTGAAGGATCGGGGGGTGACGCCGTGACTGGCACGCCAGACACGGATCTCGATGACAATGAGGTCATCAGCATAAAATAGATTGAACGTGCGATTCGAAGTTTGAAATGTGGTAAGGCTGCGGGACTAGACAGAGTTACTGCTGAAATGGTCAAGTACGTTGGGCCTCGCGTCTGGGACAGCTTTCGTCTGCTGTGCAATTTGTGCTGGCGGACGGGAGATGTCCCGGATGATTGGCGATCCGCGGCGGTCATTGTGCCTTTATATAAAGGTAAAGGCTCACATTTTGACTGCGGGTGCTATTGGGCAGTCAGCTTGACCAGTTTAGCAAGTAAAGTTTACTCGAAGTTTTGACACGTAGGATGCAAGAGAAATCGGAAAGATTCTTATGGGAGGCACAATGCGGATTTAGACCTGGAAGAGGATGCACGGATCAAATGTTTTCTCTCCGCATGATCACGGAAAAGCTTCTGAGTGTTAACCAGAAGATTTTCTGTGCTTCTCTTTTTTGATTGATTTTCTGTGGATCTGGAGAAAGCTTTTGATAAGGTTATAAGGAAGAAAATGTGGGAACTGTTGCCGGGATATGGTGTGGATGGTCGATTGTTAAGGGCTGTGCAGTCACTTTACTATGACTGTAAAGCCTGTGTGCGGGTAGGGCATGACCTGTTACCCATGTTTAGCGTCCAAGCGGGCGTAAAATAGGGTTGTGTCGTGTCTTCCTGGCTGTTCATACTGTATCTCGACAGCTGTTTACAGAAGCTGAAAAATAGCTGTTTGGGTGTGAAATTGGGTGACATTAAATTTAATTGTCTGCTGTATGCTGATGATGCAGTGCTTATTGCTCCATCAGAAGCAGAACTACAGGCATTAGTCACGTGTATGAAAGAGGAATGTGAAATTAAAGGTCTAAAAACGGTGCATGCGGTATTAAATTCTCTTGATGCCTTGCCCAGCTTAGGTACCATATTATGGACATTACATGACGACAGCAACCTACAGTTCTTTTTCTTACCAAGCAATTACAATAATACCGTTTGATGGCCTCTCTACCATTATGATAACTGTCAACTAAAATATATGTAAAATATGTTTTTGAGCTTAAGTATGTCTCGATTTTATTCGACCACTTAATAACCAGCTAGAACGGTAAGATATTGACAGTTCTCTTAGTAGGTTGCCAACCGTTTCTCGACACACTTCTATTTCATATCGCCCATCTTGTCGTAAGTGTTCTCCATAATGGGACCTAGCTTACTCAATTTGATAAATACCTAAAGATATTTTTATTAAATCTCTATGTGTGAGCTGGGGAAAATCAATTAAGTTATCATTTTGTACATGTATTCTTGTAAAATTAGAAAAGAAACCGTCAGAATCCTTTACACGTAGCCAGAGTCGTTAAAGATCGGAATATTATTGCAGCACACAAAAACAACAGCTACCTACTACCACCACTACCACCGTAAGGTCAGAGCCAAACAAACGTAACAAATGATTTGATTGAAGCTTGAGTTTTTGAACTAACGTTGACGTTTCCACTTTGTGGCCTGTATAAAACATTGATAATCGACTGTGAAATCGATTTATTAATCGGTTCAGTCAATTTATTTTACGACTTTTTGGAAACCCTGAAGTGTCACGAGGAAACCATTATTTCAATAATTAATTTCTTAATTTTTTTTTTTTTTTATAGAAGAGGGGGTAAACGAGCATGCGGCTCACCTGATGTTAAGTGACTACCGCCGCCCATGATCAACCGCAACACCAGGAGAATTGCGGGTGCGTTGCCGGCCCTTTAGAAAGGAGTAAGCTCTTTTCTTGAAGGTCCCCAGGTCGTATCGGTCCGGAAAAATCGCCGGTGATAAACTATTCCACAGAGAGGTTGTACGTGGAAGAAAACTCCTTGTGAAACGTACAGTGATGGACCGCCAAGCATCCAGATGGTGTGGATGGTATCGGGACGTTTGCCGTGTCGTGCGTTCACGAAATTTGGCGGCTGGGATTAATCCGAACAATTCCTCAGAGCACTCCCCGTGATAGATGCGATAAAATACGCAAAGAGATGCAACATCTCTTCGCAACGCCAGTGAATCGAGCCGATCGGAAAGCACTCGGTCGTCGACGATTCGAGCCGCTCTGCGCTGGATGCAGTCAAGTGGAAAGAGCTGGTACTGGGGAGCCCCAGCCCAGAGATGGGAACAGTATTCCATGTGCGGCCGAACCTGCGCCTTGTAAAGTTGCAGGCGGTGTGCCGGCATGAAGTACTGTCCCGCTCTGCTGAGCACGCCAAGCTTTTTAGAGGCCAATTTGGCCTTTCCTTCCAAGTGACCACGAAACTGCACGTCACTCGATATGTCGACGCCGAGGATTCCGATACTGGCTGAGGCAACAAGGGGAGTGCCTTGAAACTGAGGGGATACGACAAAGGGGTTCTTTTTAGCGGTTAACGCGCAAACTTGTGTCTTCTGGGGGTTAAACTGGACTAGATTTAGTCGTCCCCAATCCGAGACTCTGTTCAGCAAAGACTCGACTTCAGACACAAATTTGTCCCGGCACTCGGAGACGTTTTCCCGAGAAATATTGGCTCGGCCGGTGTAAAGAGCATCACCAGTGCTGTCATCTGCATAGCAATGAATGTTACGGGTATGCAACATATCATTGATATGCAGAAGAAACAGCGTTGGCGATAGCACGCAGCCCTGTGGAACACCAGCATTAATAGGCTTGCAATCGGAGCTTGCACCGTCTACTACGACCTTGATGCTCCGATCTGCAAGAAAGCTGGTGATCCAACCGCACAATTTCTCGGGAAGCCCATAGGAAGGGAGCTTCGAAAGAAGCGCTTTGTGCCAAACCCGATCGAAGGCCTTCGCAATGTCCAAACCAACAGCCAATGCCTCCCCCTTGAACTCTACTGCCTCCGCCCATCTGTGAGTGAGGTAGACCAGAAGATCACCAGCTGACCGACCACGGCGAATACCGTATTGGCGGTCACTAATCAGCTGGTGATCCTCAAGGTACCTCATGAGCTGGCAGTTTACAATGGACTCCATTGTTTTGGAGAACAAGGAGGTGATGGCGATTGGCCGGTAGTTGGACGGGTCTGAGCGGTCGCCTTTTTTAGGGATCGGGTGGACGAAAGCCGTCTTCCATGATTTTGGGAATACGCCAAGGGAGTAGGAGTACCGGAAAAGACGCGTTAAAACCGGTGCCAACTCTGGAGCACACGTCCTCAGCACAATTGGGGGGATTCCGTCAGGCCCACTCGACTTGTGGATGTCCAGGGAGAGGAGTGCTTTGCAAACCGAGCGCTGTGTGAACTGCACTTCCGGCATGGAGCACTCACACCGCGGGATGGTCGGCGGCGTACTCCCCCCGTCATCGAGAGTCGAGTTAGACGCAAAGAAGGAGCCTAGAAGATCGGCTTTCTCCTTTGCAGTATGGGCCAGTGAGTCGTCCTCCCTGTGCAGAGATGGAAGAGATGGCTGACTGAAATTCCCCTAGACAGCCTTGGCGAGAGACCAGAATGCACGGGTTCCAGAAGGAAGGCGAACTAGTTTCTCGCCAATTCTGCCTATGTGCTCTGACTTTGCCTTGGCAATGACTCTTTTGAAGGACCTAGAGGCGGAATTATACTTCTTTTTTAGAGCGCTGGTGTTTACATCCCGGGACGCTGATGCATCAACCCAGGCTTGGTAGCACTCCTGCTTATAGCATGATGCTATTTTACAGGAGCGACCAAACCATGGCTGAGATTTGCCTCCAATGGGCACCACAGAGGAAGGAATAAAAAGTTCCATACCCTGAAGTACCACATCAGTAACAGAATCCGCAACAACGTTGGGTTCATCTGGCGAGAAGCAAACCCGCCCCCAAGGGTAGGATGCAAAGAAAGACCGCATCCCATCCCAATCGGCTGACCTATAGTGCCAAACACGGCGGCAGCCTGCAGAATGCAACCGCGATTTCAGCGTGAGTGGCACAACACTCCGGATCAGACAATGGTCCGAGGAGCCTAAAGGGGCGTCGACGGAAATCTGATATCCGTCCGGGTGAGAGGTCAGCAGAAGGTCCAACAGGGAAGGTGCATGATCCTCCACATCTGGAATCCGCGTAGGCGAAGTAACCAGTTGTGTCAGACCATATGCCAAGGCAAAATCATGAACAGATCTCCCCGCATGATCGATTAAACGTGAACCGAGCCATTCGGCGTGATGGGCGTTAAAGTCGCCGAGGATCACGATCTCTGCGGAGGGGATCTGTTGTAGCAACGAATCTGCAGCCATTTGGACGTGGTCGAAGAGTCGGTCTGTTTCGGCATTACCGCTGTGGGACCTATAGAGGCACCCGTAGGCGCGCGGATGGTCGTCGCTGTCTACGCGTAGCCAAAGGATGGACAGGTCCGAACCTTCAAGTCTACCGAGGCGTCGCGAACAGATGTCCTCTCTGACGTAAACGCAAACTCCAGCCCGAGGCACAAAGGAGTGTTCCAGTTTGTACCCCGGGTAGGAGAGATACGAAACATCAGCCGGAGAGGACACCTGCGTCTCGGTCAGAAAGAGCAGAGCCGGCCTCGCCGTCTCGAGATGGTAGTGGACGGCGTTTAGGTTAGAGTGAAGTCCCCTGATATTGCAGAAATTCACGGACAGCGTGGCAGGGCTCGCCTTGGTCTTGTTGCTCCGTTTGCCCCGAGCAGTTGTAGTCTTGAGCGGAATTTCGCCCCCCCCAGAATACGCGGGGCAGCCTGAGCACCCACGCTCAGAAGTGGAGAAACATGGTCGTGGATGCTCAGCGAGGGATTCTCCAGGGGTGCTGGTACCCTCCTGGGGTAGTCTATCTTTATTTAATTCCGCTACCATGTTGATGGGGGGGGGGGGGATTTGGGCCTCCGGCCACCTGCACTCACCAGACGCAACGCGGAAGCAGAACTTCCACTTCACGCCGGTATTCTGTGAGGTCGTGGTACCACCCCGGTTTGAGCCGGCCCATACGTGCAACAGCAAAGCTGCCGCGTGGCTCTACCACTGTTACCTAAAGAAGAAAACACTGAATTACTTTTTATTCTTCTTTTTTCTTTTTTCGTATTAAAATCAATTATTTGTTAATAACTAACCTATTTCATCCGGCAGCATTGTTTAAAAATGAAAACAACGGAAGTCAGTATTATTTTTATTTAATATTTAATTTCTTTTCCCATGATAAAACCGCTTAATATTTCATTAATAACTACAAAAAAACTGTAAAAAAATATTGATAAATATTTCACTTGTGTAACGGTTAGGCCCAAATTCGCCCGTCTCCTTTTGTATGTTTTCTATTGTAATTGACCACCGAGGGATAGCGGTATTGGAGGTAATCGGTATTTGTCGTATAATTGCGGTACTCGTCCATAGAGTATAGTAAGCGGAGGCTATGGCATATACATGGCCCTCAAGGGCGAAAACGCATTTATAGCCTAATGTTCACCATGGGCAAAAACGCATTTATAACCTTTGCTTGAATTTTCCTGCAGGTGTCATGGACTGCAGTAGCCTCTTAGCTTTTTTATATAGAATAGGGTGACAAACGCGCACACAGTCCACCTGATGGTAAGTGGTTGCTGCGGCCCATAGACATCTACATCTATCCTCGACCACTAATTAAAATGCAGATGCCTCATTTTTAGTAAAAAGGGTATCTGGTCCAATTCCCAAGCAATAGGTAGTAGTAGGTAGAAGCATCCAATTACGATCAGGTGGACTTGTCAACCATATTTTATAAAAAAATAGTGTCGCTTCCAAGCATCAAGTAACTTACACATATAAATAAAATTGAAGTGAATGTTTGTAATGTTGAAACAACTGGCTAATATCAAGCTCAAAGACTTACCAGCATTCTGTTATGGCATAAGTAATCAAACCCTCTCAAAAATGAGAGGAAACCTGTGCCCAGAAGTAGGCCGTATATAGGCTGTAACTTTTTAGTCATTAGTAGAAATTTTGTCTGACTTTTTTCTGTCTATCCGGGTTTATCTTCGGAATGATCAGTCAGATCAGATCAGGATTGTGATGAAACCTTAGGTATAGTTAGAGAATTATACATTTTATCCAAAAAACTTTTTTACGGAAAAATTTGTAACATAAATGATCTTAGATTATCTTAAATCTAAATAACGCCACATTAATTTATCCCGGCGGAGCCTTATCGAATAGCTAGTTTATAATACAATGACTGCTAACGGTTCTAGGTTAGAACATGCTTCTCTGCCTAGCAATTTGAATGTTTACCTGTGTCTATCACCTGTGTATCTATTTCAGCTGCTACGTAGCATTTCCTTACATTGCTGTATTCTGGTCCAAAGGGTATAAAAAGCCGGATTTATTACATGCAGTGGGGTATTTCATCTTAGTCATCAGAGACAACAACGCGTCTTTGTGAATTTTTTGTATGAAGTCCGCTGCAAGTGTCCAACGACTGTATTGTCACTTACCATCATCTGGATTGTAATTTCGTTTGACACTTCAGTTTTATAAAATAATATCTTGAAATAAACACAAATTCTACTTTTTCATCAAAAACAATAAAAACCACATGTCAAAAAATCTTTATTTCATTAAATTAGTCTAAAAATATAAGTTCGCTATGTTTGTAAATTCTTTTGAAGGTTTAAGCTAAGTAAATTCCTTGTGTTAGTCAACTCTGCTTTTCCATATACAGTTTTACATGATACATTTTAGACTACAATTTAAATAAGATAATAATTCAAAAAGAAGTATGTAAGTGTGAGTGCGTAAACTAATGTTTTATTTTGATTAAAACTACTTTTACGGATTTTATCACGATGATTTATTTTATTTTCAATACCCGACACTTCGGGTATTAAAAAGCTAAAGGTACTAAAGGTCCCCGTGACCATGGGTGCTGCAAAGCACCCGAAATGTCGGGTATTAAAAATAAAATAAATAAACGCGATAAAATCCGTAAAAGTAGTTTTAATCAATGTGTAGTGTTCGCATAAGTATAAAAAATCATGTTTTATTTTTAAAAGATTCATCCCTTTGCATATATTTATGTTTAAAAAGAGGTAAATTTATTTTTTGTCTATTGTATATCCTCATGGGAAGGAGCAGCTAAAACTACATTACTACGACCGAAACGTGTTTTAACGCCGTCCTAACTCTTACATCAATCCTGCAATGTCCTCGCAGTGCGCCAATCATTCGTTATATTAAATTACTAATACAACATTCTGAACTTCTTTCTTGCCCAACAGAAGAGAGGTCGCTGATACAAGACAAAAAGATCAATTCAAACTTACATTAGAATAAAACATTCTTACATAGATAGAGTTTTACATTCCTTGGCCCATTTCTGCAAAATCAAGTCAACGCAATTTTGTACATGTATGTATGAAAAGTCCAGTTCTGAACGAAGGCCTCCCTCATAAGGAAGATATTTGCTATAATTGCCACGCTTCGCAACTATAACAAATATCTCCCACAACAAGCAAGTTCAACACAACAATTCCCACATCCACAAAAATCCCAGAATAATCAATTCGGGAACCGAATTTTTTTATTCAAATGTTATCAGGAATATGAACGTGTTGTGGCGGTGCAAGAATTTCCCCTATCCTCTATGGAGTAAGAGGTGCCAGAGGGAAACAAACCAAGTGATGTGCAGCGGCGAATCAAACTATTTTGTTGTAATTTTGGCAAATTACAACAAAACAGTTAAAGCTTAGGTTTTCAATTCGCACGCCAAGCGTGACCACTGCGGAAAATTTTAATCCCGCAAATAAACGACCTAAATATAAAGGAAACCTACGTTCTGTAGTAGACCTTTTGAATACGCTCTAACGGCAATAGTATCAGAAAGATGCTGCTGCCCATCCTTTGTTTCAGTTTCCTTTTGTCGTCTCTTACAACACCTACGGGATGATGTGGGGTAACCAATATTCTTAAACTACACTACACTGGGGTATTATTCTATCTGAACTACACGCGGAGTTCAGATAGAATAATACCCCAGGGGAGCCTAGCTAGTCTACACCTAGTGGCCTATAACTACTAGGGCTACACCCCTGTTGAGGTAGAATCCCTCGCTGAGCATCCACATTCAAGCTACCCTACTCTTCTTGGGCGTGGATGCTCAGGCTACCACGCGTATTTTTGAGGGGACGGAATTGCTGAAGCAAATTCGGAGCACATCAGCAGAATTGGCGAGACACTAGTTCGACTTTCTTCGGGAACACGTGCATTCTGGTCCATCGTCAAGGCTGTCCAAGGGAACTTCAACCATCTCTCTTATCTATGCACAGGGAGATTGACTCACTGATTCATGGCGCAAAGGATAAAGCCGATCTGCTGGGCTCTTTATTTGCGTTCAACTCGACTCTTTATGACTGGGGGATCACACCACCGACCATTCCGCGGTGTGCTCCATGCAGGACGTGGTGTTTACCCAGCGCTTGGTGCACAGAGCACTTCTCTTCCTGGACGTCAACAAGTCGAGTGGGCCTGATGGCATCCCTACTTTTGTTCTGAAGACGTGTGTTCCGGTGTTAGCACTGATTTTAACGCGTCTTTTCCGGTACTCTTTTGCCCTTGGCGTAGTCCCGAACTCATTTAAGACAGCTTTAGTGCAACCGATCGATAAAGACTGGCGACCGCTTAGAATTTAGATCATTCCAACTACAAGCCTACCGCTTTCACCGCTTTGTTCTCCAAAATAATAGAATTAATTATTAACTGCCAACTCATGAGTTACTTACTTGACGATTACTAGCTGATAAGTGACCTCTAGTACGGTTCCCGTCGGGGTCGCTCAGCTTGTGATCTTCTAGGTTACCAAACTCATAGATAGGCGGAGGCAGTAGGATCCACGTTTGCCGTTAGTTTGGACATAGCGAAGGCCTTCCATCGGGTTTGGCACAAGGCGCTTCTTTCGTATGGGCTTCCCGAGAAACAGTGCAAATGTATTACCACATTTCTTGCAGATTGGTTTATTAAAGGTAGCCATGGTTAACTATGACATTGGGACGCCGAACTCCCCAGTACCCCCCGAGACTATGGGTGCTGTAAAATACACGAAACGTGGGGAATATAAAAAAAAGTTAATATACAGGATAAAATCCGTAAAAACTAGTTTTATTCAAATGTTGTGTTCGCTTTAATACAAGAAACCATAAATAATTGGTTGCCATATTTTAATAAATGAACTCTTGAAGGGCTGTAATAATGATGACGATGATGGTCGCGGGTTGAAATCCCGCACAGCTACAAGTGTTTGCATAATATGGAACACCTCCTTCAAAAATTAAAATGGAGAAGAGCAGATAATTGTCGAAGCATCAGAACGGGAACACCAATTCTGGAAATCCCATATCACCGAACTGCCCCGTTTCGTGGCAGTTATAGATACATGGCCACTAAATGCTGGAAAATGGTGTTAAAGCTCAACTAAAAAACACCTTTTAGAATTACAAAAATCATGATTTTACGTGTAGTGGTAGGTTATTCCATAAGTACCATTTAACAAATATATATGGATAATTAATGTGTATATAGTACAATGTAAAATGTAATATATTTTTATGTGCACGTGTATGTATATGTATTTTTTACTTATATTTATCTTTAAAAATTTATACTTTGAGTGAATGGTTGATTTTTTTAATATAATGTTAGCACCGATAATGACTGTTGAATTAATACTATTCAGGGCTCCGCTGAAAATCAGCGCTGCTGCAGTACCTGTGGTTATCATATTATTCTGAGACGGAATCCTTTTTGGCATCACATCACTCACTCTTGCCGAGACTTATTTTTAATTATGTTTACCATCTTGTACCTTGTGTGTTTTTATGTTCTTATTTACTTTTAAATGTATATTTTGTGAGTGTTTTGATGCTAATAACACCTATGTCTATGTCTATATAAAACACCACCACGATACGAGAGAAATGCAATAATAATAAGAAGAATGCAATAATATAATAAGAAAACTTACTCGGGTTAACTGTATCGACTCCTGAATATGCTCGTAAGAATTTAGTTTATTATATACATTTACTCATGAATTACACGTTATCTGAAACTTAATATTATTTTAGCATTGGCTCGCTCTAACTTCTACGTCAAATTCCAGGCACGTAGATTTTGGGCAAAATTGTTTTCATTCAACGGTCAGTTGTTAGAGATGTTATGATTTTATTAAAACTCGGACGAGTGGAATAATAACCTTAAACTTTTGAAATAATTTTAAAGTTTAAGCTAAATACAGATTTAATGTTTAATTTCCTATTAAAACATTTTGAAGTGAAACTTTTTACCGACGTAGTTGTGAAATTAGAAAATCATTTTTGGGCCCACTAGAAATTTTAACGACCCTCAATATTATTACAAAAAAAAGGTAATACTCAGTAAAATTTATTTCTACTTTACTCTGTCCTCCTAAGGCCCAAAGTCCTTTTTAAAGGAATAAATAATATATGTGTTCAGCCCCAGCATCAAATATGATTACTTCTTCATGCAGGCCCAAGTCCTTTAAAAAGGTTTAATTTTAAAATCACGTTTTTCGAATTCAAATGGATCGCCAAATAAATATTTGACATTTAAAACGAACCTGGAAGACCTATTTAATCTGTTACCGGAAGTCGTAATTATTGGTTTAAAAATTGACCTTGTGACGCCATTTCTTTTTCGACACGATGGCTGACTTTAGGAGACAGGCTGAGTAAATCTTTCTTTATCCTTGTGATCAGTCATATCAGCACGGTTTCGTATACAAAAATTTGTGTAGCTATATGTTTTCCGCAATTATATTAAATACTTTTTTCGTTTTACTAACGAAAATGATGCATTTAATTAAACCAAACTTTTTGATACTTTAAGAAGTACCGCGGGCTTTTATACCAAAAAACTCGTATTATTTTAGAACTATACAAAGGTGTGTGGGTTATTATGTTTACATAAGATGAAGTGCACGTTAAGTTAATGAGTTAAACTAAAATACTTTTTTTGAAAATTTATTTAGGTATGTACCAAATATTAATGTTGTTTCTATTCTATATTTAATTAACAAAAAAAGATAACTTTTTTTCAGGAGTAAATGAACAACAAATAGTTGATTTACTTGTTTCTGAATTTGACGATGAAGCAGCTGATATCAATGAAATTGATGATGGGCTGATGGCAGGCATTTTACACTGGCAGTGTGTTATCACGACATAAAGATTTGTCAGTTTCAGGGTCCTCGAGTGTCAAGAGATCGGTGTTGGAATCAAGTGATTCAAATTCTCAGTCCGAACTTTCTGACAAAGATATGACTCCCACACCTTCATTACAAAGAAAAGGATGAGATCGTGTCGTGCAACAACGTGGAGCCATGCGACGTTCACGCCGAATTACATCGCGAAAGGTAACCAATAATAGGAACGTGCCAGCGTCATCTTCATCTGATGTGAGACATTGTGAGTGGTCAATGAAGAATTTTAATCCGCGTTATTTCGCGTATAGACGCCTCATATCTACCGATTGAGGCAGATTTATTTACCGATGAATTTGATTACTTTAAGCTCTATATCGATGACGAAATAATGAAGCTAATAGTATTGAAAACTAATCAAACTTTCTTATCAAAATACAGCAAGTGCCTTGGTCTCACTACCAATGAATTGCATATATCTATATATTGGCATAACTTTAGCAATGTTATGCATTCAGTATCTTCTTCTTGTGAAGAGTATTCCTGTTTAAATTTGTAATAAATGTTGATTTTTGTTGTTTGTTGATGTTGGACAAATTCACTCAATTCACTTGAGTGAAAGAAAACGGGGATCGAGTCGCATCACTATTGTAAGAATAAAGTCTATGATTATATTTCATCGCTTCATTCTTCAGATATAATATTAACAACGTAGTTCCCTTATTCTACAAGGCTAAGTCGCACCTTTAAAGATTTTTACTCTACCCACATCAAAACAATTGCCCCTTCCCACTAACGTCTCTCGCCGTCCGAGCGTACTGCCTCTCCTTTTTCGTGCGAGGCAGAGTGCACACCTTATTTAATTATCTTAGAATAGTAAAATATTGACACGCAGTGCTGCAGAAAAAATTGGTTATTATCAAAAGAAAATCAAAAAACTGGAAGAACAAGAACGAAAGCAACATAAACTAGTCATTGTTTACTCCGATTCTTTTGAGGCCGAAGAAAATTTTGGTAAGTGTTACCGTTAAGTAATTCGATTCTAGTGCCTGAGTGAACATTAAAAATATACGTTAAGACTAAAAACCCTAGCGTTGATCGTGAATCAACACGAATACAAATTTACCTGGGGACTGGCCGAGAGTCAGTACGAAGGTATCCTAACCGGGGGGCTAGCCGAGAGTTAGCACGAAGGTTATTTAAACTTAAATACTCATGTACAAATATGTTAAAGCGTCAGTTTTAGGTTTAAAGTTGTGTTAATTTTATCACAATTTTTTGTTATATACCTCCGAAGTATACACTTTATTTCCTGTTGTAAATAACGAAACTAAGGACAGTAATAAGGTCGTAAATGATGACACCATGGTAACACCCATTCTCTCCGAGGAGCATTCTCTGTTGACAATTGAAGATAAAGCGGAAGAAACAATTTCTACATTAGACGTACGTACGAACGATACGGATAGTGATGAGCAAATATACGGTGAAAATGTCCACCAGGATCTTGCCCACCGTTGGCTTCCTCTTCTACGTAAGGGTCTTACTAAGGAAACAAGCCAAAACTTGTTAAAATAGTACTTAATTCCCGAAAATTGCAAGCTTTTGAGAGCACCTACGCTAAATCCCGAGATTGCAGCGGCACTTACCGATGCAGCCCCAAATAGGGACAAGAAAATAGAGGTCGATCAACAAAGACTGGGCTTAGGTATTACTACCGTTAGTAGAGCTATATCTTTACTTCTCATCGGAAACAATAAAGTTCAAGCGATAAAAATTTTATCTGATGCTTACCGTACATTATCCAACCTCCATCACTCTGAGACCCAAAACCAGAATTAAATTGGTGACACCCGGATTAGACAAGTGTTTTCTTAAAGTCATTCATGAGAGTGAAAGAGATGAAACTCTTTTTGGCATTGAGCTTCCTGAAAAGATTAAGGCGTCAAAAGCCATCGAAAAACAAGCTTTCAAACATCACAGATAACAAATTCGTCTTCAAGAGACAATCGTTACCAGGGAAGCTGGCGAGGCCCTTCTCGCTCACAGAACAAGGGGGGGGGAGGTCCCAAGGTCCCAAGGAAGTTATCATCGGGGACCCGCAGGGATCAACCCTCTCAGGTGTATCCACAAACGAGGTCTTGGAGTAACAACAAATCTTACCGTGCTCCAGTTCAGCTGTAAAACAGGTACATTCGGGAAGATTACAATATTTTTACGACTGTTGGCTTAAATTAACAAAAAATAAAATTATTTTAAGATGGATTCGAGACGGATTTGCAATACCATTTAATATACAAACTACTCAATGTAGATTACATCATTTAACTTTGTCATCAAAAGAGAAATAATACATTTCTGTAGCTATTAGTAATTTATTACACTTAGGAGCATTATCAGTGTTATCGGTCAAAGAACAAGTTCATATCCTCAGTTTTCTTAGCGCCAAAACCTAACGGAGATAAAAGATTTATTCTGAATTTAAAGTCCCTTAATAAGTTCATTGCAAATCTCACTTTAAAATGGAGGATTAGAGAACGGCCTCAAAGTTAATACCTCGTAATGGTAACATGACTACCATTGACCTACGGGAGGTTTACTTATTAGTGTCTATAAAGTCGAGTCATCACAAATTTTTAAGATTTGATTTAGTTAAAACCCTGTATGAATTAAATGCCACGCCGTATGGCCTGTCCGTTGCTCCTAGAATATTTAGTAAGATAATTAAAGAGGTAATAACCAACTTAAGAAGCAGGGGATATGAGTCTGTCATATATCATGACATTCTTAGTGTAGATAAAGACTGCAATGAATGTTTAGACAACGTTAACGTGACTGTGCATCTTTTACAATGTTGTTTTGTTATTAATTATAATAGGTCCTGTCTAGGCCAGCATATATCTTGCAAATATTTGGGATTTATTTTTGATTCCACGGAACTTTCTATAAGTCTACTCATAGATAAAAAAAATCATATAGCTCAATAAGTACAAAGGTTCTCTTTCTTAACTAGTTGTTCGATCAAAGATTTAGCTCATTTAATAGGTGTTTTCACGGCCGCTTGTCCTGCGGTAAAATATGCAGTAAAATATTGCGCTTCAAAAATATAAGACGTATAATAAAAATATTCAACTTTCAAAACATATCTTACCAGATTTACAACAGTGAAAAAAGATATGTATTTTTAACCAAAAATTCGTTTAGTACAACTAAATTTAATTATGAGATATTTACAGACGCGTGCTTGACAGGTTGGGGTGCTTTTTGTAATAATATTCGTGTTGGCGGAGGATGGACATACAATGAACTCGACTAACATATTATCAATTTCCCAGAATTACTAGCCATATTTCTAGGTATTAAATGTTTTCTTAGGTATATGTCGGATTGTAATATTTTGCGCGTTGATAATACAATAGCTTTAAGTTATATCAATCGAATGGGAGGAATCCAATTCCCCCATTTGAACGAGTTATCTCAAGCAATATGGTAATGGTGCGAGAAGCGAAACATTTGGCCACACGCATCTTAAATAAATAGTAAAGAAAATGTGGAAGCAGACCAAGAATCAAGGAGACTAAACCTAGATATAGGATGGGAGCTAAGTGATAACGCCTATAAGGAGATCATACAGAATTGGGGGAACCAGATATAGATCTTTTCGCTTCTCATGCCAATGTTAAATGCATGACTTTCACTATTGATTGAAGATACAAATATTTCTATGCGTTTCCACCTTTTTCTTTAAATACTTAAATCTAATAAAATGTCTGGAAAAAAATCATAAGCGATAAAGCCGAAGGCATTTTGGTCTTTCTTTATTGGCCATCCCAACCTTGGTACCCAATGTTAAATTACTTAGGTACTCAGATCAGATATAATGTTTTTCAAACCTCAGAGAGCTCTCTTACGGTCTTCTTCCAGAACTCCTCATCACCTGCACAAGCAACTTACTCTGGGTGCAGCGAGACTCTCAGTAGTAAGAAGAGGTACTCCATCAACCACTCTTCACGTGATGATGGCATCGCTTTCGAAGAATACAATACTTCAGTATAGCGTCTCGTATAAGCTGTGGTGGCAATTTTGTCATAAAAATAATTTAGATCCTTACGCAAATTCTATAACGTCAATTTTCGCTCAATAACCACAGGTCAGCCTTATCATTAATTCTAGGAGACTGCTTAGGTTCTAAATACCAAATAAAAATTTCTTAAAGGGCGCATTCAAGTTAAGACCAGCCCTTTCAAAATATACTGTTACTTGGGATCCAAAAATTATATTAAATCATATTCGAGATTGGGTTCCCAATGAAACACTTTCAATTGAAAAACTCACAAAAAATTTGCAGTATTAATGGCATTATGCACAACACACTGAGCTCAAACATTATCTTTAACCTTTCCCTTACTGCGGCCGCCATATAACAAAAAACAGCTTTGTACCGGGCCATCTGTCATCACCTCAGCTGGCGGCACTTGTTTTAAATATTTATGTTTCTCAGGACCTTTCATTTGTGTTTAAAGAGGTTTTAGTTACAGTTATTTAAAGCCGATAAGATTTTCGATAAGTAGAAACAATAACCATAACATTTAAATGTTTATTTTATTATATACAGCTCTTTTGTTTCTAACAGATCTTTATAAAGTGTACTTACTGACAATAAATTTTGTTTTATGAATGAAATATCGTAAGTTTTTATTTTACTTTTATGTCCTTACAATCAATAAAACATATTCTTCCTAAATGAATCAAAATTATGCATGTAATAATTATAATAATTCTACTTTTTCACTTGCAAACATTTGCAAAAAAATTCGACAATAGACAGTTTGCGCGCGCTTTGTAACATCATTTTCAAAACCTTTTTGTGTATATATTATAGTGTCTTCCTTTATTTTTCTTATACAATCATATAGATATAACATTTAGCAATTCCTAGTAAAAGTATTTACTATGATATTCGAATAAGAAATATACTATTATTATCTTATTAGAAATCTTGATCGTTATGAATTGTTCGCGTAGAGGTTTTTTGTTTCTACTTTTTTATCAATTGAAACATAAAAAGTTACTGTTGTTGTAACTTAGATCATTCAAAAACATTACGTAGTAAAGATAAATAACATTACTTACAGTTTTTTTGAAAGAAAATCCAACTAAAATCACAATCACAAAACTTCAACGATTACGCAACCCACCGTACCCGCATGCAAAAGCGAATGGCTGTTATATTTGATGATGTCTATATAACCGAGTGAATATAATGCTACAGAATATTCTTTAGTTCATTCAGAAACGAATGAAATAGTGTTCAATCGAAAATATACTGTATTTTTATATCAATTAATGACGAAAATAGCAGCACGTAATGCGGACATGTATACATGTCCTCGGTACTTAGCGGTCACAAAACTTGGACCTGTCAACATGTCCTCGGTACCTTAGGGGTTAATAAAGATAGACAATATTAAAATACGTTCAGATGTTAGAATTAGCATCACTGATATAATGAATGAATTAAAACATCTGTAGCGGGACATCGGCTACCCCCTCTAATTTTGCAATATTTTATTAAAATTAAAAATATTTGTCCAGCCACGGAAATAAAAGATTATTTAGAGATTACAAATAAAATCAGACTCGCAGATTTTCGGTACTTATTGCTATCCTACGGGCGGCCACACAAGGTGGCCACTGCTCAATCTATCATTAGCTGGATTAAATGTGCTGATAAAAATGTTAGCCGAAAGCGGCGTGGACTTGACTGTGTTTAATGCACACACCACGCGCCATGCTGTCACCTCGGCTGCTAAGTCCGCTGGAATCTCTCTAGATACGATCAAAAAAATAGCCGGTTGGTCGTCATTATCGGAGACCTTTGCAATATTTTATCATCGCATAATTATTGACGAAAATATGTTTGCGAGAACTGTCCTCCTATATAATTAAATTTGATTTATTAAATACTAGCTGCTGCCCGCGACTTTGTACGCAAATGATGTTGCTTACGCCAGCGACAACGGGGTCGTTAAAATTGAAGATCTAAAACGTCTGTTTTCGAATTCTAAGAGCCCGGGGACGGGAAAACAACGTGATGTGCGAGACGATTCGAGACGTTCCAGATCTTTCATTTTTGTAAGTCAACACGAAATGCCCATCAGATTATACAACTTTTGCTAAGGCGTCATTCCTATATACGTTATAATGTCGCTGGGTTTTGGAGTTCCACAACAGGTGTTCCAAATCTTCAAATAACTATAACTGTACTGGCTTTGCCCACGTTCTCGGTCACGCGCAAGTCGTATCTCACGCTCCTGACTGCTCTCAAGTGATCGAGCAGTCTCAGAGCGGATATTCTGAAAACTCAACCTCTGATCCCTCTGTGTAACCGTTTCGGATGCGCGAGACAAATAATGATGATCCCGATCGATAGCTAAAAGCATTTCTCGTTGTTCCACACTTTCCTGAGATCGAGAAGCAGTAATGCGGACTCGTTTAAATTCTAGTCGTAATTGGCGCTGCGTGCTAGTTTCTGCGGACAAACTTAGTGCATTACGCTCACGGTTAGCACCCAGCCGTTGTTCACGCTCTGCGTGGGTTCGAGAGAAACTATTGCTACTACTAACTAACCTGCGCATCTTAAAAACCCTTGAGTTTCGAGACAGATTAGATATTTTTAAAAAAGGCATAGCTAGATTCCTTCTTAATCCGATACTAACGATATTCAAAATAATGAAAAGTTATTGAATAAGTACGTAATAGTAGAAAAATAATTATTATTCGTAGGAAAATTAAACACATCAACCAACACAGACAACAAAGGTAACCCCCGTTTCTATAGGATGATAAGATATGCTGCACGACACAACACCAAGCCACCTTTCACAATAAGTAAGATGGAAGGTTTACTGAAGGAAGCATGTTTCTATGTCACAATGATTGGGCAAAAGTGGTGGAGGAAACAAGGAAAATTATTGTGATTGACTTGTTGATTGCGAGCTTCGATGATAAGGAGGGAACCATAATTCTATTGACATTTTTGAGATTTAAAGTTTGAGCTATATATTAGGTTTTGTGAGAGGCGGCAGATTGGCACTGGCACAAGAGATATGATGCTGCTATCATCTTTCTGATAACAGTGAAAACCTACAATAAAACACTGCGATTTCCAACCCGCTTGCACAATGTGGCAACTATGGTAAACCTCACCATGTGAGAAACAAAGAAACGTCCCCGGCAACCCCACTATTCTTGGTTACATTGGCGACCGTGTTAACAGCGGGGCAGGGGTGCTAAAATATAGCGCTATAGAACTCACTGACCTCTATATATTTGTATATATTCATGTGTGTATTATAGTATTCTATGGTATATATAGAGGTCAGTGATAGAGCTAGAAATTTGACGCATGCGTACTAAATTAATAAGTAATTAAATCTTTTTTTTTTTATAGAAGAGGGGACAAACGAGCATGCGGCTCACCTGATGTTAAGTGACTACCGCCGCCCATGATCAACCGCAACACCAGGAGAATTGCGGGTGCGTTGCCGGCCCTTTAGAAAGGAGTAAGCTCTTTTCTTGAAGGTCCCCAGGTCGTATCGGTCCGGAAAAATCGCCGGTGGTAAACTATTCCACAGAGAGGTTGTACGTGGAAGAAAACTCCTTGTGAAACGTACAGTGGTGGACCGCCAAGCATCCAGATGGTGTGGATGGTATCGAGACGTTTGCCGTGTAGTGCGTTCTGGGATTAATCCGAACAATTCCTCAGAGCACTCCCCGTGATAGATGCGATAAAATACGCAAAGAGATGCAACATTTCTTCGCAGCGCCAGTGAATCGAGCCGATCGGAAAGCACTCGGTCGTCGACGATTCGAGCCGCTCTGCGCTGGATGCGGTCAAGTGGAAGGAGCTGGTACTGGGGAGCCCCAGCCCAGAGATGGGAACAGTATTCCTTAGAACCAAAAGTTTGACTTGACTTCATGATAGTGTAACTTGTTGTACCACCAATCAATCTGTTTAGTAATATTGGTGTGAAACTCTCCATACAATCAGATAGGACATGTAAAGTTCCCGGATTTCCTAATGCACATAAAAAGTGCAAAAATTAAACAAAAATTACGACTTTTCAAAACAATATTATGGGATTTAAACTTGCACCATTTAATGCGGTAAACATATTTAACGGTCGACATATTGTTAAACAGCTGTTCCCTTGCAATTTATAATATTACTGCCCCGCTCCTTTATAAAAATAACGTAATTATTATGTTCCCAGAGTTAAATTTTTATTTTTATTTTAACTAATAACATATCATTTTGTGCATTCAATTATTTTGTGCATTCAATTACAGAGAAAAACTTTTTAAAATCAATACTGCTTACCCCCTATAACATACGGCGTGATAATATGTAGCCTAAAGCCTTCCTCGGTTTACAAAGAACATTTTTGCTGAATTTCAAATCAATCTATTCAGTAGTTTTGGCGTGAAGCCGTACCATACACACAGACAAACAGACAAAAAGACAAACAGACAAAAATTCTAAAAAGTCACTTTTTGTCATCAGTTACGTTTTTATAACAAAAGCCACTTATTTTTTCTCGAAAATACTCAATGTACAGTTTTTTTTTTTCGTTACTGTTTTATTATATGTATAGAAGACAGAAGTGAATAATTGTACGTTATTTTGTTACAATCGAACTAATAAATGATATTTTTTATGATTTTTCTCTTAAAGTTCAAAGTACACATAAGTAACCCAATAAGCAAAACTTTAATCTCTAAACATCTACGTTGTTAATATTATATCTGAAAAACGAAGCGATGAAATATAATATATGATCAAACGAACTTCTCCGAGTGAAGTTCGATCAGTATTATATGAATCGCTTCATTCGAAGATATAATTTCCCTCCCACCCATAACCCACAAAAAGTTTTGCCTAAAATAATATCTCTAAAAGAATGAGGCAGTACGCTCGGACGGCGAGAGACGTTAGTGGGAAGGAGTAATTGTTTTGATGTGGTTAGAGTAAAAATCTTTAAAGGTGCGACTTAGCCTTGTAGAATAAGGGAACTACGTTGTTAATATTATATCTTCGAATGAAGCGATTCATATAATACTGATCGAACTTCACTTGGAGAAGTTCGTTTGATCATATATTATATACTTTTTGAAGGTAGCAAAATTAAAAATTGTGTACTTGTTTGTTTATAAGATAATAAATATTGTCTCTTCTATGCAAAAGTGTTTAAGAGTATATGGATATTATCATGCGGGTTGGCCAAATATTAATATTCCACATTACGTACATATGTATTTCTCTTTTTATTTTTTTATGTTAAAATTATTAGACGATTTTAGGTTAATTAATAAAATGGTATGTGTGTAATATAAGAGTTTACTTTCCCATCTAGAATTTTTGAATTTTTTTATTAAGTTTTTTTTTTAATTTATTTAGGACAACCAACAAGACGTACACGAACACAATGTAAATACTACAAATTACAGGGAAGTTTATATCTAAGTTTCGTCTTAATTAAAGGTTGCCACGGCATGCAATGTGGACAACGAATATGTTTCTTAAAATTTACAATGACAAACTTAAAAAGGTCTAAATGTTAGCTAACAGTAAGTGAATGCATTATTTTTCACTTGAATTTTTGAGGCTTATCAGCAAAAATATCAACGTCACATGTCTTGCAGAGCGGGTTATATTGCCTATGTTACCTGTTCATGGTGGCGTGGTGACCTAAATTAGTTTTACTTTTGCACTTTGCACTTAGCAGATATGGACAGTCTACGGTTTCGTTGATGATTTTGTGTGCAACATGAAATCCAGCAAAAGTCTCCGCTGTTGCAGGCTACTTAATTTAAAATATGTCAGTTGGTCTTCGTATGAAGGTAGATCCTTTATTTTGTAAGTTTGGTACGAAAGATGCCACAAAAAATGCTTCTGGATACGCTCTATGCGTTTCACGTAAATATCATAAAATGGAGACCAGACCTGGCTACAGTATTCGAGGCTGGTACGTACTAAAGACAAAGAAACTTTTGTAGAGGTCCTCTTAAATTCTTTAGAATTACGCAAAATGAACCCCAACATTTAAAGACTCCTTTTAACAATTCCATCAACGTGCTTATGAAACCGCAATTGTTTGTCCAGAACCACGCCTAGATCTCGAACAGAGTCCATTTATGCCAAAGGATGGACAAAGTATTACATTTATGTTAGTAGTGAATTAAATAATAGATAGAATAAATACACTAAAGAAAGTTTTTGTATGTTAAAAAAACAGAGTCTTTGAGTCCAGGGATTTTAGGAAGCTTCTTTATTTGATGCAGCTACATCGGCTTTGAAGAGTAATTCATTTCACTTTATTTATGTACAAATAGGCACCTTATGCATTCAGCAAGTTGCTTGATACTAAATGGCTTCTTTGTTAAGCTAGACATGGATCCTGGATTAATTCCAGCCATAGTAGATTGACAATAAAAATGGTACATATATTTATATGTAAAAATATTGTTATTAATTGTATCAGAATCAAATATAGTTTTAATAATAATATTATAGTTTAAAAAGTTTTCAAACAAAAATAATATGTAACGTCCATGTCATATCTATGCCGGAAGTTATTGGGACCACTAAACTCGAAGCTGTTGACGAGTATATTTACCTGGGCCAAATAATCCGACTAGGTAAGTCCAAATTCGACAGAGAGTTCAATCGATGGATTCACCTCGACTGGGCAGCGTTCGAGAAATTACAACACATCTTCTCATCAGGTATACCTCACAACCTGAAAACTAAATTGTACAATCAGTGCGTGCCAGTGATGACTTATGGATCTGAGACGTCTTTCACTGCTGGCCGTATAAGAATGCTTAAGATCGCTCAGCTAGCTATGGACAATGCTCGGGTTTGTTTGCGTGATAAACTTAGAAGTGATATATACGCAGTAGAAACAGAGTGACCGACATAGCCTTAGGGAATATTAAGCTGAAGTTGCAATGGCCCAGCCATATAGCACGAAGAACCGACAACCTATGGAGATTCTTGAAAGGTTCTTGAGCGGCATCCTTATACCGTTATTCGAAGTGTAGGGTAATCCCTCACTAGATATATATCTGAAAAGACATGCACGAAGTCAATGAATGAATGAATGATGAATGAATGCAGGTGGCTCAGGACCGTGATTTGTGGCACTCCTTGGGGGAGGCCTATGCTATGTTATGGAGCAGTGGACTTGTCATGGGCTGTAATGGCAATGATGATGATTGGAAAATACTTCTGTCCTCTGTAAGAACCAGTAAGAAACCCAGCGGGATACAAAGTTTTGAAAAAATATTAATTTACTACCACATGTTACAATTAACTAAACAAAACAAATTAAAAATTAATTTACAGCAATCATCTCATTCTCAGGGATTATTATCATCAGTAAATTCCTTAATATTATAATAACCCTTTTGAAACAAACATTGTTTAATAATGTTTTGAAATATGGCAATGGACAAATTTTGTATGTTTTCTAGTTTTTTTTTAAACATCGCCTCAAAAAATAATTACTCATCCAATGTAGTTGCTGCAACATGGTTGAGTCAACCAGGATCTCAACCAGGGTAATGCTAACAGAATAATGCTGCTTTATTTGTACCCTTACCCTTTTTACTGGTAACGAGACGTTTTATCTTAGGCCTTTCTCAATCTAATTAAATTTTTAGACAATCCTTAAACTAGTTATGTATTCATATATTTTATGGAATTTCCCTGGAGGATTCTAGCTATTTATACAATATTGTTTTCAGCTTTATGGGTACTGACCCATGAAGCTGAAAACAATTTTGTATAAACCAATTTTTCTTTGCGTGGGTAGTTTTAACTTTTATATAGAATATGATTCTTAAATTCTATATTGAAAGAAAAATCGCATTAAATCTTTATTATAACTGTTGGCTATTTTCATGCAGGAAGCGGAGTACCTACTACGAATCGAGGTAGCTTAGAGAAGCTCTTGCCATAAATTTAACAATATAGGAACTCGGGCTCGATTTTAAGCTAGCATAACTAGATACTAAAGCTGAACCTTCTGTATTAATCTGGCACGCTCAAATATTTCAATATGTGATTTTTTAGCATTTTTATTATTAGCTACGTGCTTGCGTCACTTCCGAATCGTCACTCTTTCGAATATCAGGATTTATAGAGTTCACTTTACATCTTTGAATATCATATGCGCTGAAATTAATTTTTGATCATCTGTTGTAATTTGTAATAGATTTTACGTTTTTATGCATGTGCATAGCCTCTAAGGCTGATGTGTGTCTTGTGGTGTATGTGCGTTATTAGATCATTATCTATTGAATAGGGAGCCTGTGCACGACGCGGTTTTGCCATCATCCACCAGTTTATTGAGCGCCGACTCGCAAGTGCAACAAGCACTCGTTTCTTCTCAGACTACGAGCGACTCTGAGCATTATACGATAGATACGCCATACAACGACGTTCACTCGAATTACGGTGTCGTACTGGGAACGGCGCGTGTATTCGCAATTGATAGTAGCGGTCAAATGGTGTGAAGGGCAAATATTCTTAAAAAAATTAACTTCATTTTCTCCCTATCAACTACTTACTAATCTACAAAATCTAACACATCCTCACGATGCTCAAGTAAATCCCCATTTAGCGTCATGGTCTCCCTCCCCTACCCTTTAAGGGACGTATATAGGATGTATAAGGGATACATCCTATATACGTCCCTTCCCTTCCCTTTTCTTTAAAAAACTAAAACAAAACAATATGAGCTGTGTTGATCCTTATGTGAATACTATATCATACATATTTATGAAATTGTTGTATAATCGAAAGTTCTTATCTTAATATAATTTCAATAAAATTATATTATTTATAAGCACATCGTTGAAAAATAAAAAAATAATTGTTAAATAAAACTAATCTCTACGAATTTTATCCTAATTATTTCACACCTCAGTCTCCCTGCGACCATGAGTGCTGCAAAACGTACAAAACAGCGAGAAATGCGTAAAATCCGTTGTTTATTTGCAGAAATATATACTTCACTGGGCACAGAACTCAACTAATATACTAGGCGGTTTTGAAGTGAGTAGTCCCCCTTACTGCTCCAGGGCGTATAAGCGGACTTCGGACGTTTTCGAAATAGCTTATTCCTCAGATATGCAGGCGCTGTCAAAGTTCTGAAGTTAATACGCTATATATAGAACAGCTCCAATATAATACACGGAGCATAGACCGCTCCCCAGGCTGAACACCTTGCCGGGCGGGAGATCTCTCCTTTTATTTATTTATTTATTTATTTAAATTCACATACAATTAGATGTATATAGGCGAACTTAATGCTTGAGGCATTATCCACCAGTCTACCTCCATTATCCTCAGAAACCCCTATCATTCACCTCTGAAAATTGTCTACGCAGTCTTCAGATCCTGCAAGCTATCTGGTTTAACGAGTTTCATCACAGCACTAGAAAAATGCTTTCTGTTCCTTCAAGCTAGTATCTGCGCTAAAGTGTTCGGCACGGCTCTGAGCTTTTATTTGTGCTCGCCTCTGCTTTACGTCACTTTCGCAGACTATTTGCCTTCTTCTCGACTCACCGCAGACTAGCATAGCACTTGATTTTAATAGTTAGAGACATAGCACTTTGCATATTAGTCAACATCTATACTGCACTTTAACCGAAGCCTAAATCACGCTATCAAAGTTCTGAAGTTAATGCGCTGTGCTCCGAAATAAGACACGGAGCATTGGCGTTGAACACCTTGCCTGGCGGGAGATCTCCCCTTTTCACCTTCACCGTCGGGGATATAGTAAAATAAGACTTAAAAATATATTTCTTAAATACCTTTGGTATTGACGGAGATCAAATCTGTCCTGCTCTCGTTTTATGGGACTTATGACATCCGCTTAGCTTCTAAGTCATCAAGCATAGTAATCCACAATAAATGTTTATTTTCTATATGTAAATGTTTATTATTAGTACATAAGCAATCATCAAATAACTACTAAATACGTAGTTAAAATAATGCATAAAATTCATATGCAGTCCCATGCGACCGCCCCCACCCACGGTACTTTAAATCATTAAAACTTATATTTGGACACTACTTTTCTATGAAGAAGTTTGTGTGGTCTAAATAAGAGTCAGTTACTCTATGTATTTTTATTTTTATTTTACTGTAAATTTACAACATTTGCCGACCATACGAAAATTATTTTACGGTAGATTAAAAATAAAAATCCTAAAGTCTCCAAAAAGTTTTCTGCCCTCACCATACGAAACACAGCAGTATTAAGCTGCTTTTAAAAAATAAAAAAAATAATTTATTCAAGAGTTTTCACTTAAACTTAAACCATTTATTATATAAATTGTACACATATTAACAAAAATAAAATTAGTGCACGTGTATTTTACGCTGATATTCTGTGAGAGCATGATCCTCTCCCGGTCGAGCCAACCTATTCATGTTACAAGTACAATATAGCTGCAGCTCAGTTCTACTATACTCTAAGTAAAGATGACGTATTACAATATATTTGTATCAGTTATTTAATTTGCAAATTCATAAGAATCTATCAGCCGTGAGGTGTTGGAAGAGAATCGTCTAAATAATTCTCAAAGATATAGATTACAGTTTCTGAGGACGTAACCGTTTCTTGTGTTTATATTGTTTACACCAGACTGATAATGAAAGCAGCATATGAGTTTTGAGCATATGGGTTACGTGATTTGGATCTTAGCAAACTTATTTTCGCAATTAAAAAATTAACCTCTGCTGGCTATCCTGCTTTTTAAAACCACATGACTTAAACCCTATTTTGACATAACATAAAAAAACATAAACACTCACGCCTGTCACCCAGAGGGGTAGGCAGAGACTACGGACTTCCATTTGGCACGATCCTGACACACCTCTTTCGCCTCCTTCACATCCATATATCTACGCATACATGCTCTTCGGTTAAGGGTACTTCTACCTATTTTGACCTACAAATTAAATTATTTTTGAAAAATCTAGCCATTTGCTAATGTTCAAGGAAACATAAACGTAAAAGTAAAGGTTTAAAATTACTCAACGTAACTTTTCTCAAGAATGTAATTCAATTTTTCGTCTATACACGAAGATGGCCTCATCCACATTGAGTGATGAAAGGGGCGCTCAAATCTCGTTTTTCACAAGTTTATAAAAGGCTTGTTCATTGAATCAGTAAAGAGTTCTTTACACGACCTTTTGAATTTTAAATATTTATATAAACGTTATTCTTTTAAACTCATTTAGTTTTTAATCAGGACTGTGCTATTTCTGTCTATGACTAGCTCATTCACGAAAATTCGTCGAGTAATATCTATATATTAAAATGTGAAGGAAAATCATAACCTCCAAACTACGATTTTCTCTTGTATCGTGGGCTGCTTACATACACAAATTACACACGGACATACATCCAGACTCCGGTCAGACTATTTGTAGGTGATACAAATACTTGTTCCGTGAGTTTTATAAAACTAGCACTGTTAAGTCAGCAAAAACCTTAATATTAAACACAGGAATTTGTAGCTAATTTGTTGCTAATTATTTGCCAAATTAGCTAACTAACTAGTTTTAAGAAAACCAATTTACAGCTATCTTCACGTTAAGATACTCGCAGCAATAAAATTTTAAATGCAAACTTACCGTAGCGAACAAAACGGGAGAATTTGTTGCTAATTTGTTGCTGGAATATAGTTCAAATATAATATGAAATATATCAGACACAAATTTATTTTACAACTTTTTTCAAATAAAAAATTACTACACATCAAGTTATATTCTAACATTGACTAAGAAGTTCCAAAAAAACCGAGTAGTTTGCTTCTGATTCATATATAGATCGGAAACTCACAGAAAGTGTACAACGTACAAGCAGACAGTTTTTTTTTTATAATTTAAAGGAATAACATGAGAAGTATGCGGCGAAGCATGCAGTAATTCCCGGCCTCTTTACAGCTTGTGATTTATAGTTCGTTATTATTAAAAAAGTTCCTTGTAGGCTCCGCTCAATATCCTTTTAAAAGCCTCTGGGTCATACTTCCTATTGCAAACTACCATGTTCCTTTACAAACTTATTAAGCAAAAATATAAAAGCCTTGAAAACATACGGAGATTCGATACGTTTTTTTACGCCAGAATCTTACAAATTAAAAAAAGTTATAATTTTTTATATAGAAGAGACTATTACCGAGCTATGGTTTTATTACCTATAAGAGAAAAATTACTATTTTAATAAAATTGTTTGCTGTCTTTCCGAAATAATCTTCAAAATGTCTTAAACTATTTCGATATAGCTTCACGAACAAATAGAGAGCAATGCACGAGCTATTTACTCTTGTCTTGAAGCACGTTGTAAGCCGATGGAAAATCAGAACACTCCTTTGCTGTACGATTAACGACGTTATTAACGACGAAGCAAGCCGTTTGTTTCGAATGCATGGCGTGTCGATAACGAAGAGGTTGAGACCCACCGAGCGTTTGGTGCTACAATCTACCTAAATAATTAAAGTCAGTCGTAGTATAGTAGCCGAGTTCGATTTTCGGGAATACAAAGTAATATTTTAATTTTTATTAAACTTCGGAACGCGCAACTATCAACTTATCTGATGTAATTACTACTTAATACTACAAATTTTTTGTTATTGTGGATTCAGCAACGCTGGTCCCATACTTAAGTATAACATTTTTTCATATAACTTAACATTGACAATATCTCGTTTGACTATTCTAACAACGTATTCATTTTCTCACGCGGCTGTTTAGTTAGATAAAATTCATGATTAATTTTGATATAAGGTGAAAAACTCATTTAAAAATCATGATCATGATATATTTTTATTCTTCGTCACTGCGTAATCCAGTTCACTGTTCTATTCTTCCGTCTGGTGGATTTGTTATTCCATCGCCGGTCTGGCTATTTTACATCAGTCATATGCGACAGCCATATCGCCATCTATCAAATAGTATCCTATACTATTAAACGAGCAATGCTTGTATATATATATATATATATATATAATCGGGATCTCGGAAACGGCTCCAACGATGTTCATAAAATTTGGTGTCCAGGGAGACTCGGGGATAGTAAATCGATCTAGCTAGGATTTATTTTTAGAAAATGTCTTTTTGTTCGTGTTTTTAGGCAATGAAAAACTGCTACAATATCGTTAGAATAAGAAGGTAAATTTTGACGGATTGTTATTGATTATAAATAGCTTAATTAGTATAATGGTCCGTCATAGAGTCTTAAAACCCCGGTTCGAGCCCAGACCGAGCGACCGACTTTTTTTAATTTTTTTTTTCATGTTCCTTTCTTTTTTGAGAAAATCTATTTTTTCGAGCCCTTTTTTAGTATTTTATAAAAACGCGAAAATTTTAATTAAAATAATTGCACTCATGATTTTTTATTCAAATAACCAGCTCCGTTTTTTTCTGTTATGTCGCTAAGATCAAAAAATATTATTTATATTTCATCAGTATGTAATTTGTATCTAAATAGAATTTCCAAAACACACGAATTAAAAAAAATCGAACGAAAAATACCGAGCAAAGCTCGGTCAACCAGGTACTCTATAAATAAACTGATAAAAATAGCAATTAGTATGTACGTACAACTTTTATTATTCTTACAGTTTAAATAAAAGAGTTTTATATATGTATCGGTCAGTTCTCAGAATTTACAATATCATAAATTAATCGATTATTGAAAGTGAAATTGCGGTATTTCTTAAAGTTTAACAGTGTTTGTTGACTATATCATGATATAGCTTGACCAAATCAATGAATGGTGATTGTTTGGCAATATTAACAACTAAACAGGACATTACTTTTTCTGGATGTTATTGTTAAATCGTAATCGTAAAACACACGAATTATAAAAAATCGAGCGAAAAATACCGGGCAAAAGTCGGTCAACCAGGTACTAAGAAATTATATTTTAAGTTAAAAAACTTACTAATGTCAGAACTATTACAATATTTTGAATTATGTATTCAATTTTAAATATAAAACATGTCTAAGAACTACTGTTAACAAAAAATTTGAATAAAAACAACAGCAACCGAATCGGTTCACTCGAATAAGGGCTACGGTGCCACAGGCAGACACACAAAGCAGTCAAATTTACAAAAACCTTCTTTTTCACTACACTACTTGAATTAAAAACAAAAAAAAAACAGTTAAATTTAAAGTAATGTTAAAAGTAACGGACCAAAAAATTTTAAATTGCCCGTGTTTCCTCGGTAATGCAATGTAGCGCATAAAATTGACACATAATATGACAGGTGTTTCGCCGCTACACCAGGCATCTTCAGGTGATGTAGACTCTGGCTGACCGGTACGTCAGTTCGCGTAAATTTAAGAAATCATTATGAGAATCGGAATGTGTCAAAAAGGGCACATATGGTAATTCATAATGCTGTGTTAATCCCTACTTTAATGTATGGTAGTAAAAGTTGGGTGTGGCAGATAAAGTACGAAAGTAGAATAAATGCTGTAGAAATGCGGTCTTTAAGGAGTATTCTAGGGTTGAATCTGAATGACAGGTTGAGAAATTGTGTGATAAAGGAAAAATGTGGTATGCAAGATAATGTTGTGACCAGAATTAAGGAAGGAATGCTTCGGTGGTTTGGTCATGTAGAAAGAATGAATGAGGAAAGAGTGACAAAGCAAATTTATATGGCAGATGGGAATGGCAGAGTCGAGAAGGGATGCCTTAGACAAAAGTTTAGCGATCAAATTGGCGATAATGTTGAAAACGGGCCACATTAGAAGTACCCTAACCCAAAGAGCATGAATGCGTAGATATGTAGATGTTGAAGAGGCGAGAGAGGTATGTCACGATCGTGCTAAATAGAAGTCCTTAGTCTCTGCCTACCCTTCTAGTTGTGAGTGCCTATGTTTATTACTCATCTATAATATCATTAAGAACTCCGTCGTTCTACCATGAATAAGTTACTACTTACAATTAATATTTCCGTTATGATACGATCATTTAAGTCGACGTTGAAGCACTTCCCTACTAAATTTTACGCACACATTTGCTATGTAGTTGTAATAGGTAATTAATTTTCGAGCGTTGTATTGAGTGCCTGGTGTGTGTCACAAGCTTTATTTTTTATGGGAATGGGTAACGCGTAGTGGCGCTGTAAGAATATACATTACTCAAAATCGTCACGCGGGTGTCGTACGACACGACAGTGGAAAACAAACCAGGGGATGGGCAACGTCTTTTATTAAAAAGTAAAATGTTATATTGTGTTAAACATATGCCTCCATCCTCCCATAAGGCAAAACAAACTTTTAATGTAATATTGGAATAACGGAAACAGTAGGGGAATTACATGAATTATTTATATCTGAATTATATAAAGTAATCTACAAACGGTAAGAAGTTGTCCCTTTGTGAAGTATCGTCGCACTTTTGCAAGATCACCTAGTTCGTACTATGCTTGTTATATTATTATAATATACGCATACGCTTTCAAATGTATTAAGTATTGCAACGAAATTAAATTAAAAAAATACAGCGCCATGTGATTGCTACTGTACGAGGATGCATTTAAATACACATTTAGCTGCCAAAAAACCGCGATGTACTAAAATCTTCGTCCAAGTAGAGGCGTTACCACCTCGTACTGAGCTGCTATTTAAGTAATTTGTAACGTTAGTTGTGTGTGAACTTGCGAAGTTAAAGTGTTACTATAGTCAGCTCATTGAGTTCTTATGATTTGAAATGATAAGAATAATTTTGGTATTCTTTACGGGATGCCTTTGATTTGCAATGGAAACACCAATTCCATACAGCAGCTATAGTTTTTAAGTTTATAAGTTTTTATTATAAAATACTTGTTAAAGAGCATTATCATTCACACCATAATGACTAATTCGTGATGTGTAGATATTCATATAATGTAACATTATATTTGTATTTTATAATTATGTATATGTATGTACGTATGTGTATATAAATGGAGGTTTGTATATTTGTATTGTACTGTGTATTTTAATAAAGTGCACTCTTTGACTACTTCTATTTCCTTCAACTATCCTTCAATAGGCCTGCTGAAAGAAATTTCTTTATGGAATAAACAGTGCCTTTGTACATAATTTTGTTTTTACCATTTTCCTATCAAAGTATGTGTGTACATAAACTGTTAAATAAATAAATAAATAAATATGGTTGTGAAGTTTATAGTGCTTAAGAAAACTTTTGTATTCTTAAAAAGGCGCACGGATATCTTGCTATTCTGGATGATTGTACATATTCTAATGTAACGTAAATTAGAATTTTTACATTTAACGCAATTATTTACAATCTTATGTAGAAGTAACTTGTCTAAGTAATTTCGGAGTAGGGAAAGAGGCTCTAGTTGAAATTGTTTACTTTTTCATTACAGGTTTTGATATTTTTTGGAATACAAAAACGGTAATTTAGCTACGATATATATGATAGCCCAATGAGCTAATCTATTGACGAATTCTATGTTCCACCGTGGATTTCCGATAGGCTGTAACGGTATATAATTATTTGATGATTGAACAAAATTAAAATTTCGATTATCGATACATGTTAGCAAATCACATGTCATTCACCGTTTGGCAATGCTTTTTTACCTTTTGCCTAAAGGTGTATTACATGTGATCGCCCAAATAGTGATAGTATAACAAAGCGATTGAAGTTCCCTGACTGCGTTTCCGTCGGAGATCCTGACCCCTCGTATTCGCTGATGGTGATCGCCGTAGAATAGTAACCGGAAGGAGTCCGTCATAACCTTTTATTTGCCCCCGCAGCGGAAAGTTTCTATGAGAATTCCCCACGATAAAAAAATCAAGAATCCTTGTTATTTAAAAGCCCTTTAAAACCAGACATTCTAAATTCAAACGCTAATAAACGTTACATGAAACACGAAAATCTACAGCATTATTGTCATTACACTTACTGGCTTTCTAAATGCTCAAACGTAAGATCTAATCTCTAAAATATAATAGTTTGTAAATAATAACTAATAAGCGAAAATATGATCCGTGGTAACTCAGAAGCAAAACAAAAGCAAAGTAGTAGATCTATGCTGCAGCTATATTATAGTTTTAGCACGAATGGGTTGGCTCGACTGAGGAAAGACCACGTTCCCAAAGAATACCAGCGTCAATCTTGGGTAATTTCAGACCGATTTTATTTGAATTCTTTTGAAATTACGGATTTTTTTACGGAATTCTATTTTGTGACTGCTAAAATGATTCATATCAAAAATAAAACAAAGTTAGTACGGTTGAATTCTATTTTGGGCACGAGCCAAGATGTTTCGTGAAAAGATCGCCCCATGTCATTTTGGTCGTTGGAGACGCCAGTAACTTGAGGTATTTTCGTTAAATATTTAGTGGACTGTAATTTTTGGTGCATACGACAAAGGGGGAAAATAAGTAGGTGGGATAGCACGCACTGACCTGATGAGGGCTGCCTCCTGCTCCTGCTCGCCTTGCTCCTGGAGTGTCTGCTATACAGCGGGCCCGCCACGTGGTTCGGTGCACACGCACCCTCGAAACAGTTTCGTGAAGTCCTACACTCTCGACCTTTGTCCTTACGGGGGCGTCTCACACTTTTATGAGTTACAAAGACACAATGTCTGATGCGGTGAATATTAAAGATAAACAGGAGAACTCAATGTTCGTCCTGCGCGGTTTGCGGTTAATATATATAAGACGCGACGGCTGGCCGTCGTTGCGGATGGCGTAATGTCACTTAGTATAATGACGCGCGCCAAGATCCTCTTTTTCACCTCGGCGGCAGCGCGTGCGGTAGGAAAGGGAAGGAAGGAAGGAAGGAAACAAAAAATATGCACTAGTCATGTTGATAAAGTAGATATAACTTAGGACGAACTCAATGCGATATGTAATGTAATGTTGATAAAGTAGATTGTTAACTGGCGTTACCATTTCCTCCCGCCCTTAAAGGGTCACCTTTAAAAGACAACCGTAATATGAAAGTAAAAGGAAAACAAATAAATAAGCGGTATATAAAGTGAGAGGATGCGCTCAATGCGCATGTCTCATCTACTAACCTTACTTTGTAAGCGAGAAAATGTATACATAAATATAATATTGCGGTTTAATACTTTTTTAATATAAATAAATATAAACTTAATTCCTAATTTAGATAAATAATTATAATCAAAATAATCGTGATTTATTGTCTTGGGAGAGGGCAAATACGAGCAACAGGACGGAGATATGTTCCCTTAGTAGTTCTCACGGTCACTACTCGAACTACGCCATCCTTCGAAGGATGAACAGACTCGACAATCGCTAATGGCCAAGCAAGGGGCGGTTCATTATCATTCATCACAATTACAACCATGCCTGGTACGATAGCCGTAGACGGAGTGTTCCACTTCTGACGAACTTGTAATCCGTGAAGGTATTCCGTCCTCCACCGGTCCCAAAACGACTGAACTAATTTATCCAGTAAAGAATGCCTGTGTAACAGACTGGTAGAGTCAGATTTGACTTTGGGTGCGGGTAATGACAATAAAGGTGCGGTATTCAAAAAATGACTCGGAGTAAGAGCTGAAGGCTCTGCAGGATCAGAACTTAATACTGTCAAGGGCCGCGAGTTTAGCAAGCACTCAATTTGCGCAAGAACAGTATTAAGCTCTTCGTATGAAAGTAACTGATGTCCGATAACTCGGAACAGATGCGTTTTTACGACTTTGATCATACTCTCCCAGGCGCCTCCAAAATGAGGAGAGTTGGGACAGATGAACTTCCATGTTATACGATTCTCAGCACACTCTTGCTCAAGCTTTGGGCGGTATTCAACGTTTAGAAATTTATAGAGATCGCGAAGATACGAAGCGGCACCTTTAAAATTCGTTCCATTATCCGAATATAAAAACTGAATCGGCCCTCGTCTAGAGAGGAAACGTTTAAGCGCAGCGAGGAAACTAGAACTACTAAGATCTGTAGCGATTTCTATATGTACAGCTCGAGTCGTGAGGCATGTGAAAACACATAAGTACGCCTTCTCGCTGCGTACACCACGACGACGTACAGGAGTGTATGCGATAGGACCGGCATAATCGCAGCCCGTGTGTGTAAATGCCTTAATAGCTTGTCTTACACGACTATGGGGAAGATCAGCCATCAAAGGGTAAGTTGGACGGGGTCTAAGCCGGAAACATATATTACACTTGTAGACTCTGCTTCTCACAGTGCGGCGTGCGGAAAGTATCCAAAATTTTTGACGGAGCAATGACAATAACAATTCAGGCCCAGCGTGTAAATTTTTAATATGATAATAGTCAATGATCATGTTCACTACATGATCACTGCGCGGGAGTATAATTGGATGTTTTTGCGTGTAATCTAATGCGGAGTTCGAAAGACGACCACCAATGCGGATTAAACCATTCTCAATAAAAGGCCTTAAACGATTGAAAGCGGGCGAGCAAGGTTTGTTACCTTCAATATTTAAATATTCCACTGCAAAATGCTGTTTTTGCAGGGCGCGGAGGATTATAACCTCAGAGAAACTGAGATCATCAGCAGTCACTACAGTAGTGCTGCGGCGGGGCAATAATTTAGCAAACTTACACACGTACGCATTTATACGTAGAAGTTTACTCCAAGAAGAGATGCGGAGTGCGAGCTCATAAATCGCAGAATTACAGATGGATGTGCACACAGTGTGCGACAAAATCTTCTTCTCAGGCATATTTGCAATAACCTCATTGTCTAAAGTACGAAGAGGCCATTGAGATGGATCTAACGAAGTCCACTGAGGCCCATGGAGCCACAGGGGGTTTGAAACTAATTTATTTGGCGTAACGCCACGTGAAAGTATGTCAGCGGGATTCTCAGTACCTGCGACATGATAAAAGTTATCAGCGCGAATATTGTCGGTAATCTGAACAACGCGGTTTGCAACAAAGGTCTGCCACTTGTGTGGCGAACTCTTTATCCAGTACAGAGCTACTTTTGAATCTACAAAGGCATAGACTGATATTGCAAGGTCAAGAGAATAATTGTCGAGTACTCTGCGAAGCAATTTTGAGAGTAAAACCGCTCCACAAAGCTCAAGGCGTGCAATAGATAGTGGTTTCGTCGGTGCGACTTTAGTCTTTGCACAAATCAACTGGACGGTGTTACCATTGACGCTCTTTACATGTATGTAGACTACGGCACCGTATGCGTGCTCGCTGGCGTCGGAAAACCCCAGGAGTGACGCAGTACAGTTTTTGGATACACCAACATGTCGCGGGATACGTAAATCATTAAGAGCTGGTAATTCAGCACAGAATTGCCTCCACATCTTAATAATTGGCGGTGGTGGTATGTCGTCCCAATCTAAATTAAGTTGCCAAAGCTGCTTTATTAACAATTTGGCGTACGCTACTGTGGGAGCAACGAAACCCATTATGTCCCACAGGCGAGCGACAGTAGATAAGATGGCGCGCTTAGTGCACGTCACATCAGCGGGAACAGATATCTTAAAATAAAAGGCGTCACTATCGGTAGACCAATGCAAGCCTAGTATTTTATGTGGCATTGATTTATCGAACTCTACTTCTCCTGTAATTTTATGGGAAGTAGGGAGGTCATCTAAAACAGATCGACGGTTGCTATGCCATTTTATCAGGTCCCATTGGGCACCCTTGAATAAGTCTATCAGCTGCCGAGAGGTCTCACTGGCCTCGGATTCACTGGGCATAGAGAACGCGATGTCGTCCATATATAGCGAAGTAAATGCGATACGACTCGCAAGTGGATACTTTGCGCCGTCGTCATCAATGAGCTGTCTTACCGTGCGCAATGCATGGTATGGACTCGAAGTTAAACCGAAGCACACGCGATTGAAGTGGTATAACACAAGTGGGTCTTGTGGACGGAAGCGGTATAGGAAGCATTGGTAACGACGATCAGAATCGCGAACAACTATTTGCAGAAATTGTTGGCGACAGTCGGCTGTCATAGCGATTGGATGTAAGCGGAAAGTTAAAATTATATTGAACAAGTCGCCTTGCAAATTTGGTCCTGAATGAAGAATATCATTTAATGATCGCCCAGTGCTAGTCTTACTGCTAGCATCCAGGAAGATGCGCAGACGCGTTGACTTCTTATCTTCGCGTAAGACTCCATGATGCGGTATGACATATATTGGAGCGGGTTCATGAGAGTCATACGGCGGTGCGGGGGATATATAATTTTTAGCTAAGTATTCCTTTATGACGTCATCATATACTAACCTTAATGTAGGCGAGGCTTGAAGTTTCCTCTCCAAGCACATGAATCGTCGTCGAGAGGTTTCATAAGAATCTCCGAGAGAGTAAACGTCATCTTTAAATGGCAGGCCAACAATATATCTACCAGTAAAAGGATCGCGGGATGTCGTAGATTTATAAAACTCTTCACATTCAATGTCTGAAGGACACTGAATGGGCGGTGCGGAGGGTGGCTGTTCAAGCTCCCAAAATCGTTGCACTAATTTGTCAACGATAGGAGACTCTAGAACTGAGCAGCACGTTAAAGAATGATTTACCTGAAGTGTCGGCATTGAGCCCATATTAACGTAACCAAATACCGTATTCAAAGCCGAGGGCCCGGACAAGTCGTTAGACGAATAAATTACGTCTGGACACAGTAAGTGCGGGAAAAGGGATGCGCCTATCAAAACATCAATTTTATTAGGCATGCTATAACATTCATCAGCGAGTCTTATGCCATGGAAGTGTGATAAGACAGATGTGTCTACCACAGCGGTGGGCAAAAGGTCGGTGATTTGATCAACAACTAGCGTTGAAATATTGAAGTTAATATTCGAGTCGAACCGTGAGAAAATTTTAATATCAATCGATTTCGATTTTACAATTTTTTCAACTCCACCGAATCCCTTTACTACAGTACATTCGGTATCGTGTTGTTGAACGCCTAAACGATGACAGCACTCTTTAGTCATAAAATGGCTTTGAGCCGCGGAGTCTAATAATATACGAATAATTTGTTTCTCTCCCTTAGCATCGTAAGCAAATACTTGAGCGGTTGATAATAAAACAGTTCTCTGCGAACGACTTGCGCGCGCGGGAGGCGGTGAACGTTGAGAAACATTATTGAACGAAGTACACAGCGCAACGTCTGAACGCGCACCTGCGGTGAGGGGTGGCGAGTGTGCGGGCGCGGGGGTTGTAGACTTCAGTGTAACTGGCTGAAGCGGCGGAGAACGCGCCAGCGCAGGGGAAGCATTATCGCTTCTGCGGTGGAAGTGCAACAATGTGTGATGTTTAAATTTACAAACTCGACAACTATAATTTGAAGAGCAACTAGACACTCGATGACTTAAACTGAGACAATTCACACATGCATTGTTACTCTTTACGCATTTAAATCGTTCCTGCGGCGTCATTTTATTAAAGTCTGCACACTTAAATAGGTGTTGATGCACAATATTATCGCACAGACACTTTGAGCTACTAGTCGTCGTGCTTACGTACGCCTGATACTTCGGCGACGAAGTATTATTACAGCGACGATTATTACCGTTACCTCGTCGATTGTTTGGTGCGCTATTAGAATTTGTACTAGAATCGGTGCGTTGCAAAACTTTGGAGCGGGTCTTAATAAAATTTACTAAATCATCAAAGGTAGGTACCATCGAGTTATGACTATATTCGAAAGAGCGAATGGTATCCGGGTCCAGCTTCTTAAGCGCGATATGAAGAACAATTAAGTCCGCGAGATTATCTAACTTTAAGTTTTGTAAAGCGCGCACTGCACTTATAAAGTTATCAGTAAATAAATCAAAATTATTTGCGGTGGCCGATTGCAATGGCTTAAATTCGAACATCTGATTAATATATGTAGATGCTAGCATACGCCGGTCTTCATATTTGTCAACGAGTGCTTGCAATAAAATTTTATAATTTTCAGCGCAAGGAGTTATACCTGAGCATACAGATAGGGCTTTGCCCGTTAGTTTACCTAGCAAATAGTATAACTTTTCAGCGTCGGTAAGCGATGTGTTGTCATGGACGGTTGATTTAAAGCTAGCATAAAATAAAGGCCATGAGCGAATGTCACCCGAAAATGGCATAAGTTCGATAGGCGGAAGTGAGAATCTGGCTTTAGATGGTGTACTAGTACTTTGTGAATTAGATTGCGAATATTGTAAATAAAGCCTATTTATTCTACCGCAAAGAGACTCAAACGCAATGAGGCTGTTATAATCAGGTTTAGCAATAGGGTTTATTTTTAATAAATGTGAATTATAATTATCTAAGACCTGTTTAAACTCAATACGTAAAGCATTAATATTAGAACTTCCATCAAGAAAACGCTCCATCGTGGAAGTGTTTGTGTGGATGTCCGAGGACATATCATACATTTTTTGCACTATTTCAAATAAAGCATCTCGTTTAGCTAACAATAAAACCAACTCAGCATCAGGTGTGCCCTCATTATCCGAGGAATCGCTATTATTCGATGCTATTTGTTTTTTAGGCGGCATTACAACTTAAGTTATGCGGCAAAAATAATATAATTATAAGCGGGTAGTCTGTAAGCGACCTCGCTACGCGGTTGAATTATTAAATATTAGTTTCGTTAACGATGAACTTTAATTGTTAACTTTTATAATAATTATGAAGTTATTTATAACGAATATAATGCTTAAATGTATGTGCAAATAATAAATGTAATTTAACAGTATAATCTATAGATGTAGTTAAAAGTTGATGACGTGATGTGAACATACAACAAATAAATTATATAGATAATTATATGCTTATTCATTCTATGAATATAGTTTTAAAATTACTATGAATGTCACCTATTAGGACCTATTCTAGTGTTCTAATAAGGGCGGGGTTAATCCGAAGTCGGATTAAAATATAAATAATTAATTATATTAACGCTTATTACGATAACGATCTAATAAGGGCGGAAAGTCAAGGTCAATCCAGCGAGAAGTGACCATTAAAAATGGAAAGTCAAGGTCAATCCAGCGAGAAGGACCATTAAAAATGGAGACGCCAGTAACTTGAGGTATCTTCGTTAAATATTTAGTGGACTGTAATTTTTGGTGCATACGACAAAGGGGGAAAATAAGTAGGTGGGATAGCACGCACTGACCTGATGAGGGCTGCCTCGCCTTGCTCCTGGAGTGTCTGCTATACAGCGGGCCCGCCACGTGGTTCGGCGCACACGCACCCTCGAAACAGTTTCGTGAAGTCCTACACTCTCGACCTTTGTCCTTACGGGGGCGTCTCACACTTTTATGAGTTACAAAGACACAATGTCTGATGCGGTGAGTATTAAAGATAAACAGGAGAACTCAATGTTCGTCCTGCGCGGTTTGCGGTTAATATATATAAGACGCGACGGCTGGCCGTCGTTGCGGATGGCGTAATGTCACTTAGTATAATGACGCGCGCCGAGATCCTCTTTTTCACCTCGGCGGCAGCGCGTGCGGTAGGAAAGGGAAGGAAGGAAGGAAACAAAAAATATGCACTAGTCATGTTGATAAAGTAGATATAACTTAGGACGAACTCAATGCGATATGTAATGTAATGTTGATAAAGTAGATTGTTAACTGGCGTTACCAGTCGTCTTAAAAATTTAAAAAAAAACGACTTAAATAAAAAGAAATAATTGAATATTTTTAATTCAAAGAACAAAGAATTATTCTTCGTTCTACTTTACAAGCTTTTCTTTTCCACTGCGCAAATGTTCTCAAGAGACAGCCTCAACCAGTAGCGAATTATAGGTCGCATCCCCTAGATAGGACGACGTGGTAAGAGCTGTAGAAAGCCAATTGATGCAAATTACTTTTTTATCATATAAGAGTGATAAACGAGCACAAAATCGACCTTGATCAAGAATCGAAATTAAGATGTGTTGTCTCTCCGGAGGGTGTGGGAGGAATGCCTCGTCGTTGCTTGTAAAAAGTGTCTTCGGTTCTCTATACTCACCAAACTAAATACCATTGAGCTGCTATTTCGCGCTAATATTCCATGAAAACGTGGCCCTTCCTCAGATAAGTCAACCCATTCGTACTACAATCATAATAATATAGTTGCAGCGTGGATTTACACGTATTAAAAATATATACTTACATAACAGTCAAAATTATTACCTTTATATTTTAACATATGTAAAAACAGATTGTACAATATCGTATTAACATAAATTTAAGGAATACGTGGATGCTACCTACAAGGTCAATGAATGAAGTGATAACTACCAAGCTATTTCTAATATGATTTCTATAATTCTTTGTACTAAATAAAACTTTTTTTTTTAAGTTTTACATGACGAGGAAAATTTTCCGAATCAGTAATATACAAACCTGAAATTGAATTTCAATGAGTATCATTTACATTAATCTATGTAAATTCATTTTTTATTTTTATATGAAATTATTAAAAGTTTAAATCGAGTAATATTTTTAAGAAGTATTCTTATATTATCTGTAATACATTTATAATCTTTATCTTTATCCATATCCGCAAGGATATGGTTATAAAATGGTTTATAAACGTAAACTATTACTTAGTACCATTAGTTCATAAAATATAGCTGTTATTTGTTTTTACTCCCATAGGATTTTTGTTTTTTGTATGATAAATATTTTTTTAAACCAGTAATAAATTAAATTTAAAAATGACTTTCAATGAATATGATATATTATAATCTGTGAAAACTCGTATGTTGGAATAAAATAGCCGTTATTAAATTAAAGAAAAATCCTACTTTAAAATTCTATTGCTATGGAAATATTTAAAGCTCGGCGTATACTATATACATACTTCGCTTCCAAAATAATTTAATCAAACTCGCATATGAGCGACGCTGTGGTATTCGGCTTTTCGTTGTAAATTAATTTCTTTAACTTAATTCTCGTTTAAGGTAAACTGTGAACTCTAAATAGTTATATTATTTATTAAGTAATTTTATTTTCGATAATTTTCGATTAGATCACATAAATTGCATACGTGTTAAAATTATTTTCAAGTGTTAAAATGTGTGGTTCACAATAAATAATCAATAATTTATCTCAATAAGTGACAAAAATGTGCTACAATATAAATACATAAATAACCATAAGTAATTTAAATAATCATTCCCCGATTGAACCAACCCATTCGTACCACAACCATAATATAACTGCAGCATGGTTCTACCCCGTTTTAAGCTACAAAATTCTCGTTATATCTGCAGCCTGACTTTATACGTGTAAAAATATAATATACTTATATAGCAGTCAAAAATTATCTTCATTAAGGGCTACGTGACAAAATTAATGAGGCTGAAAGCCTATAACATTTCGCTTGGTTACATTTTAAGTTATTCAAAAGTATTAAATTTCTCAAAGAGAATCGTTCTAGGAAAAACTCTTGTAAAATTGAATAAATCGGAGTAAAATAAACGAGCAGGCTTTATTACTAAACCCAGTAAAGAAACATAAAAAAATTATAAAGAACTGTCAAGCTTTCTGTGAAGTCGTACTAGAGATCAAAGAATTTTGATTTATTTATTTATTTATTTATTATTTAATTTATTTTACAGGATAGGTGACAAACGAGCACACAGTCCACCTGATGGTAAGTGGTTGCTGTGGTCCATAGACACCTACATCTATCCTCGATTACGCATCAAAATGCAGATGCGTTGTCATCCGTGGGGACTAAGATGGAATGCCTCGTTTCCAGTAAAAAGGGTCTCCGGTTCTCTACACTCACCATACGAAACACAGCAGCATTAAGCTACTATTTGACGCTGGTATTCTGTGAGAGCGTGGTCCTTCCCCGGTCGAACCGACCCATTCGAGCTACAACTATACTACTAATATAACTGCAGCATGGCTCTACCACGTGATTCACTACGTTTTACGAGAGAAGATAAATAAATTTGTTTTTAAGAATTTAGGTTTTGCGCCATTTCACGTAATTTTGTTACAAACATCATTAAACGAGATGTTATTTACTGTGAAATATAAATACTTTTCTGCTAAGGTGTCCGTCTGTGTATGTTCCACTCTCTTACCTACCAGTCTCAATGGTATGGAGAGCCATTTAAATTATAGGTGGTGAGGTATTCTGTCTCAATCCTCAGCTGACGCATCTCTGGCGGCCTTCTTTGTTTGAAGTTGGTTATAGGTCTCCATAGGGTGTAGCATTAACTTCCTTTGGTACTTAACCGCCTGTGTTGTTTATGCTCAGGTGGACTGTAAGTACGTTCGTTACTTAGGTTTTATATGTAAAATATAATTGATGGTATCACCATTTTCCTACAATACATGCAATCTTTTGTTTTGTTTGGCTGGGTCAGTGGAGGACTAGTATAACCACAGGCTGTTAGACCTCAAGTTTAGAAAGTTCTAGGCTCGTAACCTGCCTGGGTAGAGGCGGCGTAAGAGTCAATGCTGAAATATTTATATTCGTCATTTTATTTAATCAAGCATTTTATTAAATTAAAGGTAAAGAAGAATCAATAATAAAAATTATAATAAAAATCCTTACCGTGTGTGTCGTAACAGAAGACTACGGAAAATTCCAGTAAGTGGTATAAAAATCTCGTTTACACACCTTACAGTGGGAGACGTCAGTATAAATCAATGTATTTTATCGAGTTTATGAAGAAGAAGCAGTCTTCATAAGCAGCAATACACTTGGCCTTTATATTGGTTCCAGGTATTGATGAGAGCTGCACTATCCACTTCACATCAAAAGTTTTAAAAATATCACAAACAAATATTTTTACAAAAAATGTTATACAGTAAACGTAAATAATAATATTGTAACAAAATTAATAAATCTTTCTCCCTTAAAGAAAATAATCACGCCCCTGGGTGGGCTCGAACAACGAACCTTTCGGTTAACAGAAGAACGCGCTAGCCGTTTGCGTTACGTAGGTAGGTATTTGATATTTTTGGGGATTTAAATACGTAGTCTTTTTTTAAATAGAATAAGGTGACAAACGAGCGCACAACCCACCTGATATTAAGTGGATACTTTCAAAATGCAGATGCATTGTCACTCCTGAGAACTATGACAAAAAACCTCGTTTCCAGTATAAGGGATATCTAGTTCTCTACCCTCACCATACGAAACACATCAGCATTATGCTATTTCACGGTATTCTGTAGGACAGTAGTCCTACCCCGGTCGAGTCATTCGTGCTGAAACTATAATAGAGCTGCGGCATACCTGGTAACGCCAGTTAACAATCTACTTTATCAACATTACATTACATATCGCATTGAGTTCGTCCTAAGTTATATCTACTTTATCAACATGACTAGTGCATATTTTTTGTTTCCTTCCTTCCTTCCCTTTCCTACCGCACGCGCTGCCGCCGAGGTGAAAAAGAGGATCTCGGCGCGCGTCAGTATACTAAGTGACATTACGTTCTCCGCACCGCACGGCCAGCCGTCGCGTCTTATATATATATTAACCGCAAACCGCGCAGGACGAACATTGAGTTCTCCTGTTTATCTTTAATACTCACCGCATCAGACATTGTGTCTTTGTAACTCATAAAAGTGTGAGACGCCCCCGTAAGGGCAAAGGTCGAGAGTGTGGGACTTCACGAAACTGTTAACCGAGAGTGCGTGTGCGCCGAACCACGTGGCGAGCTTGCTGTATAGCAGACACTCCAGGAGGAAGGCGCGGCAGCCCTCATCAGGTCAGTGCGTGCTATCCCACCTATTTATTTTCCCCTTTGCCGTATGCACCAAAATTACAGTCCACTAAATCTTTATCGAAGATACCTTAAGTTACTGGCGTCTCCATTTTTAATGGTCCTTCTCGCTGGATTGACCTTGACTTTCCATTTTTAATGGTCACTTCTCGCTGGATTGACCTTGACTTTCCGCCCTTATTAGATCGTTATCGTAATAAGCGTTTATATAATTAATTATTTATATTTTAATCCGACTTCGGATTAACCCCGCCCTTATTAGAACACTAGAATAGGTCCTAATAGGTGACATTCATAGTAATTTTAAAACTATATTCATAGAATGAATAAGCATATAATTATCTATATAAATTATTTGTTGTATGTTCACATCACGTCATCAACTTTTAACTACATCTATAGATTATACTGTTAAATTACATTTATTATTTGCACATATATTTAAGCATTATATTCGTTATAAATAACTTCATATTTATTATAAAAGTTAACAATTAAAGTTCATCGTTAACGAAACTAATATTTAATAATTCAACCGCGTAGCGAGGTCGCTTACTGACTACCCGCTTATAATTATATTATTTTGCCGCATAACTTAAGTTGTAATGCCGCCTAAAAAACAAATAGCATCGAATAATAGCGATTCCTCGAATAATGAGGGCACACCTGATGCTGAGTTGGTTTTATTGTTAGCTAAACGAGATGCTTTATTTGAAATAGTGCAAAAAATATATGATATGTCCTCGGACATCCTCACAAACACTTCCACGATGGAGCGTTTTCTTGATGGAAGTTCTAATATTAATGCTTTACGTATTGAGTTTAAACAGGTCTTAGATAATTATAATTCACATCTATTAAAAATAAACCCTATTGCTAAACCTGATTATAACAGCCTCATTGCGTTTGAGTCTCTTTGCGGTAGAATAAATAGGCTTTATTTACAATATTCGCAATCTAATTCACAAAGTACTAGTACACCATCTAAAGCCAGATTCTCACTTCCGCCTATCGAACTTATGCCATTTTCGGGTGATATTCGCTCATGGCCTTTATTTTATGCTAGCTTTAAATCAACCGTCCATGACAACACATCGCTTACCGACGCTGAAAAGTTATACTATTTGCTAGGTAAACTAACGGGCAAAGCCCTATCTGTATGCTCAGGTATAACTCCTTGCGCTGAAAATTATAAAATTTTATTGCAAGCACTCGTTGACAAATATGAAGACCGGCGTATGCTAGCATCTACATATATTAATCAGATGTTCGAATTTAAGCCATTGCAATCGGCCACCGCAAATAATTTTGATTTATTTACTGATAACTTTATAAGTGCAGTGCGCGCTTTACAAAACTTAAAGTTAGATAATCTCGCGGACTTAATTGTTCTTCATATCGCGCTTAAGAAGCTGGACCCGGATACCATTCGCTCTTTCGAATATAGTCATAACTCGATGGTACCTACCTTTGATGATTTAGTAAATTTTATTAAGACCCGCTCCAAAGTTTTGCAACGCACCGATTCTAGTACAAATTCTAATAGCGCACCAAACAATCGACGAGGTAACGGTAATAATCGTCGCTGTAATAATACTTCGTCGCCGAAGTATCAGGCGTACGTAAGCACGACGACTAGTTGCTCAAAGTGTCTGTGCGATAATATTGTGCATCAACACCTATTTAAGTGTGCAGACTTTAATAAAATGACGCCGCAGGAACGATTTAAATGCGTAAAGAGTAACAATGCATGTGTGAATTGTCTCAGTTTAAGTCATCGAGTGTCTAGTTGCTCTTCAAATTATAGTTGTCGAGTTTGTAAATTTAAACATCACACATTGTTGCACTTCCACCGCAGAAGCGATAATGCTTCCCCTGCGCTGGCGCGTTCTCCGCCGCTTCAGCCAGTTACACTGAAGTCTACAACCCCCGCGCCCGCACACTCGCCACCCCTCACCGCAGGTGCGCGTTCAGACGTCGCGCTGTGTACTTCGTTCAAGAATGTTTCTCAACGTTCACCGCCTCCCGCGCGCGCAAGTTGTTCGCAGAGAACTGTTTTATTATCAACCGCTCAAGTATTTGCTTACGATGCTAAGGGAGAGAAACAAATTATTCGTATATTATTAGACTCCGCGGCTCAAAGCCATTTTATGACTAAAGAGTGCTGTCATCGTTTAGGCGTTCAGCAACACGATACCGAATGTACTGTAGTAAAGGGATTCGGTGGAGTTGAAAAAATTGTAAAATCGAAATCGATTGATATTAAAATTTTCTCACGATTCGACTCGAATATTAACTTCAATATTTCAACGCTAGTTGTTGATCAAATCACCGACCTTTTGCCCACTGCTGTGGTAGACACATCTGTCTTATCACACTTCCATGGCATAAGACTCGCTGATGAATGTTATAGCATGCCTAATAAAATTGATGTTTTGATAGGCGCATCCCTTTTCCCGCACTTACTGTGTCCAGACGTAATTTATTCGTCTAACGACTTGTCCGGGCCCTCGGCTTTGAATACGGTATTTGGTTACGTTAATATGGGCTCAATGCCGACACTTCAGGTAAATCATTCTTTAACGTGCTGCTCAGTTCTAGAGTCTCCTATCGTTGACAAATTAGTGCAACGATTTTGGGAGCTTGAACAGCCACCCTCCGCACCGCCCATTCAGTGTCCTTCAGACATTGAATGTGAAGAGTTTTATAAATCTACGACATCCCGCGATCCTTTTACTGGTAGATATATTGTTGGCCTGCCATTTAAAGATGACGTTTACTCTCTCGGAGATTCTTATGAAACCTCTCGACGACGATTCATGTGCTTGGAGAGGAAACTTCAAGCCTCGCCTACATTAAGGTTAGTATATGATGACGTCATAAAGGAATACTTAGCTAAAAATTATATATCCCCCGCACCGCCGTATGACTCTCATGAACCCGCTCCAATATATGTCATACCGCATCATGGAGTCTTACGCGAAGATAAGAAGTCAACGCGTCTGCGCATCTTCCTGGATGCTAGCAGTAAGACTAGCACTGGGCGATCATTAAATGATATTCTTCATTCAGGACCAAATTTGCAAGGCGACTTGTTCAATATAATTTTAACTTTCCGCTTACATCCAATCGCTATGACAGCCGACTGTCGCCAACAATTTCTGCAAATAGTTGTTCGCGATTCTGATCGTCGTTACCAATGCTTCCTATACCGCTTCCGTCCACAAGACCCACTTGTGTTATACCACTTCAATCGCGTGTGCTTCGGTTTAACTTCGAGTCCATACCATGCATTGCGCACGGTAAGACAGCTCATTGATGACGACGGCGCAAAGTATCCACTTGCGAGTCGTATCGCATTTACTTCGCTATATATGGACGACATCGCGTTCTCTATGCCCAGTGAATCCGAGGCCAGTGAGACCTCTCGGCAGCTGATAGACTTATTCAAGGGTGCCCAATGGGACCTGATAAAATGGCATAGCAACCGTCGATCTGTTTTAGATGACCTCCCTACTTCCCATAAAATTACAGGAGAAGTAGAGTTCGATAAATCAATGCCACATAAAATACTAGGCTTGCATTGGTCTACCGATAGTGACGCCTTTTATTTTAAGATATCTGTTCCCGCTGATGTGACGTGCACTAAGCGCGCCATCTTATCTACTGTCGCTCGCCTGTGGGACATAATGGGTTTCGTTGCTCCCACAGTAGCGTACGCCAAATTGTTAATAAAGCAGCTTTGGCAACTTAATTTAGATTGGGACGACATACCACCACCGCCAATTATTAAGATGTGGAGGCAATTCTGTGCTGAATTACCAGCTCTTAATGATTTACGTATCCCGCGACATGTTGGTGTATCCAAAAACTGTACTGCGTCACTCCTGGGGTTTTCCGACGCCAGCGAGCACGCATACGGTGCCGTAGTCTACATACATGTAAAGAGCGTCAATGGTAACACCGTCCAGTTGATTTGTGCAAAGACTAAAGTCGCACCGACGAAACCACTATCTATTGCACGCCTTGAGCTTTGTGGAGCGGTTTTACTCTCAAAATTGCTTCGCAGAGTACTCGACAATTATTCTCTTGACCTTGCAATATCAGTCTATGCCTTTGTAGATTCAAAAGTAGCTCTGTACTGGATAAAGAGTTCGCCACACAAGTGGCAGACCTTTGTTGCAAACCGCGTTGTTCAGATTACTGACAATATTCGCGCTGATAACTTTTATCATGTCGCAGGTACTGAGAATCCCGCTGACATACTTTCACGTGGCGTTACGCCAAATAAATTAGTTTCAAACCCCCTGTGGCTCCATGGGCCTCAGTGGACTTCGTTAGATCCATCTCAATGGCCTCTTCGTACTTTAGACAATGAGGTTATTGCAAATATGCCTGAGAAGAAGATTTTGTCGCACACTGTGTGCACATCCGTCTGTAATTCTGCGATTTATGAGCTCGCACTCCGCATCTCTTCTTGGAGTAAACTTCTACGTATAATTGCGTACGTGTGTAAGTTTGCAAAATTATTGCCCCGCCGCAGCACTACTGTAGTGACTGCTGATGATCTCCGTTTCTCTGAGGTTATAATCCTCCGCGCCCTGCAAAAACAGCATTTTGCAGTGGAATATTTAAATATTGAAGGTAACAAACCTTGCTCGCCCGCTTTCAATCGTTTAAGGCCTTTTATTGAGAATGGTTTAATCTGCATTGGTGGTCGTCTTTCGAACTCCGCATTAGATTACACACAAAAACATCCAATTATACTCCCGCGCAGTGATCATGTAGTGAACATGATCATTGACTATTATCATATTAAAAATTTACACGCTGGGCCTGAATTGTTATTGTCATTACCCGCACCCAAAGTCAAATCTGACTCTACCAGTCTGTTACACAGGCATTCTTTACTGGATAAATTAGTTCAGTCGTTTTGGGACCGGTGGAGGACGGAATACCTTCACGGATTACAAGTTCGTCAGAAGTGGAACACCCCGTCTACGGCTATCGTACCAGGCATGGTTGTAATTGTGATAAATGATAATGAACCGCCCCTTGCTTGGCCATTAGCGATTGTCGAGTCTGTTCATCCTTCGAAGGATGGCGTAGTTCGAGTAGTGACCGTGAGAACTACTAAGGGAACATATCTCCGTCCTGTTGCTCGTATTTGCCCTCTCCCAAGACAATAAATCACGATTATTTTGATTATAATTATTTATCTAAATTAGGAATTAAGTTTATATTTATATATATTAAAAAAGTATTAAACCGCAATATTATATTTATGTATACATTTTCTCGCTTACCAAGTAAGGTTAGTAGATGAGACATGCGCATTGAGCGCATCCTCTCACTTTATATACCGCTTATTTATTTGTTTTCCTTTTACTTTTATATTACGGTTGTCTTTTAAAGGTGACCCTTTAAGGGCGGGAGGAAATGGTAACGCCAGTTAACAATCTACTTTATCAACATTACATTACATATCGCATTGAGTTCGTCCTAAGTTATATCTACTTTATCAACATGACTAGTGCATATTTTTTGTTTCCTTCCTTCCTTCCCTTTCCTACCGCACGCGCTGCCGCCGAGGTGAAAAAGAGGATCTCGGCGCGCGTCAGTATACTATGTGACATTACGTTCTCCGCACCGCACGGCCAGCCGTCGCGTCTTATATATATATTAACCGCAAACCGCGCAGGACGAACATTGAGTTCTCCTGTTTATCTTTAATACTCACCGCATCAGACATTGTGTCTTTGTAACTCATAAAAGTGTGAGACGCCCCCGTAAGGGCAAAGGTCAAGAGTGTGGGACTTCACGAAACTGTTAACCGAGAGTGCGTGTGCGCCGAACCACGTGGCGAGCTTGCTGTATAGCAGACACTCCAGGAGGAAGGCGCGGCAGCCCTCATCAGGTCAGTGCGTGCCATCCCACCTATTTATTTTCCCCTTTGCCGTATGCACCAAAATTACAGTCCACTAAATCTTTATCGAAGATACCTTAAGTTACTGGCGTCTCCAATACCTCTACTACGTATACAACAACTAATTGTTTTCCTATTCGTTTATATTAATCCTTTAATTCATCTTTAAAAATTCAATCAAGCAACAGAGGTGATACGACTACTATTCAAACGGAATTTTTTTGCGAACGGACGTACTGAAAATAAAATTGAACCCAGTGTAACCTCAGTAGAACTTTGGAACTTTTCTGTGGTTAAAGAAATCCGTTTAAACAACTAAATTTAAAACTTAGCTCCGTAAAAATAATGGAACGAAAGTCAAGTCTAAGGCTTAGCACGCACTACAATTAAACACACGCGTTTAACCACACGTGTAAAACCGCAAAAAAAAAATGTAGCACATGGCTTTCTTACAAGCTCAAGCATTAGCGACTTTTTTCAGTGACTGATTTTAAAAACGTAACTTGTTACATTTCGATCGCCGTTTATAAACGCGCGATTTTTATGTATTCCATAGTGATAGTATGGCGGCGTACGCACTGCGGTTAACCGCAATCGGTTTTGACTAGACGAGCGCAGAGGACAGTCGTTTTTTGCGGTACTAATTAGTAGCAAAAGTATCCTTTCGGATGTGTTTTATCTGTTAGTGGATGTACCCAGTACTTATGGCATCGCCATTGTTTACGTTTTCTATTTTTAATTTAAAAGCCAAAGCTACAACACAGCCTACTTGCTCGAAATCCATGGCGGTACTGAAATAAAATTAAGCAAAACTCCAGCCGCAGTGCATGCTACGCCTAAAATTGGTTAAATTTATGACATTGAGCGGAATGTTGGCTTTTTATGCAATAAGTCACATAGTCGCCGATGCCAAGAATACACTGTGAACCATAGACATCTACATCTAAACATTTTATTTTTTTCGTTGGATGAAGTCCCCTGATGTTGCCAATAGCGTGACAGGTGTCACCTTGGTCTTACTGTTCTTCTTGCCCTGAACAGAATCCCCCCCCCCCCCAGAATAAGCTGGACATCCTGAGCATCCACGCTCGGAAAAAGTAGGGTAGTTCGGGCGTGGATTTTCAGCGAGGGATTCTCCTTAACGAATCGTGGTGGTTAGATATCTGTGGGCCACAGCATTTACTTAGCATCACGAGAAATGTGCGTTCCTTTGTCAGCCTTATTCCATTTTTTCTGTTACATCTGTTTTCAGGGCACACTTGATGTGCTGTGATGGAACAATAAATAAACGATCCCTCTCTGCTTCGTAAGTTAATTTTAATCCTTATAATTCAACATTGGATTATTTATAACCGGTAGATACATATATCTTCATTTTAAATTTTATGTTACATACAGAATATTTCTGAGTAACCGCAGCCCAGTCACGTACTGTGGTTTGAAATGTAGTATTACGTGTTTTACTGACGAATATTGAGTATAATATTGTAAATATAAATAACGTTTGTTTAAAAATAAAATCATAAAAAAGAAAGGGAGAGGAAGAACATAAGAGAAACTGCCGCGAACTACGCGTTTTTTATTCCACAGCAGAACAAGAAAAACTACCTAAATCCTAATAAATTGAAATATGAAATAGATAAGAATAGATAGATATTTCATTTATACCCTTCACAAGTCCACTGCTAATCATAGGCCTCGTTGGTTTTGAGCAATCTTGAGTCATCCATCACCTACCTGCATGTGTTACAACGTCGCTACTTCATCTAGTGAAGGACCGCCATACAATTCGCATACTGGTATGAGGTTTTCAGTTAAAAGCTTCCTACCATGGAATATGAAAACTAAATAATAACCTCACACGAAAACAAATTATGTCGAAAATTAATTGGCCAATATGCGCAACAAAAATAAAAGGTCAGTCTTACCAAACTTGAAGAGTACTTCCCGCCCTGCGTGCACCATCCCCATCATCACTACGCTACGAAAGACACATCGTCAATAATACAACACGTGTTTCGCCTCTCTCGTTTAGAAAGCACATTTAAGTGAAACAGACTTTGCGGTAGCTGATTGCTAAAGAATGATTTTAGTGTCTTGTGTGTCTTTATTTCGATATTTTATTTTATTTTTATTTAATTTAATTTTTATATAATAATATGATTTTTATATAACATTTTTGGGTTTTGATTTGATTATATATTTTATTATATAGTTTTTATATAATTTTATTTTATTTAATGTTCTCAGTTACTAACCTAAGCTAAGTCATACAAATAACTAATGGATCTTTGACATCAGAAATAAAAAATATTAATGTTATAATATAATGAATAAGAATCTAAATTGGCGATATTTTGAAAATTGGCCACATTAGGAGTACCTTTAACCAACGAGCGTGTGTGCGTAGATAATGGATATAAAGGAGACGAGAGAGGTGTGTCAGGGTTGTGCCAAAAGTAAGTCCGTAGTCGTTGCTTACCTCTTTGGGTGACAGGCGTGTGTATTTGTGTATGTATTATTACGTATGTAAGATGTTAATATAATGAATTTCTGAAAAGTAACGGCTTATTCTATTAATTAATATGTACTAGTAAAGTAATAACCATTTTCATGAGCATTTTTGGTTTCGTACAAAATTTTACACAGTTCGTAATTTTTTTAGTAGAAAATGAATGAAATGAAAAGAAATTTTTTATAAAACGGAGGTATATTTAAATAATAAATACATTCTTAAATTATGTTTTTCTACCTATAATTTGAAATAAAATATATATAATATTATTATAAGCTCTAATAATGTCAAAATATTTCACAGTTTCTTTTTTGCAACGCCCTGAAAAGGCAACTAAGATACGTACCATTTGTAAATATTAAGACATGTACACTTGGCGTGCAAATAAATACGTGAACGCTCAAATAAAAACCCAAGGGAAAATTTATATGCACAAAAGGTTAATTGGTGAATTAACCTAATACAAGGCTGCTAAAGAAAGCGCTATTCCAATGAATTTATATAAGTCGCATTAGCATATCGAACCACACACCTTGAATTAAGTAGACGCATTTCGTGCAGACGTTGTATAAGCATGGGTTCAGTGAGCATGTACCTTTTACCTTCATAAAACGGTGTGCTGTAACTCGCATTTGTTTTTAAATATTATTCTTATTTATTTTATAATAAAATAAGTGACACGCGAACTTACTGTTCACTTTATTGTAAATGGCTATTGCAGTCCATTGACAACTCTAGTCAACTTCGAACAAAGAAGTATACGAAAGCTCAAAGTCACTTAGCAAGCTCTAGGAAGGGGGAGGGGCTATATTCAAGGTTTCTCTACATGATATACCTAGAAATGGGGATATACGCAGTATTATTATAACCAGTATTTAAAAAAAACTTGAAACCTTTTTACTTGAGACTAGACATGCCATCTTAGTCTTCAGGGTAGTCACTGAGAACAATCGTTATTCAACAAGTTTTTATACGTGGTAGAGCCATGCTGTAGTTATATTATTAGTACAGTAGTAGCACGAATGGGTCGGCTCGACCGGGAAAGAACCCCGCTTTCAAAGAATACCAGCGTAAAATAGTATATTAATGCTGATGTGTTTTGTATGGTGAGTATAGAGAACCGGAGACCCCTATTATTGGAAACGAGGCATTCTATCTTAGCCCTCACGGGTGACAACGCAACTGCATTTTTATTTGTAATGGAGGATAGATGTAGATGTCTATGGGCCGCAGCAACCACTTACAATCAGGTGGACTGTGTGCTAGTTTGTCACCCTATCTTATAAAAAAAACACAGATTTCTCCCACAGTTCATATTATACTTTGCGGGACAATCGTTGTAGCTCAAAGGCTTAGCATTTGGTGTAAATTTTGAGATATGCGAGCAACCCTGGTTCGATTACCACCGGCAAAAATGAATATTTTATTGTAAGTGCTGACTTACTACATGCACGCCGTTAAAGAAAAACATTGTGTGTGGAAATCCTATTGCTCGATAAATAATAAATATTGCACGTAAAGTCCGTCAACACGCATTAGAGCAAAGCATTGCATTGGTGAAAAGTTAATTCATTTTGCAGGACTGAGTGGAAGCGTCGGTAGGATACCCACGATAAAAATTTATCAACCATGTTTACAATGGGAAAATGAGCGAACTCATTACCGACACGTACGTAGGCGTAGGGCAGATATATGAATGGATATGAAAGAAGTAAATGAGATGTGACAGGAGCATACCAAAAGAGTGACAAAGTAAATTAATGTTGCAGAAATGAGCGCAGACTCGGCAAGGCACACCCTAGACGGTAGTTTATCTACCAATTGGTGATATTGAAATAATACTAGTTTTTACGGAATTTATCGCATATATTTAACTTTTTAAATACCCGACGTTTCGAACGCTTTACGCACTCATGGTCACGGGCGGGACTGAGATGTTCAACGTCCATATGTCACAGTTAATCGCGGTTACCATAGATTAAAATTTAACTTTTGTTCCGATCTATGCAGTATGAACTTATGGTATCTTGAAGTCTTGCAGTTGTATGCTTGGGTTGGGATTTAATTTTATTTATTATAGGATCCCAAGCAGATGGTAGCACCCAGCCATCTTCTCTATTGAAATTAGGATGTTTTTTTGATTTCAATAGCCTCGCGAATCATCCTTGGAAGGAATCGGTGTTCTTTAGCGCGGATCTGCGGTCTATCAAATCTGATGTAGTGACGGGGGCGATCCTGTACGTGTTCACAGACTGCAGACTTCCCGGAGCGTCGATTCTTCACATCAGCTATATGTTCTTTAAAGCGGGTTTTTATTGATATTTTAGTTTGTCCTATGTAGGAGAGACCACATTCACAATCAAGCTTGTACACTCCTGCATCTTGCAGAGGGACATTACACTTGACCGATGGTAAAAACTGACCAATCTTCTTCAGCGGCTTGAAGTATGTTTTGATGGAAGCGCGCTTCAAGATGTAGCCAATCTTGTCAGTGACTCCTCTAACATATGGCAGTACAGCAGGTACACGCTCGACTGTGGCCGGCTTCACTCGTTCACTGTGACGTAGGCGCGGGACTCGAAGCTTGTTGTCATGCAAAACTTGCTTGACATGGTGGAGCTCTGCAGCCAGGTGTTTACTGTCACAGATCCCTCGTGCTCTCTGAAACAAAGATTTACCCACGGTAGCTAGCTGTGAAGGATGGTGGTGAGAATCACCGTTTAAATATCTATCTGTATGGGTCTTTTTTCTATACACAGTATGGCTCAAGGTGTTATCAGGATTCCGAATTACTAACACATCTAGAAAAGCTAAGGAATTGTTTGCCTCTAACTCCATTGTGAACTGAATTTTAGAATTTATAGAGTTAAGATGGTCTAAAAATGCAGTTACTTTATCTATAGGTAGAATTGTGAAAGTGTCGTCTACGTACCGCTTGTAGAACCTTGGATTTATGGGAGAACTAAGCAGGGCTTTCTCCTCAAAGTCTTCCATGAATATGTCGGCGACATGGGGAGATACAGGTGAGCCCATCGCCACACCATCTACTTGCTTGTAGAACTCCTCCTTCCACAATAGGTAGCCAGATGTAAGGCAGTGTCTGAGTAATACTGCATATTCTACGGGCATGTTGTTTTCTTCCAGCCTTCTAGTTACAATTGAGATGCTGTCTTCAACAGGTAAGCATGTAAACAATGACTGCACATCAAAACTGACCATAGTTTCATTGTCTGCTAGATGTAGGTCTTCAATCTCGCTGACAAAATGGTAGGAATCCTTTATGTGTGCTCTTGTATGTCCCCTGAGTGGTGAGAGTATTTTCGCTAAGTGTTGAGCCAATCTGTAAGTTGGTGAATCGATTTGGCTCACTATGGGACGTAATGGAGCATTGGGCTGGTGTATTTTTGGTAGCCCATACAATTTTGGTGATTTGGCGCACGTAGGTATTATCCATTTTACGTCCAGATTTAATTTTTCGGAGTGTTTCTTTATGAGGTCACTAGTTGTTTTTAGTGTGCTATTTTTTGGGTCATTTTTAACCTTTTTATAAGTACTTACACCCGACATAAGTTCTTGTATTTTAAAATTATAATCTGACGTATCCATGACTACCGTGGCGTTTCCTTTATCTGCGCGGAGAATCGTAAGTTCGTGTTTATTGCGTAGGTTCTTTAACGCTATAAATTCGTCTTTGGGAAGATTCGGTTTAGGCACTGAACATCGACGTAACATAGACGAAATGTCTTGACGTATCGCCTCCAAATCTTCTTTCCGCATATTATTTTTAAATAAACAGTCCTCGACACTACAGATAACTTCTTCGTACGGTAATTTGCGGGGTGTAATTGCAAAGTTTAGGCCTTTGGATAAAACCCTTATTGTTGCATCATCCAGTGTTTGTTTTGACAGATTATAGAGCGCGATTAATCTATGATCTGTGTTTGTCAATGGTTGTTTTCGGTTCTGGCATTGATTCAGATGTTTGACATTTGACTTGTTCGTTAATTTTTGATATTTTTCTATATGTTTGTTTTTGCATTCATTATATTTGAGAAATGGAGTGACGACCTTGTAAGATACGCAGGAAGTCGATGGATGCAGGTGGCTCATGACCGTGCTTTGTGGCAAACCTTGGGGGAGGCCTATATTCAGCAGTGTACTTGTGAAGGTCTGTAATGATGATGTTGATGATGACTCCTCTGATAGCTTTAGGATTTTTTTTGGATTGAACATTGATTATGTACTGTATGGCAGGTTTAAACTAATTAAAATAAACGATTCCATCCACCCATTCATCACAGCCTGTAACATTTCATTGCTAAGCATAGGCCTTCCACTGAACTGTGGGATCTCGATATATTTAGCTGATCGGTTAACAACCGCAGTTGTTATCAGGATGCAGCTGCTGCCATCTTCTTAGTTTTATTTTGAGTTTTATTTTATAGTTTCTCTTTGTCGCCTCTGACGACACACACGGGATGATATGATACGGGGTGTTAGAGACTTTACAATGCAACTATACAGTTAGAATAACTCAATTACGGTTTCAAATTTATATATATAAAATTTTTATATATACTAAAGTAGAGCTACTTGGATATCATGGGAATAGTGTCGGATAAGACTTGCTCTTTGATCGTTACTCACACTTGCGTGTGGTTCCAACGACGATGTGTGCAGCTTCCCATAGAAACTCTAAATCTCGCTCAAAATCAGTATTACAGTACAGTACAGTACAGTACAGTTTTCAGCTTAGACAGTTGGCTATATCTTGCAGACAGATCTCTGGCAAAGACTTTAGAGTCTTGGATACGGTTGATCGCTTTTTCAATACGAGGGGCATTAAAGTTGCGTAAGTCCCGCCGCATGTATTTGGGGATCTGTCCGTTCAGTTGCCAGTATGTTGTCAAATCTGTTGAAGACTGCAGCTTCATTTCCCTTCTAACAGCCATGATATTAAGAGTATGATCGGAAAAATTTAACCACTCGCTTATCGCTGCCAGTGTTCACCCTTGCGATCACTGAGACTACACTGAACAGTTGCCGTCCCTTCGTCATAATGCTTCAAACCTTCAGCTCACCGTTCTCTCTTGTGCCTAGCTTTGCGTTAAAGTCACCCATTAACACCGTATAGTGGGTTTTGGAGGAATGCATGGCTCGAAAAATGTCCTAATACATCCCCCCCTCTCTTCATCGGGACGTGCCAATGTTGCGTGCAATAGTGCGTGCGTTGTATGTTGCCAGGTCAACTTAGAAATGAGGATATCCGCACTATAAGCAGTGTGACCGACATAGCACAAGTGATTGGTAAGCTGAAGTCGCAATGGATCGACCTTATAGCTCGATGAACTGACAACCGATGACCCCCAAGAAATCACAAAGCACATAACATACATGAACATAGGTTCAGCAGTGGATTTGTGAAAGGCTGTAATGATGATGATAATGATGATGATTGTAAGAATATATCTTACTTCATCGAGTCAAAAAACAAATTTTAGTAAATTCATGTGTAACCAATTATGAACTTGTCGTACTTGTCAGAATTTGTATTTTATGACGTGGCGGGACGCCAAATTGGAGCCTTATTGTATGAAATTGCATCTGAATAGTCAGCGTAAACAATAATTATGTACGGATTGAACTTAAACATATAATGATAATTTGAAACACATAATGTAAAACTTGACCTATTTTTGATGTTAATGGAATTATATATAGATGTACCATTCTTCGGTATTTTTTCCGAGTGTCAGGATTTTTGTGTCTTTTTAGAATTGCGGATGGATTTTGAAAATGTAGGGCATTTTACATTTTTCGAAAAAGTACAGCAGGGAATTGCGTGGTATTGGTGGAATCTTTGACGTGGGTTGAAAGTGCATAAAACTCTAATTTGTTTTTCGTTCACGCTTGTTTATTATGTGTGCAACAAACTGTCAAGATTTCTCTTGCAAATGAGGTTATTTGTCAAGAATTTTCAATAATCCATTTGGTAACTCTATTTAAATCAGGGTTAAGAAAGGATAAAGAAACCCTTAATAAGTTCATAAACCTCGCAAATAGCCTCCCGCTACATTTTTATTTTTTTATTTTTTATTTATTACACAATTATAACACAATTACAGTTATAATGAAATAAACCAATGCGATGCTATAAAAGTAAAAGTAAAGTTACAGCCTATATACGTCCCACTGCTGGGCACAGACCTCCCCTCATTTCTGAGAGGGTTTTAAGGCAAGGAAGTTTCCGCCACGCAGCCTCAACGCGTGTTGGTGAACTTCACATGTATTCGAAATATTTTTTTTCTTATTTTTCGCACATGCAGGTTTCCTCACGATGTTTTCCTTCACCGCCGAGCACGTGGTAAATCAGCATTTAAAATTGCTATTAACAATTTCATTGGTGCCGGCGGGGATCGAACCCGGGTTACTCGCGTTCTGTTATATTTACAGAGAGCGTTAACCATCTGAGCTACCACGGCTCTAGAGTCTAGATGCGATGCTATAACTTACCTAAATATAAGAAAACTATTGACTAATAAATAATGATATCTAGTATGAAATCTATCAAATTGATTTTAAAATTAAATACTAATTAAAAACATTACAATTTTCAACGCATTTGTATGCTGCAATTATGAATTTCGTCTCACTACATGCAAATATATCAATATCCTGTGAAATGATATTAACATAGTGCCTAGCACGTCACATTGGTGCATTCTGAAACAACTTCGTCCTAGCAGCGGGCACGAGGTGTAATGGGGGACGACGACGAGAACACACGTAATTATTAGGCACCCGCAGCTTTAATGCAGCGAGCACATCTGGGTGATATATCCATTCTCGTAATACTTTCCACACACTTAATGCCTTTAGTCACGCCTGCCAGTCATGGAGTGTACACATTGGAGATGTGAAAATTTAATTATTTGATAGTCATTTCTTTTTTATTCTTCTCAAGATTTGCAACATTTTTTAAATAAAATATAATGTATCTGCTGGTAATTATTTCTTAAAAACTAACCTTTGACTAAACCTTAAATTAGACTAGGGATTTCAAAGCTAAATACATTTCGGCAATGTGCCGGCCATATAGCTTGAAGAACTGACAACCAATGCGGAAAAAGGTTCTCGAGTGGCAGCCTCGTACCGGTAGGCGTAGTGTAGAGCGATCCCCCTGACGACCTGGTAAGATATGCAGGAAGTAGATGGATGCAGGTAGCTCAGGACCGTGCTTTGTGGCATTACTTGGGAGAGTCCTATGTTCAACAGTGGACTTGTGAAAGGCTGTAATGATGATGATATATTTTGTTCATTTTTTTAGAATACCAGAGCAAAATAACTGCGCAATAATCTGCTGAGTTTCGGAAGTTGAGAGTAGAGAATCGGAAACTCTTTTCACTGGTAACTAGCCGTTCCATTGAATAAAACTATTTATACGCATTTGAATAAAACTATATTTACGGATCTTATCGCGTTTAATTACTACTTTAACTTATTTTAAAATTCCCAAGGTTTCGGGTGCTTTACAGCATCCATGATCACGGGGGGCGGGGGGACTGAGGTGTTTGACGTTCCAATGTCATAGTTAACACGGCTACCTTCAGTTTTTTAATATTAATTTTCGGTCCGATCTACGCAGAACGAGATTCATCATCATCATTACAGCCACTACACATATACAAGCTACTACACATATACAAGTCCACTGCTGAACATAGACCTCCCCCAAGGTATGCCACAAAGCACGGTCTTGAGCCACCTGCATCCACCAACTTCCTGCATGTCTTACCAGGTCGTCACTCCATCTAGTGGGGGGTCGCCCCGCACTTCGTCTACCGGTACGAGGCTGCCACTCGAGAACCTTTTTTCCTCAACGGTTGTCGGTTCTTCGAGCTATATGGCCGGCCCATTGCCACTTCAGCTTACTAATCCGTTAGGCTATGTCGGTCACTCTGGTTCTACTGCGGATATCCTCATTTCTAAGTTTATTACGCAGAGAAACTCCGAGCATAGCCCTCTCCATAGCTCGCTGAGCGACTTTAAGCGTCCTCATATGGCCAGCAGTGAAGGACCACGTCTCAGTTCCATATTTCATCACTGGCAATACGCACTGGTTGTACAACTTAGTTTTCAGGTTTTGAGGTATACCTGACGAGAAGATGCGTTGTAATTTCCCGAACGCTGTCCAGCCGAGTTGAATACGTCGATTGACCTTTCGGTCGAAGTTGGACTTACCTAGCCGGACTATTTATCCCAGGTAAACGTACTCGTCAACAACTTCGAGCATAGTGCTTCCAACAACTACCGGCATTGGTGTGACATGGACTTTAAACATGATCTTTGTTTTGTCCATGTTCATCTTAAGACCTATCCGTTGGGAGGCACTATTGAGGTCATTAAGCACAGTGCTTAAGTCCTCCAGCGATTCTGTCATAAGGACTATATCGTCGGCAAATCGAAGGTGAGTGATGTACTCGCCATTGATGTTAATACCGTATCCTTTCCAGTTCAGTAGCTTGAAAACGTCTTCCAATGCAGCGGTGAAGAATTTTGAGGAAATAACGTCACCCAGTCTTACACCTCTCTGCAGTTGGATAGGTTTCGTACTCTGGTTCTGTACTCGGATAGCCATCGTAGCCCTACTGTACAAACACTTCAGCAGTTCGATATACCGACAGTCAACTTGGCACCGCTGAAGAGACTGTACCACCGCCCAAATTTCGACGGAATCAAAGGCTTTCTCATAGTCCACATACGCCAGGCAAAGTGGCAGATTGTACTCTTCGGACTTCTGTACAATTTGCAGAAGGGTTTGTATGTGGTCTTTGGTGCTAAAACCTTTTCGGAAATCGGCTTGTTCGGGAGGCTGGAAGTCGTCGAGTCTCTTTTTTTAACAATAGGATCTAAAGCAGATGGCAGCACCCATTCATCTTCTCCATTGAAATAAGGATGTTTTTTAATTTCAATAGCCTCGCGTATCGTCATTGGTAGGAATCGGTGTTCTTTTGCGAGGATTTGTGGTTTATCAAATCTGATGTAATGGTGGGGACGATTTTGAATGTGTTCCCGGACTGCAGACTTCCCGGAGCGTCGGTGCTTCACGTCAGCTACATGTTCTTTCACGCGGGTTTTTACGAATCTTTTTTTCAACCTATATAAGTGAGACCACATTCACAATCTAACTTGTACACTCCTGAATCTTGTAGAGGAATATTACACTTGACGTATGGTAAAAATTGAATAAGCTTCTTCGGCGGCTTGTTGTACGTTTTAATGGAAGCTCGCTTCAAGATGTAGTCAACCTTATCTGTGTCTCCTCCGACATACGGTAGTACAGCAGGCACACGCTCGACTGTGGCCCGCTTCACTCGGTCACTGTGAAGTAGGCGCGGGACCCGAAGCTTGTTGTCTTGCAATACTTGCTTGACGTGCTGAAGCTCGACGGCCAGATGTTTTCAGTCACAGATCCCTCGTGCTCTCTGAAACATCGTATAACAGAGGAGTAACAGACAAGGTTGGCTAAATCTTAAAGCGAGCACAAGAAATTCTATTAAAATATGTTACAAGCCGCTAAAGAAGATTTAGTCAATTTTTACAATCCTTCAGGTGTAATATCCCTCTACATGATGCAGGATAGTACAAGCTAGTTCATGAATGTGGTCTCTTTTACATAGGACAAACAAAAATATCTATAAAAACCCGCGTGAAATAGTAAATAGCTAACATGAAGCATCGACGCTCTGGAAACTACATCACCCCCCCCCCCCACTACATCAGATTTGATAAACCACAAATCGTCGCAAAAGAACACCGATTCCTACCAAAGACGATACGCGAGGCTATTGAAATTAAAAAACATCGTAATTTCAATAGAGAAGATTAGTGGGTGCTACCTTTCGGCGCCGTTACGACAGCACCGATGGTGTTCGTGAGGAGTACGAGAAGCGCGGGGGTTTTTCTTACTACCGCGCCTAAGACCGTCACTCGCCGATAGTTCGCGACCCGGTTACCAACAAATTGGTTTATATCTCGATTATTTAAGTAATCAATTTTGCCTTACATGTTAGTCGCCTATTTTATTCATGTTCCCTACAATTGAACATAGTGGCGACCGTGATAAATTAAAATAACGACCTCCGATTCCGCCACGTAGTACGGTCCAAAGGTCGTAGCACTTACGCCGCGTTTACATCGTCGCGAACGCAAGTACCAGGAGCTATCATTATTATATATGTACCAATATCTTTAAGTATGGCCTACAAATCCTCCTTAGCGATATTATTATTAAACGGACAATCCTTAATACTGCAGATAATTTCTTCGCACGGGATTTTTCGCGGTGTTAATGCAAAATAAATGTCTTACGATAGAACTTTTATTGTCGGTTCGTCAAGTGTATGCTTTGAAAGAATATATACCGTGAGTTGTTTCTTTGCGTCTTTGGTCACAGTTTCATTTTGTTCTGACGTTGGCTTTGATGTTTGGCATTTGATTTGATAGTTAATTTTGGGTATTTTTCTATTTGTTTTTTTTTGCATTCATTATATTTCGATTTCTCGTTTGCTTAGTTTCGATGCAAGTTTTAAAACAAAATTTCGTTAAAACTATTCCTAATTCACTGAAAAATTTGCCTATGGTAACATAAATATTGTAAATTCAACCGTTTCTGCTGAATCACCGTTTGAAACTACTTTTTACGCGCGCTTTTTATGCGCATCCTCGAATGTCCTTTTTTATTGATAATTTGACACACGTAGGAATGAGAGTACGGACTCCGCATTTCTTCAAGAAATTTATAGACATTATATATCTTGCGTTCTTGGTTTTAAGATCTTATAATTAGCGAATTTTATCGGCTTTCGTATTCATTCAGCATTCGCACAATTATGAGTTATCCTCAGTCTGCATTCACAGATAATATTTCAGTAGATGTAAAAGTTTTCTCGCACTTGCTCTGATTTGTTTTATTGTTTTTTTTTTGTTTGATGTGTTTGCAAGTTCTGGTACGTATTTTGCGGCTTTAATGTGACATTATGCTACGTTTGTTTGTCAATTTGACGTAAAACTGGGCTGGTAATGAGACTGTATTTTTTATATATTCAAATACCTAACGTAAATGACACTGTAAATAGTGCCACCAGTAGGTAGTTTTTATTAATATTAGAGAGCGCAAGCGAGCGTGCGGCTCACCTGATGGTGGTTGAATAACACCCACTCATGAAAAGCTGCAACAGCAGTGAAATTGCACATGCGTTGTCAGCCTTCTTAAAAAGAGTGGGATTTCTTTATTTATTTGGTGGGCCCTATGTCGTATCAGTCCAGAAAAGTGGCCGGTGGTAGTCGATTTTACAAGGAATTGGTGAATCGCCAATCAAAAATGAATGAGAATGGAAAATAAATAAAGAATAGGAAAGGAAGGAAGGTGAGGATTAAAAAATTACTTTTTTTTAAATGTTTATAGTCAATTAAGTATTATTGACAACCATAGGTTGACGTAAGCTGCACTTAAGTAATCCTCGAGATTGTCATAAATTTTTTTTTTTTTTTTTATAGAAGAGGGGGCAAACGAGCATGCGGCTCACCTGATGTTAAGTGACTACCGCCGCCCATGATCAACCGCAACACCAGGAGAATTGCGGGTGCGTTGCCGGCCCTTTAGAAAGGAGTAAGCTCTTTTCTTGAAGGTCCCCAGGTCGTATCGGTCCGGAAAAATCGCCGGTGGTAAACTATTCCACAGAGAGGTTGTACGTGGAAGAAAACTCCTTGTGAAACGTACAGTGGTGGACCGCCAAGCATCCAGATGGTGTGGATGGTATCGGGACGTTTGCCGTGTAGTGCGTCCACGAAATTTGGCGGCTGGGATTAATCCGAACAATTCCTCAGAGCACTCCCCGTGATAGATGCGATAAAATACGCAAAGAGATGCAACATCTCTTCGCAGCGCCAGTGAATCGAGCCGATCGGAAAGCACTCGGTCGTCGACGATTCGAGCCGCTCTGCGCTGGATGCGATCAAGTGGAAGGAGCTGGTACTGGGGAACCCCAGCCCAGAGATGGGAACAGTATTCCATGTGCGGCCGAACCTGCGCCTTGTAAAGTTGCAGGCGGTGTGCCGGCATGAAATACTGTCCCGCTCTGCTGAGCACGCCAAGCTTTTTAGAGGCCAATTTGGCCTTCCCTTCTAAGTGACCACGAAACTGCACGTCACTCGATATGTCGACGCCGAGGATTCCGATACTGGCTGAGGCAACAAGAAGAGTGCCTTGAAACTGAGGGGATACGACAAAGGGGTTCTTTTTAGCGGTTAACGCGCAAACTTGTGTCTTCTGGGGGTTAAACTGGACTAGATTTAGTCGTCGCCAATCCGAGACTCTGTTCAGCAAAGACTCGACTTCAGACACAAGTTTGTCCCGGCACTCGGAGACGTTTTCCCGAGAAATATTGGCTCGGCCGGTGTAAAGAGCATCACCAGTGCTGTCATCCGCATAGCAATGAATGTTACGGGTATGCAACATATCATTGATATGCAGAAGAAACAGCGTTGGCGATAGCATGCAGCCCTGTGGAAAACCAGCATTAATAGGCTTGCAATCGGAGCTTGCACCGTCTACAACGACCTTGATGCTCCGATCTGCAAGAAAGCTGGTGATCCAATCGCATAATTTCTCGGGAAGCCCATAGGAAGGGAGCTTCGAAAGAAGCGCTTTGTGCCAAACCCGATCGAAGGCCTTCGCAATGTCCAAACTAACGGCCAATGCCTCCCCCTTGAACTCTACTGCCTCCGCCCATCTGTGAGTGAGGTAGACCAGAAGATCACCAGCTGACCGACCACGGCGAAAACCGTATTGGCGGTCACTAATCAGCTGGTGATCCTCAAGATACCTCATGAGCTGGCAGTTTACAATGGACTCCATTGTTTTGGAGAACAAGGAGGTGATGGCGATTGGCCGGTAGTTGGACGGGTCTGAGCGGTCGCCTTTTTTAGGGATCGGGTGGACGAAAGCCGTCTTCCATGATTTTGGAACTACGCCTAGGGAGTAGGAGTACCGGAAAAGAAGTCTTAGTCTGTCCTTTTAGAGATATTTTTATTCAACAAATATTGAGAATACAACTGAAACAGTATTTACCTATAATTCTACAGAATATATTTCCAGTAAATCACAAACGCTACCTTTTATTATCCAATATAATCACCGACTAGCGTAACACAACAGCTCTTTGTCCTAATCCACGTTGAAACTTTTGCGTATGTCGTCGACATTAATTTGTTGCTTTGTGGTTTTTAAGTCAAATGATATATCAACTGTGATATATCAACTGTTTTTAAGTCAAATGATATATCAATATTTCGTATATTAAAAGACATTATTAATAGAAAAAATGTTCGAGCTGGCAACATAAAGCGAAAAATAAATTGTTTCAATTTTTTTCCCCTTTTAAATAAAACAAAGTATATTGTAAAGCCTTAAACTAAACATTTTTGGTATAGAAATTTAAACTAATTGTGATTTTAAATTTGAAACTATTCGCGTTGTTTAATAAATTAACTATAACTTCTACAATATTATGCTGAACTGGATGCCTTTTTTTCGTTGCAACTCAATTTGTAGTATAAGTGTTTGTATATATTGTTTTTTGTTGTCTATATTTTTATACATTGTTTTGTTTTTTTTTGTCCAATTTCTTTGTACAATTTTGTGAGTCACGATTATATAAATCAATTATTATTTAATTAAAGTGTAACTAAACATTATATGTATTAAAAGATATTTGGTGCACATGAACTTGAGATTTTCATTTTAGTTAATAACATATCTCGAGATAGGAAACAATTTCGGAAAAGCAGTTTGGTCCAGTTACACGATACAAAACCACCAACCGCACTCTGCATGTTCACACTTACAAAATTAATTGAAACAAGAGCACCCGCAAACTAGGTCTTTAGAATTGCTGAAAAGGTACAACATATTATAGAATTAGGTGATACTAGGCAGGAATACATATTAGAATCTTAAAGATAAATTAATTAGCTGAGATCTGCATGAAAAATTAAATGGTGTATTTTGTTAAATAAAACCTTTGAAACCATTGTAGACAACCCAAATAAATTCGTTACTATTGTTTCGTTACTTTTTTAATTATATTTCAAACAAAACCCGTTTGCAATCGAAGTTAGATTTAGAACAAAAGTTTTTCTCGCAAAGTTTTTAACATAGAAATAAAATATAGAATCTTTTAATACCTAAACCACTGTGCCCTTTATTAAATAGAAACAACATGTTTTCAAATTCTACAACTTTCGGTAGCGTAGCATCGTAGGACCAGGTGCGGAGCCGCCCATTCACTTAATAAATCCATAATTTGTAGCTATCAATACGCTGGGGTGTCAATGGGTCGGCCATGTAGCTCGAAAAACCGACAATCGATAAATAGAATAAAATTCTATCCTGGGAAGAAATAGCAAGAAATCTTAAAATTAACACCTACCTACAAGTGGGATAGTAGTCACATATACAGGTTTGTAGTAGTTAAGAAGCCACGTGCATTTTAACTGCCTGAGTATCCACTTTTATATATAATACTAGGAGACTACAATTGACTTGAGGAGGAGGAATTGTACCGTTAGGTGGACTATGTGCTCGTTTTTCTACCTAAATCTATAAAAAACGCAAATATGTATTGCTTGTAAAGTAACTTGTTCTTGTTCAAAAATTTAATTGGTCTCGAAATAACAATTCTTTACATTTGGACATAATAGGAAAATAATGATAAAACGGAAACAAGTTGGTTGCTTGATTGCGAATAATTTACAGAACAAAACTGCATGACAATGGGGGAAAAATTTGCTTCCGGGCTCGTCCTTGTCGGCCGAATAGAAAAATAACGAAGTGCTTATTTATGTTTATTACGCCTTCAGAGAGTTTTACACGGATATAATTTTGTTTGTGATTTAGTCAACTTTAAACGTTTTTGTGGACTGAAATTTAAATTTTTCGTTAACCTTATTACGTAAGACTTTTTAATTTTATTTATGTGTTTGTTTAGTAAAACATCCCTTTTCTTTATTCTTTTAACACAAGGAATTGAACAGCAATTCCTCGTATTAAAGGATGTCTGGAAGAAATCGCTTTTACGAGTAGAGCGATATGACCGCCTATGGAACGTATTAATATTTTATATTGGAATATGATCGCACACAATAATTGCTAAATTTATATCATGTACTAACTTGAAATAAGAATAAATATGTTAATAATTGATGAAGCTTTTATTAATTACAATATATCTATTAATATAGTTAAAACGGAAGGTGTGCAGCGCTAACTTTGGGATCGGGACATGAAAAACCTCAGTTCCCCTCGAGATCATGGGTGGTGTAAAGCACCCGAAACGACGGGAATTAATAAAATAAATAATAAAAAAATCAAAAAACTCGACTACAAAAAAGACAATTTTAAAGTAATGCATTAAAAAGAGCGAAACAAGATGTGATGCCAAGAAAAACAGAGGACTCAACAGGACTTAGGACTTACTCGGATAATTAACATTTGTTGTTTTAAATTTAATACATTAAGTTTTATTGCCGTTTAAATACGGATTATTAACTTTAAACCAATGCACTAATTTTGATATAGCATTATTCACATCGTCACATTTAAATGATTGACGTTTGAGTTTAAAAATCGAGGAAGTATCATCAGCAAATAATACTATATCATGACTATTCCCTACAAGGGAAGGTGTCATTAGTATACACTAAAAATAGGAATGGGCCAAGAATTGAGCCCTGAAGGACACCCATGTGTAGGGGCCATCCGAAAAACTTTTACCACTGATAACAACTTTCTGCACTCTATTGCTTAAATATGTAATAACTAGTTTAAGTGCTGTGTTCTTGACACCATAACACTGTAGCTACCTGATTAATGTCTCATGGTGAACACAGTAGACACAAACACAGTCACAAAATTATACCCTCTGAATTCTCCTATGCACAAAAAATATGTTTTATAAGCTCAACTCCGGAATCGGTTGTCGAGCAACCCCTTGTAATTTTCATTAATGTGTCAGCTCAAGCCCGGGGCCATTCCTGTTTATAGCGTGACGACCAAAAAGTGGCTGGGATCTGCCTTCAATAGGCACCACATAGGTTGGAATTAAAAGTTCCATACCCTGAAGGATCACGTCAGCAACAGAATCAGCAACAATGCAATACGAGTAGCAAACACACCCTATCTTAATCGGCCAATCCCCTATAAAACACGGCAGCACCTTACAGAATGCAAACATGACGTTAATTTTACTAGCACCACACTCCAGACAAGGCAATGATCCGCCTAGAGGGGCATCAATGGAAACCTGATATGCGTCCGGTTGAGAGGTCAGCAGAAGGTCCAACAGGGAAGGTGTATGATCTTCCACATCTGGGATCCACGTAGGTGAAGTAACCAGTTGTGTCAAAACATATGTCAAGGCAAAGTCATTCGGCATGGTGAGCGCTATATATATATATATATATATATATATATATATATATATATATATATATATATATATATAATACTATCATTTATTTCAAAAGAACTGGATTATTAGGTTTAAGAAGGTTTTTTTTGAAAAAACTATAACTTGTTTGTCGTTACTAGTTGAACATTTATTGTAGTCCACCATTTTCTTGTACTGAACCCCAGCTGAGAATGGTGGGCGAAATATATCATCAACATAGGTGTAGTAAATAGCCCCAACAATATCTGGCAGACCATGCTCTAGTATTAATCCTCTAGCAAAATTTTGCCTTGTATGTTATGTACTCGGAAATAATGTATACTTCGGTATTAGTCAAAAATAAAATTAAAGAAGAAGATGCACTGAAACTTGTTGTATTTACCTACACAAGAGGCTAATTAAAGTACGTATATTGTCCCTCACATCCGAATGATACCCCCAATAACTTGGGTCAACTATTTGGTCTTGACTCGTACCTCTCTTGTAACTATCATCTGCCGATTGACTGATAGATGTAAAATAACTAGAAAATAATATTAAGGTAATTTGGCTACATGTATTGTTTGCAAATATACGATATTTTTACACAAGTTGGTTGCAATAGATGCTTATTTTAATACGCACTGATAGTAGTCCATCTACCGAATCAATAGGCTTTAAAAAATTTAATCACAATCTTTAAGCATTCGAAACCAGCGTAGAAATTTGTTGTCAGGGAATCCCAAAGGATTAAGTACTCTGATCCGATCGCGGAAGTAAATTTCTTTCTTGTTTTTCAATTTCTGATATAAAAATGGACTTTTTGTGGGCTTAAAGCATCTTTTTTATTAAAATTGGTTTGAAGATAAACTTAAACCCACGTCCAATTGACAAGGATAAAATTGTCCCTTTTAAATATCAAAAAGCATATTCTTTTATCTTTCATTTCACTCAATGCTACTGACGGGGGACATAATATGTCAAACGGGGACATACTTCTCCTTTCCCCTGTTGCCGTGATCTGGCATAGGGACAAGATAAATTTATCTCCTGTCAGAGGGTAATCTCGGGGGATGAAAATTTTGTTCCCAGCCCTTGGTAACCCTGCTGCACTCATAGCTTGTTAAGTATATTGCTGAAGATATACGAACGTGTCCTCGCACACTAAACGTACAGAATAAAACAATCAAAATGTTTCGTTTGTATGCACCACTTACATCGTATTGTTATTTTGTATTTTTTTTTTTTTTTTTATAGAAGAGGGGGCAAACGAGCATGCGGCTCACCTGATGTTAAGTGACTACCGCCGCCCATGATCAACCGCAACACCAGGAGAATTGCGGGTGCGTTGCCGGCCCTTTAGAAAGGAGTAAGCTCTTTTCTTGAAGGTCCCCAGGTCGTATCGGTCCGGAAAAATCGCCGGTGATAAACTATTCCACAGAGAGGTTGTACGTGGAAGAAAACTCCTTGTGAAACGTACAGTGGTGGACCACCAAGCATCCAGATGGTGTGGATGGTATCGGGACGTTTGCCGTGTCGTGCGTTCACGAAATTTGGCGGCTGGGATTAATCCGAACAATTCCTCAGAGCACTCCCCGTGATAGATGCGATAAAATGCGCAAAGAGATGCAACATCTCTTCGCAACGCCAGTGAATCGAGCCGATCGGAAAGCACTCGGTCGTCGACGATTCGAGCCGCTCTGCGCTGGATGCGGTCAAGTGGAAGGAGCTGGTACTGGGGAGCCCCAGCCCAGAGATGGGAACAGTATTTCATGTGCGGTCGAACCTGCGCCTTGTAAAGTTGCAGGCGGTGTGCCGGCATGAAATACTGTCCCGCTCTGCTGAGCACGCCAAGCTTTTTAGAGGCCAATTTGGCCTTCCCTTCCAAGTGACCACGAAACTGCACGTCACTCGATATGTCGACGCCGAGGATTCCGATACTGGCTGAGGCAACAAGGGGAGTGCCTTGAAACTGAGGGGATACGACAAAGGGGTTCTTTTTAGCGGTTAACGCGCAAACTTGTGTCTTCTGGGGGTTAAACTGGACTAGATTTAGTCGTCCCCAATCCGAGACTCTGCTCAGCAAAGACTCGACTTCAGACACAAGTTTGTCCCGGCACTCGGAGACGTTTTCCCGAGAAATATTGGCTCGGCCGGTGTAAAGAGCATCACCAGTGCTGTCATCTGCATAGCAATGAATGTTACGGGTATGCAACATATCATTGATATGCAGAAGAAACAGCGTTGGCGATAGCACGCAGCCCTGTGGAACACCAGCATTTATAGGCTTGCAATCGGAGCTTGCACCGTCTACAACGACCTTGATGCTCCGATCTGCAAGAAAGCTGGTGATCCAATCGCACAATTTCTCGGGAAGCCCATAGGAAGGGAGCTTCGAAAGAAGTGCTTTGTGCCAAACCCGATCGAAGGCCTTCGCAATGTCCAAACTAATGGCCAGTGCCTCCCCCTTGAACTCTACTGCCTCCGCCCATCTGTGAGTGAGGTAGACCAGAAGATCACCAGCTGACCGACCACGGCGAAAACCGTATTGGCGGTCACTAATCAGCTGGTGATCCTCAAGGTACCTCATGAGCTGGCAGTTTACAATGGACTCCATTGTTTTGGAGAACAAGGAGGTGATGGCGATTGGCCGGTAGTTGGACGGGTCTGAGCGGTCGCCTTTTTTAGGGATCGGGTGGACGAAAGCCGTCTTCCATGATTTTGGGACTACGCCTAGGGAGTAGGAGTACCGGAAAAGACGCGTTAAAACCGGTGCCAACTCTGGAGCACACGTCCTCAGCACAATTGGGGGGATTCCATCAGGCCCACTCGACTTGTGGATGTCCAGGGAGAGGAGTGCTTTGCGAACCGAGCGCTGTGTGAACTGCACTTCCGGCATGGAGCACTCACACCGCGGGATGGTCGGCGGCGTACTTCCCCCGTCATCGAGAGTCGAGTTAGACGCAAAGAAGGAGCCTAGAAGATCGGCTTTCTCCTTTGCAGTATGGGCCAGTGAGTCGTCCTCCCTGTGCAGAGATGGAAGAGATGGCTGACAGAAATTCCCCTGGACAGCCTTGGTGAGAGACCAGAATGCACGGGTTCCAGAAGGAAGGCGAACTAGTTTCTCGCCAATTCTGCCTATGTGCTCTGACTTTGCCTTGGCAATGACTCTTTTGAAGGACCTAGAGGCGGAATTATACTTCTTTTTTAGAGCGCTGGTGTTTACATCCCGGGACGCTGATGCATCAACCCAGGCTTGGTAGCACTCCTGCTTATAGCATGATGCTATTTTACAGGAGCGACCAAACCATGGCTGAGATTTGCCTCCAATGGGCACCACAGAGGAAGGAATAAAAAGTTCCATACCCTGAAGTACCACATCAGTAACAGAATCCGCAACAACGTTGGGATCATCCGGCGAGAAGCAAACCCGCCCCCAAGGGTAGGATGCAAAGAAAGACCGCATCCCATCCCAATCGGCTGACCTATAGTGCCAAACACGGCGGCAGCCTGCAGAATGCAACCGCGATTTCAGCGTGAGTGGCACAACACTCCGGACTAGACAATGGTCCGAGGAGCCTAAAGGGGCGTCGACGGAAATCTGATATCCGTCCGGGTGAGAGGTCAGCAGAAGGTCCAACAGGGAAGGTGCATGATCCTCCATATCTGGAATCCGCGTAGGCGAAGTAACCAGTTGTGTCAGACCATATGCCAAGGCAAAATCATGAACAGATCTCCCCGCATGATCGGTTAAACGTGAACCGAGCCATTCGGCGTGATGGGCGTTAAAGTCGCCGAGGATCACGATCTCTGCGGAGGGGATCTGCTGTAGCAACGAATCTGCAGCCATTTGGACGTGGTCGAAGAGTCGGTCTGTTTCGGCATTACCACTGTGGGACCTATAGAGGCACCCGTAGACGCGCGGATGGTCGTCGCTGTCTACGCGTAGCCAAAGGATGGACAGGTCCGAACCTTCAAGTCTGCCGAGGCGTCGAGAACAGATGTCCTCTCTGACGTAAACGCAAACTCCAGCCCGAGGCACAAAGGAGTGTTCCAGTTTGTACCCCGGGTAGGAGAGATACGAAACATCAGCCGGAGAGGACACCTGCGTCTCGGTCAGAAAGAGCAGAGCCGGCCTCGCCGTCTCGAGATGGTAGTGGACGGCGTTTAGGTTAGAGTGAAGTCCCCTGATATTGCAGAAATTCACGGACAGCGTGGCAGGGGTCGCCTTGGTCTTGTTGCTCCGTTTGCCCCGAGCAGTTGTAGTCTTGAGCGGAATTTCGCCCCCCCCCAGAATACGCGGGGCAGCCTGAGCACCCACGCTCAGAAGTGGAGAAACATGGTCGTGGATGCTCAGCGAGGGATTCTCCAGGGGTGCTGGTACCCTCCTGGGGTAGTCTATCTTTATTTAATTCCGCTACCATGTTGATGGGGGGGGGGGGGATTTGGGCCTTGTATGTTATAGTTCATAATAAACTGATTCAGCGGCATTTGCTTTAACATTTCTTAAAATTTATTTACAACTAGCAACCCGCCCCGCTTGCGCCTGGATAGGATCTATTAATATTGCATTATTGATATTTAAGTTCCGTGATATATAATATAGATATCCGCAGTAGAACCAGAGTGACCGACAAAGCCCAACGGATAAGTAAGCTGAAGTGGCAATGGGCCGGCCATATATCTCGAAGAACCAACAACCGTTGGGGGAAAAAGGTTCTCGAGTGGCAGCCTCGTACCGGCAGGCGAAGTGTAGGGAGACTCCCCACTAGATGGAGGGACGACCTGGTAAGACATGCAGAAAGTCGATGGATGCAGGTGGCTCAGGACCGTGCTTTGTGGCATACTTTGGGGGAGGCCTATGTTCAGCAGTAGACTTGTGAAGGGCGACGTTTTAGATTCACATTTGGGCCCGGTATGTGGCACTGTTGTTGATATCCAGAAAGTACCTGTGCGAAGCTTAAAAATAAAAAATCTAAAATAAAGCTAAAATCTTATATTTATATGCAGTGTTACTCCCCATATGCTTTTTTTTAATTAAAAGTGTGTTGATGTAAATTGTTAATTTGAATATTAAATGTCAGGTATAAAAAACGAGTTCCAATTTGTGGTTGTTAAAAATGTAATATTATATAGTTTTTGTGTGTATTATTTTAACTTATTTTATGGACATAAACTTTTCTGTTTACAGCATGTTATTTGGACGTATAATTTAAGAGAAAATGAATAATTACAATACTTCAACACGCAGTTTGGCGCATTATCGGACAGCAATTGAGTTTTATACGTGGTTGTTTTTCAAAGAGTAGAATTTTTTTTAAATTTAAGATCAAATATGTAAGTTATGGTATATAGTTATTGCAGTTTTTTAATGTACGAGTAAATAATTCTTTTACTTTTATTTGAAATTATCCCAAAATGAATTTGATTTATGGGCAACTACGTTTTTGCCTACCAATCGACCCTTGAATTTAAACGGTAAATAAGACAGAATGTTTGAGATATTATTAATTTATTTTTCTTCACCATTTGGCCTTACTTATTCTGAACCTTTTCTGCAAACTTGACCGGTTATTGCAAAATAACCCCGTATAAAGCGATAAACTTTGATTTTAAAAAAAATTATCACTTTATTTAACACTTTCAGTAATACGTAAATAATCAAATTTATTTGAATACATTAATATCAATGAATATTTAACATACTAATATACGTGGACAGCCAATCCGGATAATTTATTAGGCAAGTGACCACCTCCGTACGACACTATCATTTATTTTCATAAGAAGTTCGCTCTCAGGCAGAATTACACTTAACCGACATTTGTATTCTCCACACGTTCACGCTCGCATACTTGTTACCTTAGGGTAGCTATTTATGTTTTTTTTTTACTTAATACATGTGTTGTAAAAAAAAAAACATTTTATTAATCACTAGTTTATGTCTATCCATCTATCTATTGCAAACCTTCACAAGTCAACCGCTAAACATGGGCTTCCCCCGAGGAACGCCACAAAACATGTTATTGCGCCACCTGCATCCATCGACTTCCTGCATCTTACCAGCTCTTCACTATATCTAATGGGGGCCGCTCTATATACTTCGCTTACAGGTACGAAGTGGCTACTCAAGAAATTTTCTTTCCCATCGTTTGTCGTTTCTTTGAGCTATATGACTAGCTCATCACCAGTTCAGCTTATTAATCCATTTGGCTAAGTAGGTTACTCTAGTTCCACTGCGGATATCAACATTCTTAAATCTATCTTGCAGTGAAATATGGCGATCTTTATGTCATAAAATAATAATATAAAAAAAAATTGATACAGCATCTTACATACTCGTAATGTGTATGTCTCACCGCCTACTGATGCCTGATATAAAGATATTGTATTATATCATCGGAACACACCAGTGTAAACACTGTTATATGGCGACATTAATAGGTCAGAGGGTGGATATTAGTTATGTAATGCACTAATTACGTCAGTTAGTCACACATTTAAATCAGCGCTCTTAAATAAATTCAATTCGTGATCCGTTGTAAACGACAGTATACGCATAATATCTCAATGTTTAAGACTTCAATACACCGTCTATATGAAGGAGTGTTGATTGCTTTAGAGATTGAATTAAAACGCCCAAATCTGGAGCGTGCGAGTGAGGAATGATGTACGTGTTTGCGCTTCTCTTAAATTAAAATAAATAAAGCCAACGTTTGAAAGACCTGAGAACAGTAATGAGTTAGGTATAACGTCCTTTAAAAAATAAAGCTATTGTAGAAACATCAACCTTCGTGTTATTACTTTTTTAAAAGAAAGTGATAAATGAACTCGTGATAGAGCCAATCTGCAGGTATAATATGGTTGTTAAATAATGGATCACATTCTCGCACAGAATATCAGCGTAAGTAGCTTAATGCTACTGTGTTTATGTATGGTAAATGTCGGAAACTGGAGATCCTTTTATACTGGAAGCTGTTGGTCTTCAGGGGTGACAATGCGTCTGCTTTTTGGTTCTTAATCAAGAATAAATGTAGATATCTATGGGTTACCACATCCACTTATTATCCAGTGGAATATGTACTTGTTTGTCACCCTTATTCTTTAAGAAACACTAACAGTCCAGGTGGATCATTATTACCCCGACTAGGCGTATAAAACATATTATTATGTATCATTTTCTTCATTATCATCATTACAGTCTGTCACAAATTCACTGCTAAACGTAGACCTCCCTATAGATTGCCAAAATCCCTGCATGTTTTATCAAATCGTCACTTCATCTAGTGGAGGATTGCTCCACACTTCCTTAACCGGTAAAAGCCTACATCTCTAGAACCCTTCTTCGAGCTTACCAATCTGTTGGGCTATGTCTTAAATATAGATGCGTATCACACCAGAGAATAAAGATATATAATGGTAAGTGGCTGAGTAGTTTATTATGGTAAAACGAAGAAATTTAGCCAGGGGTGAATTTATATAAAGCCCAGGGCTCCGTGTACACAAAGGGCCTCAGCCCCAAGTGAAGACAATAGCCGAAAAACTTCAAAAGATTTTTATATAGGTAGGGGCAGACTAGAATACAGCTCATCTGGTGGTAAGTAACTACCGCCGCTCATGAACAACTGCAACACCAGGGGAATGGCAAGTGCGCTGCCGGCATATTTTTATTTTATTTTTTTATTTATTTTAACAATAAGGGACAGTATAAAGAACACAGGTAGCTGCGGGTCCTAAACTAAGCGCAGCTTGTATCTCTGGACCTTGGCATGCGATACCAAACGGTTTGTCACTGGACTTCATTTATATCGAGATAGTGTTAATATTACGTGCTTGTCTTCGGCCTTTAAAAGTAATGCTTCTCATTTTTGTATTGTGATTATTATCAGATTTTTAGTTCGAGATTATCCGATTTTTATGTAGAAAACGGACAAGTTGCTTATTCACTATCTTCTCTAGAATTTTCGATATTATACTAAGTAAAGAAATTAGTCTGTAATTTTCCGGCAAGGTCGGGGAACCATTTTTGAAAATAGGTGACACTACTGCAGTTTTCCAGGATTCTGGAAAAACTCCCGTTTCTAGGCTTAAATTAAATATGTGAACGAGGGGAATATTAATATTATTGCAGGTCTTTTTAAGCAGTTTAACAGTTACATGGTCTAATCCTGGAGGACTGTTGGTTTTTAGGTTATAAATAATTCGGCTCACTTCTTGTTCATCAGTAAGGTGCAGATAGTGAAGATGTGTGACTCGACTCGCGTAGTGAGCGGACGTGTTTACTCTTTACTTTGACAAATAAAATTCAAAATAGTAGTGCTACATAATTCTAAACTTAATTGTGCCAAAGTATAGTGCTATTGCAAATAAAGTGTGCCCATGGTAAGAACAAAAAGTCGTAATCTATTTTATGTCCAAAGACAAATAAAGGCTGGGATTTATTATATTTACGCAAATAATAGAAGTAAAAAATAGAAAATTTATTATTCAATATCAATAACATTAATTGAAAGTCCTTCCTATGTTTAATTTACCTTTTATTTACTACTGGTTTCGGAAAGAACTATTCCATAGTGAGGGTCACGCACATACCAACCGAGCGGAGCGATAAGCGGAGCGGGAAGTTTATTTACACATACAACAATATGAGTGTCCAACGTTCACCTACAACCAAATCTAGTGACAAAATAAATATTATTAGTGGGAATAGTAGTTCCCAGCCTGACCTGTCAATCATTGCAGCAACTGAGCACGAATATAAAAATGTATCACAACGCAAAAGAAAAGTGCCTGAGGATGATTTCTCGGCCCAATTCAATGAATTTAAAAAGGAAATTATAGGAGTGTTAAAGGAGTTTGGTAAATCCCAGACAGAAAACATCAATTCTATAAAAACGGATATCAAATCTATCAATGAACAACTTATTGATATGAAAACCAAAACGGACTTGCTGCTCCTATAACATAATACCTTCAAGTCTGAAATACAAAAACTAACAAATACTGTCACTTATAATGAAGAAAAAATAAAATGTATTGAAAATGATGTACAGGCTCTTCAGAGCACTGTACATGCCCCCTTACCATCAGGATGTCCTAAACCGACAGTTAATAGTTATGCAGATATAATGACCGAAGTTCAAGAGCGTTTAGAGCGCGCCAAGAATATAATAATCACTGGCATTTTCGAACCACATTCAGAAAATATGGAAGAAAAGAGGGAAAATGATAGATGTGAAGTGATAAAAGTACTATCAGGCATCTATCCACTTACCCCCCAACCAGAAAGAATAATGCGCCTAGGCAAGTATGATGGGAAGAAAACGCGTCCACTAAAAGTTTGCTTTTTAACTCCAGATATAGCAAAAACCTTATTAAAAAATAAATTTAACTGCAAAATAAGTAATATAAAAATCTTTTCCGATCAGACACCTAACCAAAAACAATAAATGGCAAACCTTCGAGAAGAGTTACGTCAGCGCAAAGAAAAAGGGGAAACGACTTAATTATAAAGTATATAAAAGGAACACCCAAAATAATAAAACAGGAAACAAAAAACGGGACACCAGAGAAAATACAATAACTAAAAATAAGGATAAATTTATAACTCATAAATATCATTATAATTGTGCAGATTTATCTATTACAAGCAAAGCACTAAAAATTTTCTACGCCAATATTCGCAGTTTAGTTAAGCCAGGCAAACTAGATGAAATACGTTGTATTATGGTATCACTCGAAACGAAGATTCATGTTTTAATTATTACGGAAACTTGGATAAAAAACGAAGACGAAGCACAGAGATTAAAACTACCAAACTATGTTCACTACTATAACTATAGAAAACATTCTAGAGGTGGTGGAGTCTCTTTGTTTATTCATAAGGATTTGAAACACGAATTATTGGAGGATCAATGTGAAGACGGAAACCACTTTTTATGGGTACATCTTGACACATTTTCCCTGGACATAGGTGCCATATACAAACAGCCAGCAGCAAGCACTGACAAGTTTCTTGAAAATTATAACCAACACCTTGCAAGAAGAAAGCGTGTTATTATCTTCGGCGACTTTAATCTTAACCTACTTACTAACGACAAACACGTGAAGGAATATAAAGAACTGCTGCGAGAGAATAACATAAGAATATTGAATAAAATCAACACCGAGTATTGCACTCGTGAAACCACAACATCCAAAACTATTATAGATTATGTATGTACAAACTTACAAAATAATACTTTCCAAATGTCTATTATTGAATCCCCCATAGATGATCACAAGCAAATATATCTTGAGTTAAACAGGCCGAAAACCGAACGCATAAAAAAAGTACAATATGAAGCAATTAACTATAATAGCCTGCAGAACGATATTAAAGAAATTTCTCAAAATAAGTCATTTCAAGTATATGAGGAGCTCGAAAGGCAACTACTACAAACTATTGCAAAAAATAGAATAAGAAAAACAAAAGTGGTCAATCCGCCTTGCAAAGAGTAGATAAACAGGGGCCTAAGTGCTTTAATAAATAAAAGGAACCAACTATGGTACAGCTTAAAACAAAAACATGAAGATGAAAATTTGAGAACAGAATTTATAAAACAAAGAAACCTTACGTTTACAAATATCCAAACAGCTAAAAAACAATTTTATCATAAGGCTTTCACAGATTGTAAGAAATGTCCTTTAAAAATGTGGCAACTAATTAATAGACTGTCAAATAATAAATCAGATCTGGCAGACCTAAGATATTTAAAAATAAATACCCCCAATGGTCAAATCTCAAATATTAAAGAAATATGTGAGTATTTTAACAGATTTTTCGTCACTATAGGCCCTGAACTTGCGAATAAAATACAGCAAAAGTATCATAAAAGCTTTACACAAACACTGTCATACAACAAACCTAAAAACAACAAACCTAAAAACAACAACACTGATTTATCAAAATTAAACCCAACGACCGCAGACGAGGTACTGAAAATAATAAAAGACTTAGATTCTAACGCTAGTTCCGGTTTAGATGGCATGAACACAAAATCCTTAAAGTGTATTAAAGACAATATGGTAGAAAACCTCGCTATTTGTATTAATAAATGTTTAAGTGCTAGCTATTTTCCAAATAGCCTAAAAACTGCAAAAGTTAGTCCTATTTTCAAAGCCGGAAGCAAACAAGACCCAAACAATTACCGACCAATATCGGTACTTCCAGTAATGTCAAAATTATTTGAAAAAATACTACATAAACGACTATATGAATACCTGACTTCTATTGATTACCTCTATAAAAAGCAATATGGCTACCGCCCAAAGTCTAACACTGTATCTGCAACTGTTGATTTAGTAACCAACATAAGACTTAATATTGATCAGAAAAAAATTACATTAGGTATTTTTATTGACCTAAAAAAGGCTTTTGACACTGTCAGCCATGACATCCTATTATTAAAACTAAAAGACATAGGTATCACAGGAAAGGCATTTGACATTTTTAAATCGTATCTTTCTGATAGATTTCAGGTTGTCAAAATTAATAATCAGCAAAGCAGCCCCCAACCGGTTATTTGTGGCATTCCACAGGGATCAATATTGGGACCCCTTTTGTTCCTTATTTATGTAAACAACATATATGAAATTGGACTAAAGGGAGATATCACTTTATACGCCGACGACACCAGCCTCTTCTACTTTAGTCACTCGTTACAATCAGTACTAAGTGAAGCCCAGCAAGACTTACACATATTACACACCTGGCTACAGTCAAACTTACTAACAATCAATGCCTCAAAAACAAAATAGTTTAGTGCAAAAAATAGAAAAATTGAAAGTCACAATCCTCTTACTATTGATGGTGAAATATTAACCAAAGTTAACAACGAGAAATATTTAGGCCTTGTTCTTGACGGTCGACTTACCTGGAAACAACATATTGAGAAGATCCATAATAAAATCTACTCATTAACAGGAGCTTTAAAAACTATAGTTCGATGTCTCCCGAGACATGTCAAATATACCATATATAACTCTTTAGTTAAGCCTCATTTAGATTATTTGATTGAGGTATGGGGCTCAGCTACTAAATCAACGTTGCAAAAACTACAAGTTATATTTTTATGTATTACATATAGAAATGGTTTTAAAAGATAAACACAAACAATAACAGCTAACACTATAAATTAATTTTGAACACAATAAAATAGTTAATGTGTCATAGGCTTTAACAAATAACTCGCCACATTCATTCAATTTTGACAGAAGTAACGATGGTCTGCTTAGCTTTGGTACGAATACTTTTGCAACTACCCTATTTACTTATGTGTAATATTTACTAAATAAGTTATTAAGCACTCAATTAGAAAATAAGTTTAAGCGACCTATTATAATACTAGCTCACTACGCCAATCGGCTCAATGTTTTTTTTCTTTTTAATGTGTATTTTCTCTGTAAGTGATTTGTAAATCTTTTGAGAAAATAAATGTCTTAAACCATAAACCATAGATAGAAAGAGTTTGGGTTAGATTTTGAACATCTGTGATTCTTGATTAGTAAGTCTTGAGACGTGCCTATGTTTTTTAAGATTTTTTTAGCGAAACCTCCCCTACTGTAGCGAAATGGTGATTACATTTGTCTAAGTATGAAGTTGGGTTGTTCAGATTCTTAATGAGTTTCATGGAGTGGTACTCCGACGTAGAATTATAGCATAGACTTTTAATTTTATTCCAAAGGTTACGCGCATTGTCTTTTTTTCTTAATTTCCTTTCTGTTATATACAGCTTTAATATTCCGTAGTAGAGTGTGTAGATGGGCAGCAGCATCTTCCTGATAACAACAATTACACAAAAAAAAACTGCGGTTGCCAACCCGCTCGCCAAGCGTGGCAACTATGGCAATATACCCCCCATGAACAATAACACAAACAGACGGCCCCCAGTCCCCGGCGGCCCCGCTATTCCTGGCTACGGTGGCGACCATGGTAACGGCGGGGCAGGGGGTGCTAAGAATCTCCGGTGGAGGTTCGGTTGCCACCTACGACGACTCGACCTGGCAAAATTTAACGCACGCACACTGAGGACTGACGAGAAGATCCTGGAGCTGGAAGAAGAGATAGACAAGTTGCGCTGGAGTATTATAGGATTATCCGAGGTCCGAAGAGAGGGGGAGGACACGGTGATTCTCGAATCCGGCAACTTGTTCTATCACCGGGAGGGCGAGCATCTGTCCCAAGGAGGTGTCGGATTTATCGTCCACAAGTCTCTCGTCAACAACGTTGTAAAGATTGGGAGTGTGTCGACGAGGGTCGCGTACCTGATACTCAGAATCACCAAACGGTATTCGCTGAAGGTCATACAGGTTTACGCACCAACCTCGGCACATCCCGATGAGGAGGTGGAGGAAATGTATGAGGATATTTCCAAAGCCATGCATTCCTCCAAAACCCACTACACTGTGTTGATGGGAGACTTCAACGCAAAACTAGGCACAAGAGAAAGCGGTGAGCTGAAGGTAGGGAAATTTGGAGTAGGGCAACGGAACCGAAGGGGCCAGCAGCTGGCCGACTTTATGGAGAAAGAGGGACTCTTTATGATGAACTCTTTCTTCCAGAAGCGGCCCCACGGAAAGTGGACCTGGACGAGCCCCGACGGTTCGACAAAAAATGAGATTGACTTCATTATGACGACCAGACGCCAGCTGTTCAGTGATGTCTCAGTGATCGCAAGGGTGAAAACTGGCAGCGATCACCGAATGGTTAGAGGCACACTGAACCTAAACGTTAAGTTGGAGAGGTCTCGTCTAATGAAGTCAACGCTCCGTCCCCCTCGTGCTCTAATCCAGAATCCCGAAAACTTTCAGCTCGAGTTACACAACCGCTTTCAGTGCCTACAAGATTGCAATGCAGTGGACGATATGAATGACAAGCTCGTGGAAACTGTCCATACGGTCGGAGCTAAGTTCTGCAAGACCCGCCGCAGAAGAACACAAAAACTCTCCGATCACACTCTTAATCTCATGGCTGTTAGACGGGAGATGAGGCTGCAATCGTCAACAGATTTGACAGCATACAGGCAACTGAACAGACAGATCTCCAAATGCATGCGGCGAGACTTACGCAACTTTAATACTGCTCGTATTAAAGAAGCGATCGAGCGGAACCAGAGCTCCAAAGTCTTTGCCAGAGATCTGTCTGCCCGTAAGAGCCAACTGTCAAAGCTGAAGACTGAGTGTGGCAGCATCGTTTCCGGGACACCTGAGATTTTGAGTGAGATTGAGAGGTTCTATGGGCAGCTGTACTGTACACATCATCGTTGGAGCCACACGCAAGTGTGAGTAACGATCCAAGAGCAGGTCTTATCCGACACTATTCCGATGATATCCCGGACGTCAGTCTAAGCGAGATTAGAATGGCTCTCCAGCACCTTAAAAACGGCAGGGCCCCAGGTGAGGATGGAATTACAGCGGAGCTTCTGAAAGCGGGTGGAACACCGGTACTTGAAGTCCTTCAGAAGCTCTTCAATTCCGTCCTCCATGGTGGCACTACTACAGAGGCGTGGAGCAGAAATGCGGTGGTCTTGTTCTTTAAGAAAGGCGACAACGTTCTCTTGAAGAACTACAGACCGATTTCCCTTCTGAGCCGCGTCTACGTGCTGTTTTCGAGAGTCATTACGAATCGTCTCGCACGCAGACTCGACGACTTCCAGCCTCCCGAACAAGCCGGTTTCCGAAAAGGCTTCAGTACCATAGACCACATACATACCCTGCGGCAGATTGTACAGAAGACTGAAGAGTACAATTTGCCACTTTGCCTGGCGTATATGGACTATGAGAAAGCCTTTGATTCCGTCGAAATTTTCGCGGTGCTGCAGTCCCTTCAGCGGTGCCAAGTTGACTGTCGGTATATCGAAGTGCTGAAGTGTTTGTACGGTAGGGCTACGATGGCTATCCGAGTACAGAACCAGAGCTCGAAACCTATCCAACTGCAGAGAGGTGTAAGACAGGGTGACGTTATATCCCCAAAACTCTTCACCGCTGCTTTGGAAGACGTTTTCAAGCTACTGGACTGGAAAGGATACGGTATTAACATCAATGGCGAGTACATCACTCACCTTCGATTTGCCGACGATATAGTCCTTATGGCAGAATCGCTGGAGGACTTAAGCACTATGCTCAATGACCTCAATAGTGCCTCCCAACGGATAGGTCTTAAGATGAACATGGACAAAACAAAGATCATGTTTAATGTCCATGTCACACCTATGCCGGTAGTTGTTGGGAGCACTATGCTCGAAATTGTTGACGAGTACGTTTACCTGGGACAAATAGTCCGACTAGGTAAGTCCAACTTCGACCGAGAGGTCAATCGACGGATTCAACTCGGCTGGGCAGCGTTCGGGAAATTACGACATATCTTCTCGTCAGGTATACCTCAATCTCTAAAAACTAGATTGTACAACCAGTGCGTGTTGCCAGTGATGACTTACGGATCTGAGACGTGGTCCTTCACTGCTGGCCGTATGAGGACGCTCAAGGTCGCTCAGCGAGCTATGGAGAGGGCTATGCTCGGAGTTTCTCTGCGTGATAGACTCAGAAATGAGGATATCCGCAGTAAAACCAGAGTGACCGACATAGCCCAACGGATTAGTAAACTGAAGTGGCAATGGGCCGGCCATATAGCTCGAAGAACCGATAACCGATGGGGAAGAAAGGTTCTCGAGTGGCAGCCTCGTACCGGTAGGCGTAGTGTAGGGCGACCCCCCAGTAGATGGAGTGACGACCTGGTAAGATATGCGGGAAGTCGATGGATGCAGGTGGCTCAGGACCGTGCTTTGTGGCATTACTTGGGGGAGGCCTATGTTCAGCAGTGGACTTGTGAAGGGCTGTAATGATGATGATGATGAGTGTGAAAAAAGTTTCTAAACTGCGTGTAGATCGGTAATTTACATTGGTTATTCGGATCAGCTCTATACTCAAGGTGCAGCTTGTCCCGGTGTTTCATGCATCTTATTATTATCCAGGAGTGATCCAGCACTTTATGTTGCTCTTCCTACGACCTACTTTAATTTCCTGCGTGTAATTATTGATGGCGTATGTCATCACATCGTTTAGTTTGTGTGAGGCGGTGTTAACATCATTATCGCTTGTTATTTAGTTCCAGTTCAGACTGTTAATATATAAGGCAACCGACTCCCAGTCTGCTTTCCGTATTGTGCGTATTTTAATTTTATGATGGTAGAATTGCAAAGGAATTTCAGCCAGGACTAAGTAATGATCTGTAATAGATGATTTGTAGACGAGACCAGAGGATATTGTCAGAGATTTTATGAAGATGTGGTCAAGGCATGAGGCTCCTCTGGTTGGCTTTGTTAGTGCTGGATATAGACCATGAGATGCCATCAAGCGTAAATAGTTGCCCACTTGTGCATTAATTGGATTGTTTATGTTAATATTAATATCGCCTGCAATCACCAGAGTTCGTTTGCATTGTATGTCAGAGAGTACAATATCTAAAGAGGAAGTAAATCGATCTGTATTTGAAAAGTAAGGGAAGCGGTAAATCCCTAAGACTGTGAGTTCGTTATTTAAATTTATTAGGAGACTATCAGCATCATCCAATTTTTGTGTTTGAGGTGCAATTTCACTAATCATATACATAGAGACTATGAAAAATTATTATTTTTCCTCTTTAGACTGCTCGGCCCTGGTATCCTATGATGAAATCAATGATAGACTCGGAAGTTATTTACTTTCAACCTTCATCAGAACTCTTATCTTCTCCTTTCAGGACACCACACCCATTCCATGCACAACTTACCCTGGGGACATGCATATTATCAGGACAGCGTTCCAATTAAATAAAACCATAGAGTCGGCATGTGATTTGATGTTAGCATCTCTGTCATCAAATACATTAAAACAGTATAATACATGTTTAAAACATTGGTGGCGTTACTGTATTCAAAATAAACATGAAATCTACAGGGCATCAGTGCTTAATATAATAGCATATTTAACAGCGTTATATAATAAAGGGTGCAGTTATCAGACCCTTAATTGCCATAGATCAACTTTTTTCTTAATAATAGGATTACATATACGAACAGATAAAATTATAAAAAGGTGGTATAAAGAGTATATCGGCTTAGATTCCTCCATTTCCATCATCCACTTGAGTCACTTGCCATAGATAAATTTACCAAAAAATTTGTTATGTTGATATCCCTTAGCACTGGACAAAGGATACAAACACTATCCTTAATTAAATTAAGGGATGTAAGTGTGACTTAGACACATGTTACAATACTAGTTACAGACTTACTTAAAACATCTGCTCCTGGAAGACATCAGCCAATGTTAAACCTACCATATTTTAAAGAAAACCCTGAGATTTGCCCAGCAAAAACTTTATTATTTTACATTGCCACCACTGGAAAACTGAGAGACCAGGATGGATGTACACAAAATATCTTTATAACATTCAGAAAACCATATAGAGCAGCCACATGTCAAAGCATAAGTAGGTGGCTTAAACAAGTAATGAGCGAAAGTGGTATTAATACAATAATAATATAATAATAATAATAATAATATTCCACAACTATCACACAGCGCCATCTAGTCCCAAACTAAGCAGAGCTTGTGTTATGGGTACTAGACAACTGATAAACATACTTATATATTTCTAAATACATAAATATTATAGATAAATGACACCCAGACACAGAACAAATGATCGTGCTCATCACACAAACATTTGTCCTGGGTGGGAATCGAACCCACGACCTCCGGCATAGCAGTCAGGTTCACTAACCACTAGACCAACAGGCCTGTCAAAAACAACAAGCACATTTACACCACATTCAACTAGACATACCTCAACGTCTAGTGCTCTAAGACAAGGAATAACAATAGATAACATATTAAAGACAGTTGGAGGGTCAACGAACTCTCAAATATTTGCAAGGCATTATAATAGACCTCTGTTAAATGATAACCACCTGTTTGCAAAATCAGTATGTAGGACAAACTCTACTTGATTAAAATTTGTTTTAAAAATAATTTTAATTTACGTATTTTACTACTTAGTTGTAATAACAACCTACTTTTAGTTTTTGTTTAGTAAAGTAACATTTTAACAAAAGTTGATTTTCAAGTTTAGTATTCTTTGAATCTTTCTCTCTTATAATTTTAAGTTCCAATTTAATATGCAAATGCAGTGAGAATCTATACGTTTACTCATTAACTCTAAACATCTACTAAGTTATCTCGGACTAAGCTTGAATATAGTTACATAATTAAACGAACTTACCTTAAGGTAGGTTCAATTTTAATTATATGAAGAGCTTAGTCCAAGATATGAATTCCCTACCCACCTCACTTAGCAAGTTTGCAACTTATTAACCCAAGTAAACAATAGATTCTAATATTTACTCTAAAAAGAATGACATTTGAGAGACATTTTGGCGTTAGGTTGCGTTCGTGTTGCAACTTTTTGTTTTAGATCTACTCTAAAAGGACGCGTTCATCGAGCAAGGTGTAAACGATACTACCAAGTTATCTCGGACTAACCTCTTCATATAATTAAAATTGTAATTGTAATAATTTTTCTCCAAGTTTATATGACCTCTGAAGTACCCACCCCCTTTTAAATAAAACAGAATAATGATAATGGGTTAACATATGATGAAAATATCTTGTAACAACATAGAAAAAGAATCATTTGTCGAATTTTAAGCCCCTTTCCTTTTTTAGATTCCGGTTAAAGTAATGAAATTTTGAACATAATTTTCAACGACGTTATAGGGATTCCAAGTTTCCCGAGCAATGCAAGTATAGATGTTCCCGTAGGAAAACCTCAAGTGATTGTGTATTCTACGACCCATGCCATGTGTAGCATGCTGCGCTGTGGTTTCAAGCCAAATCTTAGTTCAGTGAACCGATTCCCTAGGATGTAAGATTGTGAATACGTGACTTGAATGAAATAGGCTTGATTTCATTTTATAAGGAAAATTTATGTTTTGTCGTAAATTTTTAAATTTATATGGAAACTAGTACAGATTCCATCTGATAGTAAGTGGATACTGAGGCCCAGAGACATCCACTCGAACATCTATCATCGATTAAGAATCAATTAAATCAATGCAGATGCATTGTCACCTCGAGAACTAAAATGTAATGACCCTTAAAGCTAATATTTTACGCAGCAGCAACTATATTATAGTTGTGGCATGAATGAGTTGGCTCGACCATGGTAGGAACACGCATGTTTAATCTCCATGTCACACCTATGCCGATAGTTGTTGGGAGCACTAAGCTCGAAGTTATTGACGAGTACGTTTACCTGGGACAAATAGTTCGACTAGGTTAGTCCAACTTCGACCGAAAGGTCAATCGAAGGATTCAACTCGGCTGGGCAGTGTTCGGGAAATTACGGCGCATCTTCTCGTCAGGTACGAGTATACCTCAAAACCTGAAAACTAAGTTGTACAACCAGTGCGTGTTGCCAGTGATGACCTACGAAACCAAGACGTGGTCTTTCACACATATTACCAGCGTAAAATAGCAGTTTTAGGCTACTGGGTTTTATGGTGAGTATAGAGAACCGGAGACCCATTTTACTGGAAACGAGGTATTCCTTCTTATTCTTCACAGGTAACAGCGCATCTGAATTTTATTCTTGGTCCAACAATAATTTAGATTTCTATGGGCCACAGCATCCACTTACCATCAGGTAGACTGTGTGCTCGTTTGACACCCCTTTCCTATTCTATATAAAAATTGTGGATTTGCTTTCGGAAATCAAATAAAAACCAATTAAAAGATTGATACTATGGAAATATACTACAAAATTGCTTGAGGTCAAATTTAGAAAAAACATTGTGTTTACAGATTTATTTGACATCACGGAAACTTGTTGCAATGAATCTATACAAGATTTAGAGGTTGTACCTGTTAAAAAAGATGTGGTAGTTTTGATCTTGTACTACTAAAATAGTGTTTGTGAGAGTGAAAACAATCTGCAACTTAGTTTCGTTGACTAGATGTTTAATTTTACATCTAAGTTTTTTTTCTAGTAATTCTCGTAATGCTCTAGAATGGTTTAACTCGTTGGATATCTGAAAAAACGTAAATATTTTTAAATTAATCTACAACATAACTGTCGTAGATTTTTTTATATTTCTCAGAGGAAAAAATACTTTGTACATATTTATTTCTTTTTTCAACTATCAATCGTCTCCTACGACCCATATTGTTTATTTACCTAAAATCTTGGTGTAAAAATAACAAAACAAATTATCTACCACACAAAAACCATTAAAAAAACTAGATGCACAAATAACGAAAGGAGTAGAAAACACTTAAAATTCCAATATCTTAAGAAGGTTAAGTATGTGTATGGTGTTTCATAGTCGAATGAGTAGGAAATAATGGAAACGATAACCCCCTAAATGATCTACCATAGGTTGACTTATCCTGTATCCCTTTAGATCTGAGAACGGATGTTGTTTTATATTAACTCTATTGTAGCGTGAAAATAATGAAAGCTGAATTATTTTACACCGGAACATTGTTTGCAGAAAGAGCATTTGGTAAGTTTTAAACACCAGAAAAGTTCCTTGAGACTTTCATAACTTCAAAAACTTCCTGCTATTAACTGCATTCTAAAATGGAATATTTTTGTATTTTTGCCTTTTGTGATATTTTTATTAAAAGCGCAGTCATTGTAACTACTAAGTCTAAACATTTTAAATATAGGTGCGGGCTTACTGTTTTGAAAATAAGTTTCCCAATAGTATTTGTTAACACTATGAAGGCGTAAGTCAATACATGTTTTGTATAAAACAATTGTGGTAAACGAACACACCGTCAAGATGGTAAGTGTATGGTATACTGTGGTCCATAATACATCTATTCTCGATTAGTAATCAAAATGCAGATTCACTGTCACCCTTGTTAAATAATATGGAGTGCTTAATATCTAGTAAAAAGAATTTACGGTTTAATACACTCTCTAAACTTACGCTGGTATTCTGTGTGAGTGTGGCCCTACCCCGAACCGACCAATTCGTGCTACAACCGTAATATAGCTGCAGCATGACTCTACCACGTAAAAACATGTTGTGCAAATAAAAAAATATCAAGTTACCCGAGATAATGTGTAGGCGATATAAATACGCTTCTGGGTGAGAAGTGCCGCAGCTCACACAATAAGCTACTGCGTTGAGCAGTAGCTTTGTAATAGAAAGATGATGCAAAAATATTATTGTTTATATCCAGCCTATGTGTGTGTAGTAGTCAGATACTATATCAGAACTGCGGTAACTCTGTGGCTGTAGCGTTATGCTGAGATCGTAGCTCTTTTTATGGTTGAAATCCAGTGGAAATATTGTTTTAAAACTTATTATGATTAATACATACACACACGAGCAGTTAAAAAACTGTTTTGTGTGCATCTTAATGTTTGTAGATTTTACTCAATCTTTTCTTAAAGGCGTTCAATATAAGGGAATTTTACGGTTGCTTTTTACAGTTGGTGACAACACGATTTGTAGAAAAATTCTTCAAGGGATTCCGCTTGGTAGTCTAGTGACAAAATTTAAGTTGATGTCCTTTCAAGTTAAATACAAATTTTGCAGAGTAATATCCTGTCAGTAATGAGAGTGGTGACTATAACGTAAAATAATTATATGATTTCGTTATATTTTTTAATTTGAAATATATAAAATAGTAATAAATAATAGAAATGTGTTATCTTCCTTCCTTTCTTTCTTTTTAAATAATGCAAGATCAAAACATCATATATCACATTGAATTTTATTCTTCGTCATCAGCCTTTAAAATTTCACTGGTAAACATTTCCTGCTATTGTAGTAAGGATTTGCCTTAATCATCACGCTTGGTAGAGTACTTTTGTTCCGATCTACACAGCATGAACTTATGGTATCTTGAAGTCTTCCAATTGTATGCTTGGGTTGGGATTTAATTTTATTTATTATAGGATTCCAAGCAGATGGTAGCACCCAGCCATCTCCTCTATTGAAATTAGGATGTTTTTGATTTTGATAGCCTCGTGAATCATCCTTGGAAAGAATCGGTGTTCTTTAGCGAGGATTTGTGGTCTATCAAATCTGGTGTAATGACGGGGGCGATCCTGTACGTGTTCACAGACTGCAGACTTCCGGGGGCGTCGATTCTTTACATCAGCTATATGTTCACTTTGTTAGTCACGTGCGACGTACACACACACATATATATTAATGCACAAAATAGTACTGACGTGAGTTGCATACATCAGACCTGATATATTTGTGTACGGCAATTGTGTCTTGGGTGTGGCAAACAAAGTTGAGCGACATATAGTGAAGTGAAATTATTTGAAATACGTGTATCTTCGCCGTAAGAAAATAAATTACTTTTATCAAATGACATTACTTTTCTAACCGTGTAGTCATCATCATCATCATTACAGCCTTTCACAAGTCCACTGTTGAACATAGGCCTCCCCCAGGTAATGCCACAAAGCACGGTCCTGAGCCACCTGCATCCATCGACTTCCTGCATGTCTTACCAGGTCCTCACTCCATCTAGTGGGGGGTCGCCCTACACTACGCCTACCGGTACGAGGCTGCCACTTGAGAACCTTTCTTCCCCATCGGTTATCGGTTCTTCGAGCTATATGGCCGGCCCATTGCCACTTCAGCTTACTAATCCGTTGGGCTATGTCGGTCACTCTGGTTTTACTGCGGATATCCTCATTTTTGAGTCTATCACGCAGAGAAACTCCGAGCATAGCCCTCTCCATAGCTCGCTGAGCGACCTTAAGCGTCCTCATACGGCCAGCAGTGAAGGACCACGTCTCAGATCCATAAGTCATCACTGGCAACACGCACTGGTTGTACAATCTAGTTTTTAGAGATTGAGGTATACCTGACGAAAAGATATGTCGTAATTTCCCGAACGCTGCCCAGCCGAGTTGAATCCGTCGATTGACCTCTCGGTCGAAGTTGGACTTACCTAGTCGGACTATTTGTCCCAGGTAAACGTACTCGTCAACAACTTCGAGCATAGTGCTCCCAACAACTACCGGCATAGGTGTGACATGGACATTGAACATGATCTTTGTTTTGTCCATGTTCATCTTAAGACCTATCCGTTGGGAGGCACTATTGAGGTCATTGAGCATAGTGCTTAAGTCCTCCAGCGATTCTGCCATAAGGACTATATCTTTGGCAAATCGAAGGTGAGTGATGTACTCGCCATTGATGTCAATACCGTATCCTTTCCAGTCCAGTAGCTTGAAAACGTCTTCCAATGCAGCGGTGAAGAGTTTCGGGGATATAACGTCACCCTGTCTGACACCTCTCTGCAGTTGGATAGGTTTCGAGCTCTGGTTCTGTACTCGGATAGCCATCGTAGCCCTACTGTACAAACACTTCAGCACTTCGATATACCGACAGTCAACTTGGCACCGCTGAAGGGACTGTAGCACCGCCCAAATTTCGACGGAATCAAAGGCTTTCTCATAGTCCACATACGCCAGGCAAAGTGGCAGATTGTACTCTTCAGTCTTCTGTACAATCTGCGGCAGGGTATGTATGTGGTCTATGGTACTGAAGCCTTTTCGGAAACCGGCTTGTTCGGGAGGCTGGAAGTCGTCAAGTCTGCGTGCGAGACGATTCGTAATGACTCTCGAAAACAGCACGTAGACGCGGCTCAGAAGGGAAATCGGTCTGTAGTTCTTTAAGAGAGCGTTGTCGCCTTTCTTAAAGAACAAGACCACCGCACTTCTGCTCCACGCCTCTGGAGTGGTGCCACCATGGAGGACGGAATTGAAGAGCTTCTGAAGGACTACAAGTACCGGTGTTCCACCCGCTTTCAGAAGCTCCGCTGTAATTCCATCCTCGCCTGGGGCCCTGCCGTTTTTAAGGTGCTGGAGAGCCATTCTAATCTCGCTTAGACTGACGTCCGGGATATCATCGGAATAGTGTCGGATAAGACTTGCTCTTGGATCGTTACTCACACTTGCGTGTGGCTCCAACGATGATGTGTACAGCTGCCCATAGAACCTCTCAATCTCACTCAAAATCTCAGGTGTCCCGGAAACGATGTTGCCACACTCAGTCTTCAGCTTTGACAGTTGGCTCTTTCTGGCAGACAGATCTCTGGCAAAGACTTTGGAGCCCTGGTTCCGCTCGATCGCTTCTTTAATACGAGAAGTATTAAAGTTGCGTAAGTCTCGCCGCATGCATTTGGAGATCTGTCTGTTCAGTTGCCTGTATGCTGTCAAATCTGTTGACGATTGCAGCCTCATCTCCCGTCTAACAGCCATGAGATTAAGAGTGTGATCGGAGAGTTTTTGTGTTCTTCTGCGGCGGGTCTTGCAGAACTTAGCTCCGACCGCATGGACAGTTTCCACGAGCTTGTCGTTCATATCGTCCACTGCATTGCAATCTTCTAGGCACTGGAAGCGGTTACGTAACTCGAGCTGAAAGGTTTCGGGATTCTGGATTAGAGCACGAGGGGGACGGAGCGTTGACTTCATTAGACGAGACCTCTCCAACTTAACGTTTAGGTTCAGTGTGCCTCTAACCATTCGGTGATCGCTGCCAGTTTTCACCCTTGCGATCACTGAGACATCACTGAACAGTTGGCGTCTGGTCGTCATAATGAAGTCAATCTCATTTTTTGTCGAACCGTCGGGGCTCGACCAGGTCCACTTCCTGTGGGGCCGCTTCTGGAAGAAAGAGTTCATCATAAAGAGTCCCTCTTTCTCCATAAAGTCGGCCAGCTGCTGGCCCCTTCGGTTCCGTTGCCCTACTCCAAATTTCCCTACCTTCAGCTCACCGCTTTCTCTTGTGCCTAGTTTTGCGTTGAAGTCTCCCATCAACACCGTGTAGTGGGTTTTGGAGGAATGTATGGCTCTGGAAATATCCTCATACATTTCCTCCACCTCCTCATCGGGGTGTGCCGAGGTTGGTGCGTAAACCTGAATGACCTTCAGCGAATACCGTTTGGTGATTCTGAGTATCAGGTACGCGACCCTCGTCGACACACTCCCAATCTTTACAAAGTTGTTGATGAGAGACTTGTGGACGATAAATCCGGCACCTCCTTGGGACAGATGGTCGCCCTCCCGGTGATAGAACAAGTTGCCGGACTCGAGGATTGCCGTGTCCTCCCCCTCTCTTCGGACCTCGGATAATCCAATAATATGCCAGCGCAACTTGTCTACCTCTTCTTCCAGCTCCAGTATCTTCTCGTCAGTCCTCAGGGTGCGTGCGTTATATGTTGCCAGGTCGAGTCGTCGTAGGTGGCAACCGAACCTCCACCGGAGATTCTTAGCACCCCCTGCCCCGCCGTTACCATGATCGCCACCGTAGCCAGGAATAGCGGGGCCGCCGGGGACTGGGGGCCGTCTTTTTGTGTATTTGTTCATTGGGGGGTATTTGCCGTAGTTGCCACGCTTGGCGAGCGGGTTGGCAACTGCAGTTTTTTATTACGTCACAGTTGTCATCAGGAAGATGCTGCTGCTCATCTCCTGTCTGTCTCCCTCTGTCGCCTCTTACGACACCCACGGGAAGATATGGGGTAGTGGATATTCTTAACCGCCACTACACGGCACCGTGTAGTGGCGGTGTGAGAATATACACTAAACCATGTATTCCCGTGAGAGCCGTAAGAGGTGACAGGGAGAAACTGAACCAAGAGATGGCCAGCAGCATCATCCCAATAACAACTTAAAATAAGAAATTACGATTGCCAACCCGCCTGCCAAACGTAGCAAATACAGCAAAATCCCTTCTATCAGGCAGTCTATGGGGGAGGTCTATGTTCTGCCCTGGAATTTAATAAGATATAATGAATGGATGGAATGTCATTTTAAACCTATTAAACTTATTCATAAAATACGTCCATGGTTTTACACGTTGTTTACTTCAGCGTTTTATTTTACTAAAAATTATTTTCCAAACATTTATTTTGTTTGTTTCTTGTTTTTTCTAGAGCCATACTACAGCTATACTACAGTTGTAGCACAAATGGATCGACTCGACTGGAGAAAGACCATCACCGTAAAATAGCAGCATAATACCGCTATGTATCGTACAGTGAGTGTAGAGAATCCTTTTTACTAGTAACGAGGCAACCATCTTATTTCTCAGGGGTTTCAATGCATCTACATTTTGACTCTTAATTAAGGATAAATATAGATGTCAAAAACCCACAGCATCCACTTAATATCATGTGGACTGTCTGCTCGTTTGTGACCCTTATTCTATTAAAATAATACGAGTAGATATAGATATTCACTTTAACCTCTTTAACAATTAATTAATTAACTAAACAGAAGGTCATGTATTTCCTTACTTTAGAAGTAAATTTACATAACAGTAACTATAAGGATAGTATAACGATTCTATTAGTTATATACGCCCCCTCATATACGCTGATGGTGACCTACGTGGGGTTTTGACCGGTTAGAGGTCGGCAGAATCTTTCTGTTGCTTTCGCACCGGAAAATATCCTTGAGGATTTTCTCACGATAAATAAGGGTCTCCTGTATTTTGCTACTCATTAGCTTAGTCTCTATAAGACTGTCATTATTTCTTCTCGCAATGTGGCCAAAGAAATTCAAGGAAACGTTAATTTAATTGCTCTGTCGACCAGTACCTGTAGTATGATCTATTCACAGAAAGACAAATTTGCTAATGTTTCCCAATTAATGGATTATCCGTACAGCTGTTTTTGTAGAAACTGTAATGTAGTTGTTAATTTAGATGCTCAAGTACAATGTCTTCTAAACCGAAATGTTTCAATACCTTTTCAATTAAATTACATTGTCCAAATCGCTTCCACTATGTATGTGAAATTACATGCTTTATCGTAAAAATTATTATAAATTATATATCTTAATTAGTATTAATTGTAAATATTATAATTTAATGATTATTTTAGTTAAGTTTCTATATTTAAAAAAGGAATAATAAAATAAAATAATATGATTGGGTTAACCGTCAATTCACTCCCTACATGATAGCGTCATAAAAATAAATGTTAATTTATTAAATTAATATACTTCCAAAGAATGACGGTATATCCACCTATTCTGCACCAAATGTGAAATATTCAGTCCAGCAAATTGAAGCGGCGTCAAAGGAGTGAGACGTCTCGTATCGATATCGCTAATCCATCTACCAAGTTTGGCTAGAGACCCATGCCCAGCAGTGTGATACAAGAAGGAAGGAAGGAAGAAGAACATACTAGCTGTCGCTAAACGAGAAGAAGAAAGTTTTTTTTTGTAAGTTTTAACTGCTTTCATAGCATAAAAGGCAGTTCCTATTCTATTAAATAAAGAGCATAAATGATATTATTGCACGTGATCCGATGACCATTATCACTCTTGATGGTTGTTTATTAAGCGAACATCGTTACAGATTTTCATGTGGCTTAGTTTGGGAGCGCTTTTATACTAAAATGCTTTTTGGTTAATGTACCCTTCGTGATTTTTTTTAAGTAACTTGTTTATGTAATGAAATGACATTACACTGATTTAAGTGTTCTGTTACTGAAACTGAGTTTTCACTACTACTGATAATTTTGTCCGGATATTAATGGTGTCTTTCTCTTTATCTCTCTCTCTCTCTCTCTCTCTCTCTCTCTCTCTCTCTCTCTCTCTCCCTCTCCCTCACATACTTTCTGCCATACAATGTCACACCAAAGCGTCCAACATATTCGTTAAAACATGTTTAAAATTTTACGTGCTTAGCGTTATAGTTGCCTTAGTTGCCTCAACTAAAGCAATATCCTACGATGCAATCTATGGAGAAGACTATATGTTCAGCAGTGGGTTCCATACAGTAATTAATGATAAATAAATAGTCGTTACTAAAAAGTACTTAGATTAGATCGATCCGTGGCGCAGTGGTTTAGCTATGCATTGTAGCACTCCGGACCGCGAGTTCGAATCTCGCACGGTACAAGTATTTGTATAGCCTACAAATAGTTATTTCGGGTCTGGATATTTATGTATGTATATTGCGTCCACGAAACAGGAAAAAATCTTAGTGCAGAGTTAATGTTTTAAAGAAAGGACCCTAATTCGACTAGAATATTTTTATAAATCTATTTCGAGTGCGTGAAAGACTCGTACAAGACAAAAAAAACATAATATTTCATAACAATATTATTACATTAAATTCAGTGTCAGATGCAGATTACGTGATAACACACTCTTAGAAAGCAGAAGAGTTTCAAGTGAAAGCAACGCGACGTCCCATTTCCTGTAACGCGTTATTTATTCTTACGGGACCAATTTCCGATTACTCCGTAAGCAAACTGATATAGAAGAGAGAATGTAAAAGGAAAGTAAGTTTTTAAAGCAACCTGAAATTAAACTACACTGGTAGAGACAAGCTGTAGTTATATTATAGTAATGGAATGAATGGGTCGGGTCGACCGGGGTAAAACTACGCTCTCACAGAATACCAGTGTAAAAAATCAACTTAATGCTGCTGTGTTTAGTAAGTATAGAAAACAGGAGAGCCCTTTAACTGGAAACGAAGTATTCCATTTAATCCTCAGGGGTGACAACGTATCTGCATTTTGATACTTAATTGAGCGGAAATGTAAAAGTAGCCAAGTCGCTCTCGCCTAACAAAAAATAAGTATAGGTGTTCAAGTCTGGTACTGATAGACAAATCTACAAATAATCTAAAACGGCAGAGAATCAAGGCCTCTTAAGACGAGAATATTGGATAAAATTATTTTACCATGGTCACGGGGGGGGGGGGACGATATATTAGATGTCCCAATATCATAATTAACCCGGCTACCTTAAGGTTTTAAATATTAATTTTTGGTTAGATTTACGCAGAATGAGCTTACAGTATCTTGAAGTCATGCAGAAATATGTTTGGGTTTAGATTAATTTTGTTAATTGTAGGATCCCAAACAGATGGCAGCACCCATCCATCTTCTTTACTGAAATAAGGATGTTTTTGATTTTAATAGCCTCACCTAAAATCCTTGGTAGGAATCGGTGTTAATTTGCGAGGATTATAAATTGATGTATGCCAACATTGGTAGTCAAGGAAGGATCAGTGACGGAGGTGTATTTAAAAATTCTTCGTTGTGGCAAAAAATTTCATCCGAAACTCTTAATTTGCCTAAGCCACGCTCATTGTTTAGCGCTGATAAAGCTAATATTCCCTACGTGTTTTTGGCTGACGGAGCAATTGCTTTGCATAATAATATAATGAAACCTTATCCTGGTACTCATAATATTGGTTCACCTAAACGAATTTTAATACACGCTTGTCAAGGTCTCGGGTTGTAGTTGAGAACGTTTTTGGTATTTTAGCAAACAGGTTTAGAATATTCAAAAAGCCAATTGATATAAATATCGACACCGTTCCTATTGTTACATGTTTGTATAATGACTTGTCTCTTATTGCACAACTTTCTCAGAAAAAGTAATAATTCATCTCATATTTATATGCCACCCGGTATTGTGGACACATATGATGAAAACGGAGTATTAATTCAACCTGGAACTTGGCGGCAGAAGTTGATAAAAACTGTGCTTTGAGAAATATTGCACGAATACCACGCAGATCAACATTATCTGCAACTCAGATAAGAGATCATTTTGCGGAGTATCTTTTTAGAAATAATTAGTTATTGTATGCTTATTAAATCCTTGGATATGGAAATCCGGCATATAAATACTATTAATTATGTAAACAGCTAATAAAGATTATTTGTCAATAAAAGACTTTTTTGTCCCGTTTTTGTTTGTTAATAAAAGTTATAAACTTTTGACAAAAAGTAAAAACCGAATTCAAATCGCTAAAAACAAAGTTATTTATTTTCCCTTTGAGATGATTTTTTTCTCCAAATTATAATCAGACTGAGAATGAGAATTATATGCGCGCGCACCCACGTGTGAACAGTACGGCGTCAAAGCGCTAATGGACGTTGGACGTACGCCGAGTAGTGTAGTGAGATGCTTCGTGTCACTTCGGGGTACTTCGCGAAGTCCTTTGACTCTGGCGCAAAAAACCGACGGCGATCGGAAGTCGCCCGAGGCGAAGCGAGGTTGGACGAAGTGAATCGAAGTACTTCTCTACACTATTCGCCTCGTCCAACTTCGATCTACTTCGCGAGTAGTGTAGAGGAAGCATTACACTCTATGCATCTTGTAGATGGATATGACACTTGGCGGATGGTAAAAATTTACTAGTCTTCTTTGGCGGCTTGCATTATGGAATTTAAAAAAAAATAATTAGACGCCATGAAAAATTGTTTTATTAAATGTGAAATATTAATATATACGCTTTATTAAATTACGAAGGAGAATAATTTCAATTTTATTTCATTAGTAGGTCTTTATTAATTAAAAATAAATAAGTAATTGGTCAAGGAGCTGACCGCCCCTCTGGATGAAAAATATGAGAGCTTATATATATATATATATATATATATATATATATATATATATATATATATATATATATATATATATATATATATATATATATATATATATATAGTTTATAATATTGTAGCGACAAATGGGCTCAAAGTCCTGATAAACTACTACGGACTTACTCAACTCTTATGATATTTCAAAACAATCATAAATGTTTAAAAAGTCACCTTTACTTGCTTACAAATTTTATTACCTATCTCCCTTTTTAACTCCTTTTGTTGATATGACCCACCTTATAACATTATTTCGTTTGTCGAAATTAATACTTAGAACACGTCGTTCGTCTGTTCGTCCACTACGATGTGTAACATTTCTATAAGTTACAACAACAGTAAGTTGGGGACCGCAAGTTATTCACAGTAATGAATGCAGTGTACAGCAGTTCAGCTAATACGGCTCCATGGCAGTGAAGCACGTACGGAGATTAAGTGCAGTCGCCTTGAAGCCGCAGTGCTAGTTAGAATTGTAATTGCTGTTCGGCTCACTTTACTGTACTCGTACCACTAAAATTCATGAGTATATATGATTACGGTACAACGTGGCTTACCATATTATTGTACCACGTATTTGCGTTCTGTATCTTTAGCTTGTGTGTCTTTTTATTTAGTTTGAATCTTATACGTGATAGCTACGCTGTATCTATATTATGGCGGCTCGACCGGGAAAGGATCACGCTCTCACATAATACCAGCGTAAGCCGCAGATTAATGCTGTGTTTCGTATGGTGAGTGTAGAGAACTTGCGACCGTTTTTACTGGTAACAAGGCATTTCATTTTAACACTCAGATTTGATTACGTTTCTGTACTTTGATTTTTAATTGAGGATATATGTAGATGCCCATAGGTTATCGCATCCACTTACCATCAGGTGAACCGTGTGCCTTATTCTATATGATCCCTCCATATCCTTTAAATAATCCATCACTCCATAAAATAACATTTTATTTAACTTTTAAAAAGGAGGAGGTTCTCAATTCGAATGTAAATTTCTTTTCCTTTTTGTTGAATGTATGTTTTTCGTTATCTTCGTTGGTAGTAAACACAATCACATCACTGGGTGGTCCAAAAATAGATCGGTTATATAATTTAAATTTGAAGGCCAAATTTAATGAAGTTTGTAATGTAAATGTGTATATAACATTCTACCCGTTGACTTGAATAAGTTTTCCGTCTTTAAGCACGTACAGGATCGCCAACGCCATTTCATTAGATTTAATACACTACAAGTCTCCACAAGAGAAAACCGATTTCTACCAAGAATAATTCGCGAAGTTATTAAAAAAAATATCTGCCAATGGATACCATTGTTAATAAAATGAAATCCCGACCCAAGCATATCACTGCAAGACTTGAACACATTGTAAGTTCTTTCCACGTTGATAGAACCAAAAATTTATAATTTTCAACTAAAGGTTGCCGTGGGTAGGTTGGAATGTCGAACAACTCAGTTCCTCTGTTATCATGGGCGCTGTAAATTTCTCAAAACAACGGAAACACAAAATAAGTTAGCAAACGCGATAAAATCCGTAAAAACTAGTTTCATTCAATGTTAGTTTGAGCTTGTGATATATCTTAGTTCTAGCTTTATTCTTAGTTTTGGCTTTGTTAGTATTTATTTTATTTTATTCGGGAAGCTTACAACCTCGATCGCTATATAAGAACTTAAATGCTAAAAAAAAGCTTTTTTTTTCTTTTTTTTTATTAGGATAGGGTGACAAACGAGCACACAGTCCACCTGATGTTAAGTGGTTGCTGTGGCCCATAGACATCTACATCTATCCTCGATTACGAATCAAAATGCAGATGCGTTGTCACCCGTGAGCACTAAGATGGAAAGCCTCGTTTCCAGTAAAAAGGATCTCCGGTTCTCTACACTCACCATACGAAATACAGCAGCATTAAGCTACTATTTCACGCTGGTATTCTGTGAGAGCGTGGTCCTTCCCCGGTCGAGCCGACCCATTCGTGCTACAACTATACTAATAATAAATACTAATATAACTGCAGAATGGCTCTACCACGTATAAAAAGCTTCCAAATAATAGACACAATACATTTAGAACAAATCGTTACTCGACACACTACTTATGGAATTTATTGCAAGGGTAGATTTAATTCTTGTGGTACATACTGTTACAGAATAAGTCTTCTTAAACGTTTTCAGAATAGTTATTAAATGAGCTCAAAGCTCTGGACACAAAATATAATTAGTATTCATCTAGTGACTGTTTCGTTGGTGTAGTGGTCGTACAGTCAACGCAATAGATGATTATTTGGTCCCCGGTTTAAATCCCATGCATTGAAAAGCATTTTAAGTTGTTGGTTGTGTCGGATTACCATCCCATTGAACTATGAGAGTGAGTGAGTAGAGAGTGCACCTGTTCGTAAGCTTACACTTGTGCACTAAAATCCTGTCCTGCGCAATTGGCTAGTCACCATTAAGACTAGCCGCCGTGACAGAAATTCAGTCTAGAAGACATTATTACTCCAAGTCGGAACATTTTTAAAACAGTGTTACATTTTTATTTAGTTTTTAATCTCAGGGACTTTAAGTGAGATTTTACTGAGAAACTACGGAGAATCCATTTTTTTATCTTTAGCGTTTTCCATTTTGTCTCCTTTTACACATAATCCTTTTACCTATAAGACATTTTACTATTCAGATCAGCCATATCCAGAACCATGCTAGACTACGATGCGTCAAGAGCACGTCTTGCTTGTCCCCGGGCAGAACACCTCGCCCGGCGGGTGATCTCCCCTTTTCCTTCTACGGCCACACACCTATAATAGTCATAAAGTCAACGGTAACTTTCCTCCGAGAAATCAACAAGCGAAACCATTAAACAGAGAAATCGTTTAACCAGAATTAAAAACATTATGTGTGATTCTACGCTGATAGGTATCGTTTATTGCTTAATCTCTGTTTGAATACTTTCATTATTCGAAAAACGAAAAGGGAGCTCCGTGTATAAAGATAAGGTACTTTTGACCGAGTTCAAAATACGAGGAAGCTATTTATTCGAATATAGAACCATAGATTTTTTTAACTACGTTTGATGGATTGTTTGATTGAGATTGTTTGTGTTTTAGGCTTAAAATTATGATAAAAGCTCAGAATGACAGTGTAGGAATATTAAAAAACGTGGTATAATAGAAATACACAATTTTTAAAAACTTCACTAGTTTTTATGAATGTCTAAAACGGCTTAGCTGATTCAAATTGTTCTTGTTTTGTTCAATAGGCTGTACGTGAGATATAGTCCAATATCAATTTAAAGAAATAAATTCACCCCTTAGGGTGGAAAAATAGGGAATCATCTATCTATCTGAAGCCTATTCAAGTACTTGCCACTATGCCATCAAATTGAAATTTTTACAACACACCATTTAATTTTCATCATCATTATCATCATCATCATCATCATTGCAGTCCTTCACAAGTCCGTTGCTAAACATAGGCTTCATTCAAAATATGCCACAAAACACGGTCTTGTGCCACCTGCATCCATCGATTTCCTGCATGTCTTACCAGGTCGTCACTACATCTAGTGGGGGGTCGCCCTGACCAGGTTGTCTCTTCCTTTATGGGGGCCGCCATACACTTCGATTATCGCCACAATGTTGCCAATCCTTTTTTCTCTATAATTTTCAAGCTGTATGGCCGGCTCATTGCCACTTCACTTTACTAGTCCGTTTAATTTTTTTCCACCAAAAACAATAAACGGCTATATACAGTACTGTTCCCCTAACACATATGTATGTGAAATCTGAAGTTTAAATTATTTAATTTGTAGCCGTTATCCGATCCTATTTTGTTTTAGGTTTTCGACCAATGGGCAAAGAATCAAAAGAACTGTATTTATAATATCTTAACCAAACTAGGTTGCCGTTACACCAGGGTACTAAAATCGTACAACCAAATATTAAATACTACGAAATACCATAAAATATTATATAAAACATAAATATAACACCATTTAGGGAACTTTTTTCTTTGCCGCTCTTCTGTACCGGCGAAACACTACCTAGCACGACCAGAAATTAGGAGCAAGGAATGTCTCTTTGTCTTTTGCAGGAACCTGGACTATGTAAGATTTTAAGTTCGTTGACCTATTAGACTCCAGATGCTGCAAATATAAAGAGATCGGATCATCTATGTGGCATCGGCTCCGTTCTTCCACGAAACACAGGACGTCTTTTCCTGACATACTTTGGTCCAAACAGGAGATATTGAGCTGTATGTTGGGCTCCAAAACAGGCAGAGTTGTACTTGCATAAATTTTGGCGGTCCCAATCTAGTGACAGACGGGTCTTGACTGACGTTCTTTCTCAACAAGAGTAAACACATCATTATTAATCTTGTTTCGGGTCACATAGGAATCGATTTTATATCCACATTCTTTTGTTTTCGACCACAAGGGGTTGCTGACGTGACAATTTTCGGGGGACATCCGCAAACGTCTTTTCCTTATTATAAGGTTAACTTTAGCGGAGAAGCACTCATGGATTCAGTCACGGACTGAAGTGGTGATGCAACCACACTGAGATCACTGCAGGTGATGGATGGACCACTGTGTTGTCTAAAACACAGACTGGCAAACCGTTGTCGAAGTGGAGGTTACAGAAGACGTCTGAGTGTCTAACATTTACCCTTAATAGTTAAATGTGACTTAAGGATTGTTAGGCCTAAATTGCACGCGACTTGCATCCTAACTTTTAAAGTAATATGGGGGAAAGAGATCAGAAACAAATATCTAATTATTAAGAACTCTGTCACAATAGACTACGTGAGATTGATTTCCCCTCGGAGTTTACAGCATGCAGTCGCGGTTTATGCGGTTAGGATGAGCACAGGCAGGTGTTAGACCGGATGTATGAGAACATTGTACGTGCCTTGAGTGACACGGCTAGCAAAACTGGGAAAAAACTATGTAACAAACCAAGTAAAAACAGACACCTCTGTGTCTGCAACAAACGAGTTCAGGAAGCGCATCGGCTTATCTTTAGGAAATGATTGTCGTATAATAGGCCATCACATATTAATCCCATTAAATATTCAAAAGTTGGTTAAACTTGTGTCAACGAAACCAAGTATAATTGAAAATGGATATCCTAGCACTGCATAGGGTGGACAAAAACTTTAAACAGTTTTGAAAGGCTACCAAGATATGTGATATTAGGTCCATTCTTCCATTATGGTCTGTCTCGGCACAGGGTGTATACTTTTTATACTTTTTTCCCTCGAATTAAGCAAGCCATATTTTACAAACCCTTGTTATTATTATTATCTTTGTAATAATAACAAGGGAAATAAGCAATTTTTATTTTATTTTTTATTTTTTCTAGGCACTCGCTGTAAATTTCACAAGGTTCGATTTTCGCCGGTACCAATGAAATTGTAACTTTTGTATAATAGTAATTAAAAGCTGTTAGTTTATAAAGTTTTCGTTATAAATTAATAAATTTTAAGTATTGATTTTCTACGTCCTTTGCGGTGGTAATTCTAGGTGACGATTCTAGGTAGTGGGGGGCACTTCTCAGATGTATATATGGCCCACAGCTTCCACTTAACATCAGGCGGACTATGTGCTCGTTTGTATTCCTGATTTTACCAAAAATACGGTTAAACTTACAGGCCATCCCTGCAACTTTCCGCTAATTTCAAATGCAAAGCGCTTCAAGTTCCGGTTCAATCCATTTTGATGCAGTTTGCGGCCATAGATGCAGTTTTTTCAGCTTAGCAAAAAACTTATTACAAAAAGTTTATTTGATGAAAATTGTTCATGTTATTTTGAAAAACACTTTTTCGAGATTCTTTTTGAAAATGTTATAAATTTTGATGCGGTTAACAGCATCGACGTCGTTTTTTTTAAATAGAAGAACTGCTTAGACTATATAATTGGTCAAAATAAGGGTGTTGAAATAATTTTGAAAAACCCACTCTTTAAAAATTAAAATAGTCGATTTTTTAGGTTTTCTCCGAATCTACAGTGACGATTCCGTCTAAATTCACAACAAATCTAAGTTCAACAATGCTGCAAACATAAAAAATGTTTATTGAATAAAGTTTGTATTTTTGTACATTTATCATATATTTTAACTATGGAGTGGGTTGGCATTTACTAGTAATATTTAGATTTTCTTTATTATTCAATGTTATTTATATTTTTGAACATTCGTGATGAACAATAAGTAATTTTTAAAAAGGTAGGATAGTACATAAAAATAAAGGATATAATAGTGACATTGATCAGTTATTTTATTTTATTTTTTGTTTGATTATTTAAACTTTTATGTTTGTTCAACATTTTTAGATCTTTTCGATTTTCATATGGTTATTATTTTATTAGAAGAAGTTTAGAAAGACTTATCAATATGATATGTACATTGCTGTTATATTAGTACATAATTTCTTGTTAATGAATAAAGAGATTGATTAATTATATTAATAAAGGAGTTTCTTTTTAATTTCCTATGGTGTATTTTTACATTTATTGCAGTCCTACACTAGCTTAGCTGTTAGTAGAGAAGAGAGAGTTAGGCTTAAGTTACAGTAGCTGTATTTTCTCTGACTTGAGAGCTTAAAGGTTGTGTAATAGGAAACCATTAGTTTTTTATAGGATAAGGGTAACAAACGAGCGCAAAGTGCACCTGATGGTAAGTAGTTGCTGTGGACCATAGACATCTACTTCAATCTCTAATCACGAATCAAAATGCAGATGCGTGGCCACCCGTCAAGACTAAGTTTGAATGCTTCTTTTCCAGTATAACGGGTCTCCGGTTCTCTACACTCCACATACGAATCACAGCAGCGTTAGCTACAATTTTACGCTGGTATTCTTTGAGAGCGCGGTCATTCCTCGGTTGAGCCGACCCATTCGTGCTACAACTATACTACGAATATATATCTTTGGATATCAGGTTTCCATCTTTGCTCCTCGAACCATTGTCTGATCTGAAGTACAGTGCTATTCACGCTCCCATTGTGGTTGCGTTCTGCAGGTTGGTGCCGTGTTTGGCACTGTAGATCAGCCACTAGAGACAGGATGCAATCTTTTTTGCATTCTACCCTTTGGGGTGGGTTTTCTTCTCGTCGAATAATACCAGCGTTGTTACTGATTCTGTCGCTGATGTGGTGTCACAGAGAATGGATCTTTTTATTCCATCATCTGTGGTACCTATTGGAGGCAGAACCTAGCCATAGTTTGGTCGCTCCTGCAAAATTACATCACGTCATAATCCGGACCTGGGCTGACGCTTCGACGTCTCGGGATGCAAATACCAGCATTCTTTAAAAGTGGTATAATTCCGCCGGCAGGTCCTTCAAAAGTGTCATTGCCTCAGCAAAGTCAGAGCACATCGGCAGAAATGGCGAGATACTAGTTTGACTTCCTTCGGGAACATGTGCATTTTGGTCTCCCACCTACGCTCTCCGAGGGAACTTCTGTCAAATATCTTTTTTTTTTCACTATCGCACAGCGTTATGAAATTCGCAATATCTTCCATTACATCTGGATGACTGGCGTGAAGCACCAGTCAAGACATAAACCCGTAGGTTTAATTTTTTTTATGTTCAAGTTTTCTGAAGTAATTTCTATACGTTGAATATTCATTTTGATAGTGGTTTTTGATTGATTTTTTTTTAGAATAAAGGTGACAAACGATCACACAGTCCACTTGCTCGTAAAGTAGAGGTCGTGCCCATAAACATTTACACATACGATGAATAATGGACCAGGATGACCAGGAACCAAGATGAAATGCCTCGTTTCCAGTAAAACACTCACCATACAAACCACAGCTGCAATAAGGCGCTATTTTATGGTGGTATTATGCGAGAGGGTGGTTCCAACCACGATCGAGCTGAACCATTAATCGTGCTACAACCATAACATTACTGTAGCGTCTCTCTATCACATTAATATTGCTTGCACAATTAATTTAAATACGGCACACGGCTCGCGCACGGTGAGCGTGCAGTGCGAGCAGTGTATACTGATGCGGCACGTACCATGGTGCATGACAACGCGCGTGGCGGTGTGTGCACGTGAGTGAGCACGTGGTAAATCAGCGAGCGGCGAGGTTTCTTTTAACTATTCTAAGCCAGCGTTTGACTACTATCCCGGCTGATGGTAAGTGGTGATGCGGCCAAAGATGATGAAGCGTCTTAACTAAAACTTTTTCATTCTTGCCTTAAAGACACTCACATCATAATTTGATGAAAAAACAGATGCTGGCACTTATACCACTCCTTTGCAGTACGCATGTCGATAAATTAAGTTAATCGCTTGATATGATGGCCGGTAAGTCGGCAACGAAACATTGAAAATTCTTTACCTGCATAAATAATATGTTTAATGTGGCTGTATAAATAACATTAAAGTTGTTACACTAACCTTGTGATATTCCTCTTTCCAATGAAAAAGTTCAAAAAAAAATAATATTTTTAATAAATGCACAAGCCTACTTCACAAAAACGAAAATAATTTTCACATAAATAGAAGCTCTTAGAGTTGGCTTTAATTATTCTTAACGCTAAGTTTTAGCACTGGCTTTGAGGCTATAATATGGATTAATTATCATATTCTTTTTAATTTTTCGTAGGTGGCTTGTGACTTTTATAAAAAGTAAAATTTTTTGGTCTTGCCTGAATAGGATCATAATGTGAAGCTATTTGGTTTTAAAAACCGTATATTTCATAAATTTTTCTCTTTATAAAAATGTATAAGTTTTATAGCCTTAGTCCACCCCTGGTAATGATATGTGTTCGCGAAGTTTAATTACAGTTATTTCAGCCATTCTGAAGATTGACCCAGATAGACGGATAAACAGAAAGACAGGCAGGCAGACAGAAAAAAGTTTTAAAAATCGTTATTCATGTATTTATGGCATAGTAAAGTAAAGTAAAGTTACAGCCTATATACGTCCCACTCCTGGGCACAGGCACACTCTCCTCATTTCTGAGAGCGTTTTTTAGGGCATAAAAGTGTCCGCCGAGCTGCCCCAATGCGTGTTGGTGAACTTCACATGTCTTTGAAACATTTTTTTTTCTTATTACTCAGACATGTAGGTTTCCTCACGATATTTGCCTTCACCGCCGAGCACATGGTAAATCAGCACTTAATTGCAATTAACAATTTCATTGGTGCCGGCGGGAATCGAACCCGGGTTACTCGCGTTATGCTATATTTACAGCGAGCGTTAACCATCCGAGCTACTAAGACTCATATACATAACCCCCTCAGAGCGAAAGAAGACAGTTATTTCGATATTAAAGACAGAAGTTTGACTGGGAACGCACTCCTAGGATAAATAGGATTAAATAAATAATTTCTATAATAGTATACCATGAGTGAAGCAGGTCTATGTTGTATTATATTTGCACAAATACAATGACGTATTGATGAATAGCTCTCATTGTTCTTGATTAATTGCAACCAAAAATATTATTGTATTGAAAAGGATCTCATTCATCCCGCTGAGCCATTGTGATGTACGTGTAACAGTCAAGCGGTGATCGTCGAAAAAGTTTGGTTATCCGGCATAAGTAGAAAATTATACTTTTTATTTGCTGGGTATTAGGTAATAATAAGTTTAGTGTTGAGTAATTTACCCAATTTTTTTAAAATGAATTTACCTTCTTTTTATTGCAAAGTTGATATATAAAACGTAAGTATAAGTTTTTTTATTTGATATTCTATTGATGAGAAAAATATTTAAAATTTGGGGATGTAACCCTTATACTTAACACAACTGTTTGCCCGACCACCGACGACCAGGATGTGCAAGAAGTCCATAGACAGGTGGCTCGGTACCGTATTTGGGGTTCCTTACTCTAGAACTTGGAAATGCTTGAAATATTGACGTCTTAAAATAAGTACTAGTAATTAGTTTTTACACTTGTGATATTTTTAATATTTAAATATAAATATAACGCAATATTAATATACGCGCTATTTAGTTTAAAGACGAGCCTAATAATTATACTCGCGGCAATTGGTTCCACAAAAACTCTGCATGGCATACGAGTACGATATAGAGCGGTGCGAATATTCACTGCCATACATCACCCCGTAAATGCCGTAAGAGACGACAGAGGGAAACAAATCAGAAGGTGGACAACATCTTCCTAATAATGACTGAAAATAAAAATCTTATTGAAATAATACTAGTTTTTACGGAATTTATCGCGTATATTTAACTTTTTAAATACCCGACGTTTCGAACGCTTTACAGCACTCATGGTCGCGGGCGGGACTGAGATGTTCAACGTCCATATGTCTTAGTTAATCGCGGTTACCATAGATTAAAATTTGACTTTTGTTCCGATCTATACAGTATGAATTTATGGTATCTTGAAGTCTTGCAGTTGTATGCTTGGGTTGGGATTTAATTGTATTTATTATAGGATCCCAAGCAGATTGTAGCACCCAGCCATCTTCTCTATTGAAATTAGGATGTTTTTGATTTCAATAGCCTCGCGAATGATCTTTGGAAGGAATCGGTGTTATTTAGCGAGGATTTGCGGTCTATCAAATCTGATGTAGTGACGGGGGCGATCCTGTACGTGTTCACAGACTGCAGACTTCCTGAAGCGTCGATTCTTCACATCAGCTATATGTTATTTAACGCGGGTTTTTATTGATCTTTTAGTTTGTCCCATGTAGGAGAGACCACATTCACAAACAAGCTTGTACACTTCTGCATCTTGCAGAGGGACATTACACTTGACTGACGGTAAAAACTGACCAATCTTCTTCAGCGGCTTTAAGTATACGTATGTTTTGATGGAAGCGCACTTCAAGATGTAGCCAATCTTGTCAGTGACTCCTCTAACGTATGGCAGTACACTCGACTGTGTGTGACCGGCTTCACTCGTTCACTGTGACGTAGGCGCGGGACTCGAAGCTTGTTGTCATGCAAAACTTGCTTCACATGGTGGAGCTCGGCAGCCAGGTGTCTCTGCAGTATGTGAACACGTACAGGATCGCCCCCGGCACTACATCAGATTTGATAGACCGCAAATCCTCGCTAAAGAACACCGATTCCTTCCAAGGATGATTCGCGAGGCTATTGAGATCAAAAAACATCCTAATTTCAATAGAGAAGATAGCTGGGTGCTGCCATCTGCTTGGGATCCTATAACAAATAATATTAAATCCCAACCCAAGCATACAACTGCAAGACATCAAGATACCATAAGTTCATACTGTATAGATCGGAACAAAAGTTAAATTTTAATCTATGGTAACCGCGGTTAACTATGACATATGGACGTTGAACATCTCAGTCCCGCCCGTGACCATGAGTGCTGTAAAGCGTTCGAAACCTCGGGTATTTAAAAAGTTAAATATACGCGATAAATTCCGTAAAAACTAGTATTATTTCAATGTGTAGTGTTTGCGTAAATGTAAGAAATCATTATAAAAATCTTAGGTAATTACCTGTGTAAATCAGTGGACGTTATTAGGCTGTAACGCTAACAGATATAGAAAACGTATCGTTAGAATAAATATTTAAGAGTGATCTGTCAAACAGTTGTGTCAAGAATAAGAGTGTAAAACTCATTTTTTTTACTGATCAAACACTATCAAATCCAAAAAGTTACACTCACGTTTCATACATTAACCACGCAAAATATTAATTAAAAAGAGGGCGAGTCACAAACCACCAGACCACTGGTTTATTATTAAACTAAACAACTAACAAATAAAAAAAGTATACTTTTCTACTTATTCTGGATGACCAACTTTTTCGACGGTCACTATTTGCACTATAAAGATAACGCGCATTTCTTTTGGCATATAGAACTATTTCTGAGATCACAATTGTTATCAACTGAAAAACCCACTCATGAACATAATCATTTTGATCAGAGTTTCGGAAACTGCAGCCAGTCTTGATAAATACCAGCCATATGCGTAGGACAGGGTAATGATGCACGAGTGTCTAGGCAAGCACATGTGCAATCTCTAGGAAGTTAGTCTCAACGGATACTGGCCACCTACTTAAGACACGATTACTGAGCACCTGTGTGTGTAGGGATCATATAGTTTTGCTTTACAATTACTTGCATTGTTCCTTCGACGTACGTAGTGCTATAATAGGTAAAAGGTACAGCCGGAATAAACAAAGAGCAATTTACATAAATGTAAGCCTGAACACACTAAACCAACAGAAGCAAACAGGACGACGCTAAATTTTAGCGAGCTATGCAAATAAGAGTAGGTACGTACGATGTAAGAAGATTATCACCGTAACTCAGATTTAATTCTAAAAACCAGTTCAATTGCTGGATACTCGCTTTAAATTTTAAGTAAAATTTATGAACTAGGGCTTTATCAGCATTTACCACACACAATGGTTTGTATAAAGTTATAAAAACCTACGTATGCTATCCTAGTTTAATTCCTGCTTATACCACTAAGTTATATTTGAAGTGAAGAAATTTGTTAAAGTCTAGTTAAAGTGCAGTGTTATTAGTAAGCCGCTGGAGACAGCTGTAGACCGCGCGGACGACAGCTTGACTGGTATTCATAACTGGGAAGATGAATATGCCATGCAGTTGTATTTTCATTTACGACAGTTATTGCTTTTAGGAAAATACAAAGTAAATTTACGTACTATGGGTAATAAACCTAAAATCACGTTGATAAAATGCGCTCGTAAACAATGACATCTTTTTCTTAGTCACATTAAACGAAATCATTATATATATATATATATATATATATATATATATATATATATATATATATATATATATATATATATATATATATATATATGTATATATATGTATATATATATATATATAGAGAGAGAGAGAGACTCATGCCATAGTCGACAGTTACGCCTAGATATATGGCCGTTGATTGCCAGGGGATGTGGAGGCCGTACAGGCTGATCGTACCTATATGATTTGTTGGGATTTGTGTTTTGACGACTAAGAGTGGGGGGTCATTTGAAAGTATATTGCTACACTTTTCTTGGGATCCACTTCGATTTTCCATAAGCGGAACCAATCACCTAAGCGGTTGACGGTTGCTTGAAGCATCTTGGAAGAATTATTTTGATTCAAACTACTTTTACGGACATTATCGCATTTTATTTATTTTTGATATCCGAAGTTTCGGGTGCTTTTCAGCACCCATGGTCACGGGGGACTGAGGCGACTGACGTCCCGATGTCAAAGTTAACCTGGAGTACCTTCAGCTTTTTAATAATTGTTTTTGGTCCGATCTACGCGGAATGAACTAACTGTGTTTGAAGTCTTGCAGTGGTATGCTTGGGTATAGTTTTAATTTTATTAATTATAGGATACCAAGCAGGTGGTAGTACCCAGCCTCCTTCTCTATTGAAATAAGGATGTTTTTTTTAATTTCAATAGCCTCACGTATCATCCTTGGTAGGAATCGATGTTCTTTTGCGAGGATTTGTGTTCTATCAAATCTGATGTAACGGTTGGGGCCATCTAGGATATGATCGCAAACTGCAGGCTTCCCTGAACGTTGATACTTCACGTCAGCTATGTGTTCTTTTACGCGGGTTCTAATTGATCTCTTTGTTTGCCCTATATATGAGAGACCACATTCACAAACAAGCTTGTACACTCCTGCATCTTGTAGAGGAATATGACAGTTGACGGATGGTAAGAACTGACTTATCTTCTTCGGCGGCTTGTAGAATGTTCTAATAGAAGCTCGCTTCAAGATGTAGCCAATCTTGTCTGTGACACCTCAGACATATGGTAGTACAGCAGGCACACGCTCGACTGTGGCTGGTTTCACTCGGTCACTGAGACGGAGGCGCGGGACCCGGAGCTTGTTGTCGTGCAGAACCTGCTTGACGTGCTGAAGCTCGGCGGCCAGGTGTTTGCTGTCACAGATCCCTCGTGCTCTCTGTAACAAAGAAGAAAATCCGTAAAAGTAGTTTTAATCAATGTATAGTGTTCGCGTTAATATCGTAGTAAGTAGCGTAGAAATCGTTAAGAATTCTTTTGTTGTGAAGGGCCATGTTTTGTATGTATTGACGAAAAGAGCAGTGTTAACTATTGAGTCTTTAGGGATGTCACTCGAGAAAAATGTGAAGATAAGTTGGAAGAGAACTGAGCCTTGAGGTACTCCAGCCTAGAAGGGACTATTCAATAGCGAAAGTAGCGGTTAGAAAGATAGGCTCAGATGGTGTGATTGAGTCTATCAGACACGTTGAGTGTATACAGTTTGTGAAGCAAGCCGTAGTTTCAGACTTCGTCAAGTGATTTTGCAACATCAAAGAAGACGGTGCCGGTGTTAGTGGTCCTAGGACCTCTTTTTGGGAAGTTAAAGCCTTTCAAAATGTATTTTGGTTAGTGCTCGAGTCTTCGGATCTGAATCCAAACTGCTCGTCTGGAAGAATTTTGTTAATTAGACAAATATTTGGAATGGGGCGGTAGCTAAAGGCTACCTTGCGTGGTTTCCCTGCGTTCAGGATTCCTATAACATACGCTTCTTTCCAGGCGTCTGGGAAGGAGCAGCTGGAGTGGGGCGTAGTATTTTTTTGCAGTGACATCAACCATTTTTTTCGCGAACACATAGGAATTGAAAATTTGAAGGCTTTATGTTTTGAAGAGTATTATATATATATATATATATATATATATATATATATATATATATATATATATATATATATATATATATATATATGTATATATGTATATGCATATATATATATATATATATCCCCGACAGCGCCGCCACAGTTCTTTACACGACCTGCTGAATTTTAAATATGTATAAAAGCGTTTTCCCTTTTAACTTGTTCGAACGGTGTTATTTGTATCTATGACTTAAAACAATTACTAAATTGATGACTGAAATGACTAAATTTTGATATGGAGCATAAAAACAGACACATTTCAATTATTGTCTCGTCTCTGACACAAAACCTAGGCGTACTTAAATATTTGTTCACACGACAACTGCTTAATAAAAATATGTATATGTGTGTTTATAAACTATCTTTGCTGTGTGTATTTTTATAACAGATAATAAACTGAAATGAAACCTATAATAACCTACAAAAACGCGGGCTCTAGATAACTTTAAGTTCGTCGTAGTGTCTGTCTTAGCCTGCGGCGTTTTTTGAAAAGGATAAGTTATTCTTGGAAAGAGATATCCTTTTATTTTAATAAGTAGCCCTAAACTGTAGAAGAGTGGAGCCAGCTAAGCACTCGCTGTGAAACTCACAGGATGCGAGCGACTCGGATTTGATTTCTGCCGACACCAATAAAATTGTTAATCTCAATCTGATTTATCACTTACTTGGTGGTGAAGGAAAACATATGAGTAAAGTTGCATATTTAAAGACATGTGAATTGCTGTCAGCATGCAAGAGAGCTGACTAATTGTTCCATAACTCCTCAGAAATGAGTGTAGGCCTGTACCAGGAGTAGGTATTTCTAACAGGTTTGACGTTGATTAAAACTACGTACTTTTAATTTACATGAGTATTAATTCCCGACGTTTCGGGTGCTTCTCAGCACCCATGGTCACAGGGAACTGAGTTGACTGACGTCACGATGTCAGTCTTAACCCGGAGTACCTTCATGTTTTTAATTATTAGCTACGGGCCGATCTATGCAGAATGAATTTACTGTGTCTTGAAGTCATACAGTGATATGCTTGGGTTTAGTTTTAATTTTATTAATTACTGGATTCCAAGCAGGTGGTAGTACCCATTCTACGTCTCTATTTAAATTGTTTTTTTTTTTATATTAATAGTCTCACGTATCATCTTTGGCATAAATCAATGTTGTTTCACGAAGATTTGCGATCTATCAAATCTAATAAAATGTAGGCGTCATCTAGAACACATATAGTCTGTTTGTATGTCTGTTTGCTTATAAACGTATCACGTTTAAAATAAAATCTTATATTTTTAAAATACTTGTCTCTAGTATGTTAAGTAAGTTGTTACTCAAATAAATAAAAGAATTTAATCGACCTCGAAACGAAAACCTTTAGAGTAACATAATCAACACCGAGATACTCTATTGCAGTTCTCTATAGCACAGTGGTATTAAGAAGCAATTAAACTAACTATATTGGATGGAAATTAATCATCTCATATACATTCAAATACCGCAAGCAAATTTATCTATTATTAACTGTTCTGTTGATATTAATTTATTTACAATATAGAGCATTAATTATTAAGGTTTATCTATTGTATCGTTCATACATACGTCCATTACAGCTTGGCGAGTCGGTTAAGTCTGGAAAGGATACGGTATTAACATCAATGGCGTGAACATCACTCACCTTCAATTTACCGACGATATAGTCCTTATGCCAGAATCGCTGGAGAACCTTAGCACTATGCTCAATGACCTCAATGGTGTCTCCCAACGGATAGGTCTTAAGATGAACATGGACAAAACAAAGATCATGTTTAATGTCCATGTCACACCTATGCCGGTAGTTGTTGGGAGCACTATGCTCGAAGTTGTTGACGAGTACGTTTACCTGGGACAAATAGTCCGACTAGGTAAGTCCAACTTAGACCGAGAGGTCAATCGACGGATTCAACTCTGCTGGGCAGCGTTCGGGAAATTACGACACATCTTCTCGTCAGGTATACCTCAATCTCTGAAAACTAAAGTGTACAACCAGTGCGTGTTGCCAGTGATGACTTACGGATCTGAGACGTGGTCCTTCACTGCTGGCCGTATGAGGATGCTCAAGGCCGCTCAGCGAGCTATGGAGAGGGCTATGCTCGGAGTTTCACTGCGTTATAGACTCAGAAATGAGGATATCCGCAGTAAAACCAGAGTAACCGACATAGCCCAACGGATTAGTAAGCTGAAGTGGCAATGGGCTGGCCGGCCATATAACTCGAAGAATCGATAACCGATGGGGAAGAAAGGTTCTCGAGTGGCGGCCTCGTACCGGTAGGCTTAGTGTAGGGCGACCACCCACTAGATGGAGTGACGACCTGGTAAGACATGCAGGAAGTCGATGGATGCAGGTGGCTCAGGACCGTGCTTTGTGGCATTACTTGGGGGAGGCCTATGTTCAGCAGTGTACTTGTGAATGGCTGTGATGATGATGATGATGATGAGTCGGTTAGCAATCACTTTTTTATAACTTTTGAATAGTTATTGCTAAGATGCTACTGCATCTTAGCAATAACTATTCAAAAGTTATACTTACTTCTATTAAAATTCAATCCGTGAATTAATTATTTTGAAATATTCCATTGGTGTCCTTAGTTAAATATTCATGTTTAACATCGTAACACTAAACAACAGCAAAGCTGCCTCACAGGCAAACATTTAGAACTGTTCCGTGACATTTTGACTGATTACCAAACAATTCGTCAATTAATGGTAATTTGTGTACTTTGTTAGTTTTTTTTTGTTTCGTTATTTTCTTTTTTCGTACAATGTGGCAGCTTTAATTTGGTGGCTGGTTATATCAATACATATTAAAAAATGGAAATTTCTGCGTGTAATATGGAAACAGCTGGGTTCTATCAAGTTCAGGAGTTATATGCATGCTATTAAGACATGTTTGTGTATCTATATGTGCGGGCTAATCATGAGAGTGGCTGAACCAATTGTTATTAAACTTTTCAAAATGTTAGAAGGAAATCCCAGGAGGAATCTAGTCTGTATTTTATATAAAAATTATAAAATACAAATGCTCTTTAACTATCCTATTAGTAGATCCAATCCAGGCGAAGCCAAAGCTAGTCGCTTAGATTTAAATGTTACTACCATTATCAGTCCGCAACATTGTACTATAAGCCCTAATATGGTTTAATATATCTCTATTATTTGTTTTTAAATCAAGGTGTCATAGGAACTTTCATTTTAGACACTCACTCACTCATGATCATCAAAATAGAACTAGTACTTCCCATAAACTCAGAGAGCTGAAATTTAGTACAGAGTTAGGGTTTAATGGCCACATAAAGGGGAAACTATAAAAACTAGGATAATCGAACATTTGGAGTATCTGGTGACCCTGATTAGAAAACACAAGAGCCCAACCAAACTATTAGAAGAGATCGACATACCGCCTTTACAAAAAATATTCAACTTGGTGGGCCGCTTCATTTGATGACAAAAATCGAAGGTCTAAAGTATCTGATGAAGAACCCTCAGCTGGTCTCAGCTGTATTAGAGATATGGTAATACCCCCTTCTACCATTGGTACATAAAAATCTACTGTCATTGCAAAAATCAAGCGTAGTGGGACACATCTAATTTAATCTAGCCTATGGCGTCCCACTGCTGGGTGAATGCCTCCCCTTCTGCTTTTAATACGCATATAATTAAAATTAAAGGAAAACTCTGGATAACACTAGATTGGCTTTTATACTTATACTTACAAGTTTACAAGAAAAAATAGTCGAACGGTTAACTTTATTCTACTCGAACATTACTCAAATTCCTTTAAGGCTGAATACGACGCGAATGACCTTGCTCGTTTCGCAGCAAACCACGCGCCGCCGGTACGCATTGTTTATATAGACATGTATAATACCTATAATAAAAGCCGTACGGGCTTTGATTATATTATATTTGACCGAGTATGCAGAGTAATGAACAACACAGAGAGCATTGCTTAATTCTTAACTCGACAATTCCCAGTGTCACCTGTAGGTGACAGGAGTTTAATCATTATTTTATACCACATGGAAATATTATTTCTTAATTCTACCGCTATGGTAGTAATGTCGAAGAGTACCACTTGACAATTTTTATATTTGGCAACACACACCATACGTCAACATGGTATTTGTATTTTTTTTTTACATTCCTCTACATGGTAAGAGACTACAGCAGTCTATAGACATTTGCAATTAACTTTAGAGGTACCTCTGGGGAACTCGTCTTTATAAACATATTATAAATTTTTGTTTTTATAAAATAAACAACGTATTTACCTAATTTGTTTCGCTAGTTCCATTTTGGAGCAGAAGCAACCGCTTTATAATATTGTTATTTTAAATATGCCAGTTGGCGAGGAAGCTTATCAAATTAAGAAAGTTTGAAGAAGTATACATCTGGACTTTTTGAATTACATTGTTACGATGAGATAAAATTGTTATTGAACTGTATATAATAGCGTTCTTGTGTGAATAATTTTTATTTAGCACTTCCGAAAGTGGGCTATTAGATAACTAAGAATTTATTTCTGACGGATTTATTATTTTATATTCCCCGTGCGAGCAAACAAGTTTTTAGAGTAATTAATTTATCAGGAGGCAAAAAATAATAATGTGACAGCTTAGATTATGAGTACATCATAAACATTTGCTCTGGTGACTTTATCTAGGGAGAATAATTACAGAAATACGTTTGTGTTGTAGGAAGCTCGGATAAGGTGAATTTTAATAAAAGCTTTAAATGGTTTTGCAACAAGCATTTAAGCGCAAACATTTAAATTCTCTATCTAATCATCTCTATCTAAATATGTAAACATAATGTTATGTGAATAAGTCAACTAGCGCCATCTAGTGTCAGGAGCGAGAGCGGGGGGGGGGGGGGCTTTGCAGAGAATGACATCGCCGATCTCTCGACCAACAGCGCCACCCGAGGAACTAAGTTTCTAGAAAATCTATACTCGAGCTCTCGGTACCTTACGCGTGTTTACTTGAACATTCCGGATGTTTTGCTGATTTGAATAAATAGGTGGCGTAAGATGCGATCGAGACAGAGTTTAACTCGGCGACACAAGCGAAGCTTCGGAGCGAAATTAAGTGATTTAGTGTGTTTAATTATTAGTGTTTTTAACTTTAATTTGTATAAAGTAAATTAAAGGTTAATTTAGGTAATTTTATCGGCAATTTTTATTGTCACGAACCTCAAGCTCGTAACAATTGGTGTCAGAAGTGGGATAAAATAATGCCGATTTTACCTAAGGAGAAAACGGAGGGTGTCCGTACCCGAAGTCAACGCCAGCAGGAGACGGACCAGAGGAGATTTGGTGGTGCAACGCCGCAGATGTCTGAGGGCCAGCCGCCGGCCACGGAAGCCGGTCCGTCAGCAGCTTCTACGTCTGTGGCACCTGACTTAGGTGCTCTGATGGTGATGCTGCAGGAGCAGGCTCGCCGACAGGAGGAGCAGGCTCGCCGACAGGAGGAACAGGTCCGACGGTTGGAAGAGCAGCTGCGGGGTGGACAGGATGAACAGGCCCGCCGACAGGAGGAACAGGCCCGTCGGTTGGAAGATCAGCAGGCGGAACAGGCCCGTCGCTTAGAAGAGCAGCTCAAACGCGATAGGGAGGAGCAGATGCTTCTCATGAAGGACCTTCACGCTACCTTCGGGAAAGAGATAAGGGAGATGAAGGATAAGGTTGCTCAACATGATAACCGGTTGTCGGAAGCGGAGACCCAAATCAACCAAGTTAAGAAAACGCTGGATGAACTCAAACTTGGGGATGGAACTACAGCTCCCGTAGTAGCTTCAGCACCTTCGCTACGTGGGTTCAAGGTGCCACCGTTCGACGGGACCTCTTCCTGGTCGGCCTACAAAATCCAGTTCGAGGCCGTCATGGAGGCGAACGGCTGGAATAAAAGCCAAGCCATGACTGCACTCACCCTAGGCCTGCGCGACCAAGCCTTAACTGTGTTGGAAGCTCTCGGTAAGAAAGTGACCTATGAGCAGCTTCTTGAGGCCTTGGAGGCGAGATATGGTGACGCTCACCTGGAACACGTCTTTCGCGCGCAGCTTAAAGATCGCGTGCAACGCAGCAACGAAAACCTGCAGCAGTGGGCCCTTGAGGTGGAGAAGACGGTTCGTAAAGCATACCAGTCTGTACCTGCACTAATTGGAGGGAACCTGGTGCAAACATTCATCGACGGCATCCGTGACCTGGAAGTCAGAGCTGCTGTGAGGCTCGGGCACCCCGAGACGCTTAAGGACGCCTTGGCCCATGCACTGGAGGTAGAAGCCGTGCGGCAGGATCATCGTTCCCATCGCGTCAGGGAGGTTGCAGCAGCTACAGTACGCGACCGCAACAAAGGATACAGCCCTAGGTGCTATGGCTGTGGGGAAAAGGGCCATCTTTGATCCAGCTGCCCTAAGCGAACCCTAGAAAGGGAAGGTGAACGATCCCAGGAGGGTAGTGCGGCCAACAGCACCGCCCAGCAGCAGCAGGGAAACGAGTAAAAGCCAGAACTGCGGGGCGGGTGCTGGCTGATGTTAAAAGAGCCCCAAGGATCTCGATCTCACAAACCCATGATGGGAACAGTCTAATCATCAAGGGCGAGGTCAACGGAATGCCGTGTAAACTGACCATAGACACTGGAGCCTCTCGTACGGTTGTTAGTTCCCAACTTATAAGTCAGTTCCTTGGGGACTCCGCATACAACCGAGAACGCATTAATTTGGTAACAGCCACCGGTCAGCGTATACCCGTCCGTGGAGAGAAGGAGATGGAGTTGAAGCTTGGCAACGTGATCTACCTGCATAATGTCATCGTGGCGGATATAATGGACGACTGCATCCTAGGCCTAGACTTTATGAGGAATAATTGTTGTGAGATCGACGTTAAAAAAGGTGTTTTGAAATGTGGACAGGAGGAACTTTTTATGGAAGGTGCGTTACCAGGGAACGTGTACAGCATTAAGAAGATTGTTCTTCCGCCGAGATCGGAAACGATTGTTCCGGTTAGTCTTCCCCGAAATGCTGGGCAAGCTCACCGTTGTGTACTTGTGGAAAAGGTAAACAATGACCTTCCATGGAAAGTAGCTCGAACCTTGGTCAGGACCACTGATATCTCAGGAGTACGTGTGCTGAACCTTTGCGACCGGGACCAGATTATAGAAAAAGGCACATTAATTGGTACTTGTGAGGAAGTGGATTGGTTACGTCGGTGCCAATATATATCGAGTGGGACCCCCAGCAAGGACGCAGAAACGAGAGTGACCACACTTTTGGAAGACTGTCGCAGTGTTCTGTCCCCGAACGAATTGGTCAAGGCGAAGAAGTTGTTACTCGAGTACGCCGATGTATTCTCATCAAACGATGCTGACATAGGAAAGACTGGTTTAGTTCAACACAAAATAAACACAGGTGAAGAGTTGCCTATCCGTCAGCGGCTAAGACGATTGCCGGTAGCACGTGAAAAGGAAGTGGAAACCATGATTGAAGGAATGATGAAGGATGGTGTTATTGAACCTTCCTCTAGTCCATGGTGTTCGCCAGTGGTGCTGGTGAAAAAGAAGGATGGCAGCATGCGGTTCTGTGTTGATTACCGCCGTCTGAACGACGTTACAAAGAAGGACAGCTATCCCTTGCCAAGAATTGATGACACGCTGGACATGCTTACAGGAATAAAATGGTTTAGCACGCTGGATCTAAAAAGTGGCTACTGGCAAGTTGAAATTGACCCTAAGGACAAGGAGAAAACTGCGTTCTCGACGGGAAAGGGTCTGTGGCAATTCAAAGTAATGCCGTTTGGGTTGTGCAATGCTCCTGCAACGTTTGAAAGGCTGATGGAACTTGTACTTACCGGGCTAATTGGCGATGCCTGTCTGGTCTACTTGGATGACATCATCATCGTGGGCCGTACGTTTGAGGAACACCTTCAAAACCTGGAACGCGTGCTTATGAAGATTCAGAGTGCCAACCTCAAGTTGAACCCGAAGAAATGTTCACTATTCCAACGGCAAGTTAACTTTTTGGGGTTTGTAGTATCGGAAGAAGGTATCCGCACAGATCCAGAGAAAATCGCCGCTGTCAAGGATTGGCCGGTCCCAAAAGACAAGAACGCAGGTTAGAGCATTTTTGGGTTTGTGCTCCTATTACCGGCGATTTGTGAAGAACTTTGCAGATATAGCGAAACCTCTGCATAAGCTAACCGAGGAGAAGCGACATTTCTGCTGGGATGAAAGTCGTAATATCGCATTCCAGGAGCTCAAGGACCGTCTGTGCAAAACACCTATTTTGGGATACCCTGATGCAAGCAAAGAATTTGTAGTTGACACAGACGCAAGTGATATAGGACTTGGCGGTGTGTTGTCTCAACGGAATGGTGACCAAGAGGTCGTGATAGCGTACTTCAGCAAGTCGTTGTAAAAACCGGAAAGGAACTATTGTGTCACAAGACGCGAATTGCTAGCTGTGGTAAAGTCGTTGCAGCATTTTAGCAAATATCTTCTGGGGCGAAAATTTCACTTACGAACTGACCATGCTGCACTAAAATGGCTATTGCAGTTTAAAAATCCAGAAGGACAAGTTGCGAGGTGGATTGAACTACTGCAGGAATACGACTTTGAGATCGAACATCGCAGCGGGAAATCTCATGGCAACGCAGATGCATTATCACGAAGACCTTGTCCTGAAGATTGCAAACATTGTACTAGGCAAGAGAGTAAGGGAGTGGTATCCGTGAGGATGCTCAGGGCAGACCACCTCAGCAACGAGTGGAAGGACAGCTTACAACGTGCACAGCAGGAAGATCCGGACATCAAGCCGATCCTGGAATGGATGAAGGCCAGTGCTCCCAAGCCCAAGTGGAGCGACGTCTCAGCGATGAGTTCGATCACTAAAAGCTATTGGGCCCAGTGGGATAGCTTGCTGCTTCAGGATGGAGTTCTGTGCCGTAAATGGGAAAATGTTCGGGGAGACAGCTGTCATTTACAAATGGTTGTCCCTAAAGCTAAAGTACCTGATGTTCTACAGCTGTACCATAATGATTATTCAGGAGGCCATCTGGGAGTTAAACGAACTCTACTGAAGATCCGAGAACGGTTTTACTGGGTCCACTGTCGAAACGATGTCGAGGACTGGTGTCGCAAATGTACAAGTTGTGCGGCTGTAAAGGGACCTCAGACTCGTAGTAGAGGTGCATTGAAGTTGTACAATGTTGGTGCACCATGGGAGAGAATAGCCATTGACGTGGCGGGGCCGTTTCCGGAGAGTGAAAGCGGTAACAAGTATTTCATGGTTGTAATGGATTACTTCACTAAGTGGCCAGAAGTTTTCGCCATTCCAAATCAAGAAGCTTCAACAGTTGCAGATAAACTAGTTCATGAAGTCTTCTGTCGTTTTGGAGTACCTTTAGAGATTCACAGCGATCAAGGAAGGAATTTTGAGTCTCAAATATTCCAGGAAACTTGCCGAGTTATGGGTACTCATAAAACAAGAACGACTTCTTATCACCCGCAATCTGATGGAATGGTGGAACGATTTAATCAGACATTGGAGAGGTACCTAGCAAAAGTTGTGGACAATCGGCAACGAGATTGGGACAAGCACATACAACCGTTTTTGTTGTCATATCGAAGTTCTGTTCACGAAAGTACGGCAGTGACACCAGCTTTCGCAAACTTTGAAAGAGAATTACGGCTGCCTGCAGACCTGATCACTGGGATACCACCTGATGCCCCACGCAGTATAACCGATTATGCATATGACTTGCGGAACAAAATGAATGACATTTATGAGCACGTCAGACAATCGGGCCAGCAAATGTCTGAGAAAATGAAAACCCGGTATGACCGCAAAATGAACAATAAAGGGTTCAACGAAGGTTCATTAGTGTGGTTGCACAATCCAGTCCGCAGCAAAGGGAAATCTCCTAAGCTTCAAGCTAAATGGGACGGCCCGTACCGGATTGTAACCAGGATCAACGATGTGACCTACCGGATACAGAAAGGCGCAAGAGGGACTCCTAAGATCGTCCATGTGGATCGCTTGGCGCGTTATTATGGGACCGATAATGCTCGGGGCGAGCATGTCTTAGGAGGGGGCAGTGTTATGTGAATAAGTCAACTAGCGCCATCTAGTGTCAGGAGCGAGAGCGGGGGGGGGGGCTTTGCAGAGAATGACATCGCCGATCTCTCGACCAACAGCGCCACCCGAGGAACTAAGTTTCTAGAAAATCTATACTCGAGCTCTCGGTACCTTACGCGTGTTTACTTGAACATTCCGGATGTTTTGCTGATTTGAATAAATAGGTGGCGTAAGATGCGATCGAGACAGAGTTTAACTCGGCGACACAAGCGAAGCTTCGGAGCGAAATTAAGTGATTTAGTGTGTTTAATTATTAGTGTTTTTAACTTTAATTTGTATAAAGTAAATTAAAGGTTAATTTAGGTAATTTTATCGGCAATTTTTATTGTCACGAACCTCAAGCTCGTAACAATTGGTGTCAGAGGTGGGATAAAATAATGCCGATTTTACCTAAGGAGGAAACGGAGGGTGTCCGTACCCGAAGTCAACGCCAGCAGGAGACGGACCAGAGGAGATTTGGTGGTGCAACGCCGCAGATGTCTGAGGGCCAGCCGCCGGCCACGGAAGCCGGTCCGTCAGCAGCTTCTACGTCTGTGGCACCTGACTTAGGTGCTCTGATGGTGATGCTGCAGGAGCAGGCTCGCCGACAGGAGGAGCAGGCTCGCCGACAGGAGGAACAGGTCCGACGGTTGGAAGAGCAGCTGCGGGGTGGACAGGATGAACAGGCCCGCCGACAGGAGGAACAGGCCCGTCGGTTGGAAGATCAGCAGGCGGAACAGGCCCGTCGCTTAGAAGAGCAGCTCAAACGCGATAGGGAGGAGCAGATGCTTCTCATGAAGGACCTTCACGCTACCTTCGGGAAAGAGATCTAAGAGATCTAAGTCTGGAAAGGATACGGTATTAACATCAATGGCGTGAACATCACTCACCTTCAATTTACCGACGATATAGTCCTTATGCCAGAATCGCTGGAGGACCTTAGCACTATGCTCAATGACCTCAATGGTGTCTCCCAACGGATAGGTCTTAAGATGAACATGGACAAAACAAAGATCATGTTTAATGTCCATGTCACACCTATGCCGGTAGTTGTTGGGAGCACTATGCTCGAAGTTGTTGACGAGTACGTTTACCTGGGACAAATAGTCCGACTAGGTAAGTCCAACTTAGACCGAGAGGTCAATCGACGGATTCAACTCTGCTGGGCAGCGTTCGGGAAATTACGACACATCTTCTCGTCAGGTATACCTCAATCTCTGAAAACTAAAGTGTACAACCAGTGCGTGTTGCCAGTGATGACTTACGGATCTGAGACGTGGTCCTTCACTGCTGGCCGTATGAGGATGCTCAAGGCCGCTCAGCGAGCTATGGAGAGGGCTATGCTCGGAGTTTCACTGCGTTATAGACTCAGAAATGAGGATATCCGCAGTAAAACCAGAGTAACCGACATAGCCCAACGGATTAGTAAGCTGAAGTGGCAATGGGCTGGCCGGCCATATAACTCGAAGAATCGATAACCGATGGGGAAGAAAGGTTCTCGAGTGGCGGCCTCGTACCGGTAGGCTTAGTGTAGGGCGACCACCCACTAGATGGAGTGACGACCTGGTAAGACATGCAGGAAGTCGATGGATGCAGGTGGCTCAGGACCGTGCTTTGTGGCATTACTTGGGGGAGGCCTATGTTCAGCAGTGTACTTGTGAATGGCTGTGATGATGATGATGATGATGAGTCGGTTAGCAATCACTTTTTTATAACTTTTGAATAGTTATTGCTAAGATGCTACTGCATCTTAGCAATAACTATTCAAAAGTTATACTTACTTCTATTAAAATTCAATCCGTGAATTAATTATTTTGAAATATTCCATTGGTGTCCTTAGTTAAATATTCATGTTTAACATCGTAACACTAAACAACAGCAAAGCTGCCTCACAGGCAAACATTTAGAACTGTTCCGTGACATTTTGACTGATTACCAAACAATTCGTCAATTAATGGTAATTTGTGTACTTTGTTAGTTTTTTTTGTTTCGTTATTTTCTTTTTTCGTACAATGTGGCAGCTTTAATTTGGTGGCTGGTTATATCAATACATATTAAAAAATGGAAATTTCTGCGTGTAATATGGAAACAGCTGGGTTCTATCAAGTTCAGGAGTTATATGCATGCTATTAAGACATGTTTGTGTATCTATATGTGCGGGCTAATCATGAGAGTGGCTGAACCAATTGTTATTAAACTTTTCGAAATGTTAGAAGGAAATCCCAGGAGGAATCTAGTCTGTATTTTATATAAAAATTATAAAATACAAATGCTCTTTAACTATCCTATTAGTAGATCCAATCCAGGCGAAGCCAAAGCTAGTCGCTTAGATTTAAATGTTACTACCATTATCAGTCCGCAACATTGTACTATAAGCCCTAATATGGTTTAATATATCTCTATTATTTGTTTTTAAATCAAGGTGTCATAGGAACTTTCATTTTAGACACTCACTCACTCACTCATGATCATCAAAATAGAACTAGTACTTCCCATAAACTCAGAGAGCTGAAATTTAGTACAGAGTTAGGGTTTAATGGCCACATAAAGGGGAAACTATAAAAACTAGGATAATCGAACATTTGGAGTATCTGGTGACCCTGATTAGAAAACACAAGAGCCCAACCAAACTATTAGAAGAGATCGACATACCGCCTTTACAAAAAATATTCAACTTGGTGGGCCGCTTCATTTGATGACAAAAATCGAAGGTCTAAAGTATCTGATGAAGAACCCTCAGCTGGTCTCAGCTGTATTAGAGATATGGTAATACCCCCTTCTACCATTGGTACATAAAAATCTACTGTCATTGCAAAAATCAAGCGTAGTGGGACACATCTAATTTAATCTAGCCTATGGCGTCCCACTGCTGGGTGAATGCCTCCCCTTCTGCTTTTAATACGCATATAATTAAAATTAAAGGAAAACTCTGGATAACACTAGATTGGCTTTTATACTTATACTTACAAGTTTACAAGAAAAAATAGTCGAACGGTTAACTTTATTCTACTCGAACATTACTCAAATTCCTTTAAGGCTGAATACGACGCGAATGACCTTGCTCGTTTCGCAGCAAACCACGCGCCGCCGGTACGCATTGTTTATATAGACATGTATAATACCTATAATAAAAGCCGTACGGGCTTTGATTATATTATATTTGACCGAGTATGCAGAGTAATGAACAACACAGAGAGCATTGCTTAATTCTTAACTCGACAATTCCCAGTGTCACCTGTAGGTGACAGGAGTTTAATCATTATTTTATACCACATGGAAATATTATTTCTTAATTCTACCGCTATGGTAGTAATGTCGAAGAGTACCACTTGACAATTTTTATATTTGGCAACACACACCATACGTCAACATGGTATTTGTATTTTTTTTTTACATTCCTCTACATGGTAAGAGACTACAGCAGTCTATAGACATTTGCAATTAACTTTAGAGGTACCTCTGGGGAACTCGTCTTTATAAACATATTATAAATTTTTGTTTTTATAAAATAAACAACGTATTTACCTAATTTGTTTCGCTAGTTCCATTTTGGAGCAGAAGCAACCGCTTTATAATATTGTTATTTTAAATATGCCAGTTGGCGAGGAAGCTTATCAAATTAAGAAAGTTTGAAGAAGTATACATCTGGACTTTTTGAATTACATTGTTACGATGAGATAAAATTGTTATTGAACTGTATATAATAGCGTTCTTGTGTGAATAATTTTTATTTAGCACTTCCGAAAGTGGGCTATTAGATAACTAAGAATTTATTTCTGACGGATTTATTATTTTATATTCCCCGTGCGAGCAAACAAGTTTTTAGAGTAATTAATTTATCAGGAGGCAAAAAATAATAATGTGACAGCTTAGATTATGAGTACATCATAAACATTTGCTCTGGTGACTTTATCTAGGGAGAATAATTACAGAAATACGTTTGTGTTGTAGGAAGCTCGGATAAGGTGAATTTTAATAAAAGCTTTAAATGGTTTTGCAACAAGCATTTAAGCGCAAACATTTAAATTCTCTATCTAATCATCTCTATCTAAATATGTAAACATAATGTTATGTGAATAAGTCAACTAGCGCCATCTAGTGTCAGGAGCGAGAGCGGGGGGGGGGGGCTTTGCAGAGAATGACATCGCCGATCTCTCGACCAACAGCGCCACCCGAGGAACTAAGTTTCTAGAAAATCTATACTCGAGCTCTCGGTACCTTACGCGTGTTTACTTGAACATTCCGGATGTTTTGCTGATTTGAATAAATAGGTGGCGTAAGATGCGATCGAGACAGAGTTTAACTCGGCGACACAAGCGAAGCTTCGGAGCGAAATTAAGTGATTTAGTGTGTTTAATTATTAGTGTTTTTAACTTTAATTTGTATAAAGTAAATTAAAGGTTAATTTAGGTAATTTTATCGGCAATTTTTATTGTCACGAACCTCAAGCTCGTAACAATAATAAGCCATTGGTAACTACACTAACCAACGTGCATCATAACATAAACTTATGTTGCCGATGCCTAGTCAGTAGAAAATATACCCAATAATTACAAAAATGTACATAAGGTCGGTTTGACCGCTAAAGGACCACGCTTTCACACCATATCAACGTAAAATAGCTCAATTATATATAATAATTCAAAGCAGCTGCGTTTTGTGTATTGAGTTAAGAAAACCGAAGACTATTTTTCCTGAAGACGATTTTAGTCCATACTGTTGTCTCTAAGGTGACAACTATCTTTGGGCCATATCATCGACTTACCATCAGGCGGACTGTGTGCTTGTTATTCTATAAAAGATGAGCACCGAGACCTCCAAACCGCTCAGACAGTCTCCACGCTTTTGGAATCACTTACCACTTATTAGAACCAAATTGTTTTCATTGTGGTTTGTCATGTACAGCAAAGAAGTGGAATAATTTGCCAGCATCTTCCCTCTCCATCGGGCTAAAATGTGGTTGTCTTTAAAGCAAGTATGAACAGGCTTTTCTTAAACTAAGTTTTCTTTGCCGCCTTTGGCTGCATCACCACTTACCATCAGTTATTACAATATTCTAATACTAACTTAGTACGATCAAATAAAAAAAAAGAAATATTGAAATCGTCAGTACCCAAATCGATTTCTAAAATTAAATCTTTTATACAGTTCAAATTTTGATACGACCACTAGCTTATTAATAATTGAAACAGACCGCTGACCTTTCTAAAACAGACAGTTGGAAGGTTTCCTTAGTTTGGAATATTAAGGGGCTCAAACTAATTAAAATTGGAAATTGTTGGTAAATATAATATAACTCCTACTTACTGTACTTTATGGTTACTACTCTAATGTTTTAAGTTGAAGATGTTTCTCGGGTCTTGGGTGATTTTCTTTGAAAGCTTATGAAAACTTAGCATTATAATTATTGAGATATGTTTCAGAGATCAGCGAGAAAAGTCACTGCCTGCAAACTAACGTTTGACACTTCCTATTCAATACGGCTGGGTGGGTGAATCATTAGGTATAATAAACAACATTTTTATATTGAAATGCGGGCTGACGAGCATGCAGCTCACCAGATGGAAAGTGTCGGGTCGATTGAGACAGTGTTTGCAGAACTCAAAGTTGATCACATTTTCGCCCAGAAAGTTTATGTCGATAAAGGCTGCCACGGTGTGTACTTTTTTTAACGATTATCTATCGCATACTGTACGTGCACACGTATTCATTTATGATAAACTGGCGCCTTGTGGTGTAGGTGAAGGTGTAGTGGTGATTTAAGAATATCAACTACCCCATATCATCCCGTGGGTGTTGTTCGGCGTGACAGGGGGGAATAAGGCGCGACGGGCTTCAACAGAAACAGAAACAGAAACTTTTCAATTCAATGTAGATTATAACGAATACCTATTGAAAGTCACTTTTTTCATTTACCACTGGTTCGCAAAAAAAACCTCTGTCCTGGGAAGAACCAGCAAGAAACCCAGCGGGACTATTTTTTTTCCAATAATACCTTACAATCATGTTTACAATTAGCAACACAAGGCAAATTAGAAATAGCTTGGTAGCGATCACCCTTCCCAGGGGTTATTATCATCCATAAATTCCTTAATATTATATTAACCCTTTTTATACAAACTTAGTTTAATAACATTTTTGAACTTTGTGTATGATAAATTTTGTATATTTTCTGGGATTTTGTTATAAAAGCATATACATCGCCCCAAGAACGAATTACTGACTCGGTGGAGCAACTGGTACCACTAGCTTGTGTCTGTTTCTAGTATTTACAGAATGAATATCACCTATTTTTTCAAAACTACTTTTATTTTTGTGTACGTACATTACATTTTCATAAATGTATTGAGAGGCCAGAGTTAAAATATTAATTTCCTTAAATTTTTGTCTCAGTGACTCTTTTGGTTTTAAATTATATATTGCTCTAATGGCCCTCTTCTGTAAAATAAATATAATTTCAGTGTCAGTCGCGTGTCCCCATAGCAAAATACCATACGACATAATGCTATGGAAATAACTAAAGTAAACTATGCTAGCTGTTTCAACATTGGTAAGAGTACTAATCTTTTTTACAGCATATGCTGCAGAACTAAGTCTGCTAGCTAGTTTTGATGTATGGGGGAGCCATTTAAGCTTTGCGTCCAGTGTGATTCCAAGAAAAATGGTGGTATCAACAAGACTCAGTTCCTCCCCATTTAAAATTACATTAGTATTGACATGTTTAACATTAGGAGTTACAAATTTCATACATTTAGTTTTAGTTCCATTCAAATGCGAATTATTAACATTGAACCAATTAACTAACTTAGCTATAGCATTATTTACTTCGTCGTAATTTAATAACTGTCGTTTTAATTTGAATATTAATGAAGTATCATCAGCAAATAATACTATATCATGGTTATCCTCTACTATGTTAGGTAAGTCATTAATATTGTTGATGATGTAGGCCGCTGGTGTCGTCTGGGAGAAAAATATACAAAAAAAAATTTGGTGAGCGCGTGTACATCCGCGGGGAGGGAGACATAGGTGTCACCTCGTATGATGTTCTAGTGCAACTAACTCGAAACGCGGGATCATGTACTCAGCGGTGCAACACCGTTGTTGCAAATATACCTTCACCCTACTGATAAAAATCGCGGTAAGTGCCACCGTCCCCGTATGCACACGTACTTATTTATTATAGAAAAACAGCAAGTACATTAGGTAAGTAACAATGTTTTATGAGTATATTTTTTTACATATTTTATTTTTTATTGATTAATATTATTTATATTTCAGGTGTTCGAGAAGCAACGTGAGCGTCGTCAACATCCTCCCCCCAAGTGTCGGTTCGCCGACACTCATTATCAAGCTGGAGAAAGGCCACGCGAGCAGCTGATCGCTTCATCACTCCTGACTTAGTCCTAACGTCAACTACTCTGACTCTGCCGTCTGAACCTGGATAAACCTTTTCAATAATACCTATTGGCCAACAGTTTCGAAATAATGATGGATCGACTACTACTACAAGATCTCCTACTTTTAATTGCGGACCTTCCCTATCCCATTTACGACGAGGAATTAGCTCTGGCAAAAACTCTTTTACCCATCTGCTCCAAAATAAGTCTGTCAACCGTTGGGCAATACGCCACTGTCGTCTAACATACATGTCGTCATCATCAAAGACCCCAGGTACAGGTAAGTTCGACGAAGATCCTAGTAAAAAATGATTTGGAGTTAATGCCTCTTTACTTTGAGGGTCCACCGAAACATGGGTAAGCGGTCTACTATTAATTATATTTTCGACTTCAGCGAGAAGCGTTAATAAAACTTCTTCTCGAGGAGCCCTCTCTCTAAGAACGACTTTCAGTGCCGTTTTCACACTTCTAATCAGACGCTCCCAAGCTCCCCCCATATGAGGACTGGCCGGTGGTATAAACTGCCAGGAAACTCCTTTGTTTAATGCTTCGGCTATAACTTGCTGCTGCTTAATTTCTTCAAAAGATTTTCGAAGTTCAGCATCAGCACCTCGCATGTTAGTTCCGTTGTCAGATATGACAGTATGAGGCCACCCACGGCGTGCAGCCATCCTCCTAAGTGCCATTATAAGTGAGTCTGCGGTAAGCGTCGATACTATTTCAATATGAACAGCTCGTATTGTTAAACATGTAAAAAGAACACCATATCTTTTGGGTCTCTGCCTGCCCACAGTTACTTCGATCGGACCGAATAAGTCTACACCACAAACGGTAAAAGGTCTTTGATGATGAACCAATTTTTGAAATGGCAAGTCCCCGAGGCGAGGCGGTCTTGGTGCTGCTTTTCGTTATTTTCAGGCTCTCGGGGCCAATACTTTTCTTCCGTGTACAGAAAAGACGGACCCGTTAACCAAGAGGAGTCCTTGTTGAAGTCGTAATCATTATTTTTTTAGCTAAATCCGCTATATTTAAATTTGTCGGCACATAATGCCACTCATCAATTTTACTTAACTCATCAATTTCACCTAACCTATTTGCAATAAAAACTTTGTAATTTCTATGCTCGTTACGTATCCAATAAATAACAATCATTGAATCAGTCCCATAAAAAACACGTGACGGTTTAATTCTATGCTCCTTTTTTATAGTCTCTGCCAAGCGACATGCTAATAGCGCGCCTTGAAGTTCGAGTTTAGGCATAGTTAACGGTTTTAACGGCGCAACGCGACTTTTACTCGCAATGAATGACACCTGCACGCCGTTGCTGTCTTGTTTACGCCAATAAGCAACACATGCGTATGCGCATGGAGATGCATCACAAAAAATATGCAATTGCAACGACGTCTCATCGTCGTTTACGGTGTGGCCGCTCTTCTCATTCACACCGACAGAATCGTTGCTATAGAAATACCACCGCGGGATTCGAACGTAACTCATTTCTTGTAACTGCGAAATCCAATCTTTAAATAAAACAAATAAACTATCTGTTATTTCCTGATCCCACTTTATACCTACATTCCATATTTCGCGCATTAAAATTTTGGATTTTATCGTAAAAGGTGCTAAAAAACCATGAATATCATATACAGACATTATAATACGAAGAACTTCACGCTTAGTCGGTTTTCGTGATAGTTGTAAAATATCACTCGGTGTACGCTTTAACGAAAGATCGAACCCGAACATATCACTCGCGGGAAACCACAAAAGCCCAAGCGTTCGTTCCGGCTGGGATTCAACATTAAACCGTATCGCCATGTCATTTAAAGTCTCTTTTGGCATATCATTAAGAACATCTGACTTGTTACTTAACCAGTTACGCATCACGAAACCACCTTGCTGATTAATATATGAAACATCTTTTATCATTTTTGTAGCAGTAGCGACGTCTGGTAAACTATCGATAAAATCGTCCATATATTGATTTTTCCTAATTGCATTAACTGCATCCGGCATTTTATTCTGAAAGCGCAATGTGTTTTTATTTTGGTTAATATATTGTGCTATAAATGGGGAGCAGTTAGCGCCAAAAATTAATGACGTCATAACATATTTCTTAACAGGATGTTGTATAGGTAATTTTGAACCTTTGTTACTACTTCCGAAGCCTAATTGTTCATTTTCATTGCTTAAATAGATATCTTTCCACAAAAAACGCAAAGAATTAACATCTTCTTTTCGTACATTAATCCTTAAAAACATATCTTTTATGTCCCCTATGATACCTACGCGGTTTTCTCTAAATCGTAACATTATTCCTAATAACGATTGTAACAAATCAGGGCCTTGTAAAAGAGAATCATTTAAAGAATAACCGTTCGACTTTGCTGCCGCGTCATAAACTAAACGCAGTTTTTTCTTATTTGGATTATCTACACCAAAGTGTGGCAAATACCATATTATACGTTTATTAGAGTTTTCATCGGTCTCATTAAGTTCTCTAGCATAACCATTAGAAAATAAGTATCTCATTCTTTCACAATAACGAGTTGCATACTCTTTGTTGAGCAAAAATTTTCTTTCTATTGACTTTAGACGATTAAAAGCGTTAGGGTAAGAGTCGGGTAAATGTAATTCATCGTATTTCCACGGTAAGCCGACATTCCATTGACCATTTACTAATTCTGCAGTGTCATCTAAAATTTGTAAAGCGCGTATTTCGTCTGGGTTGCGGCGCGGCTTCGAACCTACACCAATAGACTCTAACGCGAAGGATCTACGAACCGCATCGTGCAACTGCGCGCAGGTGCATTCACCGTTATCGTTATCGAGAGAGAGATCGCTAGCAATCGATTCTACCGTGTGTAAGTGAAAGATACACTGCGACTGTCCCGCTTTTTCGGTGCAACTATTAATGAAAGAGACAAAGCGATCAGTGCAATTAACATCACTTACCATATATCCGTGCACACACCATCCAAGCGCAGTTTGAGTTATGTACGGCTCACGCTGCTTACCACGAACACAACGAATGGGAGAAATTAAATGATGGTTGTCCTGACCTATTAATAATTTTGGCTTAGCGTTACAATTACATAACATAAGATCTTCACTTAACAATCCATAATTATTAAAGTCCATATTCGGCACTTTTTGTGTTGGTAAATTTAATTCTTTAATTTTACGCGCACGGAAAGTAAACATTTCGTTATACGAATTGGTAACACTAACACTCACTACTTGAGATTCACACACAAGCTCGCCCGAGTCCCATGCGCTGCGCGCGCGCAATATCACGTTTGCACCGTATAATCCGAGCTCATCTGCGATATCAGAGGATATCACCGTCACGGTAGCTCCATCATCCAGTAGTGCATGCGTATGCAAACTGCCATTCGGTCCGTGAAGAGTGAGCGGCACCACTTTCAAAAGCACCTTGTGACAGTGGGATGCCACCGTATGAGTCACTGTTTCATTGGTGCTGGGATGCTCATCCTCACTTCGCTCCACAGTTTTTAAGCTTTCTTCCAATGGTTTTATCCAGTGCAGTAAACGATGATGCGGTTGATTGCAGCCGTCAATGTCGCAATTACTGCCAATACAAGACATACCATTCGTATGGCGGGGGGCAAGACATTTGAAGCAAAGTTTATTTACGCGTACAAATCGCCAGCGATCTTTGCGTAAGGCGCGCTTAAACCGTGAACAATCTGCGACACCATGAGCCCATTTTCGGCAAAATGTACACTTTTCCGCGTTTTGTAATTGATTACTATTTGTGTACAACAACGAGTGTGAACGGTGTTTACGTTCATCGGGCTTCTTTAACTTATATTGAGCGTGAATATGACTTACTCCTGATGCAGCTGTTTTTGTGGCTTCCTCATATAAAAAATCACTAAGCAATTCTAGCTTCGGTAAATTACACTCTCGCTGTTTATAAACGTAGTCGGTCCATTTTGCGACAAGCAAAGTTGGAAGCTTAGATACGACAATCGATACTAACTCCGGGCTGCGAAGATAATCACTTTGTTGCATTGCTTTGGCAGCAGCCACATAGTTCTTTATTTTTATTGCAAAATTAATGATATCATTATGATAAGTTAACGGCAACGGACATAGTTTTTTAAGCTGTAAAACTATTTTACTCATAATTGTTTCTGGTTTGCCAAATCGAAGTTCTAAGGTGTCAATTATTAAATCGGGTGTAGTTCCACCAATCAAGAGTGAAGTCACTGCTTCTTTAGCATCGCCACGAAGACACTTACGTAGCCGCCATAAATTCTCTGTGTCACTATATTTGCATAATTGGGTAGATTCTTGGTACGCCTGTTTAAACTGCAACCACTCCATTGGATCTCCAAAAAATAAAGGCAGGTCTTTAGACGTTGCTAATCTTGTTAAGAGCTCCTGGTTCTGTATTTTATATGATGAGGCAGCCACTGCATCATTCAAGGCATGTGCTAGCTTTTCTAGGCCGATTTTTTCACAAGAGTACTCTTCTCGGTTCTCCTCATGCTGGTTTCCTGGAGCATTCAGCCAATTTTCAACTTTGCTGGTCGAAGATTTCATAGCCGACTTGTGGGAAGAGCGTGAATGAGACTCCAATTCTGCCATCTCAGCTGCAAGCTGTTTGTTTAGCAGCTTCGACTGAATATTTGCCTTAAGCTTGGCAGCTTCTGCCTGAGCACTCTTAACTTTGGCTTCTGCTTCAGCTTCCGCTGCTTGTATTTCCACGAGAGCCATAGCTTTAGCGGTTTCGTATTCCAATTGCCGTTTGCGTGCCGTACTTGACGACGTGCCTGCGGTCTTTGATGACTTTTTACTCTTACTAGAGGCACTTAGCGCATTTCCAGGTTTTTCCAGCACTTCATCCTTTAAACTGAACGATGGTAACACATCTTGGTTGTTCTTGCACTCCGATTTTGCAGCGGTGCCACGTGGTCGTCGCCTTTTTTGCGGCGTAGCCGGCGCGTGGAACATAACTGGTACTTATTATTATTATATTTTTTGCAGACGACGTAAGGATTCGGCCGAAGGACCACTATGTTGATGATGTAGGCCGCTGGTGTCGTCTAGGAGAAAAATATACAAAAAAAAAATTTGGTGAGCGCGTGTACATCCGCGGGGAGGGAGACATAGGTGTCACCTCGTATGATGTTCTAGTGCAACTAACTCGAAACGCGGGATCATGTACTCAGCGGTGCAACACCGTTGTTGCAAATATACCTTCACCCTACTGATAAAAATCGCGGTAAGTGCCACCGTCCCCGTATGCACACGTACTTATTTATTATAGAAAAACAGCAAGTACATTAGGTAAGTAACAATGTTTTATGAGTATATTTTTTTACATATTTTATTTTTTATTGATTAATATTATTTATATTTCAGGTGTTCGAGAAGCAACGTGAGCGTCGTCAACAAATATATACAAGAAACAGAAAGGGGCCGAGAATTGAGCCCTGAGGCACGCCCATTTGTACAATCGACCCAGAAGAACTCATACTATTAATGACAATTTTTTGCGTTCTGTCACTTAAATATGAAATAATTAATTTAAGAGCATCACTTCTTACACCGTAGTGTTGAAGTTTCCTGATTAATGTTTCATGGTGAACACAATCGAAGGCTTTGGATAGGTCACAGAACACACCCAAAGCATCCTGTGAATTCTCCCATGCATTAAATATATATTTAATCAGCTCAACACCAGCATCAGTTGTCGAGCGACCCCTTGTGAAACCAAATTGATTTTTATGAAGTAATTTATTTACATTAAAAAAAATTAACAATTGATCAAGAATAATTTTTTCAAAAATTTTACTAAGTGTTGGCAGTACAGAAATAGGTCTAAAATTAGCGGGGTCCAATGTACTACCAGATTTAAATAAAGGTGTATTACTTTACTATGCTTCATTAAACCAGGAAACACACCAGATTTGATACTACTATTAAAAATAATAGATAGTTGAGGTGCGATTGTATCTATTATAGACGCAATAACTTCAACAGAAATCCCCCACAGATCGGCGGTTCTCTTAATATCAATAGTCTTAAAATATTTTACAATATCTTTTGATGAAACTTTATGAAGTGTAAAATTCTTTGTACACACATTTACATTTTGTTGAAGTAATGATTCGGCGACGGCAGGAGAAGAATTCAAATCATTTGAATTTGACAAGAATTCAGCGTCTTTCTAATAACAACTAAACATTGAAACAACAGAAACACACAGCAGCTGCCAAGCGTCATATTTGCCAATATCCCCACTATGATGCAAACTGTGGGGATGCTTATATTCAACCGTTGTATTTTGCTAGACTGCTATGGAACTCGCGTAAAACAATTTTCAGTACCCTGTCTCAGTACTGATTTAACTTTAACGTGGTAAAGATATGTTGTTGCACTTTATTGTGGTAGTAGCACGAATAGGTCTTGAATTCTCATATTATACCAGTGTGAAACGGAATACTGTTTTTACTGTTATCTTAGTCTTCTTCTTTCTTCGATTCTTAATTGAGGATAGACGTAGATGTCGATGAGCCACAGCACCCACTTATCAGCAGGTGGACTTTGTGTTCGTTTATAACCCTTATTGTGTAAAAAAACATATTTATTCACATGCGGCAACTATGAGGGTTCAATTTACTCGCGTACATCTGTATCGGGTCTTCATAGATCGACTTGATTTCAGCCATTCTAGCATCTGTACTGGTCGACACAATCGATTGCCATACAATAGCACCCAACGCTTCAAGTCTATGGCACTCACGAAGGCGCCACACTCATTATTTATATAAGTGCTGGTCCTCGTTTGAAGACATGGGTAATAACTATTCTTACTGTAAGTATATCATCTCGTATCTATAAATTGGATTTAGATATCATATACCAATGTTGAATCTATATATTTTGTGATTCTGTAACTCTCTAAGGAAGTAAGTGTGCGGTACTATACGCACTACGGTGATACGCAATTTTTGATGGGCTGGGTTTGCATATTATCTAAGTTATTCCGAAATGAATGTATCATACAATGAAGAGTCGGAATAGGTATATGTGTTTTACCCAAATATAATAATATCTCTTATTCTTCCGTGGGCTAACGTTTTTTTTATAGAATAAGGGTGACAAACGTGTTCACAGTCCACCTGATAGTAAGTGGATGCTGTGGCTTATAGACGTTGTCACCCCTGAGGACTAAGATGGAATACCTCGTTTCGAGCAAAAAAGGGTCTCCGGATCTGAACTAAAACAGAGTAGTAATAAGCTGCTATTTGGCATTGGTATTCTGTGAGAGCGTGGTCTTTCCCTGATCGAGCCAACCCATTTGTGCTACCACCATAATATAGCTGCAGCGTGGCTCTACCATGAATGGTTTCATCTAATTTTGAATTGTGTATCATATCATAGATACGTAAAGTGAAGCTTTACTGGGGCGGTGTTTAATATATTCTGTTGACCAATGTGTAGATATTTATTAGTCAGTAGTTTTCTAACATATAGGTTCGTTATAGCATCGCATTCGTTAAAAGAACTGTAATAATGTTATTATTATGTAATAAATAAATATTGGATATTGAACCGATATGTAGAATATATTATATCTATATACGATTCGTACTTCCCGCTTCTACTCTTTAGATTCAATAGAAAACGGCCTGAGCACTCGAGTCCTTTTCAGCTAAAATCTAATGTGTGTCACAAGAGATTATTTTTTGATTAGAATTTTGGAACGTTTTGTGAACTGCCAGGAAGCACAACTTTTCACTCGACAACTTATTGATTTTTTGCTGATTAACCTTTTTAAAGTGTTAAATTTTCCGTTGTAAAATCTTAACATATAAATAAAACTTAGAGTGTCTGTATAAAATAAAAATTGGGCGGCTTCTATTAAGCTCAAGAAGTAAGGGAGTTGTTTGCATGCAACTAGGACAGGAATGACATTTTTTCAAAATATTATCTGTCTGTCAGTCTCTCAGTTCGTTCTAATCTTTGAAGTGGCTGAACTGTGACGAAAAACTTTAAGAAATTATATAAATGGTCTGTGATTATCTTAAATCTAAATAAGTCACTAGTAATAATATAATAATTCGGCAACACGCACTTGTTATTTCATAATACCCTCAGAAATGAGAGAAGATGGCGCTGGGCGCCGTGGTTGGATGTATTTAAGTTGAACTTAAAGATTTTTTTAAGTGATAACAGATAAGAATTGTAGATTTTTTGAATTTTTAGCACTAAATAAATGAAAAAAAAGTAGTTCAAGCAAAACAAATTATAAGGTACATTAATATGTACCGTAAAATTCGTTTTGCTTGAACTAAATCTGTTTAAAAAATAAGAGAAATGGTTTATAATAAGTTAAAAAATGCTACCATTCGCACACATCAGAGTATACTGTATGATAACTTAAGTTTTTAGTTTTTTGTTTTTTTATTGTAGTAATTAATAATATACATTTTAATGTTTAAATAAAATATTGTTTAACTAAAAACAGTAACAGTAGTTTAAAAAATAAATAAAAAACTATAATAAATAAAAGAACATTATGTGTACTGTTTTTAATAATTAAAAATAAATTAAAAACAGTACACATCATATTCTTAAAACCTTTGATTTGTACTTAAGAAACCTTTCGAAGCAGACGTAATGCGAAAAGCTAAGCCATATCCTCTATTTGTAACCGTAAATGTTCAATGGTTAAGAAACACGAGGTCTAAAGATATTCGAAGTAGAAAACACATCCGTATGCTACTCCGGCTTTTATTCCATTGAAGATAAATTGTTGCTTCCATCCTTTATGTTCTTCCTCCTTCTTATTTGACGGAAATGCTTTCATAAAGGGACTGGCTGCCGTATTCGGTTGATTTCTTTGAATGTTAGGGTAAAATTACCTTCGCTTTTTTGGTACTTTTTTGCTTGTATCATTTCGTTGCCTACCTTTGACTTTTTTGTGGATGAATACAGAAATCACAACGTTGCTCAACTGACCCTTACTGTTTAATTCGATAAATCCATTATTATATAATTTATACTTGCGATTGTTATCAATCCACCTCCATTTTTGTAATTTGTGTTGTATTTGTTATAAAAACATATTTTTTAAATTTTTGGTGTATAGAGATAATGTCGTTAGGTAAAACCTGTCTACCCTTAGAACAAAATGGAATAATAAAAGACAAAAACCATAGTACCAGCTTAAATGTTTAAAGTACGCACTGGGAGTAAGAAGTAAGTTCAAATCCGCAGTTTATTTAATTCGATGCACCTACAATAAACGAGTCCTACTTACAAATACGAAATAAATTCATGCTGAGGTAAAACTATAAACAAGATAATAAGCGAGAAATCCATCCAGCTGTGTCTTATTTGTGGTTTAGTGGATATACTTACACTAAAACTACACTTAACTTTTAATAATATGTTTTATAATTTTGTTTCTCATGCAATACTAACGTTGATATGGTGTGAGAAACTTTATTCTCTAATTCCTTTCTTTAAACCTTCAATCCCCATAAAATTCCCATGCAGTCGCATGCGTCCGTCAAATCCCGACCGGTCGTATGCGACTGCACCCACCCACAGCACTTTAAACCATTAAAACTTATATTTACAGACTACTTTTCTATGAAGAAGTTTAACATTAAAGAATTAATACAAAATTTTCTATCCTGCTTTCTAAAGAAAAGTCGGTTAATCTATGTATTTTCATTTTTATTCTTCTGTCAATTTACGACATATTAAACCATAAAACACATCACTTTAAACCATGAAAACTTACTGGAATAGACAACTTTTCTATTAAAAAAGTTTGGCATTATAGAATTAATACTAAATTTTTTATCCTGTGGTCTAAACAAATCAATTACTCTATGGATTTTCATTGTTAATCTACAGTAAATTTGCGCCATTTTCGTATGGTCGGCAAATTTCGTAACTTGACAGTAGAATAAAAATAAAAATACATAGAGTAAATGACTTTTGGTTAGATCACAGTTTAGAAAATTTTGTATAAATTCTGTAATGCCAAACTTCTTCATAGAAAAGTAGTCTCTAAATATAAGACTATCTAATTTATGTGTTAAAATGCTGTGGGTGGTTGTGGTCGGATTCGACCGCTTGAATTTTGACGGAACATAGCCTTTGTCGGATCCGACCGTGTGCCTCGAACCGAAACGAAACGAAAATATAATCGACACCGATATAATATATTATAGCAATTCTCTAAAGCATAATGGTATTACGAAGCAACTAAACTTACTATATTGGATGGATATTAATCATCTCATATACATTTAAATACCGCAAAGAACGTGATCAATTATTAACTGTTCTGTTGATATTAGTTCATGTACAATATAGAGCTTTAATTATTAAGGTTTATCTAATGTATCGTTCATACATACGTCCTCCATAGATTGCCTCATGGGATCAATATTTGTTATTGTTGCTATGCTTGGCGAGCGGGTAAGCAATAACACAAAGGTGCTACTGCACATGCCCTGTCTCCCTCTATCGCCTTTTACGACACGGGTGTAAATTCTCGCACGTCTCCACTACACGGAAAATTAGAAATCTAGAAAGTTAAAACTAGTTATATTATAAATTAGTACTTACTTCTACTAAAATTGACTTCCGTGACTTAATCATTTCGAAATATTCAATTGGTTTCCTTAGTTAAATATTAATGTTTTGATATCGTAACATCAAACAACAGCAAAGCCGTAAATGTCACGTAAAAGTCCGAAATGTTTGCCTGCCTCACAGGCAAACATTTTGGACATATTGACTGATTAACAAACAAATCGTCAATTTATGGCAACATTGTTTATTTTGCGTAGAATGACATTAACGGCAACGTTAAATTGGTGGCTGGTAACATCTATAGATACAAAAAATTGAAGTGTCTGCGTATAATATTAAAATAAATGGCTTCTATCAAGTTTAGAAGTCATTTGCGCGCTATTAAGACATGTCTGTCTGTCTGTCTCTACGTCTAATCATTGGAATGGCTGAACAACTTGTAATAAAACTTTTCGAACAAGTAGAAAGTAATCCCAGGAGGAATCTAAGCTATATTTTAAATAAAAATTATTAAATGCAAATGGTCTACGACTATTCTATTAATAAATTCAATTAATTCAAACCTCCTGCAAAATCGGTAAAGGATTTTACAGGTGAATGGATCATCATAGTTCAATTAAAGATGTTACAATTATTGTAATAGTATTGCCACTGGTTACGTATCTAAAACATACGTATTTGAAATAGTTAGGTTAACATTCGCGAATGTATATTATTTTTGTCAACACATCATTGTAAAATAATTAGATACTGAGTTATTTAGTCACTTATAAAGTAACTTATCCAGACACTCGCATAAAGTAATGCCTACACTTTATTTATAAAAATTTTCACAATAATATTTATAATTGTATACTACGTAAGTCAGTCAGTAAATTGTGATTTATTTTCGAATGAATTACATTAAATATATTTTGCTTAGAGTTTGCATAATATTTTCAAATATTATACAATTTTGAAGTATCGTTCTAGCAACAAAATTTTATATTTGTTGATTATACGAACCGGCCGGCTTTTCCCTACGGCAGTGTATTATATAAATTTCATGAACCTGATTCATCTATACTGTATACTATAATATACAGTATAGATGAATATTAACTATTAAGTAAACACACAATGGTCTACAAAACTAAGTTCTTTATCTCACCTAAAAACAATTTGATGTATTATATGCACGTTTCATATAGATAAGCCACAAAGAGGTATTTAATGACAAAAAATATTATTTAAAAATTAAAAAGGTATTTATGAGCGTTACTTCACTTGCTCTTTATAGCATGTTATTTGAACGCATAATTTAAGAGATTATATGAAAAATTAAAATAATTCAATATGATACAGTTTTTCACACAAAACAACTATTCATTTTTTAATTATTTGGAGATCAATGTTCTTCATGCTTAAAATATTTTATACGTCATTTTAAACCTACGTTATAGTTCCAGCATGAATGGGTCGGCTTGACCAAGAAAAGACCAAGCTCTGATGAGTATTGAGAACCAGAGCCCCTATTTTCTGGATACGAGGCGTACCATTTTAGTTCCTGGGATGACAACGCATCTGAATTTTGATTCTTAATCGATTTGATTCTTGCTTCTTCTTAATTGATGGTTGTAGATGTATATTTATTTTATTTATTTATTTATTTAACATATTATACATGATAAAAAGGATATAATATGGTACAACATAAGCTTAATGAAAAACTTTACCGTGTACCACAGACTGCCGACATATTTTTTTTTAAATATGAGCTACACCTTAATCTACAAAAATATGTTTAACGCAACACTATTAAACACTAAACAGCAATTGGCACGGTCAACACGCGGTAAATCGGCAATACATACGTGGTAACCTCATAGTGAGCAAGAAAGGTGTGAGTCTTGCCAACGCCCACTTCACTGCGTCAAAAACCGTTCGTTACTGCGTTGCGTATACAGGGGGTATCAATTAGTTAGTTACATAATATTTAATAGTAAACGAATATAATGATTATTCTTAGGTTGTATATCATATAGGTAAATATAGGAAATATAGTTAGTGGGGATTATAGTATTTAATTTTATTATTTTTTAAGTCTGAAGTCTGATATATACAGTTCGTATAATAGTTTTTTTAATTTGTGTTTAATATTTTTATGATTAATTTCATTTTGAAAAGATGTTGGTAAATGATTAATTAAATTCCGTTTTCCGTATAAATTATTATAATTAGGTTTATCTAATTTTGGTTTGGCCGCACTGCGGGTTTTAGAATAGTTAGAAATGCCATATTTTTTTAAATCTTCATTAAAAATTCTTCATTTAAGAGAGTATATTCTACTTTTTTGTGCACCGGTATAATTTTGCAGTAATCGAATAGGTTATGGTAATCAGAATCCCTGTGTAAGTTTTTAATTTGGTCTGGGACTATAGTTTTTAAGATGCGAAGTTGCAATGAATAAATGTTATCTAAATGTGATTTGTAAGTTCGCCCATAACTAGACAAGCCATATGAAATTTCAGATTCAGCCAGTGACTTATATAATTGTTTATATAAATCATATATAAACAATTATAATTATAAATATAATAATAATATATTAAAAATCCACATATAATTATATAAATATAATTTATATAATTATATATGGACCACAGCATCCACTTACCATCAGATGGACCATGCGCTCGCTTGTTACACTTATTCTGTGAAAAATTAAGAATATTGTTCCGTATGTAGTAACAGAGGCATCGCCAGAAAAAATTTAATGGACAATTAATGGAGATAATACAATTGCTATTTTAGGTTTCCAAGGAAGTACAATTTATTGTTATGTATAATGGATAACTGGAAGGCTGCTGGAAACGAAATCATCCAGTGAATAATAATTTTACTATATTTATGTGTTGTGGCTCTAAATCAGCAAAAGGAGGCAGCAATGACATAATTGTGATGCTAGATGATATTTTTTAAAACTGAACATGAAAAAGGTACCAATAATTTTAACTTTATACTGATAGCCGTTACGGCCTTATAACAACACGTATAAATAACCTGGTATATCTATGCTGCCAAATTATTTTCGAATTCTATTACGCATAGTTTTTAGGAACATGAAAAAGAAAGTTGTCAATTTTCTTAATGAATCTTCAACATCACTATAAATTCTATACCGGTGAAAAAGATCAACTAATATATTATGCAATCTGATGTTATTATCTTGTGCGTAAGAGACGATAGAGATAAATGAAACAGGAGAGCAGGACAGCAGCATCTTCCTGATAACAACACAAAATAATTAAAAAACTGCATCTGCCATGCGCTGCAACTATTTCAAAACTCCTTATGCTCAGACTTTTGCAGTGATGAAGGGTTAATTATGTTATATGAATAAAAAAATTAATAATGACTCAAAAGACTAGTGAATCTTTATAATTGGTGACGTGATAAAGGCAGATAATAGATGGGCTGAGCTTGTTAAAGTCAGTGTTTCACGTTTAAAAGAAAATACACCCTTTTGAGGTTGAAGATTCAATATCAAAATTAAATTAAAAGTTCCACTGCCGATAAATATAGGACGATTAAGACCAAAGAAGCGTACCCGTACATTTGGAGAACGTTGAATTTCCACAAGCATACCACCAGCCTAATACGAAATAATAGCAAAACTGAAACAGAAATACGTTTAGATAGCGTGCGTAGCGTACTGATCTTGCGAGGTTTTTTAAAGGTGAAGCGAGGCCATGTTTTAATATCCCTTTAAATCCCTGCTTTGCGATAGTGAAAAGGTTCAGAACAACAAATAATGATGCAGTTGAAGAGACTTTTATTTTATTACTTTTGAATAATGATTCAAATCGATTGCAAAATTAAATTAACAAGAACTTTAGTTTGAACTGATCAGTTGGAATGATCAGTTTTACTGACCGTGTGTGGCGTCCATTACACTTACACTTAAATGTGTCTCAAATCGTTTGATAGTATTAAACTATTATATGTTTTACGGCAAAAAATAGGTTTTTATGTATTTGTCCCTGTCTAATCTATTTTTAAGTACAGTAATAACTTTGTAAAAATAAATTAAAGTCTGCCTCTTAAAAACAGAAATATTTAAATAAGCTAGAGGTATAATAATAATAATAATAATAATATTAACTGGCTACGTTTCGGTGACCTCTTCGGGGAAACCGAGGGTTTTGTCTGTGTGTCAATACAGGATCAGGTTATTAAGACCAACAACTATCGGAGATACATCCTAAAGGATGGCACTAAAGGATGGCATGGTCGCCATCCCGGGGCGTCACTTATGCATGTCATCTCCGGTTGTTCGGCGCTTTCTAACTCTGAGTACTTGCACAGGCACAACCTAGTAGCCAGAATTCTACACCAGGAGCTCGCTCTGAAATACGGTCTCGTGGACCGGAAATTGCCATATTACAAGTACTTGCCGAAAGCCGTGCTCGAAAATGACCGCGCCAGGCTCTACTGGGACCGGGCCATCATCATAGACAGGACTATTCTTGCGAATAAGCCTGATATTGTACTGATGGACCGGGCACAGTCAAGGATATTTTTGATTGACAGAGATAGTATAACACATATATGGAAACTAAATGATGACGAAAAATGATTGTTTATGTTTTTTCTTATATGTCGTCAAAAGTTTTATTATTAAAGGCAAATACAATTAACTGTTTACTCCTCCTTACATATTAAAATAATAGTAGAAAAATTTAATATTTATGTTATTTGCATGGCCTACAAATAATTGTTCCGGGTCTGGATATTTGTACTTGTGAAATTTATGTATGTAAACTACCCCCAAGATACAGGAGAAAATCTTTGAGTGAGGTAACGTTTCTTTTAAAGAGATAGAAAAAAATAAATTAAAATTTTTAAATTAAATAATACTTACAATGTTACTAATATTACCAGTATTCTCTTTGACCACTCCTGGTAAGCTTAAAATGCTAGCGTAAGGAGTGGTTCACGACAGTATTTGAATAGCGGATTCAAACCACCGACCTTTAAGTTCGCGGTCCACACCCTACTAATTAGGCTACTGTCACCTTCAAATATTTCGCCTACTAATTGACTTGTTGTAACATGTCAGGCTTAGGCTTCTCACGCAATTCTCTCAATTAATAATTCTGTATCTGCTTAAAATTTTGTTCGGAGCATGTTTTTTTTTAATAAGGACGGCAAACAACTTCATAGTCTATATTATGGCAAGTATACTATGTATGTATGAAGGTTTGTACATAAAGCAAACGGCCGAGTATTACGTTGCCTGTTATGTTCCATATTATGAACTATGTTATTAAAATACCTAAATTAAATATTTTGATTTAGTATTATATATTTTAACAGAAATATTCGCATTTTTTGCTCTATGTATCTTTTCCATTGGACTGAGATTTAGACTTTTAGAAAATAAATAATTGGCAACAATGTTGTACTATAGCTTGACTGTGTTTGTCATCTCTGGCAGGGATAATCTGGGATGGCTGATGGTGGAATGATAAAAAACGTTTTAAATTTCACGCAGATATAGTTGCATCATTTTATCTCCCTGTGTCAAAAAATTTTTATTTATAAGCGCCCTGAGAGCTTTGTTCTTTGCTTCTGTGGTTTGTTTTACTTATTGTGTTAAATTTATTTAGTACTAGAAGAGGTTTTAAGATAGCCGATTAGCGGCGGTGTATTAATATCCACTAGCCCATATCGCTTCGTGGGTTTTGTGAGAGTAGACTGACGGATACAAGTCAGGACATGGCAGTAGCGTCTTCCTAATACAGGACAAGAATCTACCTGTTTAAAATTACACTATTAAGGAATTATTTAATTTTTTTGAAAAATTAAAAATGTTTCAACACCAGCATCATTTATCGAGCAACCTCTTGTGAAACCGAATAGATTTTATGTAGTAAATTATTTACGTTAAAAAAAACATTTTTTTAACATAACATTTGATCAAGTATAATTTTTTCAAAAGTTTTACCAAGTATTGGCATTACACAAAGAGGTATGAAATTGTCGGGGTCCAATATACTATTAGATTTAAATAAAAGTATTACTTTACTATGCTTCAATAAATCAGGAAATACAAGAGATTCGATACTAGTATTAAAGATAGTATATAGTTGAGTTGCGATAGTATCTATTATAGACGCACTAACTTTAACGGAAATCCCCCACAGATCTGCGGCTAACTTAATGTCAATAGTTTAAAATATTTTACAATATCTTTTGATGATACTTTATGAAATGTAAAATACTTTGTATACGCATATCCATTTTGTTTAAGTAACGATTCGGCGACGGCAGGAGAAGAATTCAGTGAATTAGTGGTTAAGACCGGAATGTTAGTGAAATATTTCTCAAAAAACCATTGCAACATTCTGATTTGATTTAGTGAATTTGTTGTTTAAATTTATCTGATAATTTGAATTGTGAGGTTGACCTTATCAGTTGCACTATTAATTATACTCTTTGTCATTTTAATTTTATTAGAATTCCTCTTTATTTTGCTGCTAAAATACGATTGTAATACCATACGAAAATATGAAGAACGCTCTTTTAAATATTTTTTACATATTTTCTAAATTTGACGCTTGAATTATATGACCTTTCATGGTAAAATTCATTTAGACTTTGTCTACTTTTATGGACTCCTACTGTCACCCATTATTCAATAAATGCCATGCAATTGTCCAAGGAGAATGTTTAAGCGGTAAACATTATTTATTAAATTCATTGAAAATAAGCTTAAATAATGTTCCATACCAAAAAATCTGAATTATTTTGGTATGAAAGTTATTGAAGTTTTTTTATTATGTAACTTCCAAACTGCTCCAAGCATGCATGTCGCATTTCCTGGAACAAACACAACTTTTTCATATATTTGCTTTTTGTGTATATTTGATAATATAATTTTAATTGTCTCAATCTTAGTCTACCCGATGATAAGTAAAATAGAATAGAATAGACTAGAATGATTTTTATTCAATATAGGTTAGACATAATACTTATTAGAAGTTGTTTTTCCATTTATCGCTGTTTCGGATGACACAACTCTCCTGTAAAGAACTAGCAAGAAACCCAGCAGTATTTATTTTTAAACAAGAAACAATACTTTACAAAAACTTTGATCAAATTTTTATATGAATTATATGAAATTACTGCATTCCATGGACCGTTATCATCTTTGAGTATTAAGATAGAATGCATTACAGCCTGTAATTTTAATGTTTTACTATACTCTTTAGAATAAGAAAGACAGTTTTTTCTTTTAAGTAATAAATGAGCTTGTAATTGAGCTTATAGTAGTGGGTAAGAATACCCACTACCTGCACTCGCAAAGCGTTGCATATAAATCCTGATCGCCGGCGGCCCCGCTATTCCTGATTACGGTATTGACCGCGGTAACGGCGGGGCAGGGGGTGTTAGGAATCTACTATGGATATTCGGTTGCCACTTTAGACGACTCGACCTGGTAACATATAACGCATGCACCCTGAGGACTTATGAGAAGATCCTGGAGCTGAAAGAAGAGATATACGAGTTACGCTGGGATATTATAGATTTATCTGAGGTCCGTAGAGAGGGAAAGGACACGGTAATCCTCGAATCCGACAACTTGTTCTATCACCGGGAGTGCGACCATCTGACCAACGGGGGTGTCGAATTTATCAACCACTAGTCTTTTGTTAACAACGTTGTAAATATTGGGAGTGTATTGACGAGTGTTGCGTACTTTAGACTCAGAATCACTAAACGGTATTTGCTGGAGGTCACACAGGTTTACGCACCAACATCGGTATATCCCGATGGAGGAAATGTTTGAAAATATCTAGAGCCATGCAATTCACCAAAACTCCCTATACGGTGTTAATGTGAGATTTCAACGCAAAATTAGGTATAAGAAAATACGGTGAGCTGAAAATAGGGAAGTTCGGAATGGGAAAACGAACCTATAGGGCCAGTAGCTGGCCAATTTTATGGAGAAAGATGTAATATTTATGATGAATTCTTTTTACAAACAGCAGATGAACGCGTACCTGGTCGAGCCCCAACAATTCGAGAAAAATGAGATTGACTTCATTATGATGACCAGACGACATCTGCTCAGTGATGTCTCAGTGACCGCAAGGGTAAAAACTAGCAGCGATCACCAAATCGGTAAAGGCACACTAAACCTAAACTTGAAGTTCTAGAGATAAAGTCTAATGAAGTCAACGCTCCCCTTCGTGCACTGATCTAAAGCTCCAAAAACTTTAATCTCGAGTTACACAACCATTTTCAGTGGTTAGATAACTGCAATGAAGTGGACGATATGACTGACAAGCTTGTTAAAACTTTATTGTTGAAGAAAGAAGCGATCGAATGGAACCAAGGCTCCACAACCTTTTCCAGAGATCTTCCTGCTAGAAAGTGTCCACTTTTGAAGCTGACGACCGAATGTGACAGCATCGTTTTTAGGATACCTATCAGCTTGTTTTCAGGACACTTAAGATTTTGAATGAGATTTATAGGTTCTTTGGGTAACTGTACACGTCGTCGTTGGAGCCAGGCATACTCACAAGTGTAAGTAACAATCCAAGAGCTTTTCTTAACCGATACTACTCTGATGATATCCCGGACGTCACTCTGAGCGAGATAAGAGTAACTCTCCAGCACCTTAAAAACGGCAAGTCCCCGGACGAGGATGGAATTACGGCGGAGCTTCTAAAAGCGGCGAAGAAGCATTGTTTAAAGTCTTTCAGAAATTCTTCTATTCCGTATTCCATAGTGGCACAACACCAGAGGCGTGAACAGACGTGCGGTGGTCTTGTTTTTTAAGAAAGGAGACAAGGTTCTCTTGACTATAGACCGGTATCTTTTCTGAGCCGCGTCATTACGAATCGTCTCATACGGAGACTCGACAACAACCAGGCTTGCGTTCAAGTCGGTTTTCGAAAAGGCTTTAGCACAATAGACTACATACAAACCCATCGGTAAAATGTACAGAAGACCGAAAAGTACAATCTGCCACTTTGTCTGGCGTATGTGCACTATGAGAAAGCCTTTGAATCCGTCGAAATTAAGGCAGTAATGCCAGTTCCTTCAGCGGTGCCAAAATAACTGTCGGTATATTGAATTGCTGAAGTGTTTGTAAAGTAGGGATACGATGACTATCCGAATACGGAATCAGAATACGAAACCTATCCAACTGCAAAGAGGTTTAAAACGGGGTGATGTTATATCCCCGAAACTCTTCATCGCTGCATTGGTAGAAAATTTTAAACTACTGGACTAGAAAGGATACGTAATTAATAACGAGTAAAATAACATCACACACCTTCGATTTGCGTACGATATAGTCTTTACGGCAGAATCGCTGAAGCACTTTAGCACTATGCTGAATGAATGAAATGAACATGGACAAAACAAAAGTCATGTTTTGTGTCCATGTCACACCTATGCCGGTATTTGTTGGAAGCACTAAGCTCGAAGTTGTTGACGAGTATGTTTAACTGCGAAAATTGTTCCAACTGCGACCAAGACGTCAATCGACGGATTTAACTCGGCTGGACAGCGTAAGGGAGATACGACACATCTTCTTGACAAGCATAAATCTAAACCTCTTAACTAGATTATACAATCTGTGCGTACTGCCAGTGAAAACCTACGGATCTCAGACGTGGTCTTTCATTGCTGGCCGTATAAGGAAGCTCAAAGTTAGCTGAAGGGGCAAAAGGCCGGTTATATAGTCCGAAAAACCAATAACCAATGGGGAAGAAATATTGTTTACTAGTAGCTTCGTACTGGCAGGCAAAGTGTCTCACTTGATGGAGTCTAAGTCAATGGGTGCAGGTAGCTCAGGACCGTGCTTTGTTGCATTTTTTGGGGGAGGCCTATGTTCAGCAGTGGACTTGTGAAGGGCTGTAATAATGATGATGAAGTGAGCACACAGTGTGAACCGGATGGTAAATGCATGCCTTGAACACCTCTTTATATCGACCGTTGTGGAGTAAGTAAATTAATTCTTCTTTCCTTCTTGGTTTGATCTTTCTAAAAAAATCAGGTACCGTAAAACAATAAAATAATATAACTTAAAACAGAGTTTATTGTTATACTATATTGAAACTTAACAAAAGTACGTTTCTTTAAAAAAAAACAATATCTTTAAACTCACCTTTCTCCACCTCGCATATCACATCCAATATATCACCACTTTAAGCTCCATTGCATATCTAAAACAAATCTGAATAGGGAAGTGATGCGAGGAATACCTAAACACTTGCTTACAAGGAATTTTATATAACATGCACAAAGTTTTCATATATACCTTTGTCGCATTGCTCATGTGTGCTCAAATGTGAATGTGATGTCACCTCTGATGACTAAGATGTAAAATTTCGTTTCCAGTAAAAAGGGTATCTGATGCCATACACTCTCGATTAATTTGATCCATTCGTACTATAACCACAATATAGTGGCTGTGGTTAACTATTTTCCCAACACCGCCATCCCGTGACCATGGGCTTTGCAAGGTACTCGAAACTCCACGAAAACAAAGTCGTTTAAAATAAATTATAATAATATATTTTTACTTATAATAATATCAAAAGTGGTTATCTGTCGGAAGCAAGTAAACAAGAAAGCCATTTGTCGCCCACACTTAACACTGTTTATTCTCTCAAGAACCTACCGTAGTAAATCATTTGGGTTTTTATTATAATTGACAGTATAATGAAAATACGTGTAAGTAGCTTTTTATATTTCTTGGGGTGACATGCAAGTACAGACTCCACCTGATGATTAGTAGGTGTTGTGGCCCATAGATATCTACTTCTATCCTTAGTTAATTTAGTATCAGGTTAGTGAATTAAAATGCACACGCATATTACCCCGGAGGACTAATAAGGAATACCTTGCTTCCAGCAAAAATAGTTTTTCTATACACTCACCAGTCACCATACGTAACATAGCAGCAAAAAGCTGCGATTTTAAGCTGATATTCTGTGAGAGCATGAACCTTCACGGTCAAGTTGATCCATTCGTTTTAAAACAATAATATAGCTGCAGCATGGTTTTACCACTTTTAAATTTCAATTGAATTTATTTCGATAAAAGTGGAAAGTCTGTTTAAAATACAGATGGATCTACTAGTTAGTAATAAATGTTTGCAGACTGAAGACAGTTAGTACGTCTGAAAAAACAATAGTAATAGGATTTGAGGTGATTATGAAACGGTACTGGCGTATTTTCGTTTCTGTTATCTACAGGATATTCACGCTAGGATATTCTCCTGTATTGTGGAGGCAATTTATACACATAGTATAAAAGGCACAACGACAAACATACAGACCCGGAACAATTTCTCGTAGGCCATATAAATTATTTTACCGTGTGAAATTCGGACCTGCGGCCAATGAGTGATAAAAGTGTTCATTTCCATATAATTACTCCAGAAAACGGTGCAATATCACAGTGTATAAGAATTAAAAACCTCTACTTCATAAGCTATTATAATTTCGTTGAAATTTAAGTAGAACTTCTCTTGAGGTAGAGGATGATAGACGATTTAATAAAAGAATTATCATCATTATCGGTTCATAAATGATAAAGACATCACGTTACATACATACAATAAATAACTAAATACAGTCGAATATAAAACCTCGGTCTAATTGAAAAAGTCGATCAAAATATAGAATGAAATTTAACAAAGGAACTGCAATTCGGGTGAAAACGCTTTAAACGACCAACAAAACAGTGTATTGAATACTTTCAATTCTAAAGGCGATGAACTGTGGCGAAAACCGTCCAGACTTTTAGAACTTTCTGACGTCACAATCGAAGCCGTCGTGACTTACCAATAACGTAGACAGTGTGTGGGATTCTAGGGCTACAGATACCGGTTTATTTCCTCAAACGCAGCACGGATTTAAAAAATCGCTTAGCTTCGCAGATAATGGAACTGATTGGCGATTTGACCTGAAGCAAGCTAGTGTTGTGTGTGGGTTCAATGCACGAAAACACGTTTTAATATATGTTATTTCTAAATTTGAGCAGGAAATTAATTTAGTATATTATATTAAATTATTTTTTATGCTTAGACTAGCTTTAACCACCGAACTCATTCGTGTGAACTTAAAAAAAAACACTGTAGATTATACAGTAAGTCTTAGAACAAGTAGTTAATTTGTTGAAAAACACTTTCAACTCATTTTTTGCAATTATCTCGAAAACTATGTACTGTTTAGGAAAATTTCAGTCACGTACTTCACATGAGTCGCATGCTTATTTGCCTCCTCGTGAAAATATATGGTCATATTAAATATCGTCGGTCATGTCGTATACTGAGCTATTATACCACGTGCTCGGCGGTGAAGGAAAACATCGTGAGGAAACCTGCATGTCTGAGGAATAAGAAAAAATGCTTCGAAGACACGTGAAGTTCGCCAACACGCATTGGGGCAGCGCGGCGGACACTTCCTTGCCCTAAAACCCTCTCAGAAATGAGGGGAGGCCTGTGCCCAGCAGTGGGACGTATATAGGCTGTAACTTTACTTACTTTATGTCGTATACTAGGCTCCTTATGTCAAGTTACTTTAATTAAAAACGTTATATATAAAAAAATCTTTGATTTATCACTGGTTCAAAAAAAACCTCAGTCCGGGGAAGATCCAGCAAGGCACCCAGACCCAGACGACGTAAAAAAATAAGAGCTTCCAATCATGTATATTACAATTAACAACACAAAAAAAATTAGAAATAGCTTCGTAGCGATCACTTTTCCCAAGGGTTATTATCACCCATTAATTCCCTAATATTATAATAACCCTTTTATACAAATTTGTTTCAATAAAATTATTGAACTTTGTTCCAGTCGTATATTTTCTGGGATTTGGTTGCAAAAGCGTATACTTGGCCCCAGGAATTAATTACTGACTTGGTGGCGTCGAGTAACTAATACTACTAGCTACTAGTACTATTAGCTTGTGTCTGTCTTGCATCACATATTTTTGTTAAACCTATTTTATTTCTGTATTTATTTTATTTGTGTTTGTACATTATATTTTTATTAATGTCAATGGAGATGTCGATAAAATGGTGAGGCATTACTAACGCTAACTTTTACGAGCTGACGATGGTACGTCACAACTTAACAATTTGTTTGGATCTAATAGCTGTAAAACGTAACAGCAGATATTTTACTTGCAAAATGCAGTAGGAAGGTTCCTAAACTACATAGGTCGTTGACGCGAAGTTTATGCCGCATTCAACGCCTAGCATAGTTATAGCTGTATAAATAAAAGTTTTATTTTCGTTTTATTTTGTTTTACAAAGCATCCCTGGCGTCATTTTACTTTTAATATATTATGCGCTGGCTTGATTTCAATTTCATCAACTGACAACTGTCTTAAGTTTTTTATGGAAATAAGGTGACGAACAAGTAAGAAGTTTTATACGTGGTAAAGCCACGCTGCAGCTATATTATGGTTGTTGCACGAGTGGCTCGGCTCGAATACGCTATCACAAAAGCTATCATAAAATAATAGCTTAATGCCGCTATGTTTATATCGAATTGGGGTGATATACGAGCACACAGTCCAGCTGATGGTAAGTGGATGTTGTGGCCCATAGACACATATATCCTCGACTAAGTATCAAAACGCAGATGAGTTGTCACCCCTGAGGACTAAGATGGAATGCCTTGTTTCCAGTAAGAAAGGTTCTCCAGATCTCTACACTCACCATACGAAACATAGTAGTTTTAAGCTGCTATTTACGCTGGCATCCTGTGGGAGTTTGGTCCTTTCTCGGTAGAGTCGATCCATTCGCCCTACAACCATAATATAGCTGCAGCGTGGCGCTACACTTACCATCAGGTGAACTGTGTGCTAGTTTGTCACTTTGATTTTATTTAAAAAAATTACACAGTCCACCTGATGACCTGCTACATGTTACCTATTAGGACTGAGATAGAATGTCTCGTTACCAGTAAAAAGGCTTTCCCAACGTAGTTAACGTAAGGCAAACGTGGACTGACCCTCCCGGTTGCTACCGTTCTTTTAAAGGATAAGGGTTGCCGACAAAAAAAAACTCAACTGTAAGTCTCAAGGTAGTCAATACAACTTATTGCAATAACTTTGTATCTGTAGTTACTAAGTAAATGCTTCTATAACAAGTAAGTCGTTTGCAAGCAAAGCATAAAGTCTTTGAAGTAATTCCTACGGCAATGTTTTTCATTCCCTTTTAGATTGCAGATGTACCACAGTGCGACATGGCACAGAAAAACTAATTATGGGAATGCGTTAAGCGATAGTCGCTTCATTAAAATTTCCAAATGCGTTTATATAAACCTTTGTTTTCATTTAAAGTATTCAAATGTTATGTGGTCAATTAAGGACGACAAACAAGAACGTTGTCTACATGATAGTAAGTCGATGCTGTGGCCCATACACATCTTTAATCGAACGAACTAGTAGACACAGTTTAAGCTATCTTTGTTTTTTATGTGTACCAATAAATTTAACATTTGTGCCGGTAATTAAGAAGTAATTCATATTCGCTATCGCTATCACCAGCTTCTAGAAATTCACTGCATGATATGGAACTCTCACATTGTCGTTACTTGACACCGGTTATTTTATTTTCCGTTTCTTTTTCAGGGAATAAGAGTGACAAACGAGCAACACAGTTTGCCTGATGGTAATTGGATGCTGGGGTCTACGTACCCCACATCTTTAATCATTATTTATTTTAAATAATTTAGTAACCAAACGATTCAAAGTTTAAAAATATAATTATTCAAGCAGTTTTTAACTAATAGGAAAAAATCTTGAAGGTTTTTTATGAAACTATAGTCAGTACTTAAAGTAATAAAACTTTCTGTCATTGAATAGGGATCAAAATGTAGGTGCTTTGTTACCCCCGAGGACTACAATGGAATCTCTTTTTCAGTAAAAATAGCCTCTGGTTCTCGCTACTTACCACACAAAACACAACAGCATTTAGTTTCTCTTTTCCTTCCACGCCCACACGCACGCACTTAATACACTCAATCACACGTGACTTGAATGCGTCATTGGTCAAGTGGTCGTAATCGCGACTGCTGATAATGTGTTGTGAGTTCAGTTTCGAGCCCCATCAGACTATGGGAGTAAAGGAATGGAGAGTGCAACTATTTTTATTCGCATTCCTGTCCCATCAGACTGCGAGAGTGAGGGGATTGTATACACATGTTGTGTACAAAAATAGGTGCACAAACCGTTATATTTTATAAGACAAACAATATTCCTTCCTCTTCAAAAGTCTTCGCGGGCGTACACAACAACATACACAAGATTCATTGTAATCAGATGAATGGTATAAGAACGCGTACGGGTCAAACAAAGAACTTTCTTTATTAAATAAAATATAAATATACACAAAGGGTGCATAAAAGTATCTCAAGATCGTTTCTCGTATAGTATATTATTTGCCTTAATTAGGAAGACGATAAAGACTGAAACGGTATTACGGCTACTTTTAATTGAACATGATCAAGTGAAATGTGCTGGCACTGGGGTTTCCCGACCAGAGATGAAAATAACTAGTTAGGACCTTTTTTGTTTGAAATTTTTTCCTCTTTTATCCGAAGGGTGTAGGGTCCACTTGCCAAAATATGAACTATATGATTGTTTATCAATTTAATTGAAGAAAAAAAAAACGATAATTTTATAACATAACTCACGCCTTTGTCCCAAAGGGGTTGGACTTCCATTAAGCATAGTAATGAAATACCTCTCTCACCTCCATCGTTTCTCATAATACTCATATACCCCTACATGCTCGTCGGTTAAGAATACTCTTGATTTGGCCATCTTCAATGTATCGCCCATATTGTCGATACAGTTTCGTCTCCTGCCAACTCTGCCACTAATTTTTGCAACATAAATTTTCTTTGTCTCTCTTCACTCATTCATTTTTTTCTAGATGAACAAATAATTGAATTATAATATTAAATTACTATTATAAATGAATAAATGTTTTTTTTTTAATTATTTTCATAGACACCTGCAGCCGACTTCAAACAATGGAGATTATATATACGTTGTCACCTCTAAGAAGTTAAAGGGAAAGCCTCACATCCTGTAATTTTACAAGTCTTCTAGATATATTCTTTAGTACCGAACAAAGCTAGTGCCGGTACAAGCATGGCTATTTGGCGGCAATAAGAAGACCACTAAGAAAGTTAGTACCTAGACGGACTGCTTGTTTCTTTTTTTAATAGAAGAAGGGTGACAAGCGAGCACACAGTTCAGTTGATGATAAGTGGATGGTGAGGCCTATAGGCCGATCCAATAAAAATCGTCACAGGTTCTCCACTCTCACTATACGAATGTCTATCGCCCTGAGCATCCAGTGAACATCAGGTGAGTATAAATCGTTTGTCACCTCTTAAAAATATTTTAACACGCTTCTTTGCATACTTAAAAAAGTGGAGGTTCTCAATTCGACTGTCTTTGTTGTGTTGATAGTACTCTATTTATATGTTAAAATGATATTTTGCCGACGTATTAAGAACCATTAATAATATAACAGTTTCATGACTGACCTAACATCCTCACTAGGTATATTATAGCTCATAGTCAGCGAGCTGTTCAAGCTTTTTAAATTCGAATATTTAATCAAATACGATAACGCTAGTGTTTTTTTTTATATTTTTATACAAGCAATAATATTATCAGAATTATTAACAAGTCAAAACTCAAGTGTAGGAGTTCAGTATGCTTGAAGATTGAGAGCAACAACTTGGATTCATGCTCCATATTCCACAAAAGGCCTATTGATTATTAATTTATATTTTTCTTTAAATTGAAAAGGGATTTTGTAAACGTTAAATTGAGGCTGTATTTCTGTAGGCTTTTATTGTACAAACATCGTGCAATTTCTCTGTTTAGTAGAATCAAATGCACAAAAATAAATATGCAGCACACACACACACACATGCACACACACACACACACACACACACACACACACAAAAACACACACACACACACACACACACACACACACACACACATATATATATATATATATATATATATATGTGTGTGTGTGTGTGTGTGTGTGTGTGTGTGTTTGTGTGTGTACGTACGTTTTTCGTATACACATGCACACACACACACACACATATATATATATATATATATATATATGTGTGTGTGTGTGCATGTGTATACGAAAAACGCTTATAATTATGAATGGCTTGACCGATTTGAACGAACTTGATGACGTTCGAAAAGGTTTCACCATACTCAAATTTTTAATACTCTTTCAAACGATTTGTATGTAATTTGAGATGTCGATGTATTTTGAGCCGATGTAACAACTCAAATTTTTTGCAAATCCAAAGGTTAAAACAACAATAAGAAAACCTCGAACGCGTAAAAAGTTTCCTGAAAAGAGAAAAAAATTGTATTATATGTTACTTACACAACTAAGACTAATCCAAATACACCACATATGTTAAAACTCAATAAGTCATTTAGTGCAAAAAATAGGCGTATATACATATATACATATATATATATATATATATATATATATATATATATATATATATATATATATATATATATATATATATATATATGTGTGTGTGTGTGTCAAAATCGCACTTAATTAATTATTTATTATTTGTATGGATCTCCAACTGTTGTACATATTAAAAAGTTTAACGAACAATAGAAATAGATAGATAATAGTTTTCGTAATATAAATAAAAGTTAAGTTTAGCGTAAAGTTCGCGTAAAGTTAGCGTAAACTAGTTCATTTTCAAAACAGTATGGGAGGCCTATGTTCAGTAGTGGACGTGGAGAAACCTTAAAATTTTTAATATTTAAAAGTGTAATAACAATTTTCAGTGCAGTGAAGTGATGTCACTGGTCTGCACTTAAGTAGTTTATAAGTGAACGAGCTTCGTCGTCTTCATTAATTGCAGTTGCGGTATCCCCTTTCTTTTCCTTACAAAGAACATTCTTTTCTCTAACAAGGTGTCTAAAACAAAAGGCTGCTCTTTTTTCCACCACTCAATTTTAGTTGCTTTTTAATGATTATTAAAAGTTTTTTATACATATTATATATTTATAGTTTTCAATTACATCTAGGCATCTAGGTATATACAATATATGTGAGAATTATATAAATAACTGTACAAAGTGATCGCAGTCATTACTCATTAGTAATGAAGCAAACGATTTTAATTAAAACTAGCAAAGCAATAACTATATAGTTTTTTATATACTTTATATTTATGCAATTATTGTTTTTTTATTTAGAATAAGGGTGACAAACGAGCATATAGCCCACCTGATGTTAAGTTGGTACTGTGAACCATAGATATCTACTAATTATAGATTAATTATAGTAATTCTTTCTATGTTCAGCAGTATTCCGAAGAGGACTTTTTAAGAGCCCCATATTCAGCGGTGAAGTGTTACCTAATAATGTTCTTCAGACCGAATTTTGGTCGCGGCGGCAAGTCTCAACGTAGACTAGCCTCAACGTGGACTAAATTGATATGTCTTGTTTCCAGTAAAAAGGGTCTCCGTGTCTCTTCGCTTCACATACGACACATCAACATGAAGCTGCTACTTTACGCTGGTATTCAAGCGTCTTCCGCGCTGAACCATTGTGTGTAGGCAGACATCAACTATGATTTTTTTTATTTCTTGTGAATTTTTATGTAAGTGTTGTGTGTTTTCGCGCGCGTTTGTGTATGTGTTTGTGTACGTGTGTAAATCAACAAGATCAGCTACCCATACAAGTTGTAACATTTTACCTTTGCTGTACCACGATAAATTCTATACTAATTCCAAAACAAATCAAAACAATCAACGATGAAAACGAACCGTCTGCTACTACTTTTCATAACATAAATACATATTCTTTAGAATTTTTTTTTATTATTTATAATTTATATAGTTATTAGTTGGGGGCACTCATAAAAGAAGGCTTAGGTCCCTGCTACGGTCAGCTGAAAGCAACTATAATCAGTTGAGCTTTCACCTCGCCCGCGGTAGAACTGTGATCTAAGTGGGACACGTTGTTCCGTTAAAGGGTTCGTAATAATTTGGTCACACAAACCCTGTTGGTTATAACTCTTCTTTGTTGATGCATAACATTTTTATTTATGCATCATTTGGCTTTATCTGATTGATCGAAGACTCTTTCAATGGCAGAATAGGTACACTACTACAAAAGGAAGAAAAAACATAGACTAAGCTACAAATAGAACTACGTACATTTTAAATGATACCGAAACGCATGTCTATCACGTTTTAGCGTGGTCCTTTACTAATGGCCGTATGAGGAAGATCAAATTCGCTCAGCAAGCTATGGAGACGGCTATGGTTCAGTGTTTCTTTGCATGATAGACTAAGCAATGACACATCCATAACAAAGCCAATGAATACCGAAATAGCTGACCTACAACCGATGAGGAAGAAATGTTCTCGAGTGGCAACTTCGTACCGTCAAGCAACATGTACCTTTACTAGTGTGTGACCTGGTAAGATATACAATAAGTCGATGGACGCAGGTGGCTTAGGACAGTGCTTTTAGGTATTCTTTGAGGGAGGCCTATTTTCAATAGTGGACTTGTGAAGGGATATAATGATGATGATGATTTGGAACAATTGGTAAAACACAACAAGGAATGCCATAAAGCTTAATCCTGAGCCATCTGCATTCATACTTCCTGCATTTCTTACAATGTCGTCATTCCCATCTATTGGGAGTTTACAATTTGTTTAATAAATATAATATTGTGATTTCCTTACTTTCTTCAATATATAATTGTGATAGCTTTATACACAGAGAAATTATAGGATTCGCTTTGTCTTTATCTGATCACGTCACGAAATCTTTTATCATTTGCCTACCATAACAAATATCTAATCAATCAAAGTTCGAGGTTGATTGATCTGCTCCAGCTTAGTGTGAAAAATCTAACATTTGGGTTAGTATATCATGCAATCCCGCCTTATAGTGATCTGCCAAAAAAAATATTATTACAAAAAAATTTATGACATTCTGTACTTTTATATCAATATTTTATAGTTCTGTTATTAAAGCTTAAGTTATTTTGTATACTATGATTATTAAAGATTCTAGGTTACTATGTAGAACATCCTTTTCTGCCTTATTAGGTTGAAAAGAATGTTGTGACTTTTGTGCCTCTAGATAGCCAGATGTATTCCTTGCAGTGCTGTGATCTGGTCTGAAAGGTACAAAGGTTCAGTACTATTACAGGTTGTGAGGCATCCCTCAAGAGTATTTCATTTGTAGCCTTGTATATACTTATGAAGTTGGCTACAAGAGTCCAAAACTTCAGTAGCCGCTTCCCATCAGGTAGACTGTAAGTACGTTTTCATTTCAGTTTTATAAATAATATCACATGTACAGGAGTCTCCGTAAACTAATGCTTGAATTTGGAACGATTCTGACAGTTAGGTAATGTAATATGGCGACTTGGTGGCGCAGTCGCTTATCAAAATTTGCAGCGCTGAGGACCACCGGGTTTGAATCCCGAACGAAAGAAGTATTTTTAAGATCTACAAATAATTTATCCGGGTCTTAATGTTGGTCCTTGAGAAATTTATACATGTTATTTGCACCCACGATACTGTAAAACATGCTAGTTGAATAAAACTATTATTTACGGATTTTATCGCGTTTAATTACTTTAATTTATTTTTATTATGATCCCGACGTTTCGGGTGCTTTACATCACCCATGGTCACGGGGGGACTGAGATGTTTGACGTCCCAATGTCATAGTTAGTCCGGCTACCTTCAGTTTTTTTAATATTAATTTTTGGTCCGATTTACGCAAAACGAGCTTATAGTATCATGAAGTCTTGCAGTGGTATGCTTGGGTTTGGGTTTAATTTTATTAATTATAGGATCCCAAGCAGATGGTAGCACCCAACCATCTTCTCTATTGAAATTTGGATGTTTTTTAATTTCAATAGCCTCGCGTATCATCCTTGGTAGGAATCGGTGTTCTTTTGCGAGAATTTGTGGTTTATCAAATCCAATGTAATGGTGGGGACGATCTTGAACATATTCGCAGACTACAGACTTCTGAGAAATGATGAGAAAAAATGAGAAATCATTAAACATGCTAGTGTGAAGAAAAAATAAATATATATGAATAATTTTTTTGAATAAAGAAGTATAATATTTCGCTTTATGTCAGTCTTGTTACGGGTAGCGAGATTTACCAATATATCCACGTCAGTAGAATATTCTGAATGCAGACCACAGGCATATCCTGAGTGGGCAAACGGAAACTGCCGAGCTCCTTTGTGGGCTCTCACGCACTTGTTATAAGCATATCAATTTAAGTTAGTCTTAAGCGAGTTCTTGCAGCGATTAAACTTTTTATATGTAATATTTTATATAGTATTTTAATTATTTAATTAGTATTTTAAGCATCCTCCGGCCCATGCATAACTTAATTATCTACAATCAGCCATTATATAACCTCATAGTAGTAGCAACAACAACTACGCTGTTACCACTAGAACAAGCTCAAACGCGATATCTTATTTCCGATCCATATCTTTTAAAAATCCTGTAATACCCTCTAAGTGCCCCAATTATTTGTTATAAGTGTGTTACTAATATAGCACTCAAAATGATTGCCCAACAGAAGCTAGGTTGCTGATAAGTGACACAAAAATAAATTGAAATAAACATTAGAATAAGGCATACTTACATGGATATATTTTTAAAATTATTAGGCAAATGTCTGTTTAATTCAGTAATTAATATGCGTTTTTATACAACGCGTATGCATAAAATGTAACCCATCAGAGTCCACCGCTGAACATAGGCCTTCTTCATAAGGGAGACAGTGTCCATAGTTGTCACGCTTGGCAAACAGTTGTCTGGAAGATGGATCTCTTTTACGTGGTAGAGCCACGCTGCAGCTATATTATAGTTATAGCATGAATGGGTCGGCTCGACCGGGGCAGGACCACAGAAAACCAGCGTAAAATAGCAGGATAATGCTGCTGTGTTTCATGTGTAGAGAATGGGAGACCCTTTTTACTAGAATCGAGGCATTCCATCGTAGTCCTCAGGGGTGACAACGCATTAGCATTTTGATTCTTATTTGAGAATAAATGTGGATGTCTATGGGCCACTGCATTCACTTATTATCAGGTGGACTGTGTACTCGGTTGTCATCCATTGATATAAAAAAGATGACTTTGTAGTGGCGGAGCAATAGCATGCACATCCTCATATCGTCCAGTGGGAATCGGAAGTGGCGACAGAGCAAAACAAACCAGAAGATGGGCAGCAGCGTATTCCACATAAGAGCTACCAATGCGTGGTTGCCCACTCATCCATCAAGCGTGGCAACCATTCCCCGTATGAGGTAATTTATGGCTGAGGCCTATGTTCTGCGGTGAAATTTTGGATATATCGATGCTGCTGCCCATCTCTTATTTTATTTTCCTTCTGCCGTCTGTTAAGTCTCCCACGGGATGATATAGGTAACATTATTAGATAGCCACTACACGTTAAAGGTATAGTATAAAGGTTGAATAAGGGCTTATTGGAATTCATTGTTTAGTTTGATGAAGTAAAAAATAATAACAAAATTACATGAGAAATGTTTAATATTACTTAAATATTAATATTAATAATTTGTCAGAATGAATGCTTTTACTTATTTTTTACTTTTAATTGCTTAATAATCGATATTTACTTCGATCGATTGTTTACCGATTTATTTATTTTATTTACGTGTGTGAACAGAAAATAAATTTTATTTTCTGTTCACACACGTAAAAGTTTACAAGTTTTAACCACACTACTCCCCATTTCATAGATCTGTTTAAAATGAAACATTTAAAATGCAATTGGCATGCGAATTTCAATTGTAAACTTGAAATTTAAATAGTTTGCTTTGTAATCTGCGCTGTTTGGAAACAATAAATGACTGCTAGACGCGGCGTTGCACTCTTGCACTGATAATAATTGTAAATATTGAAGATTCGCTTTTCATTGGACTTGCGTATTCTATTATTTTAACGTTCGAAGTAAGAACGTGGCTTAATCGTCAGTTAGACCAAGTTTTAAGTTCCTTCGTATGGCAATCCTTCTCTTATTCAAAACTTGTTTATCAATGTCAAGGTTCATCGTATGTAAGTGTGTGAGAGAGTTTGTTGCAACAGTTTATTATTGTTTAAAAAATGAAAATAAAAATTAAAAAAATAAGGAGTAAATTAAATTTATTAAATAAAGATTTTTTTAAGGTTAGGTATTTGAATGTTTAGGAATACATGGATGATAATAATTTGATGTTTATTTTATATTTCTTTAACATTCTTCATGCTTTTTTGCTAGTTCTTTTCAATACTGGGGTATAACAATAAATACAAGTGAAAAATTATAGTTTTTAACATTTTAGTTTCAGTTTAAATGCGTAGAGTATTTAATGTAAGTAGTATTTAATGTATATATGAATAACGATAAACGGCTATTATTACGATGTTGAAGCCGTAGTAAGTCTGGGCTTGGACGCCCATATTCAGTTTCATAGTACGAAACAATATTTAACAGTCAGTTTTTTTTTCTAAAATAATATGATGATAGGTACATAGTAATATCTTATATTTACGCGAACACTGCATATGTACATGTCTCGACCATAACCCGTGCACCCATGGTCTACACCGTGATCTGAGGTAAAGCACTCGAAACTTCCGAAATTGAAATAAGTTATATTAATAAAAATAAGTATTAAATATAATAATTTAGAACATCTTCAGTATATCGCCAATTTGGTCGATAAACTTCCCTCTATGGCAATTCCTGCGCACACTCACCGAAACGCATTCTACTGAGAGGCTTGTAACTGTGCGCCTGTGCTCAAGGTTGACAAGGTTGTTTTAACCAATCAATGTCACTAAAACGCAAGGAAACCAAGTTTCCTTATGGCTGTTTTGCCTCTGGACTCAATGAACTGCCCGTAGTTGAGGTTCGAATAAAATTCAACCTCTAACAACTGATGGCGATCAGTGTACTTCAAGGATACATTCCGGAAAGTAGGAGTGAGCAGGCGCCTTTTAGTGGTTAAAGACTCGCTTGTGTTTTCAAGGCGTTGAATATTATGAGATTGGCATCGCCCTATTTAGAGACTGCCTCTCGTGTGAGATTCACGCGCTTAACCTTTAGCTTAGCTTCTCTTTCGGACTGGATTTGTCCCGACAGCCCCGGGCACTTAGTTGGTATCTCTCCGCGACTGTGCTATCGTCTGCATACTCATAGATACCAGGCATAAATAGATAATTAGTATAAGAAGTAGGAAGAGAGTTGTGGAGAGAACGGACCCCTGAGGAACACCGGTGTCAGTCGGCACATGAAAGTATGAGCCATCGACGACAACCCGGAGAGACTATTCACCCAGAAAGTACTATACCCGTTCAATCAGACCAGGGGATAAGCCTTACACTGAAAGCTTACCCAAAAGGAAAGCGTGCCGAACTCTGTTAAACGGCTTCGTGACTTGATAAAGGGAAACAGCAAGTGCTTTCCCACTGTTCTCGAGTGCCTAGCCCTATACGTGTGTTGCATACGCTAAAAGGTCCCTAGCTGACCGACTTCAGCGAATCCTGTATTGCTGGTCACTAAGGAGTTCATTGTATTCTAGGTACGCCATTAAACGAGCTTTCAATATACGCTCCATAAACTTGCAGAGTATGAACGTAATTGGTATTGACCGACAGTTGGTAGGGTTAGTATGGCTAGCTTTTTTAGGCAGATACTGCCCATTGGTCATCATACAAGATTTGGACATTATTCCAGTCAGAGGCAGTTCAAGCGCGTCAACATATGAGACAACTCAGGTGTACAGACCTTTAGAACTATAGCTGACATACCATGAGGCTTACTAGCTTTGTTCACGTCTAGACTTTTCAAACTTTTAAAACCTCCTTGTTGTTGATATCGACCTCTGACATAAAGGTACTTGAGCAAGATAATTGAGACCCTACGCTATTGCTTCTGTCCAGACTCGAATTGCAAGCAAAAAGAGAAGCAAATAAGTATGCATTCCCCCTAGGCGCAAACACCTGTTAGATATCAGGTTTTACCACAGAGTAGACCAACAAAAGTTTATCTCTTGTAGGAAAAAGCGCATGCGGTTGGCGCTGGTGGATACGCAAATGTGTGAAAGCCCTTAGCTACCGATTGCCAGTGCTGTGTACTTCTTCTTGTTGAACACTCTTTTAGAAAAGATGGAAGTATCTGTCCCTTAGCTGATTACATTCTTCTCTAAGTTAATAATTTTTGTACTTTCCTTATCACAAACGTCAAATGTTTTCTTAAGATATCTAAGGGATGAGATGGGGGATTATCAAATTGCAATATCATGCGCCTGCCTGAATCTTCGTTGATTTTATTTTCCTATATATATATATATATATATATATATATATATATATATATATATCTATATATATATATATATATATATATATATATATATATATATATATATATATATATATATATATATATATATACTAGCTGTACCCCGCGGTTTCACCCGCGTATATCACGCGTCTCTGCCGCGCGACATGATATGACACCTCGCTCATTTAGTTCAATCATTTTAGCTAAAAAATTTGCAAAAGTAAATTATTTTTTGACATAGACTCCCCTCCCACACCCCAGTGACACCCGCATCGCATGGTGCTGGCAGTGTACGCAATATAAGGATTTTTCGACGTTACTATTGAATATTTTAACATGGAAAAGTAGTTATTGTGAGCTAACTATAATAGTAAGACATTTGGTATTGGAAACTTTTATGTAGATGTTGATGTTCTCCATAAAACTGTAGCACATCACTTTGCTCTATTGTCAATTGTTTCCGCAGCGTACGCGATATAAGGTTTTTGGTATTTTTTTCACACCTTGGGTTACATTAACGAAGTTTTCATATGGATCCCAAAATTTTCTGAAAACGTTATATCACCTTTGTTCATCAGAAATAATGCAGGATTCTAATGGTGTAAGAATTTTTCAAATCGGTTCAGTAGTTTCAGAGCCTATTCAATTCAAACAAACAAACAAACAAATCTTTCCTCTTTATAACATTAGTGTAGATATATATATATATATATATATATATATATATATATATATATATATATATATATATATATATATATATATATATATATATATATATGTGTGTGTGTGTGTATGTACAGCCGCCCCCAACATAAACATTATTGACTAAACTGCGTACTTTTATAATTTAATCGACTAACATTTTTTTATTGGTTAGCCGCAGACTTTATCGATTTAGTCCATGACAGTGTTGCCAGCGCGGTGCATGTGCGTGATAATGCGGGAAAAAACGGTCTTATTTTTTTTAAGGATAGGGTTACAAACGAACACAGTCCACCTGATGGTAAGTGGTTGCTGTGGCCCATAGACATCTACATTTATCCTCCATTACGAATCAAAATGCAGATGCGTTGTCACCCGTGAGGACTAAGATAGAATGCCTCCTTTCCAATGAAAAGGGCATCCGGATCTCTACACTCACCATACGAAATACAGCAGCATTTAGCTGCTATTTTACACTGTTATACTGTGAGGGTCTTTCCCCGGTCGAGCCGACCCATTCATGCTACAACCATAATATAGCTGCAGCGTGGCTCTACCACGTACAAAAAATTTGCTTTAATAATAAAAAGAAGACGAAAATAAATGAGAACATTTTGGGTGCATTCTAAAGTGACAGATTAGAATATGGGAAACATTATACCTTGCACTCTAAACTCGGATGTTACCCAAGTATATTTTTTTCATTCTACAGAATGAGAATTTCGTCTTTTGATGAGCTCGTATATCTAATCGGGCCAGCGATATTCAAACGGATTACAAATTTTCGACTTGCTATCACCGCTGAAGAGAGGCTTGAATTAACTCTCCGTTAATTAAGTAAAGTAAATTTAAGACAGTTTAGTGCAAAAATCTGTTATATTTTTATAATTCATTTAGTTCTGATTCCGACTTTGAGATGTTTGACTTTCTGGAGATGGACTTGAAAGTTGCAGATTAGATGTTATTGTATCCTTGTGGCATTGTGAGACTGCTGATGAGATTCTGTTAGATGCTGTGTTAAATTTGTTTGTCGAGTGGAACGGACTGAACAACTATGGTTTAGCTGGATAAATTGATCAGAAATAATATGAACGGAAGTTAATGCGCCTGGAAGCTCTTGGAAATTGTGAAGTACTATGTTGAATAATATCAAATGATGTAGTAACACAGATTGAATTTTCATACATTGGTACCTATATAAAAATAATCCAAAGATCATAAAGCGAGTTTTCACCTGCCATAATAGCTCACCACACTACGGGTTGACTTTTAGAGAATGCCGAGAGTCATTTAACATGCCCATTGTTACCTTAGTTGTAAGGTGTCACAATTAAGAAGAAATAAATAAAAAAAATTAAAAAAAATCGGGGGCTGATGTGGAACCAGCCGGCGAAGGCTAACCAACAAAGTTGTAAAGTCCGAGAGCTTAGATAAGGTAACCGTGCTAACGAGCAGTTGGCCGATAGTTGGACAACTTTTTAATTGTGCGTAATCGAAAGGGAATCTTGATTCTGATACGATCGGTGTCCAATTAATTAGTTGGACGATTTAGTTGGACAAGATGTGTGGGCTAGCATATATCACTATACCTATTGATATGCTCTGCGATTTTTTCTAACTGAAAGTCTAATTTGCTCTAACTGGTAGATGCTACTGTCTTTCCATATCTCAGTTCCCCCTATCACCTCTTACAACACCCATGGTTTGCAGGGACGAGCATATTATGTTGAGAGGGGATTACACCATTTTGCGAATTTGAAAAAAAAAACAAAACTGTTTTTTCGAAAATATAAATTAAGACTCCTGTGATGTGATATCTTGAAAGAAAACTATAGACAGAACTAATAACTTGCTGTTACAAGAGCTCCCAGCGAGTGCAGTAGTATTATTTTTATATACTTACTAGCGGCCCACCCCTTCTTCGTCTGTATAGGATCTATTTATTTAGTGTTATTTATATTTCAGATAATCCAAGTCCATTTATTTTATCAGATTGGGATAAAATAAAGCCAAGATCCCTGACATTTTTTTGTATCTGTTTCTAAAATTTTATAACCATCGGTTCAGCTATTTCAAGTATTAACCCAGAAAGAGAAGGAGATAGACAAAAAACCTATCAACCTAAAATTTGTTATTTATGTCAGCATACAAATAATCGCCGAGCTTAATAGAAGCCATTTATTTCAATATGATAGATATTTTAATTTTATGTGTATGCATAGGTATATTGTATACAATTTAAGAAGCGTAACCTTGTTAGCACCGGTTTTTGTAGTGGATTATATCGATTTAGCACTTCTGAGAACATACGAGTATAGCAGGTAAATTAACATTAACGGATATCAATTACGAAACAGCTTTACTAGAAGCTAGAACTCCTTTTCTGTCTTGTGTATGTAATGCAGCGCAGTGCCTAGTTATCTCAAATATATAAAAGAAAAGAAATATATAAAAGAGAACATTACTATAAGGATAGAGGCTGACGACTATCCTCAAGTTTTCGAATACTACTCTGCGTTTTAAATTCACTGGGGACTGTAATAGTCACACTTTACATTAATGTGAACATTTGAAAATAATTTCTTTTATTGTGAGCGCAGAATGTCTTATTATTATGTTAAAAGTTCATTCGCAACGGATATCGTTTAGGTTTACATTTACATATTACTAAAATGTATTTTATAGAAAATTGTGACACTTGTATTTGTTATCTGTTAATATACAAAAACAACTGTATCAGTATTGCGTCTTACGTATAATGTAAATAAATAAATTTAAAAGGAAAAGTAAGAGTTGACTAGTAATAATAAAATTTCCATTCAATTTGTTAGCTTCTAAATTAGGACCTTTCATTCTTTGATACACTATATTATTAACGACTTCAGTATTTTTAAATTATGTACAGGTTATTTTCTTATTTTATTTCTTGGAGTCGGCCTATATTTTTAGTATGTTTAGTCATTTGATCCCTTTAAACAAACATTAAAATTTCATCCCTTTCTTTCACTGTAACGAGTTTAATTTGTCTCCACATTTAAATGGAACCACCCCTGGAGTATAACCTAATTAATAAAACATAATCATTGACATTGATTCGTAATTGATGAGAATATCGCATATTAAATTTTATGTTTTTGTTGAGCTAAGTCAGTGCACTTTACCATCTTCGGCTGCATCACAATTTATCATCCGGTGGGGTAGTAGTCAACCACTGGCTTATAACATTAAAAAAAGAGTCGAATTGAAAACCTCTACCTATTTTAACGTCACCTATACGAACTGTGATAATGCAGGCGTTCAAAGATTTCTAAACTTTTGTCCAAATAAGAGTTAACAAAAATAACTTTAAATAAAACTAGTTTTCACGGATTTTATCGCGTACAATAACTGATTTTACGTTCCCGTGCAGTAAAGTGCTCAAAACTTTGGGAATAAAAGAAGTTAATATATGCGATAAATCCGTAAAAAAATAATTTTATTTAAATGTGTATTGTTCGCGCAAGCGTAAGAAATCGTTAAAAATAACTTTCAATAAAAAGTAAAAATTGATTTGTCGATAAAACACCAAAAAGAATAAAATAATTTCACGTTCTAAAGTTGGTGCTAAGTCAATTACTTGACTCTTTTCAGTTCTTTGAAGTCGCTTTTACTTATTGATGAAAATTAAATTATTTTTTACTTTTTTAAGTGGAATAAGGAATATCGCAATCTCGATGTAGCCTAAATAGTTAAATTAAAACCTTCATTCCCTATTTTGCTACTGTAACCGCTGGAATTTATGCTCCAAATTTATATGGAACTATCCTAACCTGTTTAATAATCTATTTAACAAAAAAATCTTCAAAATCGGGTCTAAATTCGTGAAGGTATCGCGTAACATACATACAAAACATTCACAAAACATACTGTCTAATTGTAAACCTCCACTTTTGATGTTAGCTATAAACAAAATTATTAATAGGGTCACCTGAGGCTAGTGTTACAGTGGGGCAAGTGCAAAAAATGCAAATTATGCGGCCTAAACACGGTTTTTGGCTAAATTCCATCTATTTAAAACACAGGAAAATTTTACGCTATTGACTAAACCGACAGTTAAGTACATAGCTTGAATTATTTTCGCAACAGATTTTATTTTTAGAAACTACTCAATAGGCGACAGACAGCGCAATTTTAAGACGTGAAGTTATTAAGTGTTCACATATGTCGTTAAGTTGTTTTAAACCAGATACAAGGTGAGTGATAAAGAATAATATTGATACTTATAGAGTAATATGTTTCTGCGACCTGAAATTCACTATTCTTTGAAATACGGATACAGTTACACTTACCTCATATAATACCTAACATCGGGGTAAGTGTGACAGTATCACGTTTATTATGATTATATTATAATATATTGTTAACGTTCTGAATTAAATTTTATTTTGCACTTAACATTGCTTTTATTATACTTACAAAATATCCAGAGCTAGTGTAGTAAATATATTGTGCTAGTGTAGAGCTAGTGTAGTAAATCTATATGGCACATCATTATATCGGTTAAAAACACTTGCCTCATGTTGGGGAAAAACTCATTGTCACACAAAATGGACGTTCAAATTATCTTCTCGATCGATGTCGATTCGACGATCTTAAAATATATCGACGTCAGTATCATCCCATCAATTTTGTTGAAAACCACAGATAATAATAAAGTAACTACAAAAAGAACCGTACTGTCACACTTGCCTCATTAATGTGTAAGTGTGACAGTCTTCTAACTCAATTAGTAATAATTTCCTCAAATTACAAAATGCTACTTGTAGAAAATCAAATGCTTGATCAAACATAAAACCACTTAATAATTGATGTTATTAAACTTAATTCTCTATATTAAATAAATAAATTAAACAAAATAAAATATCTTTATTTCAGACATAACATCCATAATGGTTAGTAGGTACACAAGTTAGCACACAGTTATAACTATGGTAGTAATAATTAGGAATAATTAGTTTAAGTACAAATCAGGCCTGTCTGAGGCACTAGGTTTATGCACATGCATAGTCACCCATAGTCTCATAACAGGACAATCTGGTTTGTCACTAGTAACGCTCAGTACGGTGTTGGAGCTACCACGTATTCTCCGCATGAGCGATGCAAACCTTTTGCGCAACACCGTCTCGAAGCTATCGGTGCGCGCTTGCGCAAACATACCGGATGCGCTGCAGAATCGCGGCAGACCCAACATCACCCTGAAGGCATTGTTATACTGTACTCGAAGTGCGCTGAAAGCCCCCTGCGTATAATCAACCCACAGATTACACGTGTACATTGTTTGGCAGAAGGCTTTAAACAATGTTATTTTAACTTCTGTGGTACATCGTGAAAATCTGCGGGCTAACACATTGCAGCGAACTGCCAACGCTCTCCTTTACCTCTCCATACCACTGTCATCCCTCAGTCTCCCGTTCACATATGACCGAGATATTTGAAGGACGACACGCGATGTAAAGCTACCCCGTTTAGGTACACTGGCGGAACATTGAGAGTTCTGCGATCGACTGCCTTAAATAGCATTAACTCGCTCTTCTTTACGTTGTAAAGAAGACCGTGAAACTCAGCAAAACGCTCACAAACGCTCATCAGTCTTCTGAGAACAGCGAGTGAAGGACATAGCAGCACCATGTCGTCGGCACAATTTATACTATTGACACACAGACCGACAATAGAGCATCCAACACTTATGCTGCTGAGCTCACAAATCAGCTAGTCACATTAAATCCTTACAGAGTAGAAGTATTTAAATGTTGATTATAGTTTTAATTAATTTATGTCACACTTGCTCCAGGTGACCTTACTAAGAAACTAAAAAAATACCATGAAAACAGTAGGTAATTTACTTGTTACCCTAAAATGTCGAGAATTAAAAAAAGTTTTATTCAATTCCTTCTTGGCTATTTATACTAATATTATATTATATTATATTTTTTTATAAACTGGCGCGCAAACTTATTTAATAGGATGTATCTTTCAAACCAATTACGTTCCAGTTCATTTCTCAAGCGCAGTTGCAGGTGACAAATTGTCTTAGTTCTGGATTGCACAACCATTCCTGCGAATTGGGAAAAAGTTCTGTCTTATTTAATTATTTTTCTTTCCGTCCTTACTTGGCATATTTCGTACTTTGTAAATTAATATACTTATTGTTATTGTTACTATTGTAAAACTATTTATTTTCTTAACAATATTTATATACATTTCATTAATTTTTTATTTATTTAATATAATTTTCTGATATAATTTCTTTAATGTAATTGCAACAAAACGTACCTTCTGTGTAAAACATGTACCGCAAGGACTGAATAAAATAAAATAAGCGTATGAAATGGCCCCACTTTGAAATAGACCGTATCGGCAGTTCTATCGGACGTTAAACTTTTTCACGGGACTAAATAATACATTCTGTACTTCCTATGATGTGATTGTGATTCCTGTGATTTGTAAAAGACAATTTCTAATTAAAATATTTGTTTTTGAATTTACATTGATACGCAGCACGTTAAAAGTTTACTTAAAATAAAATAAACTGAATAAAAAACTCTTTAATGGTGACATCAGCATATTTATATTTCTTTTCTAGATTTTTTAAATCCATCCTTGTAGACAGGTCATCTGAAGGTATTATCATCATAATTACAACCCATTACAAGTCCAATGCTGAACAAAGGCCTCCTTAAGTAATGTCTCGGAGACCCTTATTAACTTATTACTGAAAACAAGGCATTTCATCCAGCCCCCAGAGGTGACATCGCATCGGATTGATTCTTAATCGAGGATGACTGGAGATGTGCTATGAGCTTCAGCATCCACTTACCATCAGGTGGACTGTGTGCTTGCTTGTCACCCTTATTCTATAAAAAATATATATTTACTCATTTTAATTATAAAAATGAACTACTATATACAAATCAACGTATGCAAAATTTGTAGCGACGTAACACCAATTACAGATACACTGTAAAAATAGACTTATCTTTGCCACCGAGTTAACTCGCATCCAATCAATCCAATGTCCCTCTGCAAGATGCAGGAGTGTACAAGCTTGATTGTGAATGTGGTCTCTTCTACATAGGACAAACTAAAAGATCAATAAAAACCCGCGTTAAAGAACATATAGCTGATGTGAAGAATCGACACTCCGGGAAGTCTGCAGTCTGTGAACACGTACAGGATCGCCCCCGTCACTACATCAGATTTGATAGACCGCAGATCCTCGCTAAAGAACACCGATTCCTTCCAAGGATGATTCGCGAGGCTATTGAAATCAAAAAAACATCCTAATTTCAATAGAGAAGATGGCTGGGTGCTACCATCTGCTTGGGATCCTATAATAAATAAAATTAAATCCCAACCCAAGCATACAACTGCAAGACTCAAGATACCATAAGATCATACTGCATAGATCGGAACAAAAGTTAAATTTTAATCTATGGTAACCGCGGTTAACTATGACATATGGACGTTGAACATCTCAGTCCCGCCCGTGACCACGAGTGCTGTAAAGCGTTCGAAACGTCGGGTATTTAAAAAGTTAAATATACGCGATAAATTCCGTAAAAACTAGTACTATTTCAATGTGTAGTGTTCGCGTAAATATAAGAAATCAATTTGTTTGACAATTGAATTGCGTTACTTTACTTCATTTATTACAACCTATTAAAGTCCATTCCCGAACGTCTCACGATTGAAACAAATCAAGAGTTGAGGAGAGTGTGACAACCTGGAACTGATCTAAGTGTGCGTACGCCAAACCAAGAGGCAAACCTGCTGTGTTAGCGTATACTCGACTGGGAAGGCGAAGCTGCTCTCACCAGGCTTTTTTCCGCTCTTTTTTCCTCTGCTCCCACTGTTGTATGTACCAAATGCAGGCCATGAAATATCAAAGAAACTTACATTTTGCTGGCGCAACCAACAATCCTTGTTTTTTATTTACTAGTTTTTATTAAGGCTCTCCTGCCCATCACCTGCTCGGTTTCCCTCTGTCGCAACTTACATCACTAAAGATACGATATGCGGTAGTAGATTTTATTCTTAAACCGCCACTACACGGTATATTACAAAGCAAAATTAATGTGTTCGTTTTAATTTATTTCTTTGCCTTCATTTTAATTCAGAGCAAGACGATTGTAGTTTGATCTCTGAGAGAAATATTAAATTAATATTTTGATCCCTAATTTAGTTACAAAATAAAAATATTCGGTATATTTTATTTCTTTTACTATTCCTAAATATAGATCATAAGAGACATTCTCGATCACATTGCATTTTTATCGTAACTTATGTATGAAAATCCCTTTCATAAAGCTAGAAAGCATAACACATACAAATTCTTATACATGACAAACAAAGGGGTAGGCAGATATTATAGACTTCCGTTTGGCACAATCCTGACACACTTGTCTCGCTTCTTTTACATCCATATTCCTATACATACTTGCTCGTTGGTTATGGGTACTCTTAGTATGGCCCATCTTGAATATATTTCCAATTTGGTCTGTAAACTATCGATAAAGACTTCCTTTGCCGACTCTCTCACTTACTAATATACATAAAATTAAACTATTAATACCCTTGAAAGCAACACGTGACGTACCGGACATTATTACCTGTAATTTTTATACGTGGTAGAGCCATGCTGCAGTTATATTAGATGTATAGTTGTAACACGAATGGGTCGGCTCGACCGGGGAAGGACCACGCTCTCACAGAATACCAGCGTGACATAGTAGTTTAATGCTGCTGTATTTCGTATGGTGAGTGTAGAGAACCGGAGACCCACTTTATTGGAAACGAGGCATTCCATCTTAGTCCTCACGGCTGACAACGCAACTGCATTTTCATTCGTAATCGAGGATAGATGTAGATGTCCTTGGGCCACAGCAACTACTTACCATCAGGTGGACTGTGTGCTCGTTTGTCACCCTATCCTATAAATAAAAATTTTGTACTGCTACTTATTACTAGGCTCAATAAACGAATTCCTTTGCCTCCGTATTCATATACTAATACCACAGTATCTGTAATTGAAGTATGGCCGTGGAAGGAAAAGGGGAGATCTTCCGTCAGGCAAGGTGTTCTGCCCGGGGAGCGGCCAACACTCCGTGTGGTTCAAAGATGCGATGAACCTTGTGAAGCTAGATGGCTTGCAGGATATGAAGACTGTAGCCGAAATCTGCTCGGGAGCGAATGGGTGGGGTATTCTATGATGATGATGAAGCTTGATGTTTCCGAAGGTTGTTGGTTGCATGTTCAGATCACGTTGGGTGGTCACCACTGTGGCCGTGAAAGGAAAAGGGGAGATCTCCCGCCGGACAAGGTGTTCTGCCCGGGGAGCGGCCAACACTCCGTGTAATAGTTCGGAGATGTTCTATATATACTGTTAATGGTTCGGAATTTTGGGAGCGTGATTAAGACTTCGGTGTATTTTGCTTGCGGCGCGACGACAGCGCTGCCACAGAAGCAAGATACAGAAAAACATTTTTGTATTTAAGTCGAACTGAGACTTGAAGTTTTTTTTTATAGAAGGAAGGATGACGAACGAGCACAAAGTCCGTCTGCTAGAAATTGATTGCTATCCCTGTAGACTCTTGACGTATATCGTCGATAAAAGATAAAATTGAAGACGCGTTGTCACTCCTGAGAACTTAGGTAAAATACATCGTTACAGGTAAAAAAGGTCTCCGGTGCTTTACTCACGAAACGAATCCCATTAGCTTAATGATGCTATTTTAATAGTATTAAGTGAGAGCGTGATCTTTCTTTGGTAAACCCGATCATCTCGTTTTTTGATCATATTATAGCAGCAGCGTATCACTACAAAGAAAAAAAATAATTTAAAATTATTGTTTTAGTTTATGGTCTAGATCAGTAAGAAACTTTCAGAATGCGTATAGAACAATTAAAGCCTCACAAACAAACTGTGAAAGAACAAACATTACGAAATGTAAAATTATTTAATTATTATTTTTTTAGTTGTTTTAAGTCGGATTTTACTTTTCTTAACAGTTTTTTTTTTCAATCTTTTGACTGGACTAAGGAATATCACGATCTTGATGCAGTCTAAATAATTCCATTAAAATTTCATCCCCCATTTTACCACCTTAAAAAGTGGAATTTTTTGTGCAAATTTATATGGAACTATCCCTGAAAAGAAGCCTAATGATTAAAGAAGAGTAATGAAATTAGGTCACAATTAACGAAGTTATCGCTTAACATAAACACATACGTAAATACGATAAAATACATTTAATCGAATTGTTAACATACCTATTTTCGTTCTAGCTTTTTTTATGAAAATAAAGTGACGAACGAACAAACTACAAAGACACACGACAAGCAATATAAAAACAATGCAAAAAAAACTACACATTGTCCTTTGATAACTAAAATGGCAAGCCTATGAGGCTTTTTTGAAGCCGATTAAAATTAAAACTATTTTATTTCATTCAGTTTTGGAGTTTTGTTTTATTTCAGATTTTCATTTAGTTTAAGCTTTTTTATGAAACTGAAATTACAAACGAACTCACAGTCCACCTGACCGTAAGTGGCTATTGCAATCCAAGGACAAGTAATACAAAACCAACGCAAAAAAGCTACATTGTTACTTTTGAGAACTAAAATTGATAGCTTCACAACCTGCGATTGTACTGGCTTGCTTTATACATACATTCTAGATATTCGCAAGATATTAATTTGCTATCAGTCGTTCGTACAAGGCAATTGCATCGTACCCTCGAATCAATATGTACGAGATTTGGCATGCAACCTCAATGTTACTACGCTGACATGAAATAGGTTTCTGAATACAAAATAGCTTGAGCTGCTCTCTGAGGGAAATCTGTTGCTACGTTGTTTACAATATTCAGCGCAAGTTAGTGTCTGTTTTGACTTGAATTCGGTTTATCTAAAGTATAAAAACCAAATATTAAACGGTTTATTGTTATTGTAAGTTTTCTTACTTGAAAGTGTAACAGTAAAAAACACAGTTACGCCTATTTGTTTTTCGATACACATGCCTATGGAAACATTACTCTTCAATATCGGATCGCATCAGCTCTCTCCACGTAATTTGATTGAGTGATAATTCCATCTTTCTCTCTCTCTCTTGCTCCATGGCGTTGCTGCTAGACGGGAACAGCACACCTCGAGGGAAGTTAGTTGACCAAGCTGGTTAAAATAAGTCGGTTATTCTGAGGACGTACGCAAAGCTTTTTTATGACAGATATTTTTATTTATTTATTTTGATTCTTTATTGCATCTAAAATACCAAATACATTGAAAATATAAACATAATGTAATAATATGTATAATACGTGGTCTATTCACGGTATAGTATATTATAGATGCAGTAAAAAGGGGTCGGTTCGACCGGGTAAGAAATATCAGCATCAATAAGGGTAAACCGCATGTTCGTTTATAAAAAAATAGCAAAATAGTGCTGCTGCATTTTGTAAGTTAGTAGATATCGTTTTACTGATAACGAGGCATTCCGTCTTAGATTTTCGATTCTTTGTTGAGGATTCATGTATTGCAATGATATCTATTTCTGCTAAAGCATCCACTTTCCGCAGGTGGACTTTAAATTCGTTTGTGATCCGTACTTTAAAATATCTATACAATCTATACAAGTAAATTAATATATCTGAGTATCAAAGGCATAAATTTCTAGTTGTCAGCAAAATAAGGATATGTCAATCTATTAGCGTCGGTACACATGTCATCTCAAAGTAGTGTGACAATTATTGTGTTTAGTATATGTCTCTATATAAAAAAAAACAATTAACGCATGTATGAAAAGGATCAACACTTGATAAATACCGGACCGATTTTGATTAAAAAATTGTCTATTTGAGTGAATCACACAATTGCATCTGGTAGGCGGGGCTATTGTTGAGAATCTGAAATCATCCGAGCAAATCCGAGGCAGCTACTAGGTTACAAATCAATAGCAAATAGGTCTCTAGGTGCTTTCGATAAGAAAATGTAGGATATTTTTCTGCCGTCTGGTGAGGAAGCACCCTATTACGATTACTCGTATCACCAAACAGCAATGCGCGTACTGCTGTGTTTCTTTTGACTCCGCTAAGTCGAACTGCTCGAACAGTTCCCTTGTCTCTGATATTATTATAAAAATGGTAGATACATAGGGATACGTATCTACCATTTTGATCACGCTCTCGTAGTACCACCAGCTTAAAATAGCAGAATAATGCTGTCATGTTTCGTATGGTGAGTTTAGAGAACCGTTCACCCATTTAACCGATAACAAGGCATTCCATTTTAGTCCTCGATGGTGATAACGCATCTGCTTTTTAATTTTTAATCGAGGATCAATGTGGATTTCTATGAGCCACAGAACCCGCTTACCATCAGTTGAAGCTGTGTACTCATTTGTGACCCTTATTCTGTAATAAAACATAATAACAAACATGGCCTTAAATCAATAGCATCCGGCAACTCAATATGCGCGTTATCGAGTCATTACTCTGTTTAGTATGGATTAGACACTGCACTTCCTGATACGTAGTGCAATTATTCTGCTGCTACAAAAAAGATAGATCTTGACGTGGTTCTACGAGCAGTAAACCTGCATCAAAGTACAGACCAATTGGTGTAGATGTTCTATCTATTTCAAGATTCCCTATAATATTGCCGATATGCTTTTGTTATTTAAAAAGTGTATTTGAAAAAAGTTTCTTATCAAGACAAGGATATTATAAATAAGGTGGTTTCTTAAGAGGTAAAAAAACCTAGGACAATAGGATCTTCTACTGAACTTTCGATTTTATATAGAAAAAATTACAATGGAGTATATACTCCACCAAAACAAAATTATAAATGCTAGTTCTTATAGACACCTCTATCACGGTCACACCTGATAACGCCGCTAAAAATGGAAGGCCTCGTTACCAGTAGAAACGGTTTCTTTTTACTCTACTTTTTGTAGCTTATGAAACAACAGAATTAACAATAATTTACGAGTACATTGGTATTCTGTGTGAAGGTGGTCCTTCCCTGGTTGAGGCGATCCATTCACACTGGAGCTAAAATGTGTTACTACGTATGTGTACCATGTATGTAGATTTGTTATGTACGTAGGTATATAGTTGTATATGAAGAAACAGTCTGCCGTATAAGTACCGTTGACGTTAAGATAAATTAAAGAGGATTGAAACGCATGAAAGATAACATTTTTTTGAAATTCTATCCATTCAGACACGAATAAAGGTTTGCTTTACATTTAAAAAGGTATTCTAATTCGCAGGCAAAGTAAATAACCTTTCGGTAGTTTCAATTCATGGTAAGTACATCTTTAAATAAAATATAGTCCTTTTAAGATATTTAGAAGGCTTTATATATAATCGTTTTTATACCGTCACTACAAGGTATATTACCGCACATCTTTCCGTTGGTATCGTAAGAGGCGATAGAGGGTTACGTATCACAAGATGGGCAGCAGCGTCTTCTTCATAATAACTTAAAATAAAACGCTGCGGTTAGGAACCCGCCTGCCATGCGAATCAATAGTGGAAATATGCCTCCTGTGAGACAATCTATGGCGAAGGCTTGTGGATAATTTGTAGTTAAACATAAAAAAGGTTTTTAGGTAGTTATTAAAAATCAAAATGATTTTACGTTCCCGTAATATTTACTAGAGTTTATTTCATTTCAAACAACAATAATATAAAATAATACTAGTTTTTACGGAATTTATCGCGTATATTTACCTTTTTAAATACCCGACGTTTCGTTTAACCTAACTTAGTAACTTAACCTAGTATTATTTCAATGTGTAGTGTTCGCGTAAATATAAGAAATCATTATAAGAAAAATTTGCAATAAAACCGTTTATTTGCAAACAGCTTATTGATTTAATACCACAGCCACGTCAGCCAGTAATAAGCGCGATCTATCTTCAAACTATCTCGGCAGCCAAAGCGCGACTTACTGCGGACAAACTTTACTTCAGAGCAAAGATTGATGAGCTAGAGCCACTAAGCACAATTGGGTAGTCAATTTTTTTAACGAAAATAATGTTTATTAATTATTATAATCTATCGAAAATCTACTGCTATAGGTTTCCACCCACTGACCTCTATATATGGACTGGTTCTACACCGTGACATGAGGCGATTTGATTTTCACCATGTTGGTGCTGACAGCAAAAGTGAAAGTTCACAGAACTAGTTATAGGGATAAGACAGTGGGTGCGTTTGGCAGAAAAAAGCCAGAAGGAGTTCACGTATAAAAGAAAATTTTCCTAAGTTGTGGAAGGAGTTCACGTATAAAAGAAAATTTTCCTAAGTTATTGAAGGTGTTCATATATAGATGTCTTGTATGGATGAGCTGCCGGAGATACATTCCTGCAGTTGTACATATATATGGGGTGGTCGGGAGCCCGACTGCCTGAATTACTGTAGCACAATGACTAGTCCTATATTAGGGACTTATGATATTAAACTCAATGATACAAAAGCAATACTATAGAAGGTCTCCATGATGAATTTGCATTTACAATAGTAGGGTCGTGGGTTCGAACCCTATATATGAATGACTTATGAAAGTAAGGTTTATGATTCAAAAGCAATAGTATAGAAGGTCTCTGTGATTAATATGCACTACAATAGTAGGGTCGTGGGTTCGAATCCTATATATGAATGACTTATGAAAGTAAGGTCTATGATTCAAAAGCAATACTATAGAAGGTCTCTGCGATTAATATGCATTACAATAGTAGGCTCGTGGGTTCGAATCCTATATATGAATGACTTATGAAAGTAAGGTCTATGATTCAAAAGCAATACTATAGAAGGTCTTTATGATTAATATGCATTACAATAGTAGGGTCATGGGTTCGAATCCTATATATACATGACTTATGAAAGTAAGGTCTATGATACAAAAGCAATATTATAGGAGGTCTCCTTGATGCATAAGCAATGGGTGCGTTTGGCAGAAAAAAGCGCTAGCAAGCGCTTATAAGCGCTAAAATAGTTTTCGGCCAGGACACGATTGCTACTTCAGTAGCGCTGACACAATGCGCCATTTTGCTTATTTAATTTGTTTGTTTTGAAGTAGAGTTTATAAGTTGTTTTTTGCAATATTAGTTTTAAGTAATATAATGACATGAATAGACATATTATACATGTTATAAAAATTCATGATTGGTAACTTTTTTATATGAATATTTCACAAACATATATTTAAGTTAGGTTAGGTTCCCCGGTTAAAACTCACATCGTGTCCTGGAGGAAAATAGCTACTTACGATTTGACAGCGCTTACCGCTTACGATCGCCATTTTGCTTACAAGCGCTTGCTAGCGCTTTTTTCTGCCAAACGCACCCAGTAAGTTAAAAGTTAAAGTTAAAGCCTATGTCCCACTGGGCAGAGGCCTCCTCTCATTTTTGTGAGAGTTTTAGAGCAAGCAAGTGTCCACTGCGCTGCCCCAATGCTTGTTGACGAACTTCACATGTCTTCGAAATATTATTTTCTTATTTTTCAAATATGCAGTTTTCTCACGATGTTCACCGCCGAGCACGTGATAAATCAGCACTTAAAATTGCAATTAACAATTTCATTATTGCGGGCGGGGACTGAACCTGAGTTGCTCGCGTACTCTGAATCTTACAACGAGTGCTAACCATCTGAACCACCACGGCTCAGACAGCGAGACAGTTCGTGACAAAATGTCGATAAAAATTCTATACCCAGGCCTACACGTAACGTTCATTCTATTTGTGTATCATATTAATATAATGTCATTCAATAATTAAATATATCAGTTAATACCTGTGCCTTGGACGCAAGCTTTATACCTTATAAACAAATATTAACGCTGCGTTGGTCTATCCCCGTTTTTTTCGTAACTACAGAACGGATTTTGTTACGGGTTTTAACATTGCGTATGTTAGTTTATTCGCTAGGCTTATACATTCAATTTATACCGGAAAATATACAACTGGAGTAAGAAATATACAAAATAAATATATTATATACATAATTTCTCAAATAATTTATTGTCAACCCCTCATTAATTTCTAGTATTATAGAAAACAAATCGACTGCTAAAATAACGCCTGTTCTAATTTTCTACAGGTTTTTCAATAGACAGAATAAAATACCTAACATAAAAATAAGTTTGTTTGTTCCTACTTTATGTGCTGCCATAGCGTACATCAGCTTGCGGTAAAACCTTATCAACTTATTGCTTGCAGGTGCGTGAAGATCATGGGCATAGCACAAATAACTTACTTTGCTCAACTTCAATTTATGGGAAACATTTTTTTTGACAACAAAATCATTAAATTCTTCTCCTATTGTCGCCGTATCATTGCTTAAACAGAACGTAGGCTTGTTTAAATACTTTTAAATTCCATAGAGCTTTGAATAGAGAGAATTACCAAAAGATATCATTAAATATTTTAGAACTATTGATGTGAAGAAAACGGCAGACATATGGGGGATTTTCTTTAAAATTATTGCATCTATAGTAAATACAATAGCAAATAATCTATGCACTATTTTTAATACATGCCTCGTATCTTGTTTCCTGATTTAATGAAAAGTAGTAAAGTCGTAACTTTATTTAAACCTGGTACTATATTTTTGTGCATGAGAGAATTCACGGGATGCTTTAGGTATATTTTGTGATGTTTCCAAGGCCTTCGACTGTGTTCTTCATGAGACATTAATCAAGAAGCTACAGTACTATGATGTCAAGGACATAGCCTTTACATTTATTATTTCATATTTAAGTAATGGAATGCAGAATGATATTATCAATGGTAAAAGTTCTTCCGGGTACACCGTACAAATGGCTCGATTATTGGCCCATTCCTACTTTTAATATACATTAATAAATTAATCACTTTCTCTTATGGGGGATAATCATAATATAGTATCATTTACTGATGATACTTCCTTTATTTTTTAACTTAAACGTTAATAATTAAATGTGACGTAGTGATTAATGCTATATCAAAATTAGTGCATTAGCTCACATTAATAACCTACATTTAACAGGCAATAAAACTAAAAGTATTAAATTTACAACAACGAACGTTAAAAATTAGAGAATTGGATTTAGAAATTATTATAAGAGCTATTTACAACCTAAAACCGTGAGAGTCTTTTAAAGAAAAATACATAATATACATAAACACTGTCACCCAGAGGGGTAGGCAGAGACTACGGACTTCCATTTGACACGATCCTGACATACCTGTTTCGCCTCCTTTACATCCATATATCTACGCATACATGCTCGTCGGTTAAGGGTACGTCTAACGTCGCCCATTTTCAAAATATCGCCAATTTGGTCGATAAACTTTTTTCTAGGGCGTCCCTTCCCGACTCGGCCGTTCACATCTGCCATATAAATTTGCTTTGTCACTCTTTTCTTATTCATTCTTTCTACATGACCAAACCACCGAAGCATTCTATTCTTAATCCTGGTCACAACATCATCTGGCATACCACATTTATCTCTTATCTCGCAAAAATACATATAAGGAAATAAATATATTAACTTTGCCCTATCAGTATATTAATGAAAATTTTATGTATATTCACAAAAACAAAGGTAGTTTTAGTAAAAAAGTGATGTACACTTGTTAACACTAGGAGCAAATAAGCTAGTGATACCAGTTTCTCGACTCCACGGAGTCAGTTGTTAATTCTTAGGGCAATGAATATGCTATTACAACAAAGTCCTATTTTCTGGGACTTTGTCTTAACAGCCAAGATTAAATCTTTAATAAAGCAAAACTTGTATAAAAAGGGTTAGTATAATGTAAATGAATACATGGTTGATAATAACCACTGGGAATGAGGTGGTTTCTAAAATAAATTTTATAAATAGTTTGTAGCCGCATTATTAATTCATACTATTTTTTTAAAGTCCCGTTTGGTTTCTTACTGGTTCTTCCCGGAACAGAGAGATTTTTTAGTTATACATAATATATTTATATATATATATATATATATATATATATATATATATATATATATATATGTATAACTAAAAACTTACCATCGCCCTTACCCGCGGTATAGTGCCAGGAACGCTGGCTGCATTTCTTATCCGAATGGCTATGGCACTTAGCCTTTGACCGATAAAATAACCAGCACTCTTAAAGTTTACGTCTTAAAAAACAAAGTCATCACTTTTCTACGCTTGGCTGTAGCCCTTGAGTTTTGGGGAAAATAAGGTCTAACAACCACAAAGTCTAAATCTTTTAATAAACAAAACCTGAATAAAAAGCCTTTTGTAATAATAAATGATAACCACTGGGGCCTTTGTGTTTCTTTGTAAAATAAAAAAACAATAAAGAAATAAATAAATAAATTAGGAGGTCGTAATCAAGCTCTTTATAATGTATAATTTAATGTAAAATAATTTACATATAATAATAATTTATAGTGCAGTCAATAGTAAATAATTAAAAATTATTTTTACTGATTCTCTTCTGTAGAAAGATTTTATCGAACCAGTAATAGAAACACGTATGACTATTTTTGTAGCCACCTTCTATAACGGAAGAATGCAGTGACGTAATCTCCAACGCCATCAGCATTGGGCGATAAATTATTCGAAACAAAGATGTGTGATGTGTTTTTTTTCATAAAATGTTACGATACTGACTTATAGAGGTTAAATAAAGTCAGTATCGTTAATACATAAATTTCACAAGGACAAACATCTATACCCGAAACAATTATTTATCGGCAATACAAATACTTATTTGTTGCAGGATTCCAACCCGCGGCCCTCAGCGCTACAACTCATCGCTAAGCCACTGCTGCATTGGACTCAAATCTTAGCGGAGTCCATCACCATTTCAGATTAATAAGTTGCACCTACTTTTCTTGACGGAGGCCCAAATTGGATATCTAATGAATACGACGTACCTCAACTATCTTGGATTTTCACAGCGGTGAACAGGAGACAACTCGATTATTTGATAACCTTATTAAGGCTGCTAAAGTGGCCCTAAATCGGTATCCTACAGCACAGCTGATCTTTTTGGGGGACTTCAACGACTGTCACATAGACTGGCTGTTCCCATACCAGAAGACCGAATATGCTGGAAGAGAAGCGTGGAATTTTACAAGCTGGTAAAGGAGCAACTAGGGTACCCGATGCAGACGGTCATATAGCCAATTGCTTGAACCATCTGCTGGCCTATACTTCCTCCGCTAGTAAAACCGGATGGCACACTAGCGCATACGGCTAAAAGAGAAAGCGCACTTGTTCACTTCTTCCTGTGCCTGTATTTCACGTCTGGACAGTGGCAACAAAGTGTCACCCGAACGACTTTACTGCGAGACTTCTATCTTGGAAGTTCGTATCAAAAATAAGGAGTTTATTAAAACCTTGCGATGTCTAGACGTAAATGAAGTATATAATAGTAGACCAGATGTTATACCAGCTATAGTTCTTACGGTTACGCTTGTTCCGTTCTCACTTAGGAGTGGAATGGTTCCAAAATTCTGGAAGCTGGCCAACGTGCAGCCTGTCCCAAAAAAGGCAGCCTTGCCAACCCTGCCAATTATCGGCCAATCTCAATTGCCTCAATACTCTGGAAGATTATTGAGCGTATATTTAATGCCAGCTTAATGGCATAACTACAAGAGTATGACCTCAGTGACAGCAAATACAGGTTTCGGTTAGCTGGGGACCTTTCAGCGTATTAAAGATGGTAAAAATGGCACCTTGCCTATATCTGCTCACTGAAATAAAACTAAGTGTTGTATCTAGTTTGATAATAAAAATCTAACGCTCTCCCTCAATCGCATGCACTATTCCCGTCACGACAAATCCCAGCAACACTACTTCTATCACCACTACGCTGGGAAAGACACACCACCAGTGATAACACGACATGTGTTTTTCCTCTACACGAGGCATCCTCAGATCAAGTAGACTCCTTGGTGGCTGACCGCAACGTGAGCGGCGAGCCATAACAGCTGCTATTTATATAACGCGCTGACGCAACTTAAATAGCAAGCAACCGCGTCATGAAATGAAACATGCGAATAATCACCTCGTGACTCGTAAAATTGACAACAAACTGCCGTTAACGCTCGCCTACCCTCCAACCACACAAGCAATTGCTGATCACCGTGATGTTGATGAGCGAACATATTGCGAAGTTGTCTGTTATTAGAAAGCCGGCTTAAAGATGTTTCAGTTAGAAACATTTGTTTATTCATTCAGCAGTGCCCCGTTCCTATCACTATTTTCTTATATCTTTAAAAGTTCCAGCACACACAGCGGCAACTCTTTATAACAAGTATGTAAGACTAAGTATAGTAAGTAATGTTTTCTTATATTTGCGCCGACACTACACATTGACTAATATTACTTTTACGGATTTTATCACGTTTAATATATGCGTTTTTTAATTCCAATAATTAATTAATTAGTTCTGGAAAGAACCTGAAACGTCGGGAATTAAAAATCGTATGTATTAAATGCGATAAAATCCATAAAAGTAGTTAAAATCAATGTGTAGTGTTTATGATTGTGTTCTTGATTTTCACTTTACTTTCGGTAGTATAATGAACTCCAGTAAAAGCAGCCAGACCTTTAAAAGACCCTACGAAATATAGACCACTACAAGAAATGCCACAAACCATGATCTCCGCATCCATATATCTGCATGTCTTACTAGGTCCTCATAATCTAGTAAGAAGTCACAAGTCTCCCCCATCGATTGTTGGTTCTTTAAGCTTAATGACTTACCCAATAATACCTCAGCTTGCTGATTTGTTGTTGTATGGTTTACAAATGACGATACATACATGCAAGCCTTAGTGGTGCAGTCGGCTAGTGCATTCGACTGTTGACCGAAAGATTGGTGGTTCGAGCCCACCCGGGGGCGATGTTTTTTATTTCCTAAAATAAACAGTATGCTATTTTTTGTACAGTGGTTGTAGAGACTCTGAGAGCCTTTTATTGGAAATGACTTATTATTTCGTTGTCCTCAGAGGTAACAACGCTTCTGCATTTTGATTACTAATCGAGGATAGACGTAGATGTCTATAAGCCACAGCATCCATATACCATCAGGTGACTGAGTGCTTGCCACCCTAATACTATTTTTAAACTTTAGAAAAGAAGTTAAGGAAAAGTATTTGCTTTTCAAAATTGCGCCAAATATTTTTTTAACTAAAGCAAACGTATGCCAAAGTTCAATAAACTGCACCTAACATTGAAGCTTTCGAATTACGAGTATGTTGCGCATTTTGTCAAATAAAGAATTGGGTTATCACAATTTCACAGTTAAGCCACTAAAAAAAATAAAAGTAAATACTATACAAAATTGCGACAAATATTTTTTTAACTAAAGCAAACGTATGCTAGAGTTCAATAAACTGCACCTAACATTGAAGCTTTCGATTTATGAGTATGTTGCGCATTTTGTCAATTAAAGAATTGGGTTATCACAATTTCACAGTTAAGCAACTAAAAAAATAAAAGTAAATACTAAAAAAACATAAAAAGATAAAATATTTTAATTTTTAGAATCAAAATATAACGTAATACTGAGGTATTACGAATGAAAAAAAGATATTATCAAAGAAAAAAATTAATAATTAAAGGCAGCAATTTCTTTGAAGCGAATTACAGACCGAAAAATTCATATTTCAGTGGATTTTGAATTTTTCGGTCTGTAATTCTGTCTGGTTGTCTGGTTTTCAGTGGTGGTAGTACCGATGCTTTTTGTACCTTGCTGTTTAATAAATTTTAAAGAGTAATGTTCTTATGCCCTCGAAAAGAGATTTGAATGTTTCCTATTAATTGAATATGTTGATAAGTATTGTACTCAAAGGTATTATTTGAAACTATATATATATATATATATATATATATATATATATATATATATATATATATATATATATATATATATAGATAGATAGATAGATAGATTTGCAACTATATTTAAATTCTATTTTGGATATTTTTTCTTTTTATAACATCGTAATCACATAAACATGTTGGTATGCCTGAACACACAGAGGCTTATATAAATAATTAATTTTTTTAAAGTAAACTGCGTAGTGGCGGTGCAAGAATATCCACTGCTCCAAGTCGTCCCGAGTCGTCCCGAGTCGTCCCGAGTCGTCCCGAGTCGTCCCGCGGCCGTCGCTACAGGTGACAGAGGGAAACTAAAACAGAAGACAGGCAGCCGCACCACCTTTACCATAACAACTCAAAATCATATAGAAACTGCGATTGCCCACTTGCCTGCCAAGAAGGAAGAAAATAAAAGCCGACTTTTACGAACTAAAAAGAATAAAAAAGTTTCAAATTTTGAGTCTGCTAAGACATAGTATTCAGAAGAATTCAGAGCCTTGTCGTATTTTTGGAGTCCGCTGAAAAAAGTAGTTTTAAATTATTGTCTTCCTTCCACATTATGTGGTTACACATAAATGAGAACTTTAAAAAACGGTAATGGGCATTAAAGCCTATGTAAGTGTTTAGCCAATAAAAAAATCGTGAATTAATTAATTTCGCGTTTTAATTGCAATACCAAATTTTTACTATTTATATCCTAATAACATAAATTACCATATATAACATAAATTACCATATATAACATAAATCATATATAACATAAATAGGTACTGGAATCTGTTTCCATAACGAAGTCTCATCGAAGTCAAATTTTGCGAGAACTGTGTCGTTGCGGCTAAGAGTACCGATGTCGGTACAGATCGGCACGTGTAAAATATATCCGTAGTTTCTCCTTTCTTTGGGAAAGAGGTTAACACTACATATACCAACTACCTGCATCGAATCCAAACGCGTAAGGAAAAGGTTCTTGACATATCGATTTTTTTATTGAATAAGTGTGACAAAAGAGCACAGAGTCCACCTCATAGTAAATGGATACTGAGACCCATATTGATCAGCATTATCCTCTATTAGGAATCAAAAGACAGATGCGTATAATTCACCTCAGTAAAAAGGTCTTTATTTCTCTATACTCACTATACGAAATGCAGTAACAATAAGCTGCTATTTTACGCTGATGTACTGTGAGAGTCTGACTCGTCCTTGGCGGTACTGACCCATCGTACCACAAGCACAATATAACTAGAGCATGGTTTTACCAAATTTAAAAACTGGGACTAGCCATCTGCGCAGATGGTGTTCATAGTGCACGAATATGTGCGCAAGCACACGCGCTACCCAAGACGAGTGCGACCCTGCTAAATGTTGACTATTTTTTGGTACGAGTAACGATAAAAAAATAGTAGTAGTAAAACAGATAGTTTTTAAAAAAAATATTTATGTACTTTTTTACATTTATAAGATGTCGTCCATGACAATGGTTTGTACCAAAATGAGACGTTTTATTTCTTAATTTATTTCCATTATTCTCACCCTTCCTTCCATCCTTCTTTTTTTAAATAAATAAAATACAGAAATAAATTTGATAGGAGCTAAAACTAAAAGTTCAAAGCTGTATAGTTGGTGAAATAGTAGGTGGAGTAGCCACCGCAACTTGGCTTTAGTGAACTCAAGCGTGGTTTGGTAAATGCAACACGCACATGATCAAGTATCCTCGAGTTTCCCCCGCAACGAACATTAGTAACAAAATTGTTTTTTTTTTTATAGAAGAGGGGGCAAACGAGAATGCGGCTCACCTAATGTTAAGTGACTACCACCGCCCATGATCAACCGCAACACCAGGGGAATTGCAGGTGCGTTGCCGGCCCTTTAGAAAGGAGTAAGCTCTTTTCTCGAAGTTCCCCAGGCCGTATCGGTCCGGAAAAATCTCCGGTGGTAAACTATTCCACAGAGAGGTTGTACGCGGAAGAAAACGTACTGTGGTGGACCGCCAAGCATCCAGATGGTGTGGATGGTACCGGGACGTTTGCCGCGTAGTGCGTTCATGAAATTTGGTGGCTGGGATTAATCATTACCATTTTGATCATATACTAATAGCAAACGTAATATTAAGATCGTATTTATTCATTCGAAAACTGAAGTTAAAGGAAACTCGAGCAAGGAATACTTGAATAAGAAAGAAGTAATGTTTTCCTCTTGCCAGCATTCTCATCACGTTTCCATTTATTTTGTATTCAGCGTTCTTGTAATGGATTGGACTTATTCCGTATTCAGAACTTATATTTAGTGATTGCTTCATACTTATTAAGCTTATCCGGAAATCCATCTTCATTATCATTAAGTTCCTGTGAATAGCACAACCTTCTCAGTCAGAAATATTTTACATACTTTCTTTTATAGAATAAGGGTGTCTTGTATATAATAATGCTGTGGCCCATACACACCTACATCTATCCTAGGTTAAGATTCGAAATGCGGATCGAAATTAACAACATAAACATAATAAGTGCAAAGTTACGATCTGGATGGTACCCCAAGACTTGAACACAACATGATACTAATTAACAATAACGAGTTGAGAATACAAATACTGAAAACCCTTAACAAAAGAAATATGCTGTGGAAAATTTTGAAAACTTTGTACTAAAAACCTTGAATGCCTTATTTACAAAGTATCTGAACGTACTTTTTTAAACTATAATTATTCGATAAATCGTAGTTGCGGCATATTTTTACTGGAGGATTATGATATAACGTACTAGTTCTGTAAACTTTTGAAGCAAAAATGTTTACCGACGATGGGGCTGAGCAGCTGCAGCTTACACTTTAAGTAGAAAGGCGGATTCATAAAACAAAGAGCCATATAACTCGGAAATATTTGACGACTTTTCAATTCCTGAGGAATAAAATCTAGTTAATACCATGGATATGGGTCTAAGAGTGCTTACTTATTTTCATTTTGCTTTTTTATTTTTTGTTACAGCCTTTCAAACTCCACTGTCGAATATAGCTTCTTCCTTTCTTCTTCATAGAGCCATAATTGGCATAAAAAATTACTAATATGAGTTATTTTCAGGAGATGTTTTTGAGTAGAAAAATGCTGCTGATCATCTCCTGCTTCATTTTCCACCGCATTACCCTACAACATACACAGGATTCGGGATGATATTTAGAGGTAACGGATTCTTCCACTGAATATTCACATTGATCTGAGACGTTATCCTTCACCGCTGGCCGTATGTGGAATCTCAAGGTCGCTCAGCGAGTTATGGAAGGAACTGTTTGTCTGCATAATAGGTTTAAAAATGATGTCATCAGCATCAGAACCAGAGTAATCGACATAGACCAAAGGATTCAGAGACTGAAGTGGCAATGGGCCGGCCATATAGCTCGAAGAACCAACATCCGATAGGTAGACAAGGTTTTCAAGTGGCAGCCTCGTAGAGGTAGATGCGTAAGTATAAAGCGGCCCGCATTAAATGAATTGAAGACCTGTTAAGATATGTAGCTTAGGACCGTGCTTTACGGCATTCTTTAAGGGAGGAATATATTTAGCGATGGACTTGTGAAGGGCGGTAATGATGAATAAGGATGGTGATAGATTATCTCACGCCGCCACTACACGACATCTTTATTTATCCCGTAAAAGTCTACTGCTGGAAATGTGTCTCTCCTGTGTATGGAGTTCCTGCCTTAACTGTCATGTAGTACATTTCGATTGAGATTCGCAGTACCAAACGTCTCGCACTACCACTGCTCATCACCGGTCTCAGGTGTTTACATCACCTAACATAATAGTAAAATATAAACAATAGGTTATTGGTAAAGGACTATATTAAAAATGCATTGTGTTAAAGCAATAGTGAGTTCAGAACTTTTATTAAATTTTTCACCGTTTTATCAGTTATAATAATAAACATAAAAAGATTAGATTATAACAGAAACTTCCAAATTAAAGGTCAATACCTTAAAAATAAATTTCTGCATTCCATCAGAACAACCAATCAACTCAACTTTATATTATCTGTATCTTCCACTCTGCTTCCTTTACTCACAAATTTAAATTGGCTTTTTTATATGATGAGGGTGATAAGCAAGCACCCAATCCACCTGATGGTAAGTGGGTGCTTTGGCCCACAGACACCTACATCTAACCTTGTTTGCGAATAAGAATGAAAATGTGTTGTCAGCAGTGAGGAATAAGATGGAATGCCTCTTATCCAGAAAAAGGGTCTCCGGTTATCTACACTCACCATACGAAACACGGCAGCATTAAGCTGCTATTTTACGTTGGTATTCTGTGAGAGCGACATCCGCCCCCGGTTAAGTCAACCCATTCGTGCTGCAACTATGCAATTAATATAGCTGCAGTATGGCTCTACTATGCTTAGTTTTGCTGAAGCAATTTGTATCAGATCCAACATGTGGCGGCTAAAAGTGAGTGAACAATAAATACGTTAATTTTTGTTAATAAAATGATATAAAATTTAAAATATCTTCGGCTGAATAATATAATTCGAAGGTACAATTGGACTCTTAACCGTTGATATCAACCTTTTTTAATAAAAAGTTAAAACTAACTGTTATTTCATTCAGACTAAATTTCATTAAGGGTGACAAACGAGAACAAACTTGATAGTAAGTGAATACTGTGACCAACAGACATCTTCCACCATCCTCGATTAAGAATCAAAATTAATCTGCGCTGTCACCTCTAAGGATTTTTGTGAAGTAAACATCTGCTACAACTGCCTGATATCTTAATTTAATTCTATTTAAAAATTTAAAAGTTGCATAAACATTTTTAAAAACTATAAAAAAGGTAAAAGTATACATTATAAAATATCTACCGAAAAAAAATTGATATGAAGTCGATTTATAATGCTTCGAGCTATCCGAGAATAGATTTTCCTTACGGAGAACTTCGTTCAATCTTGTATTTTGAAACCAATTTCCAAGTGCATCGTACACGTTCGGGCTGCGATTCAAATGCAACTTCGACCGACCACCTCTCTGGGAAATATCCCTTTAATAATATCTGATTTACATTGATAATGTTGCATTATGACGAATATATTTACAATTTAAAATGTTTTGTTTAATTTATAATTGTTTGTAGCTAGAAGCAAATACAAATGCAACTATTGATATGCAAATAGGTTGACGAAAAGAAAAGCAAAGTGGCAAAGAAAGTACCCTTAGTACCCTTCCCACATTGGCCTAGTACCTAGCTTCGCACTAGAATTTTCTAACCTTTTTTTTCTAGCTTAAAATAGCAGCTTAATATTGCTGTATTTAGTATGGGGAGTGTAGAAAACGGGAGACCCTTTTTACTGGAAATGACGCTTTCCATCTTAGTCCACATGGGGATAACGCATCTGCTGTATAACATGTGTACAGCGGCAACGATTTATCTATACTTTCCAGACATTGTGGCAGCACACGGATTGTTAAGCCCCGCTGCCTTACGAGACTAAAATCGTTTTTTTTTGCGTAAAGAATTAAAAACATAAATGTTTGTCCTTATCGTTATTATTAATGATTGACATACCTAAGTGGTTGAGTTAGTTAATTTAGAATCTGTGAGTAAATTAAATGTGGAATCTTATGGGCCAAGTACCGCACTATAATTCGTGCCAAATCGATTGAGAAAACCGGATGACGACCTCAGATATGAGCCGAGTGGCAAAAGGCGTAACTTACAAAATCTCAATTTAGATGTGATAACAATATTTAAATATTGATATTGTTCACACTTCTAGGTCAGCACATATGTCTTGTTTTTATGTTTCTTAAATAATATTGTCTGTGGTTCCTATAAACATCTTACAATCGTACGGTACATCGCAAAAATGTGTTATATTTTATATTTCTAGGTATCTTGAAAATAAATTATAATTTTGCATGCAGGTATATAATAAAGACAGTCTTGTCTCAACTCGCGTGTTTGATTGCCGCATCCTAACAATACAAAATTAACATGGCGCAGTCGGTACACAAATTTTACAAATAATATAATATATAAGTACTTCCCATTGAATTGGATGAACTGTAAAAGTGAGAGTGAATTTTAGGAAGAAGTTGAAGATTCTAACGTAACTGCAATTGAATCAATCGTCCGGACAATGGAATCTGTATTACAACCACCGCCACCTTTTATTTTCGAAAATAATTTAGTAAATGTGACTTCGGGAAATTTATGCAAAGAATGGGAAAAATGGAAAAAAGCATTCTTAATATATTACGAGGCATGTGAACTAAAAAAAAAGGATGAAAAAGTACAAATTAACATTTTATTACATATTATCGGAAACAAATGTCAGGAAGTGTACGAACAACTATTATTGGAAAATGATAAAAAGGAATTTAAATCGAATAATGAAGTATTTTTGAAATTTGATACATTTTTTCTTCCACAAAAGAATGTGACCATGACACGACACATATTTTTCACTCGTGATCAACGGGAGATGGAGACAACCGAGCAATATGTTTTCGAATTAAACAAGATGGCGGCAAGATGCGAATTTAAAGATTTATGTCAAGATTTGGTACGAGATAGACTCATATGTGGTATACGAGATGGATGTATGAGAGAAAGGCCGTTAAGGGAGCCTGACTTAACGTTAAAGAAAGCAGTGGAAATTTGCAATGTAGCCGAAATGTCGCGAGCCCAGGCCATCAATATAAAGTCAGAGAAGTCGGACCACCACGTGCATGAAATAAAACTTAATTCCGAGCAAGATGAACGTGACGCAGAAATTAATTGGGTGAACCGTCAACGTGTCACGCCCCCGCACCACCAGCGCCAGCAGCGAGCGCGTGGCGCCGGCAGCGGAGGTGTGCGGATGCCGCGATCCTCTAAGTCCTCAACCCACCCTCGGGATCAAGGTGGGCACGCGCAAGTGCATCGTCCCGTCCCATCCAGGTACGATCGCAGTTGTTGGAACTGCGGTTTGTCACACGAGAAATACAGATGTCCCGCCTATGGTCTGCAGTGCCGGAAATGTCATCGGATGAATCATTATTCGCGGATGTGCAGAGTTTATGAAGTAAAGGAGGACTCCACCGATCAGGTAAATATCAATTACGGTAAGGACTGGTTGGTGAAGTTAAAGATAAATAATAATTTTCTAATGTTCAAGCTGGATACTGGGGCCGATGTGAACGTTTTGCCCAAGAAATATATTCAAAAAATTAATATTACTGAATCAGAGTTAGCACGTACCGCAATAAAATTACAAGGTTATTCAGGCAATAATATTGAAGTTATTGGTAAATGTCACTTAAAAGTGAATTATAAAAATGATGTTTATATTTTAAAATTCATTGTTGTTGATGTAGATTTACCTCCTATTTTAGGCAGAACCTCGTGTGAGGAATTAAAGTTACTAAAGAGAGTTTTTTCTATTAGGGAGAAAAAAGAAAATGAAATAATAAATGAATTTTCCGACGTATTCGTAGGTATGGGATATTTGCCAGGAAATTACAAAATTCAGGTGAGACATGATATTAAACCCGTAATACATGCTCCGAGAAAATTACCGCTAGCCCTTAAAGACAAAATTAAAAATAAATTAATGGAAATGCAAAAAGAGGGCATCATTGCAAAAGTAGAGGGACCCACCGACTGGGTAAATAGTATGACTGTTGTTAAGAAGCCTAATGGGGACCTTCGAATCTGTCTTGATCCTAGGGACCTTAATAAGGCAATTAGGCGCGAACATTTTAAGCTTCCTACTCTGCAAGAAATAACTGCCAATTTATCGGGGGCAAAATATTTTAGTACTCTCGATGCCAAGCAAGGATTTTGGCAATTAAAGCTTCATGAGTCTAGTACAGACCTTTGTACATTCAGTACTGTATTTGGTCGATTCAAGTTTTTGCGCATGCCATACGGTATATCGTCGGCATCAGAAATTTTCCACAAAAAATTGTATGAGCATTTTGATGATATAGAAGGAGTTATTTTATTTGTAGACGATTTGTTAATATATGCAAATTCTAAAAAAAACACATGATGAGAGACTTCGGTCGGTTTTACAAAGGTGTCGGGAAATTAATATTAAATTAAATTTAAAAAAATGTAAAATTGGATTAACGGAACTCACATATTTGGGCCATAAAATAACAAAGGATGGAACGTATCCGGATGATTCGCACATACTAGCTATAAAAAATATGCCCAAACCAACCACGGTAAAAGATGTCGAACGGTTCTTAGGTTTAGTTACGTATGTGAGTAAATTCATACCGAATTTCTCGGAAAAACATCTGTGTTGCGTGAACTGTTAAAGAAAGATGTAGCATGGCATTGGGATAGTAATCACGATCAATGTTTTAAAGAAATAAAAGAAAGTCTAAGTAAACCTCCGCTTTTAAAATATTATAGCTTACAGAAACCAGTAAAAATTTCAGTGGATGCAAGTAAAAATGGATTGGGAGCCTGTTTGATGCAAGACGAGTTACCGGTGTGTAATGACCAACTAAATCACCAACTAAAACGGAGCAGTCATACGCGCAAATTGAAAAAGAGCTGTACGCATGTGTTTTTGCTTGTGAAAAGTTTTACACGTATATTTACGGCCGCACGGACGTTACTATAGAAACAGACCATAAACCGTTAGTCAGTATTATTAATAAACCGTTAGCAAGCGCTCCTGCAAGATTGCAACGAATGCTTTTACGCCTCGAGCCGTATGAATTCAAGTTGGTTTATACGCCGGGTCGCTATCTGTACGTCGCAGACGCACTATCGAGGGCAGTCGCACCGGACAAGCATGAGTCGACACTGCCGCGCGATTATCTCGACGCGCAAGCGCAGGTGTGCGCGCTCACCGCTAGCAATCCGTTGACGGACTCGCACTTCTTATCTATACAGAAATGTACCCAGGAAGATATAGAAATGCAAGAACTTATTAAAATAATAAAACGAGGTTGGCCCTGTCATAAAAGTAAAATAAAAGACATAATAAAGCCTTTTTGGGATAGTAGGGATGAATTATCAGTTAAATACAGAAATGTACCCAGGAAGATATAGAAATGCAAGAACTTATTAAAATAATAAAACGAGGTTGGCCCTGTCATAAAAGTAAAATAAAAGACATAATAAAGCCTTTTTGGGATAGTAGGGATGAATTATCAGTTAACTTTGGTATAGTATGGAGGGGTAGCAGGGTAATAATACCTAAATGCATGAGATACGAAATGATTAAAAAGATTCATTTGGGCCATCTAGGGATTGAAAAATGTAAACTCAGAGCTCGAGAAATTATGTACTGGCCTAATATGAATACTCAACTTGAAGATTATCTGTCACATTGTCAAGCTTGTCTAACTTATAAAAAACAGAATTGTAAGGAACCGTTAATGCAACATGAAGTACCAAACAGGGCATGGTCTAAAGTAGGAATAGACGTTTTTCACTTCGGAACAAAATCGTTTGTCCTCATAATAGACTACTATAGTAAATTTGTAGAATTAATAAAAATTCATTGCTTAAAGTCAGAATTAATTGTTAAAAAAATTAAACAAGTTTTTAGTAGACACGGTATACCCGAAATAGTTATGACCGATAATGGCCCTGAGTTTGCATCTAACACTTTTCGTGAATTCTCACATGATTGGAAATTCCAGCATGTGACGTCATCGCCGAGATATCCTCAATCTAACGGCCAGGTCGAGCGTGCCATACAAACAATTAAAAATATGATGAGAAAAACGGCTTATGATCAGGCGGAGTTCCCATTAGCGCTCCTTGAATATCTAAATACACCAATCAGTAAGGAGCTCGCTAGTCCAGCGGAGTTGTTATATAATAGAAAACTCCGCAGTATACTTCCGTGTTCTCCAAATTTATTGTTACCAAAAATTAATACGGACATAATAAATAAATTAAAACGCCGTCAACAAAAGCAAAAAATGTATTACGATAAAGGTGCTAGAAAATTAAAAACACTAATAATTGGACAAAAAGTTAAAGTTCGAATTAACAAAACATGGGTACCAGGTTTTATTAAAAGTATTGTAGGTCCTAGGTCATATTTAATAGGCATGGCAACGGGTGGTGTATTAAGACGAAATAGGAAGCATATCATAGTTGATTCGAACCAGAGAATCGATGAATCTTCTAATCTACGCACTCAGTACGATGATATCGCTGTAAACAATAACAAAACCTCCGCGCACCCGCCCTCCCCGCACGGCTCCAGTACTCAGCTGCGAGCGCCTCACTTGCAACAATCTGATGGATCAAATGTTTTCACTAACTGTTTTTATCGTACACGTTCCGGCAGGGAAGTGAGACCTCCTGATCGATGGGGCTTCTCCGCACCACAGAAATGACAGCTATGAATAATGTGAGGCAAAAAACTTTATTTTATTTTATTTAATTATAGGATTGATTTTGTATTATTAATTATATATACTAATTATTATTATCAATAACAATAAGTCGAAAGCAACAAGTTAATTGGATTTTGTTTTTAATAAATATTATATAAATTACGCATTAATAAATTATATTAATATGATTAAGTTACACGTTATAATTATATGAATAAATTCATGTATTATTATAAATCAAATTGTTAATTTTCATACTTTTATTTAAGAAATGTTTTTATTATATTAAGATTATTATTTGTGGTCTTATAAAAGATTAGTGTTAAACCTCGACCCTTCATAATTTCTTAAGAAGGGGATTGTAGGTATCTTGAAAATAAATTATAATTTTGCATGCAGGTATATAATAAAGACAGTCTTGTCTCAACTCGCGTGTTTGATTGCCGCATCCTAACAATACAAAATTAACAAATTTATGGTAAGAAACGCAGAAATTCATTTAATAACAGTTTCATATTTAAAAAAAATATTTGAAGCAATATAATCACCACATTAAGCTTTTGCAAATTCATCCCTTTAAAATAAACAAACGCGCGTTACGTCAGTTCGTTATAAAAGAAACTTGACAATGGCAGCCAGAAATGCGTCACATTATTTGGGTCGGCCCGCATGCACCGAATAAAAATAAAGTTCTTTAAGAATATTGAAAGTAAAGTTTTATTTTTTGAATAAGTACGTACTTATTCGGTATCGATATCACTCGAATCTTTATATGTGTTATAAATTAATGCTTTTTGTTGTTAAATGAATAAAGTACTTTATAACAATAGATGATTTTTCTTCTACATCGATCTTTTACATAACTTTTTAATAATTATTTATAAACATATATTATATCAATCATTATAAAAAAATAATAAAAAAATCATTATAAATAAAATACTATATATAAAAAGTGCCTATATATTGATTGTGCCATATAACTCAAAAACTACTAATAAGATCATGATCAAATTTATATGGTACCACATGTGATGCACCAACTTTCAAATGAAAAATAAAACATAAAAATCGGATGATCCAAAAAATTTCTGGGGTAGCACACATGGAAAAAATATAAAATCGAATTAATTACCTTCTCCTTTTAGATGTCGGTTAAAATATACGAAATCGAAGATAAATTTTCGAATATGACTGTTGTCATACCCGCAACATGAACTTTTAGCGTTGTATAGTTTCTTCGCGATTAGATCAGATGTAGGCTAAGGGACAAGGGAATAATCATTACAACCAGCGGACTAGAATACCAACAATATTTTTGCATATATTCGTATTCCAGTTTGAATTTCAGATTCCATTACGGATTCTGTGTTCTGATCGAAACCAGCTTTGCAACCTAGCGTAGCAAACTGGCATAACATGCCGATCTAGCTTCCTGGCGTAGCAGTCTTGTGCAGCAGCCAGGTATACTGCCCTCAGGATATACGATCGTTGTAATTTATTATTAATACTAACATTGCCGATTTTTTATTTATAAAACACAATGGAGCGTTTTACATATTATACAATGTAATATACTAAGTTTAGAGTAAGAGATTGGAATTGATTTTTAAACATTTTTCACGTTTAACAATCACTTTTAAACCTTTTACAGTGCTACGTCTTTTCAGTATATTGCGATATATCGAATTGTTCGTCGCTGAACCGTTCTGAATAAAAATGTTCCACAATGCTCATCATTTGGCCCGTGTCGAGCGTTTGACAAAACTAAGTACAGGTGAACAAATGTATAGCCCGATGTGTGAGGCTCAACACCATTTATTGCTTTCTACACTAAGTTTTCTCCGCTTTAATTAAAACACAAGATTTTATAATTTTAGACTCACTCGCTAGTTGACGCCGCTCATGTGGATAGAGCTGGCACTGGGAAACCTCAACCCAGAGATAGGAACGGTATTCAATGTTTGGCCGAACCTTCTTGATCGACGTATATGTGGTGCTGTTAACCTTACTGCATCATCCGTATCTTAGGAATACTTAGAATTGCTAATGTTATAGACCCTAGAACATGGAACGTGTCAGATCAAAAATTATTGTCGTAGTTTTACATAAATATTAGCTGCATATTAGCTTTGAATTAGTAGACTAATATGATAAGCACAAAAGTACCGATCATACGTGATAAAACATATGTCCATAACCATTCGTTACGACAAATCAACACAATAAAATAGTAACAAGCAAATAAAATTTTATTCACACGAGAAATAAAATCGTAAAATTATTTTGTCGACAAAATATTATGTAATAAAACTTCAAGTAAAGATGAAGCAATAGCTAATAAATGTCAAATTATCCAGACGACCTTAAAATAACGAAGAGCGACCATTCTTAAAAAACTCTGCTACGTTACAAGACCGCTTGTCAGTATCGCCGAGAGTATTGAATGTGAGACGGCTAGATACACTGGATCAATTTGCTCTGACACAACGACTTAAGGTTCCATAATAGGATATCGTTGGCTGTTGAGATGAAACAGAGCAAGCCTGTGTCACCGGAATATTACTAATTTACTCTCATATCGATCTTAAGATACTCTGTTATTTCGTTCGCCTTTAGTTTTTCTTTAAAATAATAACCTAATAGTTATCAATACTTTTAGTAAAACGATGAATTAAAAAAGCTTTTAGCTTTTGCTGTAAATTTCGCAGTAGGCAAGCAACTCAGGTTCTATTATCGCCGGCAATAATTGTGACTGCTTACTTAACGCTTAGCGGTAAAGGGAAACGTGTCTAAATAATAATAAATTTTTACCTGACTGCTTCAGAAGGAGGGTATTTTTCTGAGAGAAGGTATGTATGTATGGCTATTTCTTTGCCACACTGTAGCCTAAACGACTTGATGGATACATAATATGAGGTGTCCTTAGATCCACCCTAAATTTGGGAGTGACTTAGGGTATGAAATTTATTTCTTGTCAGTAAACTTTTTACGCAGTCGGTTTTTTTAATTACTGTTTTACCCCTTTACCCTGATAGGGCATGTGAAGTAATTCAACACGCATTGGAGTTGCTTAAGTACGCATAAAGGCTGTAAATTTATACATAAGCAGAGTATTTATTATTCATTAGTCAGCAGAATGCACCGGGTATATCTCCCTGTGTACAATTCTTGATATTGTCTGCACTTGGTATTAAACTTAATTATATTTCTTAAAAATATTGTATTTTATTATACTTTATCATCAACCACGAGGCTAAAAATAAAATAAATTGTTTAAGTATTAGATAAACCAGGTTACTTTTATATTTCATACTATAAAGTTTGAGGCAACACAACTCTTCAGTTTTATTTGCAAGCTTATTATACCGCATATAAAATCAAACTACTATTAAGCAATCTAGATGCACTTGTTATTATTTCATTAAATTTAAATAAAACTATTTTTTACAGATTTTCACATATATTAACTTTTTTTATGTACCGACGTTTCGAGCACTTTACAGCACCCATGGCCACGGGAGGAAATATCTTATATCATAGTTTAAACATTAGTTTTGCTACAGCGTAAAAGATTCCATCACCTCCTTTCGTCTCGTGAGTATTGTAAAAAGGGACTATTAGATATTTGAAAACACCAAAAGATTGTTACCATATTACTATATGTATAAACAGATTTACTTATGACTAAATACTAGACTTACTTACATATAGCCACAGCTTGCACAGTTAAAAAATAATGAATAACAGTTAGACTAAGCAGTACTAATATTAGATTAAAAGCAAAAATATTGATTAAAACTAACACTGAATTAATTTCTTTTAGAGTAGAAAATAATATCGATAAATTATCCTATACTTTAGATGAGCATGACATGTAGGTGTCATGCCTGGAAATGTATTTATCTTTATAGCGCCGAGTAAAGCTACGTCGCTCTGGTACTTAATAATTATGTGCTTATGATATTAAATCATTCAATAAAGAAGTTTTATATTTACTCTGCGTGTAGGGCAACATGCAAGTATCACAATTTGAAATATTTGCATTTGGCATATGCTATGGAAAACGTCACCCTGAGACGCAATTAATTCTAAGCAGTAGACTTTAGATGCTAGAACATCTAAAGTTCACATTTTAGATGTTCCAGAATAATTGATTTTGGCTCGTCTCCGGTTCTGATTGTATAAACAGCTTACTTAAGACCACTAAACCAATAAGGTAATCAATTCATAGCAGAGTAATACCTTTTCTAAAATCCTATTTATTGTTGTTAATTTCATTGTCGCTAATTGGCCTGCACAATTTGAATGAACGCTCACACGTATAGTATATACGCTGGCTATGTACATTTATAATGTTCAGAAGAGGATTTTAGCCGGGATGTAATGGTAATGCTTAAATTTGAGAGACTCCTATTTAAGACGTGGTTGGACTTAATGATTTCTTATATTTACGCGAAGACTACACATTGAAATAATATTAGTTTTTACGGAATTTATCGCGTATATTTAACTTTTTAATACCCGACGTTTCGAGAGCTTTACAGCACCCATGGTCACGGGAAGGACTGAGATGTTTAACGTCCAGATGTCATAGTTAACCGCGGTTACCATAGATTAAAATTTAACTTTTGTTCCGATCTACATAGCATGAACTTATGGTATCATGAAGTCTTGCAGTTGTATGCTTGGGTTGTGATGTTAATTTTATTTATTATAGGATCCGAAGCAGATGGTAGCACCCAGCCATCTTCTCTATTGAAATTAGGATGTTTTTTGATTTCAATAGCCTCGCGAATCATCCTTGGAAGGAATCGGTGTTCTTTAGCGAGGATTATTGGTCTACCAAATCTGATGCATCTGGACGTTAAACATCTCAGTCCTTCCCGTGACCATGGGTGCTGTAAAGCTCTCGAAACGTCGGGTATTAAAAAGTTAAATATACGCGATAAATTCCGTAAAAACTAGTATTATTTCAACGTGGTTGGACTTCTTTTTCGCCTAGGAGTCATTCTGCGAGGACTACCCTTTTATTATTTCTGCGGCCTAATAACATTTGTCATCAGTGTTCACCCGTGTTCCCGTCTGAAGTGTTTAGAGCACCATTATAACGTTCTCACTTTGTCCTCAGAGACGCACCTGAAGCCTTCTTTATTTGGAATTGGTTGCAGGTGACCAGGAGCTGCAAATAATTTCTGACTGTAAATTAGATTATGATTTCTTCTATTTATGCAATGATTTCTTATATTTAAGCGAACACTACACATTGATTAAAACTTCTTTTACGAAATGATTTTTCATTAGTTAATTATTTTTCATTTTCATTTAAAATTAAATGCCATAAAATCCGTAAAAGTAGTTTTAATTAATGTAATTAGATTGTCATTTCAGTTTAATAAAAAAAAAAAACAGAAATAATAAACAGATAAAAGATCTTTCTATCTACGTAGAAATTATAAAAGAATACAAATAAAGACTATCAAGACCGTTGCAAACGTGTGGAGAGGAGAGGACAAGTGTCGGTCAAGCGTAATCTTTTCTGAGAACCAACCTCTCGTGAAATGAGCGATACTGTCGTCCGGAGTCGGTTTCTTGCTCAATAAAACATCCAGATTGGTTTTTTGCACGCATAAGTGCAGTAAAAAGTTGCGTTACGCAAACACATCTAAAATGAAAGGAACAACTGCGAATAAAAAGAAAAGAAATTAATGATCATTATAAAAAAATCAAGCTCAAGTCATCTAAAAAAGTAAAAATGGATATTGCATATTATTTGCTTAAGTATGTACCAATTTTACTCTTAAAGCTAATACAAGTTTTATTATTTAAAATAATCCAACTACATACACGTCTTACTCGTAGTTACACTAACTTGCACTTTCAGTTTAGTAGCAAGCGGAACCCGTTATTTTTTTTTTCGGTTTTTAATGTTTGTAATTCCGTCTGCTACTAAGCTTAATGCGAATAATTAACTTAGACTTTCAGTTCATAATAATTTATAGTCTGTTAAACCGAAGTAGAGTGTATTTTGTTTATAGTTAATTTTGATTTTGTTGTCTATTCTCAATCTTGTTTCCGTATTTTCAGTGCATCATTTTTAAATTAAGTTTTTTGTAGTCGGGTTTTTTATTTATTGAATTATTTATTTTATTTTAGACTTTTAGTGTACCGACACACTCTTATGAACTAAATGTCTTATATGATAGCACGAGGTCCGACACAAACATGACCCATTTTTACACTATCAAAACACTTTTTAAACCAATTTATTATTCCCAATTAAATTACTAATTTTAATACGTGGTAGAGCCATGCTGCAGTTATATTTGTAGTATAGTTGTAGCACGAATGGGTTGGATCGACCGGGGAAGGACCACGCTCTCACAGAATACCAGCGTAAAATAGTAGCTTAATGCTGCTGTGTTTCGTATTGGGTGACAACCTAATCATATAAAAAAATTACACGGTTATATAATTTTGTAGTACACAATTATATTGTTTTTTAATCCTATTTAAAATTCCTTTATTTTGATACCCTACTCTATAGGTACAGTCAATTGTCTTTATTAAAGCTATAGGTAATAATGATTTCTTAAATTTACGCTAACACTACACATTGCATAAAACTAAATTTACGGATTTTATGGATATTTTGTGCTTTACAGCACCCATGGTCACGGGGGGGTGCCCCCGGGATCATGGGTGCTGTAAGCCGTTCGGAAGATACGAGTGAGTAAAGAAAATTTGTTTACAAACAAACATAATACATACGTACAAGATACGCGCGATACAGAGAGCTTTTCATGTTGTATCTATCAATCAATCTGTAATTATTAACGTAATGTAATCTTTTAATGTAATTTTCACCAACTTATAGACGACGGATTGACTTGAAAATTTGCACTCGTATAAAGGATCGATGCCAATACAATAATTTAATATTTTTATTCGCGTATCCTAAATAATCCCAGTACAATTCTCTCTAGAATCATCGCAGCTTTTTTATACAAGAGGGGGCAAACGAACATGCGGCTCACCAGATGTTAAGTGACTACCGCCGCCCGTGATCAACCGTAACACCAGGAGAATTGCAGGTGCGTTGCCGGCCTTTTCGAAAGGAGTAACCTCTTTTCTTGAAGTCCCCTTCGTCGTATCGGTCCGGAAAAATCGCCGGTGGTAAACTATTCCACAGGGAGGTTGTACGCGGAAGAAAACTCCTTCTGAAACGTACAGTGGTGGACCTAATGATAAATAAAGTAATCATTACATCAATAGATAATAAAGTGGTGAGCTAATGATAAATGCTAGTTTTTAAAGTTTTTGTTATATTTCTCATACTAATTTGTAAATATTGTTAATTGTGTAACATTGTTATTTTAGCAGACTTCCAAAAAATGTGGTAATTCAAAAACACAGAAGAGTAGACTATTTTGTGTGTCTGTTAAGAAACTATTATGATGATTATTTTAATTAAATAGATTTTAAACACTCCAGGGCGATCTCATATAAATTTCAAGAAAAATATACAACTCCTAAAAGTAACAAAATAGGGAATGATGTTTTTGATTTGATTGAATAATTAATTCAGGCAAAATTGATATTGTTATATTCCCAAGTCTCTTAGTAGGGTAAAAAAGAAGTCAGGGCCTTAATTATTTTACACAATACGTGTATGTTTAGCACCGACGTCAGAATGTAAAACTATTATATTATTTTGGTTATATTATGATGTCGCCTTTACTATTTATTAAGAGTTAATTTCTTATTTATTACAGCCTGTGAGTCCTAAATGTTCGCTATTAAACATAGTCCTCCCACATAAATTACTTCATTGGCAGGCGGGTTAGCGACCCCAGTTTTTTATTATTTTCGGCTGACAGCAGTAACTTGTATTCTAGAATATCACTTGAATAATATTAATCGAATATATAAAATTAATAATAATAATGTTAGTTTTTTTGTGTATTTTATTCGTTGCCGATATGATACCGCTTATCAAATTGCGGTTAGACTTTGTCAACCTATTGCTTACACTTGCCCGAAGGATATTAACATAGTGCAATTAACTAAGTAGGTGGAGCGCGCATATTAACTATAATCAAAAATAAATTGAAAATAAAATATGATTTTATTTCAGTAAATGTACAAATGAATGTATCGTAATTAGTTTTTTTTCAAACGCTACCCCTACACTAGTATTTTGTCCTGTATCGTGGGGGCTGTTTACAAACATAAATTGTACAAGGAAAAACATCCAGACCCGAAACAATTATTTTTAGTCCATACAAATACTTGTTCCATGCGGGATTCGAACCCGCGACCCCAGCGCAGACCCCACTCATTGCTAAGCCACTGCCCCACGGAGTAGTCAAATAAAATAGTAATATAATTCCTTCTAATTTAAAATGACATTTCCGCAATCAATTCTTCTGTGGCTATAATTATGATATTGCCACAGAAGAATTGATATATATATATATATATATATATATATATATATATATATATATATATATATATATATATATATATATATATATATATATATATATATATATATAATATAATAATTATGTTTTATCAAAATTAAGTTTGCCGATACCCTGTATTTTATGCCTAAAGTAAACTAAATGGTTATACCGTCAACTGTAGGAAGCCACAAGTTCTTTGCAGAACATTTCTTTGTAGCCTATTAAGATACCTACGGTACGATATGGGGTAATCCGGATATGGGGTAATGAGTTCTCTTAAGCTGCCACTACAAGGCAACCTTTATTGCTTTTATATTCTATGCATTTTCATGTTGTGTGCATAAAGATGAAATGAACATCATTTTGAAGGTTTTACTATAAAGTTGTGTTTCCATACGTTTTAACCGAGACCCATAAACAAGAAATGACTATATTCGACACGTATATTTTGAATTTTCAGTTCACAACTTTCTCGCAAACGGCTCGTATCTTTAAATTTACAACATTTATATGTGTTTTGATCCATATACGTGCTAGTGTAGATAATAATCTCTTCCAGACCGAATTTCGACCACAGCGGCTATTCTCGACAGAGATTATATGCGCGGGATAGGATTATTGTACCCGAATGTCCAATGAGACGGCAAATCAACACAACTAGAGACAAGTCACAACGAGAGAGATCTGTCGCAGGATCAAAGGTTTACGTGCTTTCTGAGGCTTGGGGGTATAACACCACTAACTTCCTTATTCCGGGCAGCTACTGAGGATTTCCGGACAGAAAATGCCCAATAACCTATATCGGCCCTGAGGGGATTCAGAGATCAGAACCTCATGATCAGCAATTGAGTTTAAGATCACTAAATCAACGGGGAGATCACATATAACACTGCTGTCGACGATACACTTCCCTAGCCTGGAAATGACTAAAAATCTTCATATTATAGCCAACTAAACAAAGAGGTTGGTATTCAACTTCAGTTTGCTTTCTCTTTATGTTTGTATATGTTACGGTTAGCTTTACAGGTTGTGAACCAATTATAATGATTCGTTTTTATTAAAAAGGTTCTTTAGATGAATGGTGGACCTAGTCTAGCCTAGCCTGCAAAGTGACAAGGTCAAAGATGCCTAATAAATTTATTTTTTTATTGCCGTTCGTAAAATAGTCGGATATGATTTTAGTTTCGACAGATTTTAATTAAATAAAAAAATTGTTTTTACTCCGGCTTCTTACACCCTATTTTTTCAGACAGCATAGTTGTGACATAAATATTACACAGCACTTGTTACCTATCCGTTGAAAGACACTATTGAGGTAATTAAGCATAGTGCTTAGGTCCTCGATCGAATCTGCCGTAATGACTATATCGTCAGCAAATCGTAGTCCGCACAACCGCAGTTCAGTAGTTTGAAAACGTCTTCCAATGCAGCGGCGAATGGTTTCGAGGTCATTAAGCTAACTAACATCTCTCTGCAGTTGGATAGTTTTTGTACTTTGGTTCTGTACACGGATAACCATCATAGCTCTGTTGTATAAACACTTCAGCACTTGGATATACTGACAAATAACTTGGCACAGCTGAAATAATTGCAGCATCGCCCAAATTTCGACGGAATCAAAATCTTTCTAATAGTTCAAGTTATGAGGCGACAACAAAAGATAGAGTATACCCTCAAGTTAAACATGGTGAAGACAATATTATTTTTTGAAATTTCACAATGATGGACAAGTCGAATTTTGTCAACCTAAACGATCAGGAAGATCTGACTCCCGCAGAATTCTTGCGAGTGAGCCATTCAGGTACAATTCCACGTCGATGAGCCTGTTTTATGGTAAGCTCAAATCTAAAAACAGTTCATACTATCCTAAATCATCGTGGCGAGACGAATACGTGGCAACGCAACTATAATATATAATATATAATTATAGAACCGCCATACGCTAGGGTAGTTGAGGACATAATCGCAAACCCACCTAGAACCGATAAGTATCTAAAGCTGAAAACTGAGCTGATCCGTTGACTTTCAGCATCGTAGGAAAGGGGTATTCAGCAGCTGCTCAACCACGACGAGCTTGGCGGTCAGTTAAACCAGTGTATTGATGCTATATCAGGTCTGTTTGTCTTTCCAAAAATAGCTTTTTTAATTCCAATATTTACATATATAATGCAGTTCGATTTTTAGCAACGATATATACGAGTGCGAATGAAATGAGAAATAAAGGTTGAAGTATTTTATTTGGATTTTCTTCATAGTGTTACGAGCTTGAGGTTCGTGACAATAAAAATTGCCGATAAAATTACCTAAATTAACACTTTAATTTACTTTATACAAATTAAAGTTAAAAACACTAATAATTAAACACACTAATTCACTTAATTCCGCTCCGAAGCTTCGCTTGTGTCGCTGAGTTCAACTCTGTCTCGATCGCATCTTGCGCCACCTATTTATTTAAATTAGCAAAATATCCGGAATGTTCAAGTAAACACGCGCAAGGTACCGAGAAATCGAGTACAGATTTTCTAGAAACTTAGTTCTTCGGGTGGCGCTGTCGGTCGAGAGATCTGTGATGTCATTCTCTGCAAAGCTCCCCTCGCTCTCGTTCCTGACACTAGATGGCGCTAGTTGACTTATTCACACAACAATAGGATAGGGTGACAAACGAGTACACAGTCCACTGATGGTAAGTAGTTGCTGTGGCCCATAGACATCTACATCTGTCCTCTATTACGAATAAAAATGCAGATGCGTTGTCACCCATGAGCACCAACATGAAATGCCTCGTTTCCAGTAAAAAGGATCGCTGGTTCTCTACACTCATTATTTGAAACACATCAGTTTTAAACTACTATTTTACGCTGGTATTCTGTGAGAGCGTGGTCCTTCCCTGGTCGAGCCAACCCATTCGTGCTACAACTATACAACTGATATAACTGCAGCATAGCTCTACAATGAATAAATATTAGACAGGCTTTTACTACTGACTATATACAAGAAAGGTTTAAACGATTTAAGATACCTCGATGCATTCAAGCGCGAAACTTGTCCTTAAGCGAGCCGGAGTGAATGTCGAGTGGTAGGACTCAGGGCGGCGGCGCGGCGCAGTTCAGCGCGGGGTTGTGCTTTTATTGTCTTGATCGAGTGGCGTGATCTTCGAGCGTGGTTTAGTCTTTATAAGCGGAGTGAAGTTACTGTTTGGTTTCACCAGAAGCAGGTCACGCCACACGCTGTTATCGGGGAGATGCTGCCCACCCACCTCTTGGTTCAGTTTACTAATGTCCGCACGTTCGAAATCCATAGGATGATATGGGGTAGTAGTTATTCTTACACCACAACTTCAGGATTAAAAAATTATAAAACATGTAGCAATTTTTGGAATTCATTTTTATTTCCACACTTTCTCGTGAGATTTAATTTCTTACATTATCTGACATTATATACAGATCTAATTTTCAATCACAGCAGCCTTGTCTGTTTACAATATTTCTAACATACAAAGGTTTAACCCAATTCAATAAAAAATTAAATTACCGTAGCCTTCAAGCTTCTGTCAAATTTCGTTTTCAGAATAATTTGAACAAAATGTAGGCGAAATAATTTCGCCTACAATTGCTGTATTGTATACCAAGTACAGTATGCAATTCTGTGATATCACTCTGAAGGTGATTTCTTCTTTGCTGACAGAGAACGCAGCAGATTGTTGTGTAGTGGTGTAAGAATAAACACTACCCCATACCACCACGTCGTCATAATAGAAAAGAAAGGAAAACTGAAATACAAAGATGCTTCTGATTACACCTTAAAATAATTAAAACTTGCTATTTTCAACCAATACAATGAAACGTGTCAATGTATGTATGAATAAATTATTTATTTGTCACACACTATATAATGTTTAATAAAAAGAAATTAAAACTATAAAGCTTAGATAAAAAAGCAATGTAACCAAAAATTTTAGGGGGAGCGTTACAGAAACGAAAAGGCTTCCGACTCAATGTGATTCTGTAGCAGTGTTGACTGCTATGTTGGTGTAGTGGTCGTTTACAGAATTGCTGATCATGATTTCTCGGTTTCAAATCCCAGATCAGGCCAAAATCAGTTATTGGGTTTTTCTGTCAAGGAATGCTCAGCCCTGAGAAGCTGGCGGTGTTTCACCTCCGTGCATCGGAAACCACGTAAAGCTGTTGGTCCTGCGCCTGATCTCTTCTCGATTGTGCTGGGTTATCACCCCATCGGACTATGAGTGTGAGAAAGTGCATACTTTCGGGCACAATAACATTATCTTGCGCAGATGGTTAGTCTACGTTGAGCTGGCCACCTTTACTGAAATTTGGTCTGGAGGATGTTATAATTGTCACGTAGCTATTATTCGTCGGTGCCTCGTATTACCGAGTAGTTTTCGGACATATTTCTGTTATCATAATTTTTTTTATTTTGAGAGTAAAGTATCTCATAAACTTATATTACATACAAATAAAAGCTTTTTTACTTATTAAACGTGACAAACGAGCCAAAAGTACATCTAAATTCGATTAAGAGTCAAAATTCAAATTGGTAGTCGAACCTGAGAATTAAGAAGGAATGCCTTGTTACCAATTAAAAGGGTCCCCGGTTCTATACACTCACCACATGAAACACAGCAACATTAAGCTATTATTTTATGTTGGTATTCTGTGAGAGCGTGTTACTTCCCTGACACCGACCCATACATGTTATAACCATAATATAACTGCAGCATGGCTTTAACAAGTGGTAAAGTACCTAATAAAATTAAAATTTAGTCTAGTTATACCACATACTTGACTACAAAGAGTCAGTTATTCCTTCATAGGGCAATGTCGTATACATTAAAAACATACTTTAAATTATAGTCCCCGAAAATATGTCCTAACTAAAAGATCTAACTTATCTATTAAAAAGCTCAAATTTTTATTATGCAACAATTGTCTCAGATTGTAAATTTATTTAAAAAAAAAAGGTCCGCTGGATTTTTTACTGGTTCTTCCCAGGACGGAAGTTTTTTCCCAAACCGTAATAATAAGGCTTGAATGGCTCTGAAGAGGATTCTTGTAATCTATATTGAAAAAAAATGATTCTCTTCTATTTTATTCTAGACATACTGCGGTAATTACACTAACTTCCTTACCCTTCAAATTGGAGTAATAAATAGAATATACTGTCGTAACTACCAAGGCACAAGGGGCAAAGGACGCCCTAGATTGATTTTTATGACCAAATTGGCGATATATTGAAGAAGGGCCAAATTTAGAGTACCCTGAAGTAATGAGCGTGTAAGCGTAAAAATGTGGATGTAAAGGTGGCGGTAGAGGTGAGTCATGATCGTGCATTATGTAAAAAAAAATTCTAGTCTCTGCCTACCTCTCTAGGTAACATACGTGAGTGTTTATGTTATGTGTTTATTTTAGGATAGTCAGAAGAATAGATTAAAAGCGCTGGTAAATTATACAAATGTTTCTTCTTCATTTCGTCGTCTATTACAATCGTCTGTTCAAAAGGGTTGATAAAAAGGGATCGTGACACAGGTGAAGCTATATATCATAGTCACCGTGTTATAGGTGATAACTTCGTATCATGAACAGATGCGTTCTTAACACTACGAGTATGTTATGGTTTATACCTAAATGGACCATGACAGAAAAATATCTGGGTCCTCTTTATAGTAATTTATAGAAATCTTTATGGCATTAAAAAAAACCACCGAGTATCTTTGCTGTAAATGTATATGTATTAAAAATTTCAATGTCGTTATAACAGCGACAAAGTTTCAAAGCATGTTGAATCTTCAAGCACAAGCTACGCGCAAAAACTGTAGTAATTTGAAATAATACGAATTTGCCGTCGGACTAATTTATCTACATACAAGATACAAACTATACGTGGAAGAAGCAAGGCAATTTAACTTCGCAAGTTAGATAATAGCGACAACTAGCAGGTTAATGGCCTATTAGTTAACTTTTAAAAAGTTAGGAATTATGACGCTAGCTAAATTGTAATTTGTGTAGCCAAGCAATATTAATCTGTGTTGTTTTGGCGTATAGTGGTACTCCCTTAACAGAAACGGGGCTTCTGAGGTTAAAAGACACTAGGAATGGGGGCCCGGAACGCCTAGTAATGTAACCTCAATGAGGACGGTGACTAGGAAGAAGTCCCGAGACACCGTGATATCACCGTGAGGGTGCTGGAAGCAGTAAGTACTGCCTCCGGGACGTACCTTAAAGAAAGGGCTCCGTTGCATTTTAGCTTGTAGGAGTCCAACTTAATCTTTCGGTTGCCCCGATAGACGGAGGTACCCATGAGGATTTCTTCATGATAAAAAAGTGACGTGTGTATCTACTACTCCATATCACCCTCTAGAGTTGTAAGAGGTGACAGAGGGAATTGAAGCGGTAGTTGGACACGAATTTCTTTTTCAATATTATTTTATATCTTTATTTATAATATATATCTAGTGTCTTCCTGGTAACAACTTTAAATAATTTTAAAAAATCGGTTGATAAGATGCGTGCCAAGCGCCACAACTGTGATGAATTTCTCTCCTATGAGTAAATCTATGGAGAGGAATATGTTCAACAGTGGACTTGATAGGCTGTAATGAATTAAAGAAAGCTTTAGAGAAACTGGCCGTAACTATGGCATTTTTATTTTGAACACCTCTGGCCTTCCTTAAGCTATAATGTATTCGAAACGTCGTTAGTAAAATAATTAGGTAATAAAATGCGTAAATAATTAGTTTCATTCAGTAAAACTGTATTCGATTTCATAGATCTGTTTTGAAGGAGTCGAAATCGAAACTTAGACTAACTACTACTTAGACTACTAACTAAGAAATTCACGTTCTGATTTACTCTGTTTGCAAACAATAAATAACAACTATACTGAGGCACTCTTGCATGGATAATAATTGAGAACAGTGAAGATTTCCTTCGTACGACCAGTAATCAATTATTTGAAAGCTCAAAATGAGATAATGACTAAGTGAAAAAAAAAAAATTATGTCTTGTACTTCTTTCTTATGAAAATCATGCTCGTACTTAAGGTTTAAACATCAATGTCAAGGTTTCACAATTAGTCTTACCCATCCTTTTTGTAGAGTTTGTCTAGATTACAATGCTCGTCAATTAAGGGTACTCTTAAAGCCCATCTTCAGTATTTCGTCAATTTGTCAATAGATATTCGTTTCGGGGGTCTCTTGCCGGTTCCGCTGTTCACTTTTGTTAAGTAAGATCGGCTGTTCCTGCTAAGATCCGTCATGATAATTTGTTGTTTTTTAATCTGAATTTATTTTTATTGTCAACAAATATGAAACAAAAATCTTATGTATTTCGTTTTTGTATTATTTCTAATATGACGCAACCGCAATGGTTTGCATTTAATGTCCGGGAGAAACAATTTACTAATTTTTTGTTTTCTTTAAATTTGTTTTTATTATAGTATATATTATAGTTTGTGTTTATTATATTTTATACAATAAAATATAATGAACATGTTTCCTCATCTATATTAATGTATTATTATAACTTTAGTGCAAAAAGCAAAGATTATTAGTATTTAAAGAATATAAAAATAAATGCCGAAAAACGGCGGGAATTGAATCGCCGCAATGGATGACAGTTACTGACAATAGAAATTTGACATAGTGCCGGGACGAGTGTTTTGACTGTTGAGCGGAAATAATCTATATTAAATAAAATAGATTCTACTCTATGCTATTTTTATGCTAATGATTTTTCGCGAATGCTCGCGAAAGCAATTAAATAAAAATTAACATGTAAGTCAATAAACCAATAAATAAAAGTATACAACATTTGGGTCATAGATTTTCTAAAAATAATTTTTTATACTTATAATAATCAGCCTAATTTTACGTAATTTGTAAAAAATACCGTAGTAAAACAACACAAATAATAATTTATTTTAGCGATCTATGAGGCTATGTTGGTCAGAACACTAATAAACAAAAATATAAAATAAAAATAAAAAACATTTAAAACATTGCGTGATTTGAACCTGCGCATTCCGTCGTCGTTGACCCACACGCGTACCTATAACCAAATAATCACAGTCTAGTGAACGGTATATAGCAGCGCATAAAATACGAACAAACAAACATTATAGCTTTATAAATTAGACTGTAGTTCTACGTTTATATACAACTTGAAAAGATTATTAGAAGAATAAAACCATATTACAATTACACGTAATATTTCTTTTTGAGTAATAAATATAATACAGACCGAATTTCGATCACGGCGACCAGCTTCAACTGAGACCAGCCTATCGGCGCAGGGCAGGATTATAGTGGCCAAGTGTATGTGCAAGCACCGACCAAAGAAACCCACACGTCCAGAGAGATATCAGGCGCAGTATCAACGGTTTAATTAATAAGTTAAATAAATGATTAATGGTTTATAATAAGTTGGCTGCAGGTACCCCTGGACTCTATTAGCCTCTTACCATTTAGTGAACTGTAAGTTTGTTTTTCACTTCCGCTATATGATTAATATCGATTTTTTCTAGAATTAAGTTTACGTTAAAGAATAAAGTGTTTTATTTATATATGCTTTGTCTATTTTTTCAAATAAAATAGAGCAAAAAAATTCCAGAAATCCTAACTCTCTTCTACGTAATTTATTAATTCGTTTGCCAACTTATTGATTTAGATTTATTTAACTTTTCAGAATTATTAGAATATTGTAATTTATTCAAATCAAAGATAACGTAGTTGATCACTTTACTCTGGTTAATGCAAAATTAAAGCTAAAACTAAGTTTGACAATGATTTATGGCCTGAAAACCTTTATAAGCGGGACCGGCCGGGATTCGAAAAAATACGAATTTATTATAACCCAATGGACAAGTTGCGTGCATCGAGCCTGATGTATAGCTTCTCACACGAAATTGATAATTTTTATTGTATTTTTTGTGACAGATAAAATTAAATTCCTTTCTAGACGTAGCGTACATATAATTAGCTTTTCTAACAATTTTTTTCAATGAAGCTGACTTGACATTCAAAAATGAATACATGATAGAAACAGCTATAATTCGCTTAAATGGTATGTGATACTGTCAAAACCAGATCGCAACATTATTTTTATAAAAAATGTGGAGATAAGACGCTGAGATGTACGCAAGTTCATTACATACCTTGTAGTGGCGGTGTAAGAATATCCCCTCGCCCATATCGCTCCCGTGGGTGTCGTAAGTGGCAACAGAGAAAAACGTAAAAGGCAAGTGGGCAGCAGCATACTCCTCATAACAACTCAAAATAACGAAAACCGCGTCTAGGTCTGCGTCTACCTACTCGCCTGCCAAGCGTGGCTACTCTGGCAAAACCTGCTATAAGGAAATCTATGGGGGAAGCCTATGTTATGCATTGGACTTTTATAGGCTACGTAGTTAAATAGATGTATGGATGAAATTAATTACACTTTGTGAGTAAGGGCTAAAACATTAGAAGGTTTTCTCCGTACCCTCTTGCTATTTACACTTCTAACACATTCCCCTCAGATTCCATGTTCCATGATTATATGATTCCATGATTATAACTGCTGCAAATTACTAAAACTACGTTTAAATTAGTAAAATTAGTTTTTAACGTAGTATTCGTATAAATGTAAGAAGATATGAGATAAGACCTATTTCAGGCTGTGTTACGTATTAAGACATCTTTTTTACTTGTATGTTGTAGTAAACGCCTTTGGTCACAAAATTTGCATTCTCTATGTTCATTATTTATACTTTTGTGCCTTCCGTTATTGTTTATTTAACCGAATAAAGAGATAAGGAAACCTATCAAATAACCCCTTCATTCCTGAATTATAATGGTGACCGGCTATTCCATAAGCTTTTAATTCCAGAGAATCATTCGCTACAATTTGATTTTAGTCACGTTTGAAGGATTAAACGGTCAAATATTTAACAGTTCACTTAATATTCGTAACGTAATGTGTGAAATTTACAATAATAATTAGTGCTAGTATTTCGTAATAAAACTGTAAAAGTTTTAGAATACATACAAGTAAATAAATACATGTTTACCGTGTAGAGGCATTGTAAGAATAATGTCTTCAATTTGCGGATCGTTTGAGGACTTAAGAACTATGTATGTTCAATCACCTCAATAGAAGCACCAAACGGATAAGTCTTAAGACGGACAAAATATCGTGTGTTACGTCTATGTCACACCTATGGTGGTAGTTCTTGGGAGCACTAAACTCGAAGATGTTGACGAATATGAATGTTGGTGAGTCCAACTTCGAACGGGAGGTCAATCGACGGATTCAACTCGGTTGGGCAGCGTTCTGGAGATAAATACACATCTTCTCGTCAGGTATACTTCAAAACTTGAAAACGAAATTGTGCTAGCAGTGCGTGTAACCAGTGATGATTTACGGATCTGAGACGTAGTACTTCACTGCTGGCCGTATGAGAAAGCTCAAGGTCGCTCAGAGAGCTATGGAGAGGGCTACGCTTGGGGTTTCTCTTCGTAATAAAATTAGAAATGAGAATATCCGCAGTAGAATCGGAATAGCTGACGTAACTCCACTGGATTTATTAAGGATTGATAAGAGAACACAATTATTCGCTTAAATACTAGAGTAACACTATAAATACGGCCTACAGTTTAACACAGACCTTTTCCTATTCATGAGAGGGTTAGAGGGTATGGAATACGGAAAAGACTGCCGCTTTGCCTCAATGCGTGTTTGCATACTTCACATGTGCTCGAAAATGTTTTGTTTTATTTTTCAAACGTGCAATTGTCTTTAAGATGTTTTCCTTTACGACCGAGCACATAATAATGCTCGTTTGTCAATCTTATTCTATAAAAAATACTCTATGATCTGAAAGCGTTTTGAATATAAAATTGCACTCGACCACGCATAAAAACCCGGAGAAATTATTTCTTGGACATACAAACGCTTCGAACCTGCGGCCTCGCAGCGTTGCAACAACACATTTGGTCGTTTCCATACGAAGCCTTTAAAATGAATGTTTCATCTAATTAACAACTGACAATGGTAAGACATGCACGAAGTCGATGGATGCAGGTGGCTCAGGACCGTGCTTTGTGGGATTCCTTGGGGGAGGCCTATGTTCAGCAGTGGACTTGTGAAGGGCTGTAATGATGTTGATGATGATGATGAATGTGTATATTACTTCATAGAAAACAAAGGTATGCTAAAATATTTAAGCTTTATGTAAACACCTGGCTGGCTAGAGATCTTCATTTGATCAAGTTTTCATATCAGATCCCTTTAACCCCGAGCCCCGTCCTTTATAATCCGACCTTTTAAGGGTTTGACAATGGGATTAGAAACAACTTGTAACAAAAACTTAAATCCAGGCACGTTAAATTGTTTGCTTAAACATCTTTACTTTCCTTCTTTTAATTTTTTTATTTATTTGACAAAGGAAATGAGAAGGAAAATATTTATTTGCGATGTGAAAAATAGAAAATAGATGTTTTATGTTCATTAAATATTATAAATAGTACTTATCGAAAGTCCTTATTGTATTAAATTGAACATAAAAAATAATCAAAATAAATTAATATAACGTTTGTCCTAACAACTGATAGAAAGTGGAACAACTAGCAAGCAACGCAATAGACATTTTTTTTAAGAAAGAACAGTTTATTAGCTGTATATAAATAAATTATCTAAACCTTAGTGTGGAAAAATAGGGGCTGAGCATTTTAATGTATATATTTATATGACATTATAGTCACGTCCAATTTTTACTTAATAAGGTCAATATAAGATCTGATATTTCCTTGCTCCACCCAAAGGGTTAAAATAATTAAACTTTGATGAAAAGTTAGAACAGACTTCATAAACTACAAGTAATAAAATTATTTCCACTTTTGAGGCTTACATTCCTTGATACAATATGGTTCATCACTGAACTTTGATATATTCTTAGTTCTCCATTTTGATTTTTCGTTGAGGATAAATGTAGACGTCTAGGTGCCCTAGCACTACTGTCGGGTGGACTGAGTGCTTGTTGGTCACTCTTATTTCTTCAGAAAATATATAATTGTAATAAAGTGTTGTATAATAATTCATTAAAGTAATAGTTGCAATTTAATGATGTCTACTGATTATTATTATGAACTAGTCGAACGTTTTCATTAAATTAATAATCTTTTCCAATAACTTTTACTGAATTACCCTAAAAGTAAAAAAATAGATCCATTTACATCGAACCGTGCTTAAATTTATGGCGAAGTCTCGCTTTGTGAGATTTCTCGGTGGAGGTCTGCCCCTTAATATTTATGATGTTGAAATCGAGCCTTTCCACAATCCTGTACAAAAGTTACTCAATAATTAATATTGAAAACACTTTTGTTCTTTTATATAAATATGTAGATTTGAATAACAGGTATGAAATACCTACGTAAATTCTTTTCATATATGCGTTTCAAATATTTTTGAGTGTGTCTATTCCATCTTACGATCAGCAGAAGACTGTTGAACTGATCCACCAGCGTACATAGGCCTCATCCATAGATTGCCTTATAGGGGCATACATATTTGTCTTAATTGATATGCTTGCTTTATTTTATTAGAGTTTCTCGTCTCTCTGTCGTTTCTCGTTTCATTAAAGATACTCGAATATCCAAAAAGGCTACACATATCTATATAGCAACCCCTTTTCTATAAATATTCATGAAATATTCTTCATCATTTGCTATTCATAAAGAATGCTTAAGTTGTACTTTTCGAATAAATAAACGAGACGGAAATTGAAGCGAAATGAGATATTAAATATTTTTTTATTTTTCCTTCCCGTTACGCAACCTATTCATTAGAAGGGTAATTTTGTAGGTTAGTAAAAAGAAATGTTTCTTAAAATGAAAGATGAAATGAAGAAATGAAAATATTACAAAATAAAGTGAATCAAATTAGGGACTTTTATTGGGTATTTATATAAAAGGAGTTTTGCAAAAGGATATGGCTTCGTTTTTGATTTAGTCTTCGGCTGGGTCTATACGACTCTATTACTGTATTGTGTTTTTTCTTCACAAGACTGAAGTTATATACGCAGTTACATTTCACATAATGGTAAGTAGCTTTTGCAGTCCATGGAAACCTGGAGCCATCTTCAAACATAGAGGTAAATGATGATGTGTTGTCTCCTCTAAGGACTAAGATGGAATGCTTCATAGCCTGTAATTATACTGGCTCTTTATTTTCGTCATACTGAATGCCACTTTGGTCCAATAGTCATAAATGGGTCTACTAGTCATGAGGTCCCACGTCAGAATTTCGGGTCGGGCAAAAAATAATCTATTAAGTTTTCAATCAAAAAATTCTCGTTACCGGTATTAGGAATTTGGCATTGTTCCAGCTCCGTACCTCCCTAACCCCGTACCCCGTACCAATTAACGTGCTTTCCACGTTAAGTCGTTAGCCCTGCGCTTGATTTATATCTTAGTCATGTTAGTTTGCTGACCCATTAGACTATGAGATTGAGGGAACAGAGAGCGCATCAATGCTTGCGCGTACACTCTAGCACTGTAATCCTGACTTGCGTAGATAGCTAGTATCCGTTAAGGCTCAGGCTTTATCGGTCAATAATTTAAATTAATGCACGATTATGCGCGCGCCCACAATGCGTTGTGTGTTAGAGATCACTTGAGAGAAATGGGGATACAGGTTCTGGGTTGGTCAGCACGAAGTCCAGACCATACTAAACTAAGTCTGGACTTCGTACTGACTCATAGAATATTAATGTGACGCGTTATCCAGCTCCGGAGAACATGCAACAGCTGAAAGAGGCTTTATTGGAAGAATGGGAAAACATACCCCAATCTACCACTAAAAAGTTGATACAGTCCATAAACAAAAGGGTAGTATGTATTATCGAAGCCAGAGGAGGCAATAACTCTTACTTTAGAAAGATTAACATAATCAGTGTGAAATCGTTGTATATTTTTCTTCATTTTTGATATTTCTTGTGTAATGCTAAATAATAAAGTTGGCTAATTTAAAAATGCATTATTTAATTTAATAATTAACACACAGTCAATAAAAAAGATTAAAAAAGTTTTTATTTTGGAAAAAATCAGGACAACCAGTTTGGTAGGTGGATATATTATATAGGACCTACTTATGTAAGAGGTAGATACTGTTTTTTACTTAGTCAAAGAAACAATGTAATATTGCGTTAACAGTTCCCCCTCTGTCTGTATTTTGTGCTTATAGAATGTCCAAAAAAATTATTTTTTCATTTTCGGGCTGACTACATATAGATAAAATACAATATAAAATACCCCTCAGCCCCCGAATCTTGAGCGGGCGGTAAAGAAAAGTAGTCTCTAAATATAAGTTTTAGGGGTAGAAATGCTGTGGATGGATGTGGTCGCATGCGACCGCTTAGGGCTCAGCCCCTAACTCGTCTAGACCTCTTGGTCTATCAGAACCTATGCTCTCACAAAACGCCAGCGTAAAACAGCAGAAAAAAGCAGCTGGATTAGTGTGGTGAATACCATACAAAAACCAGGAGGAAGCTGGAAACCATTTTTACTAGTAAAGCGAAAATCCGTCTTAATCCTAGGGAGTCATTATAATCATCACCATTACAGCCCTTCGCAAGTCCACTGCTGAACATAGGCCTCCTCCAAATTATACCACAAAGCACGGTCCTGAGCCACCTGCATCCATCGACTTCCTGCAAGTCTTACCAGGTCGTCACTCCATCTAGTGGGGAGTCGCCCTACGTTTCGCCTACCGGTACAAGGCTGCCACTCGAGAACCTTTTTTCCCAACGGTTGTTGGTTCTTGGAGTTATATGACCGGCCCTATGCCACTTCAGTTTGTCCGTTTGCTATGTGCTAATCCGTTGGGCTATGTCGGTTACTCTGGTTCTACTGCGAATATTATATATTATAGGATATATATTATAGGATATCCTAATTTCAAAATTTATCACGCAGAGAAACCCCGAACATAGCCCTCGAAGGACCACGTCTCATTTCCATAGGTTATCACTGGCAACACGCACTGATTGTACAGTCTCGTTTTCAGGTTTTGAGGTATAGCTGACGAGAAGATGTATCGTAATTTCCCGAACGCTGGTAAGCCGATTTAAATCTGTCGATTGACCTCTCGTTTGAAGTTTTTTTTTTATAGTAAAGGGGGAAAACGAACATACGGCTCACGTGATGGTAAGTGATTACCACCGTCCATGAACAACTGCAACACCAGGGGAATAGCAGATGCGTTAAAGGCCTTTTAAAAAGAAATAGATTCTTTTCTTGGACTTACGTAGTCGGATGATTTGCCCCAGGTAAACGTACTCGTCAACAACTTCGAGCTTAGCGCTCCCAACAACAACCGGCATAGGTGTGACATGGACATTAAACATTATATTTGTTTTGTCCATGTTCACCTTAAGACCTATCTGTTGGTAGACATTGGGGACAGTAGGTGGTCATTGGGCATATTCCTTGGTCCTCCAGCGATGTTGCCATAAGGACTATATCGTCGGCAAATCAAAGGTGATTTATTGATATTAATACTGTCCTTTATCCGTATTTACATCCTTTGCATTCCAGTAGCTTTAAAACGTCTTCCAATGCAGCGGTGAAGAGTTTCGTGGATATAACGACACACTGTCTTACACCTCTTTGCAGTTAGACAGGTTTCGTACTTTGGTTCCGTACTCGAATAGCCATCGTAGCACTATTGTACAAACATTTCAGCATTTCGATATACCAACAGTCCACTTGGCACCGCTGAAGGGACTGTAGCACCGCCCAAATTTCGGAGGAATCAAAGTCATTCTCATAGTTAACATATGCCAGAACAAGAGGCAGATTGTACTCTTCGGAGTTCTGTACAACTTGCCGAAGGATATGTATGTGGTCTACGGTGCTAAAGCCTTTTCGGAAACCGGCTTGTTTGGTAGGCTGGAAATCATCAAGGCTGCGTGCGAGACGATTCATAATTACTCTCGAATACAAGAATACAACACGTAGACGCGGCTCAGAAGGGATATCGGCCTGTAGTATAGACAAGAGAGCGTTGTCACCTTTCGTGAAGATCAAGACCACCGTACTTCTGCTCCACGCCTTGGGAGTAGTGCCACCATTGAGGATGGAATTAAAGAGCAACGCGTCATAAGAAATTGACTACGACAAAAGACCGGCGCCAGGGTTCAGGGTTCAGGGTCTAGGGGCTTGTTTAAAGACTATACTATGATGAAAATGTTAAAAACGAAATTGAAGTGTTTGTGTGTTAAATCTACATAATATACTGTTGTTTATAAAGCCAAGTTATTTGTGTGTCAATATATAAAATTAATGGTTTTGATAATTATTTTATATCTTAGTAACATCATTCTACATCGATAGAATACCCACCCATATATTCAGAAGTCTAGAAAAGGCGAAAACAATGCCATTCGCTAGTAATAAATATCGTATCCAGGACATAATATATCAAACTCTGTAAAATCGGTACATAATACCTTAAAGTGTTATTGTAAATAAGGTAGTGTATAAACTTTGAAATGTCATTTACAAGTAGAAAGAGGAAGTTATTTTGTGATGGTGGTGTAAGAATATCCACTATCCCACATCGTCCTGTGGGTGTCAAAAGAGAACACAGAAAAAAACTAACCAGTAGCGTCTTTGCAATAACAAGTGAAAATATAAATAACTGAGGTTGCTAGCCCAAATGAAAAGCGAGAGAGCATTGACTCGTAGAGAATTTTCGCCATACTTGAATCCTAGTTGTTGGGAGCACTATGCTCAAAGTTGTTGACGAGTTCGTTTACCTGGGACAAATAGCCCGACTAGGTAAGTCCAACTATGACCGAGAGGTCAATCGACGGATTCAACTCGGCTGAGCAGCGTTCGGGAAATTACGACACATCTTCTCGTCAGGTATACCTCAATCTCTGAAAAGTAAAGAGTACAACCAGTGCGTTTTGCCAGTGATGACTTACGAATCTGAGACGTGGTCCTTCACTGCTGGCCATATGAGGACGCTCAAGGTCGCTCAGCGAGCTATGGAGAGGGCTATGCTCGGAGTTTCTCTGCGTGATAGACTCAGAAATGAGGATATCCGCAGTAAAACCAGAGTGACCGACATAGCCCAACCGATTAGTAAGCTGAAGTGACAATGTGCCGGCCATATAGCTCGAAGAACCGATAACCGATGGGGAAGAAAGGTTCTCGAGTAGCAGCCCCGTACTGGTAGGCGTAGTGTAGGGCGACCCCCCACTAGATGGAGTGACGACCTGGTAAGACATGCAGGAAGTCGATGGATGCAGGTGGCTCAGGACCGTGCTTTGTGGAATTACTTGAGGGAGGCTTATGTTCAGCAGTGGACTTGTGAAGGGCTGTAATGATGATGATGATGACTATAGAAATTCACATAGTTGATAGTTGGGCAACAGTATCCACTTAGCATCAAGTGAGCTTTGTGCTAGTTTATTACTCTTATTTTATTAAATAATAATTATGACGGATAGTTGTTAATAGGCACTGTATACATTGTTAAAAAGCTGTAACATTATAACGGTAGTTTATACATGCCTTTAATTTAAATAGGTGACGATTAGATTTAAAATTAGCATAATTTTGCCAGACCAGTGCTTTTAATGTAAAAGAGGAGTGGCTCGACTTGGATGAGGCTCGTTAGCATACATCTGTCGGCGATTTGAAAAATTTGTGTCCCTTAATTCTAAGTTCAAACGAATCCTTCCGACTCTCTTTTATATTTATCACACGATTTCAACTGATTCTAATAATAAAAGGAAATAGAAAACGCTTTCAAGGGTTCAAATTTTATTTCATATTTAGTAAACGTCACGTGATTATCAGAGAAAGTGCGAATAGGACCGCGTGGTATAGCAGACAGTATCCGATTATTGAAGTTCGGATCCCGATTTCAATTCTTCACTGGAGCCATTAATCCTTTTATCCTTTATAACTTATTAAAGAATACTTCTGAACATAGGCCTCCCTTATAGATTATCTCATATGGGGGATTTCGCCATGTTGTTTACACTAGGCAGGCTTGGTTAGAACCGCAGTTTTTCGAGTTGTTATCAAAAAGATGCTGCTGCTCATTTTTTGTGTTGGCTTCCCTCTGTCGCCTCATACGACACCCATGGGACAATATGAGGAAGTGGGTATACTAACACCGCCACTACTCAGTCAAAGTCGGTTAGGTTAGGAGGCAATTAAAGTGTACAAAATATATATTTTTAAAAAGTTGAAGTCTGTAGGCAAAAGGTCTGGTGGGTACAGCAGACCGACTATTGTACAGGTACCGCGCGTTGTCGTGCAGGAGCAGCGGGGTCAAGCAATTGACAAAAGCTGGTTGGAGGCGTGCAAGCTCTTCCATCATTGTGTTCAGTTCTTCATAGTACAGATCACATACGTGGTAGAGCTCGCTGCAGCTATGCTATATTATGGTTAAAGCATGAATGGATCAGCTTGACCGGGGAAGGACCACGCCCTCACAGAATACTAGCGTAAAATAGCAGCTTAATCCGGATCTCTACACTCACCGTACGAAACAGCTGTGATCCGGAGACAATTTTTACTATAAATGAGGCATTCCATCTTAGTCCTCAGGGGTTACAAATCATCTGCGTTTCGATTCTTAAACGAGGATAGATGTGAATGTCTATGGGCCACAGCATCCACTTACCATTCATAGGTAATGTATAAGCTTTAAAAACCGAGTTCCAGAAAATATTTAGGAGCATTATATCAAAATGTTTATCATTTTCATAAAGTAATAGTGTGTAAGTGTTCAATAAGATTTTTCTAACACCAAAGAGTACATGATTGATAATAATCCCTGGGAACAAGGTGATATCTACCATGGTGTTACTAAATGTTTTATACAGAATTGTATAAAATATTAAATTGTAAAGTAATGCTTATAAGTATCGCTTGCTGACGGGTCCTTTCCAGGACATATGTTTTCTTGATATCAGTTGTAAATAACGTGAAGTTTCGTCTTCACTTGAAAGAGAAGAACAAATTGGCCTCTTGAAAGCTTGGTGTGGTCAGCAGGCCGGGACAGTATTTCATGCCAGCGCACCGCCTGCAACTTGACAAGGCGCAGGCTCGGCTTCACATGAAATACTGTTCCCCAGTACCAGCTCCTTCCACTTGACCGCATCCAACGCAGAGCGGCTGGAATCGTCGACGACCGAGTGCTTTCCGATCGGCTCGATTCTCTGGTGCTGAAAAGTGATGTTACATCTCTTTGCATTTTCTTTCGCATCTATCACGGGGAGTACTCTGAAGAATTGTTCGTATAAATTTCGATAATGCACTACGTGGCAAACCTCCCGATACCATCCACACCTTCTGGATGCTTGGCGGTCCACTACTGTACGTTTCACTTGGAGGTTTCTTCCGCGTACGACCTTTCTGTGGAATAGTTTACCACTGGCGATTTTTCCGGACCGATATGACCTGGGAACCTTCAAGAAAAGAGCTTACTGCTTTCTATAGGGCCGACAACGCACCTGCATTTTCTCTGATGTTGCGAATGTTCATGGGCGGCAATGGTCACTTAACATCAGGTGAACCGTCCGACTTTTAATAAGTATTCTTTTAATCTATATTCATTAAAAATGGTTCTCATTTGCATTTGTTTTGTAGACATAATTCGTCAGCATCGTGGCTCTACTACGTATACATTTATAAGAGATTACTTCGGAGACATCTTTCGAAAGAAACAGCGCCACGGTAATACCAATTGCTGCTTACTATTTTTATTGAGATACATTATATGATAGGTATACGTATAACGTATATTTATGAATTGCCGTGGTAGCTTACGGGCCGAGCTCTCTCTGTAAATTTGATAATACGTGAGCAGCCGAGAGTTCAATCCCCAGCGGCACCAAATGAATTGCTGTGTTTACTTTACTTTCTTGACTAATTTTACTTTTAAAACAGGCTTTTATGATGAATTTTTTAGAAAATCTTTTTTATGTGTTGATAATGTAGGCGTAGTTTTTGATTACTCAGGTGCCGTATACGTAGGCATGTACGTCACATTAACCTTTAGAAACTAATTTTTCCTACATTTTAACCAATATACAGCGGTTAACAAATATCAAATTTAACCAAAAAGTGAAAATAGTCATCATAATTATTATCATTAAATTCTTTCATACTGTTCAGTTGTATTAAGCCTCAAGCAAGCCTCCCAGTAAGAAGGAGACAAAACCCGGTCCTTTACATCGGATAACCAAATAATATAAGTTGATAGGATAGTGCTAAATCAATTAACTATATTTAAATTATTTCTACTAGATGGAGTGGCGATCTGGTAAGACATGCAGGAAGTCGATGGATGCAATGTTCAGCAGTGGGCTTGTGAAAGGCTGTAATGATAATGATGATGACGAAATTATTCTGTTATTATATTAAAATAACTTTGTAGGTTTGTTGTTTCTTTATTTCTCTTTTATTCGACTGCACCAGAGAGGGTAGTTTTTTTAATAGTCTGTAGCCAAAACGCCTTGATGAATTTTAATATACAGATCGTCGTTAAATTCATCATAATTGTAGACGAATCTACTGACAAGTTAAAATATATGTTATAGTAACGTATAATTTTTTCGCAGTCGGATTTTGATTTACTCGTGTTTTAACCATTATGCTTGTTTTATTTTTATTTCAATATTAAGTCCTTAATATAAAAACCTTAAAAATATTAAAAACATCTAACTGATAAAGATATCCTTAAGGACACAAAAATACATTGTTTTATCTAAAAGCCGCAAGCATTCAAGGATTACAAAGCGCGACGCGAGTTTGTTATCTGAAAGCGCGACCGAAAGTTTTATTTTTACGTCCTTATATGTTACATTCGATCTGATGATAAGAACGAGGAAAAATGTACTTTAAACCTTCATATCTGTTTTATTTTATATAACTTATTTTTTGACGTCACTTTCTTTTAGATCACATTAAAGGAGATTCTGTTAACTTCTACGACTTAAGCAACACGCAACGATCATGTAGTCTGACGATCCTAGTGAATGCTACCTACAGTCATGAAATAGTTATAAGGTAACCGTTATCCTGGTATCCGTTAGAGCCTATTCAATCCCAATGCTGGATGTTCTCGATTAGATAGCTTTATAGGGGCGATATTTACCGCATCGGGTTAGCAACCGCAGTTTTTTTGTAAATTTTTTGCAGTTATTAGACAGACGCTGCGACTCATCTCCTAATTTGTTTCCTTCTGTCGCCACTAACGACACCCACGTAATGATATGCGATAGTAAATATTTTGCACGGCCACTACACTATCAAAAATGTTATAGGGTTAATTTAATGTACTTAACCACTTCGCTGTTAACATCAAGCTAAATTAAAACCACTTGTGTTTATTCCGCTTGATTGTTATGTAAAAAATACGTAAACTTATTCTAAAGCCGTATCCTAAAATTTAATTTAACTTTCTCCTATAAAAGTTTTGTGTAATACGGTTCAGATTTTCACTTCGTTGATATCTAAATAGTATTCCATGAGGAAATTACTCACAATATTTAACTCGGAATACATAACCATTTCGCAATTTAAAAAATATAATAAAGTTAACTTTTATAATCACTTCACTTTTTGAATAATGAGCTACATACCTAATAATTACCTCATCATCATCATTACAGCCCTTCACAAGTCCACTGCTGAACATAGGCTTCCCCCAAGTAATACCACAAAGCACGGTCCCGAGCCACCTGCATCCATTGACTTCCTGCATATCTTACCAGGTCGTCACTCCATCTAGTGGGGGGTCGCCCTACACTACGCTTACCGGTACGAGGCTGCCACTCGAGAACCTTTCTTCCCCATCGGTTATCGGTTCTTCGAGCTATATGGCCGGCCCATTGCCACTTCAGCTTACTAATCCGTTGGGCTATGTCGATCACTCTGGTTTTACTGCGGATATCCTCATTTCTGAGTCTATCACGCAGAGAAACTCCGAGCATAGCCCTCTCCATAGCTCGCTGAGCGACCTTGAGCGTTCTCATATGGCCAGCAGTGAAGGACCACGTCTCAGATCCGTAAGTCATCACTGGCAACACACACTGGTTGTACAATCTAGATTTTAGAGATTGAGGTATACCTGACGAGAAGATATGTCGTAATTTCCCGAACGCGGCCCAGCCGAGTTGAATCCGTCGATTGACCTCTCGGTCGAAGTTGGACTTACCTAGTCGGACTATTTGTCCCAGGTAAACGTACTCGTCAACAACTTCGAGCATAGTGCTCCCAACAACTACCGGCATAGGTGTGACATGGACATTAAACATGATCTTTGTTTTGTCCATGTTCATCTTAAGACCTATCCGTTGGGAGGCACTATTGAGGTCATTGAGCATAGTGCTTAAGTCCTCCAACGATTCTGCCATAAGGACTATATCGTCGGCAAATCGAAGGTGAGTGATGTATTCGCCATTGATGTTAATACCGTATTTTTTCCAGTCAAGTAGCTTGAAAACGTCTTCCAAAGCAGCGGTGAAGAGTTTCGGAGATATAACGTCACCCTGTCTTACACCTCTCTGCAGTTGGATAGGTATCGAGCTCTGGTTCTGTACTCGGATAGCCATCGTAGCCCTACTGCACAAACACTTCAGCACTTCGATATACCGACAGTCAACTTGGCACCGCTGAAGGGACTGCAGCACCGCCCAAATTTCAACGGAATCAAAGGCTTTCTCATAGTCCACTTACGCCAGGCAAAGTGGCAAATTGTACTCTTCAGTCTTCTGTACAATCTGCCGCAGGGTATGTATGTGGTCTATGGTACTGAAGCCTTTTCGGAAACCGGCTTGTTCGGGAGGCTGGAAGTCGTCGAGTCTGCGTGTGAGACGATTCGTAATGACTCTCGAAAACAGCACGTAGACGCGGCTCAGAAGGAAAATCGGTCTGTAGTTCTTTAAGAGAGCGTTGTCGCCTTTCTTAAATAACAAGACCACCGCACTTCTGCTCCACGACTCTGGAGTAGTGCCACCATGGAGGACGGAATTGAAGAGCTTCTGAAGGACTTCAAGTACCGGTGTTCGACCCGCTTTCAGAAGCTCCGCTGTAATTCCATCCTCGCCTGGGGCCCTGCAGTTTTTAAGGTGCTGGAGAGCCATTCTTATCTCGCTTAGACTGACGTACGGGATATCATCGGAATAGTGTCGGATAAGACTTGCTCTTGGATCGTTACTCACACTTGCGTGTGGCTCCAACGATGATGTGTACAGCTGCCCATAGAACCTCTCAATCTCACCCAAAATCTCAGTTGTCCCGGAAACGATGCTGCCACACTCAGTCTTCAGCTTTGACAGTTGGCTCTTACGGGCATACAGATCTCTGGCAAAGACTTTGGAGCCCTGGTTCCGCTCGATCGCTTCTTTAATACGAGCAGTATTAAAGTTGCGTAAGTCTCGCCGCATGCATTTGGAGATCTGTCTGTTCAGTTGCCTGTATGCTGTCAAATCTGTTGACGATTGCAGCCTCATCTCCCGTCTAACAGCCATGAGATTAAGAGTGTGATCGGAGAGTTTTTGTGTTCTTCTGCGGCGGGTCTTGCAGAACTTAGCTCCGACCGCATGGACAGTTCCCACGAGCTTGTCATTCATATCGTCCACTGCATTGAAATCTTGTAGGCACTGAAAGCGGTTGTGTAACTCGAGCTGAAAGTTTTCGGGATTCTGGATTAGAGCACGAGGGGGACGGAGCGTTGACTTCATTAGACGAGACCTCTCATACTTAACGTTTAGGTTCAGTGTGCCTCTAACCATTCGGTGATCGCTGCCAGTTTTCACCCTTGCGATCACTGAGACATCGGTGAACAGTTGGTGTCTGGTCGTCATAATGAAGTCAATCTCATTTTTTGTCGAACCGTCGGGGCTCGACCAGGTCCACTTCCTGTGGGGCCGCTTCTGGAAGAAAGAGTTCATCATAAAGAGTCCCTTTTTCTCCATAAAGTCGGCCAGCTGCTGGCCCGTTCGGTTTCGTTGCCCTACTCCAAATTTCCCTAACTTCAGCTCACCGTTTTCTCTTGTGCCTAGTTTTGCGTTGAAGTCTTCCATCAACACCGTGTAGTGGGTTTTGGAGGAATGCATGGCTTTGGAAATATCCTCATACATTTCCTCCACCTCCTCATCGGGATGTGCCGAGGTTGGTGCGTAAACCCGTATGACCTTCAGCGAATACCGTTTGGTGATTCTGAGTATCAGGTACAGGACCCTCGTCGTCACACTCCCAATCTTTACAACGTTGTTGACGAGAGACTTGTGGACGATAAATCCGACACCTCCTTGAGACAGATGGTCGCTCTCCCGGTGATAGAACAAGTTGCCGGATTCGAGAATCACCGTGTCCTCCCCCTCTCTTCGGACCTCGGATAATCCTATAATACTCCAGCGCAACTTGTCTATTTCTTCTTCCAGCTTCAGGATCTTCTCGTCATTCCTCAGTGTGCGTGCGTTAAATGTTGCCAGGTCGAGTCGTCGTATGTAGCAACCGAACCTCCACCGGAGATTCTTAGCACCCCCTGCCCCGCCGTTACCGTGGTCGCCACCGTAGCCAGGAATAGCGGGGCCGCCGGGGACTGGGGGCCGTCTATTTGTGTAATTGTTCATGGGGGGTATATTGCCATAGTTGCCACGCTTGGCGAGCGAGTTGTCAACCGCAGTTTTTTTTGTCGTACAGTTGCTGTTATCAGGAAGATGCTGCTGCCCATCTCCTGCCTGTCTCCCTCTGTCGCCTTTTACGACACCCACGGGAAGATATGGGGTAGTGGATATTCTTAACCGCCACTACGCGGCTGTATAATGTAACTGTAGTACTGTAAATGTAATAATTACCTACCTAAACATTATTTTTGCGTCATAAAATTTATTAATATTGTCATCATTATATTTGACATTTTAAAAAATATCCCAGCATTTTTGCTGGATCTTCTCTGAGAAGGTAACGCAGTATAGATTTTGACGTCAATAGAAGGCCTGTAAACCTAAATTGAATAAAAATTTTGATTTTAAATTTATATCACCTAGGACCTAGTTAAAATATTCACGTCTCACGTGTACACGGTTAAACGTAAACTTGTTGTTAATACTTACATAAAAAAGCAGACTGAAGTAGTCCTACTGCTGCATGCGAAGAGCAGATTTTGCTTTATTTTTGAGACGTATTCTATGGCCTGGTCCGATCTCCACCGGAACCAATATTTACGTAAAATCCCCAAATTCTAGCGTCGTGATTTTAATGGGTTTGCATTTTTCACGTGTTTCTAACACTAAGTTCTACATTTCTCTCACTAATGTTTTTAATAATTTTTATAATTCATTAAGCTTTTGAAAATTTGCATAAAGAAAGGAACGTCTTTTAAGTACCTTCCTTAAGAAAGTTTTTCATAGACGTGCGTTAGTGTGTGCGTGCGTGCAGGCCGGTAACCGCACGCGCGCGCGTGTGCTTGTGTGTGTGTGTGTGTGTGTGTGTGTGTGTGTTTGTGTAGGTAGGTTAATGAATGAAAGTCTTGCTAATGTAGTTTTAACACAGTAACAATTAACTACTATGTAGCAAGGTTTCGAGGTAGTGCATACGTTGTGTTTCCCGTGGGCTCCCAAATACTATACTATAGATAGGCTTGACTATATATCCATGAGGACTTCCTCACGTTGAAAAAAGTACATTGTCTTTTCTTCCCTTATTTGAAATAATTGGTTGTACCTCCAAAATTTTCTTGCAACCCGTCCGTCGGTAATGGATAGTTTAAGTCGACGGACTGCCGCAGTGTCCGCCTGCAGATTTCCGGCATTATAAAATATTTAAGATAACTCTCAGTACAATTAAATTTTGTGAATTTCTTTTTAATCGTTTCGTTTAAGTACACTCATAGATATATGTCTCACATCGCAGCGCCGCGGCTAAGGGCCTTATTTAGATAGAAAGACTCTTCTTAGTTTAAGTTCGAGACTATCAATAAGCCTTACTAAACCATTTGTAATAAAACGGAATTTGTACAGCATACAACAACACAACCTGCCTTAATATAAAGATTAATTTATAGTTAGTTTCAGATTTAAAGTCAGTCTGTTTCAATGAAGAAGTCCCCCGAAAAATATGCGAACAAAAAGTAGGATAGTAAAAACGTAGACATAAAATGTAAAATTTCGATAAGACTGTAGCGCCGTGGCTAAAGACTTTTCATGAAAAGCTTCTTCTTACATAACAGTTTAAATCATAGACTAGAAAGACAAGTTCACCTAATTACAAAACATAACAACGTAGAAGACCTTATTTATTGCATGCAAACTAAGAAATAGGCAATATTAAGAAAAACATACATTTCTTTTTTTATATGATGAGGGTGTCAAACCAGTTAACAGTCCTCCTCATGTTAATTGGATGCTATGACGTATGGTCATCTACATTTATTCTCGATTAAATATCAAAATGCAGATGCATTGTTAGCCCTGAGACTAAGATGGAATGCCTAATTTCTATTGAAAAGAACATTCGTTTATCTACACTTACCATACGAAACATAGTGGCATCTAGCTGCTATTTTCTGCTTGTATTCTTTGGGAGTGGAGTCCTTCCTCGGTCAAGCCGACCCATTCGTGCTACAACCATAATATAGCTGCAGCGTGGCTCTACCACATATGAGAAAACTGCTAGAACAGAAACCACAAACAAAATCTATACACGAAGTACCTTTTTATGGCAAAGACTAAGTTTAAAGTTTAAAGATTAGGCTTGAGTCCGTAGTCTCTAACACAAAAAAGAATCAGCGTTTCTATCAGTACTTATTACTTAAATGCCCTGAGCTAACACGGTACTTGTTATAATATAACTTGAACATATTTCTTTTGCGTCGAGGAACGAGAATTCACCAGGGAAATTTCTAAATTCTATGACTCCTTAATGTAGAAATATCTTTTTTTTTTCGAATTTAGCACATCCTTTAAAATAAAGTAAAAAAAAAAATATAAGTCTGAAATACATTCAGACTTATATTTTTTTACATTTACGCGGATACTACACATGGGAATAATATGAATTTTACGAAATCAATCACGTTTATTTCTTTTATGCAGGAGTGTACAAGCTTGATTGTTAATGTTGTTTCTGTTATATATGACAAACAAAAAGATCCATAAAACTCACGTAAAAAGAACATATCGCTTATGTGAAGCACCGACGCTCCGCGATATCAGCAATATGTCAACATGCTCAAGATCGTCCCAATCATTGTATCAGCTTTGATAGACCACACAAAATTAATCATTACGCAATAACTTAGCACAAGCGTACTTACACGATTTAAAATAACCTTTTGCATAAATCCGAATAATTATGAAGTTATCTATATTTCATTACAACGCGTATAGTTTTTCATCACTAATTTAAATTTTAAAAGCAAAATATTAAAAAATAACCAGTATCAACTTTTTTACTTGACGCCGCTCCAATAATATGTCGCTATGTATCTTACCGTAATGTTTGGATGATTAAATTTCATTGTTATAAGAATAAACGGCAAAAATATTCAAATAATCCAATCATTAATTTTTTTAATGTATTATTTGTCAAGTTAAATTTTTATTTTTTAAATTCCTAAATTACATGAATCATGAAAAAACCAAGTTTATTTTTTTTTAATTTGTCAACGTTGTGTAGGCAAAAACTTTCAATCTCCCGCCATTTCGGGAGCTTACTGTACGTAATTTTGTGATTTTGTGCTTGTCTACTTATTTAGTGACCCCACTTTAACTTTTTGGACTGTTTCTTCTATATTCGTTAAAGCATGTGCTCATGTCACAAAGGATGATTGAGCAAAAGTGGTAAAAAAATTGATTATGGACGACTTTGAAAGAGACATTAATTTTAACTGAATTATTGAAAATCAAATAAGAATTAATTTAAACAACAGCTCAACTGGTTGTACTAAAAGCGATTGAATAAATTAATTTTTAATCTAGTATCAATCTTAAATGTTTATAACTTTGCCTCTAGAAATAAGCACTGACAACAAATACGAAGAAATTGAAAAATCTTGTGGTTTAAATTATCCGTTATTAATTTGTTTTGGTAATATTCAAACTATACTGTAAATAATAACCAACTGTAAATAAGCTATATCGATTTTTTTAAGAATCGAATATTGTACGTTCCCATTTTTTAATTGGCATGCTTGGCGCAATAAGTCTGACAGCCGTCGAAATGTATTTCTTAGATTTGGCTGACTATAGTTCCGCGCAGAGCAACTCAAAAATTAATGATTAAAAGTGTAGCCTCCGTCAAGTATGACATAAGGACATCAAACTTTTCAATCCCCCTTCAGTTCAACCTTTAAATGCCCTATAGATAGGGGTAGGAATCCACTTAATTCTAATGAAAAAAAAAAACGTTTGTAAGATGGTGTAGAAGATTCTGTCACACCTACGAAGTTGCTGCCCATGGACGTAAATGAGATGGCTTGTCGCCGTGTGTCGAAAGACAATAGATTTTTAGACATTTCCCATAGCCTCCTCTTACTACAACATGATGGCAAATTAACACACCGAGCTAACTATAACAAAAATTATAGGATTTTTCCATTACGGCCTATAAAAGTCCACTGCTAAGCGTACCCTTCACCCATAATTTGCCTCAAAGGAATTATTCTGCCATAGTTGCCACGCTTGGCAGGTGATTGAAAACCACAGTTTTTATTATTTTGAGTTGGCTGTTTTGTTTCTCACTGTTGTCTCATATGACACCCACGGGACAATATGAGTTAGTGAATATAGTCATACCGCCAGGACACGGTTAGTAGTACTATAACATAAAAGATGTTTTAGTGTCTTATAATTTCATTCATTAGAATTATTGTTTGTTTATATTTAGAAATAAAGGAGCCATGAAAGAATTAATTTCTTACTATGAGACCATAAAGTGGCATCTCATGAATTAATGAATAATTTTCCGGCTTCCTCGACGGGAAAATAACATTTTTTTTATTTGATTTCCTTGAAATTTCTGTACATTACTTTCAGAAATATATCGTAAATATCTTTTGGTAGGCTGATTTAAGTTAAAATTTACTTTATATTTACAATAAAAATAATAAATTTAAACATTTTTCTTTATTAATAAGTTGGCCAATAAAAACGGACCATTTTTTGTATATGGATGTTGAGGCTCTTATAATTACGTCTACCCTATGTAATAATCAAAATGCAACTTTGAGGAATAAGATTCGTTACCTATCATCGTTTTTACTCGCTCACCCTACGAAACACGTGTGGTTGTGGATGGTCAAAGATATTTAGATTGTTTTTATAAAATTGTATTGGCATACTTAAACTTACAATCCACCCTATGGTAAGTGGTAACTGCAGTTCATGGACATCTAAAGCTAACTTCAAAGATAGAATGTTACAGATATGTTGTAACCTGTACGGACAAAGATGGAATGCTTTACAGCCCGTAATTGAATTGGTTCTCTATGTCCTTTAAATAACTTTCTCTAAAATCTGCTTGCATTGCTCTGTTTCGAACACAAATAAGCAGGGTAAGCACTTAATGACTACTGCCAACAAAAAGTAGTACAAGCACAGTTCTTTTGGTGGCAGAATAGATAAAAGAATGGTTCTTATACAGAGAGACTCTTATGCAGAATAGTAATCCCACCACCTAGTACGATGGGTTGAAAGTGTTCAGTGAGGATGATAAACTAAAAACTTTATATTTATCTAAGGCCACAAATTTCTTGTAGCCTCCGTCAGATTGCAGTACATCACCTTTTACGACAGATTTAATTTACTCAGACTGCTGGCATAGTAGCGTCCCAAGTCTAATATCGTGTCAAGTCTAATCATGGCTAGTATATAAAACCCTTTACATGTAAATCGTTGAGCAACATTTAACTGTTCGATATAGGAGTTGGAGTAAGTAATAAAACTTTTTTTTTAATATTATTAACACGCAGTTAAACAGTCTAATACCAGAGCAAAAGCGAATTAAATAATAAATTTCATCATTATAAAGCAGTCGCAAAACTAATTTTATTACATTCGTTGACGATCAAATCCCAAAATAAGCAAATACAATTTACTCATTGGTTACTGTGATTTACAATGTAAATAATACAAAAGCCAAACACAATTACGAGTGACAATTTGGCAAACAATGTTACTAATTGTTGAAGGTGAAGTAAATAGTTTATATAGATTTGACGTAAGCTTAATGCTAGCACTACACACTACATATCCAGCCGCCCAACTATAAAAGGTCCGCACTTCCTTTTTGACATTACAAATAAAAATAGATACGTTATAAAAAAAAGATTAACAAATAAAATAAAGATGGTGTTCTATCTATCTGCTACATATATCGAAATAAAACTGTCTGCTATGACGAAGGTAGGTACGTGCAAATTAGCGTACTTCAACGTGGTGTCGATATCACCGCTACTGCCAATCGCCGGGTAATACTCGGCCCCTATCGTCTTCTACAGTCTCGAGTGCTAAATGATTAGTTGGAACATTGAATGATACGTGTGGAGCCTGCATAATACGATATGGCTTCATAATTTTTCGTTATAGAATGATGTCTATGATGACGGATTTGATGATCTGGTTCAGTAGTACGTACTTTGAATGTTAAAATTGCAATCGACAAACTTTTCTATTATACAGATTATACAGATTTTTTTCTAGACAGCTTGTTTGGGAAGTATTAATGCATCCACCTTTTAGTTCTGACGTTGCACCCTCGGATTTTTACCCGTTTCGGTCTCTTCACAATTTTTCAAGTTGTGTTAGGTTAACATCTAAAGAGGACTGTTAAAACTACTTGTCGCATTTTTTTTGATTAAAAATCCCAAGATTTCTACAACAACGGGATTCTGTTACTACCTGCAAGATTGCGAAACCAAATATTTATATTATATATATATATATATATATATATATATATATATATATATATATATATATATATATATATATACATTTATACTTAAATGTAATTTAACTTTGTAAAAAAAAGGACTTAAATTTGTATATAAGCTACGAAGAAAGATTTTCCCCGATCATATATATGTGGAGGGTAATCTCCGGAACAACTGCACCTATTTGATACATTTTTTTCACCATTTCAAAGCCACATTACTTCAGATGGACATAAGCTACACAGTGTGTATATATTTATATCATAACTGTGAGTTATAATGATATTTTTCAAATAAGTGGAAAAAAGTAATGCCTCTTGAGAGCTTCCACAGCAATCGTTAAAGTTGCATGAAAATAATGTGTTTTGGAATTATTCCTCTTGAAAAGTTTAAAAAAATTCACGACGTCATATGATAACTTATAAAGATAACTCACAAAATTCTTGCACGATGATATATAATTGCGATGGCAATCGTCGCGGCGATTATGGAAGGAGCTGCGATATCCGGAGGGAGACAAGGCAGACATCGTTGACAGTCGCCTTAAATTTGCATTTTTGGTACGGCCTATGACATAGTTACATAATTTAGAATTTAATAGTACTGAAGTGTTACTTTTATTAACTTCAGTGCAGTGATTTTTTTTAGTTAGATGTATAAACAGAAATCGGCCACTTTATCTGCTGGATATTAGTTGTACTTACCATGTTTATTTGGCTTAGTTACTATATTAGTTTAACGCCAGTATATTCTAAGCCTAATGTGCCATGCGTTTAAAGGTATTTGCATTAATTTAAATACTGAAGTGTTTATTTCCGTAGTATGCGGTAACAGATTTTTTTTTGGTTAGGTGTGTAAAAATAAATTGGCCACTATAACTGATGGATCGACACTTTTAAAAAAAATGCACAATACTTACAAATATTTTTCCTTTCTGAAACAAAATCAAGTTGACACACAACCATACATGGTACCTAATTTAAACCTAAATCGTACTAGACTTCTTGTAAAATCACTATGATTATAATGTTTTTGAGAGTATTATTCCTACAGGACCAGCGGCAAATCAGTGGTCTCATATTCCCCGCATTCCCATGACCCCTACAGATTTTACTTTCCAATTTAAACGATAACAGTTTCCAATAAAATTTTCTTTCGCTATCACCATCAACTAATTCCAAAGCTAATTGATAGAATCAGGCGTTACTTTGCGGAAATCCATTATAATAAAAAATAAAAATATAAATTTCTTTGCAACTTTCCGCTAAACATATAAAATGATGTGTCTTAGCGGTCAGCCGCCGTAGAGTCTATATTACCTGAGGATGCCTCGTGTAGAGGCGAAACACGTGTCGTATTATCGTCGATGGTGTGTCTTGCCTGGAATAGTGGTGTTGAGAGTAGTGGTGCTTGGTCTAGTGGTGACGGAGTTAGTGTATGCAATTGAGGGAGGGCGGGAGGTGCGCTTCAATCCAGGTAAGACACATCATTTTATATGTTTAGCGGAAAGTTGCAAAGAAATTTATATTTTTATTTTTTATTAATTCCAAAGCCAAATATACAAATATATTAGACTAACCACTACTATATTGCACAAATGTATTTTGTTGGTCTCTCTAGGTCAGGAAATGCGGAGAATCAATTTACATTAAAGCCGCAGAAAAATGGAACAAAAATGTGATTTGAAAAGAAGTTTAAAAATAAATTATATCTACTAAGCTAAATCTGAAATATATTATACATATATTATTGTTATAAATAACTGTAAAAAGCCGGGTCGGGTTGCTAGATATTAATGAAAAAGTGTTATCCGAACTAGAAGTAGTATAATTACAAATAGATTAAAGATTAAAGTATTTGAATGACTTAATAACTAAGTAGACTTAATAAATAAGTAGTAGTAGTTTACGTGGTAGAGCCATGCTGCAGTTATATTAGTAGTATAGTTGTAGCACGAATGGGTCGGCTCGACCGGGGAAGGACCACGCTCTCACAGAATACCAGCGTGAAATAGTAGCTTAATGCTGCTGTATTTCGTATGGTGAGTGTAGAGAACCGGAGACCCTTTTTACTGGAAATGAGGCATTCCATCTCAGTCCTCACGGGTGACAACGCATCTGCATTTTGATTTGTAATGGAAGATAGATGTAGATGTCTATGGGCCGCAGCAACCACTTACCATCAGGTAGACTGTGTGCTCGTTTGTCAGCCTATTCTATAAAAAAAAAGTAAAACGTTTTGAATAAAAAAGTCGCGGGTATGGTTTTTGCTGGTTCTTCCCAGAACGGATATTTTCCAAACCAGTGGAACTTTACACTAAATTTTTTTTTCAAGGAGTATTATTTTTTATATTTGTTAGATTAAGAAAAATTCTTGATTTTATTCTATTGAGAATTTATGTTTATATAATATGTAAACATATTTTATACTAATATGTACATTCATATGCCATTCCTTGATGTTCAGCAGTGGACTTGGTAAAACACGCACAAAACCATATCACTCTTGCCTAAAATACATATTAAAATATGTATTAAAATTATATGTATTAAAATGTTAGTAGCGTCACCATATTTTTTAAAGGTTTTAAAGGTAACTGGACTTTCGGCATGCATAAAAACACACGGTTGTCTATTAGTGTCGCCACTCGAGTTGTACTTAACGCTTAGTCTGCCACACTGGACTCTATGCCCTTACCACACAACCTAATACTATATAATAGTACCAGACTAAGTACGCACTGAAACAAGAAAATTAATCGCCTCGTTAAAAACACCTAAGCGGTGTAATTAATAATATAGCAGGCATATTTAATCACAACCAACTATAACTTAAAAAGTAACAAATAATCTCTGTCAGAAATTATATCAAATCACTTTAAAATGCTGCTTGAAAAATATAATTACAATGTTTACTCTATACATAATAAAATCAAAATTTCGGTCAAGACTAGAGCGTTCTAAAACCAATCTATTATATTGTAGGCATTGAATTGATCAATCAAAAGTATTTCAGTAAATGAAGAAAAAGATTTTCGTATTAAATAAAGTGCAAATAATACGAAAATCGTTATTTTTTACCTCAGTTTGTTTAACACCAGAACAGCAGGGGTCGTATTCGTCCGAAAAGTTGCTCGATTACCCAGGGTGGAAGGATCGGACCACTGAGACGTTATGCCCTCTCGTGCGTCTAATCTGTCCGCAATACATGTAGCTTTGGTTTTTCATGAATATAAATAAACGGAATTGAAATAAATAACATATTTGTAAAGGTTCAGAGCAGAATCTTAAACTAAAGAAATTTATTTCTTACGATAAAAAGGGATATTCGAAAGAAGCGCTTTGTGCCAAACCCGATTAAAGGCCTTAGCAATGTCCAAACTAACGGCCAATGCCTCACATGTGGACTCTACTGCCGCCGCCCATTTATGAGTCAGGTAGACCAGAAGATCACAAGCTGATTGACCACGACGAAAACTATATTGGCAATCACTAATCAGCTGGTGATTCTCGAAGTACATCATGACCTGGCAGTTTACAATGAACAAGGAGGTAATGGCGATGGGTCTGTACTTGGACGTGTCTGAGCGGTCTCCTTTTTTAGGGATCCGGTGGACGAAAGCAGTCTTCCATGATTTTGGGACTACGCCCAGAGAGTAGGAATACCGGAAAAGACGCGCTAAGACCGGTGCCAACTCTGGAGCTAACGTCCTCAGCACAATTGGGGGGATACCGTCAGGCCCACTCGACTTGTGGATGTCCAGGGAGAGGAGTGCTTTGCGAACCGAGCGCTGTGTAAACCGCACCTCCGGCATGGAGCACTCACACCGCAGGATGGTCGGCGACGTACTCCCCTCGTCATCGAGGGTCAAGTTGGATGCAAAGGAAGAACCTAGCAGATTGGCTTTCTCTTTTGCGGCATGAAGCAGTAAGTCATCCTCCAGTAGTCTAACATTTAGTTCCGCTACCATGTTGATGGACGGGGGGGGGGGGGCTCCGTCCACCTGCACTCACCAGACTAAACGCGGAAGCAGAGCTTCCACTTCGCGCCAGTATTCTGTCAGGTCGTGGTACTACCCCGGTTTGAGCCGGCCCATTCACACAACAGCAAAGCTGCCGCGTGGCTCTACCACAGATAAAAGTGTCGTAGTGGGAAACCTCGCAACGTCATTTCAGACAACGGCACCACGTTTGTTGGTGCCTTTAATGAGTTGGCTAAGCTGCTTTCACAAGACTTACAATTAAGCGACATCGTTTCATGTATTAGTTTTTCTTTCATACCAGCCTATAACCTCATTTCCGAGGTCTATGGGAGTATGAAAGTCCGATGTAAAATCTGTAAAACACTATTTAGATCGAATTTTAGGCTAAATACATTTAACGTTTGAGGAAATGGCAACTTCCATATAACAAAATTAAAGCAGCTTCCATATAACAAAATTAAACTAAGTCTTCCTTTTGATTAAATTGAACTAACTAACGAATTAGTAAGCTGAAGCGGCAAAAAGCCGGCCATATAGCTCGAAGAACTAAGTCCGAGAGAGAGGTCCTCGCCTTGTACCGGTAAGTAAAGTGTGGGGTGATCTCCCATTGGATGGAGTGACGACCTGGTGGGGCATGCAGGAAGTCGATGGCTGCAGGTGGCTCAGGACCGTGCTTTGTGACATTCCTTGTGGGAGGGCTACGTTCAGCAGTGGACTTGTGAACGGCTGCAATGAATTAATGAATGAATCAATTTAATAAAATTATTTAACGGAAAAGTCACATTCGCAGACAAGACAAAAATTTTTGTGGATATTGTTAAAGAAACTCAGCAAATTGGGAACGACGCCGAGATGGTTCTAAAGTAGGAAGTTAAAGTTACGTTTACACCTCGTTGTTCAAACTTTTCTGTGTCCTTATCTTCTTTGTCTTTGTGTTCTTAAGACTTTTTAATGGAACATTAGGCATGAATACATAATCAAGGTAATAAAATCAAAATAACATTAATGTTTTATAAAAAAATGCATAAATAAAACTTTCCTGGTTGGATTGACTCAGTATCAATCATTTTAAATACGCAGGGATTCATCTACCAAGGGCATTTGTTAAGAGTATGTTATTTGACTTAAGTTTTAGTCACTATTATTTAGTTGAGTCATTAGAGCATTCAAGCGGATTTTATACTGCCAACTAAACACTGTAGATATTGAGGAGTCCTAAGCACAATCGCAAGACATAAGTAAACTGGAGAATTCCTTTTTTTTTACTTTTAATTAGACTTAACAAACAGTTTGTAACTTATTTAGATTATTTTTATAATAACAGACATATATTAAGATTTTTGGGACAGTCCACGTTTTATAGCTCACATGTGTATAAGTAAATGAACAGGCTCCCGCAAAAAAATACTAAAAATATATTTTTAAACTATGAGTAGAACTGCATTGGTATAATTTTGAAGTGCTATTCACCTCATTTCTTATCAATCCATATTATGGCAATGAAGGAAAATATTGGGAGAAAAAATGCATATTTGAGAAAATACAAAAATCAGAAAATATTTTATGCGTGAAGTCGGTCATCTCGCCTTAGGGTCGGTGCCACGAAAGCTTTTTTTCCTCCAAACGCTATGATAGGTGTCCAGTGGTAGAATTTATGTAGATTGCTATTTTTTTTTACTTTTAATGCGGCTATAATTTTAATCAAATTTCATTCATATTTTCGGAGGTATTATAAATTCCTGAATCACCAAGTTGATTACAAAAATCCATTCAAGTTCACTGTGAATGTATTATTGTATTCTACTTGAGCTTAAAAAATTAATATAGGCATCCTATTTAACGTGCAAATCAATATTCAACAGGACCAGTAATTTGAATCAGTATTGCAAGTAAACACTATGCAATGGATTAACAGAAGACTGAAATTTAACATTATTTTGTCAATATTGCATTAGCTTTAATTATGAATAATTACAAACAGTTAAATCTAACTACAGTTATTTGATTCCAAGTAAATATTATTCTTCATAAGCATACATCAGAAGACATGTCCGATACAAAAAGTGGAACCAGTTATTAAAGCAGTTTTGAAAAATTCACTAATCTGTTCCTGTAGCATATTATAAGCATGTCAAATTTTAATCATCAACTGAAAAGTCTCTGAGAGTCAAAAAAATCCTATTTTAAACAGAATAGAGATACAGATACCGAGTTAAGGCACCGAGCGATATTATTGATGTTCCTAAATTGAAGCAGACGCGAGCGAAGCAGCGGGTACAAGCTGGTAATAAACAAACACAAAAATATGTAGGAGAAAGGTGGTCCATGCGGAATAAGTAGTCGCAGAGATTTAAGGAACACTATTTATTTAATTTAATTATAAATTGCACTATTACAATTAAAGATAATAATCAATTCTATATTAATTATCTGCGCGCGTCTAGGATAAGCTACAACCTAGTACAACTAGTGCACCGAGTCACGTCAGAGCCGAGACCGCCGATCCGTTTTTTTTTTTTTTTTTTTTGCGCCCGAAGCAAATATGGGCAACCCTCCGGAAAGCGGGGGAGGGAGGTGGTGAATGCTCATAGCATACCACGCAGCCGGCTGCGTGGTTATGTGGCGACTTTTACCCACTAAACACCACCTTTTAGGAAATGGCTTAACGATCTGACTGGAGATCTCTAAGCCGTATACGAACGCGACCCTCCTTGGCAGAAAGGAGGGCGCAAGCGGCGAAAAGCCGCTTAGAAGAATGCCTAACTAAGGCAGATTAATGGATGTGTTATGTAGGCTCGGCCCGAGCCGCCAGGAGGCAGTTCAGGTCAGCCGAAAGCTTGTTGGGGGGGTCCGAGAGAGAGTTTCTCGGTCTGCGCACACTATAGCTAGTGTGGATAGGGGCTGCATAGGCAGCTGTCTCACGAATGAGATGATTTGGGTGGGACTCTGAGGCTTTGAAAAATCTCTCAGAGAGTGATTTGAGGAACTGCTGGATTGTTGGGAGCTCTAGGTCTCGATGGAGGTCGGCATTACGGACATAATAGGGCGAGTTAGTGGCCCTACGACAGAAACCGCCGATCCGTCGCTGCGCGTTCGTTTTATACCCGTTGCAAAGCAAGTCGAGTAGTGGGGCGGTGGGGGAAAGCGTGCGGCGCGCCGGTGGCGTGATCGGTGCACGTGCTGTTTACAGTTAACAGCTGTGCCGGCGTACGACGACGCTGTCGTTATGCCGTCAAATATGTATTTTTCATATAAATTTACTGGTCGTTTTGTTTTGTTTTGTAGTGGCGTGTTAGTCAAATAAACATCATTTAGCTCATTTGCTGCGGCCGAAATTGGGGTCCTGGTTTTTAGTGCATCCGCACGGCAAGCAACGTGATCATCATCATCATTACATCCTTTCACGAGTCCACTGCTGAATATATCAACGAATGCCAACTATGATCCTGAGCCTCCTGCATCTCATCTGATCTGCATGGCTCATGGGGGATGTTTACCATAGTTGCCAGGTTTGGCTAGCGGGTTGGCAACCACAGTTTTTTATTGTACTGTTGATACCAGAAAGATACCGCTGCCCATCTCTTGCCTCAGTTTCCCTCTGTCGCCTCTTACGATACCCGTAGGAAGATATAAGGTAGTAGATATTCTTCAGCGACACTACACGGCAAGAAGCGTGGCGCCACATAACTTATTTCTTAATCTATATTGAATCTTACAACGGTACAAGATCAAAAGGCGGACCTAACTCTCACGTCACGCTGCAGCTATATTATGTAGCTATACGGTTGCAGCACGAGTGGAACGGCTCGAACTAGGTAGGAGCACGCTTGCACAGAATGGCAGCGTAAAATAGCAGTTTAAAAATGCTGTGTTTCGTATGGTGAGTGTAAAAATAGAGACTCATTTTACTGGAAACGAGGCATTCCATCTAAGTCCCCAGACGTGATAACGTGTTTTGATACCGAGTACTTAAATAAACGTAGACGTTCATGAGCCACAGCATTCTCTTACGGTTAGATTGTGTTCAACTATTCTAATGGAAAAAATAGCCTTGGCGTTTTTGTTACAATAGTATATAAATGTATTTCGTGCCATAAATTATTTTGAATAACCAAGATTCGATCTTGACCATACTAACATTAAATAGCGGGTCTCGAGGGAAATCCCAAACTTGTTTAGAATCTGCAGAGAATTTAACTTGCAAGAACAAGTCGTAAGTTCAACCCTTATCTCTTTCTCAATCGGTTGCATTGTTATCAAAAGAAAGATTTAATAAAGTATTTGATGTAGAAAATGTGTTATTATGCGGTCTGTACAGCTTAGAATAATTTTATAAATTTTACTACCTCTTTGGTCTAGTGGTTGTAGTAATGCCACTGCTGATCATGTGGTCTCGGGCGCAAAACCCGGGTTGAGCCAACAAAAATCATTTATAGAGGTTTTTCCATCAAGAAATTATCAGTAGCTGTCCAAAGTCAGGAAGTTGGTGGTGTCTCACCCCGAGCCTCGAAAAAAAACGTAAAGCCTTTGTTCCTGCACCTGATCTCTCTCTAGTCATGTCGGCTTACCGTCCCATCGGGCTATGAGTGTGAGAAAATAGATAGTGCACCTTTACTTGCGCATACCCTTGGGCACTATAATTCTGACGATGGCTAGTCTCCGATGAAACTGATCACCATATTACACAAAGACCGCAAACTTTCAGCACAAATGGTTTATAGTTACATCTATATAAGTAGTAAATATTATATGCGTAGTTAATTTTAATAACAATATTTATGTTTTAAATTAGCTAACGCTATTTACAGACATGACAGACAGAATTATAGAATAAATAGAAAAGGTTTAGACATACAGGATTATAGAAAGTCTATTTACCTAATACGTAACATCACGTTGCCATTGGAAAATCTGAGATAAAAGTGTATCAAAGTTTCAAGTTATTTGGCACACCTATAACCTCCAAGTAGAATAAACAATCGAGATCTATCCTAGAGGGAAATCTCATCTTTATTTGCAAGTATCGAAATGAGGTAGCGACTATATTTTGTCATAAATTAAACGCAAACTCCCTTTCGAGAGTTTTTATCTCTTGAATAAAGATATTAATAGTTTAACATACCTTACATTGTAAATTATTGAAAATATCCCTCCGTCTTTTTTGCTAGTTTTTCCAAGAACAAAGGCTGTTTTCTGAACCATTGATAATTGAATTATGGGGTCACTTGACTTTCAATAATTAAATTTTGTAATCTGTATCGAATGAAAATATTATATTATAATGGTATAATAATGTTATGTCGGGAGGAGTTGTAACAATGAAATATTATTAAAATTGAAAACAGAGTTAGTAAATAGAAATAACAAGAAATGAGTGTATAGTATATTTTTATTTATTTTAAATTTCTTAAATTGACGTAAACATGTTATAACATAATTACTGTAATCCTCTAGGATAAAGCAGAGAACAAAAAACAGTCATTTACTTGGACCGTGATTAGCCAAAAAATAGACTTGGTGTTAAAAATGTAGTAAAAAAGTGGCCTTCACATTCACCAACTCATTATCCCATTCGACGCCTTTACGGCATGCTGAACATGCAACACAGTTGGCATAATCTTTTTTTGTTATATGTTCCACATGAGCATAGGATTAATATATCTAAGACCTACCATATAAACATTCCATTCCTTATGAAGGGTTAAAGGAAAACGTACTTCAAGTAATTTACATACATAAGATGCAGAAAATATTCATCATTCTATATCAATTTAAACAGATGAAATGTATTGTAAAATAGGCTTAATATTAAGTATCTTCCCGTTACCTCCCGTTTCCACTTTAGAAACATATGGAGATGTCAAACTTTTAACAACTTACTCATTTAAATCTCAAAATAAAGTTCATTGTTTATTCAAAACTTGGCGATACTTAAACGAGCTAAGTTTATATAAAACTCTATTATGGCCTTTAAAACTTTTCTTACATCATTAGGAGCTGCTAGAAGGATTTTCGTTTACTTTTCTGTATCACTAAAATATTTATAGCACATTAAAATGTCATAACAACATATGGTGATGAACGGATTTTGTTTATATTACGTTGTTGTCATGCTGCAGTTATAGTGTGGTTGTAGCATGAACAAATTGGCTCGACCGCGGAAGGACCACTCTCATACAGGATACCAGCGTAAAATACGGCTTAATTCTATTTCGTTTGGTGGACACTTTTTTTTGGATATGAGAAATTCCATCTTATTTCTCAGGGATCGTCACACATCTGCATTGTGATTCTTAACCGAGTATGGATATAGGTAGATATCTATGGGCCACAATATCCCATGTCATCAGGTGATCTGTGTGCTCGTTTGCCACCTTAATTATTTAAAAATATATTCGAGTAATAGAATATTTCGTTATGACTATGGTTTTAAGCACAGATCACTATATCACAAAGTGGATTCTGAAGCTCATTAACCGCAGAATACTAAAGCTCTGTGGAAATAAGGGAAAATAATATCATCATGATTTATTAAGGCGACACCGCGAAAAAATGCACCTCTTTTCATCGAATAGTATAGGACTATGACACCACTAACGGAATGTCGATATAGATATATTCATGTTGTAACGATCCCCCCCTCTATATAAAAATTTTATAATATTAAAAATATCCCCTTTTAAATAACATTATATATATATGAGACCAGGATTAATAAAATATGTTTTGATCTTCCTAAATGATCTTTCAAAAGGTTTATTAATAGGCCGTTTTTAATATTTTGGCGTGATCGACTTAGTTAGGACCCTTATTTACGTTGTGTTTGTTTAGTAACTTAGTTCTTTTAGGTGTCGTTTGGAAGAATGAATATTCACTAGAGCAATTGAAAGCTGTTGGTAGTGCCTTATAAGCTAAGTGAACCCCGTTCACGAAGACAGGGCTCGAAAAAGGTTAAGAACATAAAACGTCCCTATTCCACTTGTATCAGGTTTACATTATTAATTTATTATTATTTATCCCTTCCCGCTTGGAAAAGGCTCACAATATATTTATACAAAATACCCGATACAAGGGCTTCGCTCTCCTACATTTATTAAAAATAATGTAGGGGAGGTACACGGCCCCACACACGCCGTGCACGGTGAGCGCCAACCATTTTGATGCACTCCCCCCGAAGGGAACGCTAATTCGGGAACTGGACCGTAGTCCACAGCAAAATAACTGGCGAACCAGTAAAAGAGGCTTGACCCCTTGTTAGTGCGTAAGCACAAAAATCGACCGAAGTCGCGCATGTCAATGCGTGTAAACGCCATACAGAATACTAACGAATCCAGCCACAGTGAATGTACGTCACATGGTTTAGGCAAATAGGCACACTGGCCGTAAACCCTCCGTGAGCGCCACCACCTGCCAGACCGCCGCTCCTGCAGACGTGATGTAAGTGTATGGCATCACCACCAATTGCATGATCAGCACGGCTACTAGCCGCAGAGCGTGTCATGAGTCTACCGCTCACCTCAAGGGAATGGGGTCCCACGTTGTGCGGCTTTCGGCCGCAGCCTTGAGAGTCTCCTCAGATCCTCCCGCCAGCTACCACCCGCATGAGGTCGACATATGCTCCACCAACCAATACAACGGCAGATATAGCCAAAAGGCAGTTATAAGATAAGAGTAATAATTCGCCATCAGAAAGGGTTTGTGTCACTGACGTTGAGTAAATGCATTTTCGGTCATGTTTGTCTCACCCACCAACAAGTTGCCTTCAATCATTCAAAGGTGGGAAAGTTACAGAGATATAATATTATGTTGTTATATAAAACATCGTGGAGGGCAGACAGTCTGCAGCCCCGCAATGAAGGGACCCGACTTGGGCAAAACTCCTTATGTGTGAGTCAAACCAAGACGCAGAGAGCGCCATTGAGAATAGCGTCCCACCAAACAACCATCGCAAAGACGCAATGCTGCAGAACGCAACAAGCATCAATACGACTATCGTCGGGCTTACACCATTCCAAGGTCCCCCATATATCCCAGCAGACATCACCACCCGTATACCTCCATCGACCAGAACCACAGAGAGCGTCGAATCAGGCGCAGCACACCCGTAGATCCATCACAAGACGCAATACCGCAAGTAGCAGTAAGCATCAATGCGACTATCATACGGGCGGCACCCCCTCACAACACATCCACATGATCCCTATCGATTTTGGTAACAAAGTTTTTATTGTTGTTATATAAAAAATATCACCAACGTATCATAGTAGCACGCTACTAAGACGCCAATGAACAAAACTCCACGTATCATAGCGCTAATGCACTAAGACATGAAGCTGAGTATGCCTGTTACACTTAAAAGTGCTACTAAACACACTCATCATCCCCATCCGAAAGATAGGCGACGCTTCGCTATGCGCTACGACGCCGCCCACAAACGGTATGGGTGTGCGATGTCCACGGGAAAGCCGTATTGCTACAACAAACCCGCTTACCACCGACACTAAGATGTTAATTGTATACCTCCATCGACCAGAACAACAGGAATGCGTCGAATCAGGCGCAGCACACCCGCAGATCCATCACAAGACGCAATACCGCAAGTAGCAGTAAGCATCAATGCAACTATCATACGGGCGGCGCACCCTCACAACACACCCACATGACTCCTATCGACTTTGGCAACAAAGTTAGTATTGTTGTTATATAAAAAATTTCACCAACGTATCATAGTAGCACGCTACTAAGACGTCAATGAACAAAACTCCACGTATCATAGCGCTAATGCACTAAGACATGAAGTTGAGTATGCCCGTTACACTTAAAAGTGCTACCAAACACACTCATCATCCCAATCCGAAATATAGACGACGCTTCGCTATGCGCTACTACGCCGCCCACAAACGGTATGGGTGTGCGATGTCCACGGGAATGCCGTGTTGCTACAACAAACCCGCTTACCACCGACACTAAGATGATATGTCCAGGACACATCGGTTAGCGAGTCCAAGTTTACCTCGGACCAATTGCTCGTCAAGCAGCACACACGCCACCATAATATTCCTTTTCAAGTCCCTAATAAGGACTAGTCATTTTGCTACAGTACTAGGAGCAGTCAGTCACCCGACCACCCCATACAATGCTTTTGCATCAAGGAGACCTCCTATAAAATTGCTTTTGTATCATAGACCTTACTTTCATAAGTCATGTATATATAGGATTCGAACCCATGACCCTACTATTGTAATGCATATTAATCATAGAGACCTTCTATAGTATTGCTTTTGAATCACAGACCTTACTTTCATAAATCATTCATATATAGGATTCGAACCCACGACCCTACTATTGTAATGCATATTAATCACAGAGACCTTCTATAGTATTGCTTTTGAATCATAGACCTCACTTTCATAAGTCATTCATATATAGGGTTCGAACCCACGACCCTACTATTGTAATGCATATTAATCACAGAGACTTTCTATAGTATTGCTTTTGAATCATAGACCTTACTTTCATAAGTCATTCATATATAGGGTTCGAACCCACGACCCTACTATTGTATTGCAAATTAATCACAGAGACCTTCTATAGTATTGCTTTTGAATCATAGACCTTACTTTCATAAGTCATTCATATATAGGGTTCGAACCCACGACCCTACTATTGTAATGCAAATTCATCATGGAGACCTTCTATAGTATTGCTTTTGTATCATTGAGTTTAATATCATAAGTCCCTAATATAGGACTACTCATTGTGCTACAGTACTTCAGGCAGTCAGGCTCCCGACCACCCCATATATATGTACAACTGCAGGAATGTATCTCCGGCAGCTCATCCATACAAGACATCTATACGTGAACACCTTCAATAACTTAGGAAAATTTTCTTTTATACGTGAACTCCTTCCACAACTTAGGAAATTTCTTTTATACATAATCACCTCCCATGACTTAAACAATTTTTAACAAATTTTCTAATTATCTTATAAACGTTATTTAACTTAATTTTATAATATTTTTTGATTTGTATTTCTATTATTTACCTTATTTTAAATATTTTTACAAGTTTTTATAATAAATTTACTTATTACGAGAAACAATAATTTTGCCCTTAATTTGATATGTTATTGGGATAATGTCTGAAATATATTAACTTTATGTTTATTAATTTGACTTAATTGCTTAATATATATCCTTTAAGACTATTTTTGACGCCCCTTTATATTGAATTTAATTATTAATAATAATATTGGGCCGGCACAATGTCTTTATCTTGAATTTGCTTGTTCAAAAACACGATTGTACAATTTTGACTCGATCATAATTATTTGCAAAAACACCTCTAAAAATCACTATAGTTGAAATTACAACGAAATTACCTAATCTTTTAGCTTGGGAATCACTCAAATATATTCATAACATCAATACTCATAATTTACTTGCTCATTATTTTGATTACTTAAATCAATAATTAAAAAAAATATTTTAAGATTCTGACAATTTCTAAGCGCTTTTAATCGTCGCGGGCGCTACGCAAGTTTAGACCTTATGACGGCTATTTTTCAAGTGTTTATAGATATTATATATTCATTCGGATCAGTACAGTAGCCTAGAACCAAGAGCCAATTTTTTCGATGTGTCGTCTTAAAGTTATTAAACGTGGAAGCTGATTCTATGATCTACGTTTAATAACATTAATACTTAAGCTCACCAGTTTATTGCTAGTATACTATTTTCCATAGTTGCCACATTTGTCACGCAAGATGGTAGCCGTCATTTTATCATATATTTCATCTGGTATTAGAAAGCCACTGCCTTCGTATCCGGGTTTGTTTCTCTATGGCGCCTCCGTCGGTGATATTCGTATGGGGTAATGGATATTCTTACACCGCTGTAGGCCAAAATATCTTATAACTTCTTATAGACATGCAGGCATGATGATGAGTTCGCATGTGCATGTAGACTTCTTAGAGATGCCAGTAAGGTGCACGTGAAAGACACATCTATATTATGGATGCACGAACGGGTTGACTTGACCGGGGAATGACCGCACTCCCAGAGAATACCAGCATGAAATAGCATCATAATGCTGCTGTGTTTCGGGTGATGAGGGACGAGAACGGAAACCTTTTTGCGCACCTGAATTTTCATTCTTGGTGGGATAAAAATAAGCTATATATCCATTTACTTTTTAACTCGATACAAGGCATTCCATCTAAGTCATCAGACACCTGAGACCTAACAGACAGTGCATCTGCATATTAAATCTTAATCGAAGATAAATTTAATTGGTATAGATCATCTACTTACCATCAGGTGGACCTTGTGCCCGTTTGTCACACATATCCTTTTTTTAAACAAACACAGGTGGTTGTAAGCAATGCAGAGACTGCGCAATCACAAGTGCTCTTTCTCTTTTTTCTAACAAACATGTGACAATTATTACAACTTCCGTACAAAAGGAGAAGTCACTAAATTTATCACTGCAAGGCAGGGGTTACCTCTTGCAGCACATTAGAAGTTCATTGCTGGAGAACTTGTACGGTCTTTTGTTAACTGCAATTTGGTAAAATATTTATTTTAAGTTTAGTACTTGTCGACAGATTCAAATTTCCAACTTCTTATGTTTTTCACGAACAAACACGTAGTTTTTCTTAAAAATAGTTCAATAAACATTAAAAATTGATAAATTATTTGCAAACAATCTTACTTTCACAACAGGAAAAGAAGTTCTTCTAGAAAAAATCGTAATATATTGTTATTTTAACGATATGATGGCTCTGAAGATGTTATAAACAATAATCCCTATCGTAAAAAAGGAAAGTTTGAACTCTCCTGGGAAATTTCGTAATATTTTATTATTTTAACGATATTAGGGGTCTGAAGATATTGTAAACAATAATCCCTATCGCAAAAGAAGGAAAGTTTGAACCTACGTAAATTTTGTTCTTACATTAGCAAAAGTAAAGTACGTCTTATAAAACGTCCCACTACCGGGCACAGACATGTCGAACTTTATTCAATGAATTGTGGGAGGATTTGGTAGCAATTAGTTCACCATGACGTTGAATACGAAGGACCACGGGCTGGACCATGGGCTACGGAGGAAATAGATTTCAAAGAATTGTTTTCTTGCGCCATGGGAGCTACGTTCGCTTCGCTCGCTCTGCTCCAATAATACACTGCTAATCCCTACGACTTAAATGAATGGAAGGAGGTCCTTAGCTGTGAGCTATTTTCCTTCTTCTTTATTGAGTTCATAGTTAGGGTCTGCAGTTAGGACGTGCTTGGACGTTTCTTCCATTACAACAATACAACCGGAACAGAACCGGGTCATCCTTGAGTTGCTTAGTCCCAGGATGGACATGTGCTTTTAAAAAAATTACTTGTTTAAATAAAACTAATTTTTACGGAATTTATCGCGTATATTAACTTACTTTATAATCCCGACGTTCCGAGTACTTTACAGCACCCATGGTCACGGGGGAAACTAAGGTAATCGACGTCCCAATGTCGAAGTTAACCACGGCTACATCCAGATATTGTTTTTAATTTTTATTCGCCCCAGTGACCATGGGCGCTGTAAAGTGATCAAAACGTCGTGAATAATATAATAAAACTAATTTTATTTAAATGTATATTGTTCGCCTGAATAAAAGTACTGTTACTGAAAAGTTACGATATTTTTATGAGTATTTTGGTTTCTGGTGTATGAATGTATACAAAACAATTATCAGTGCTCTATTATTTAATTAATTGCACATTTAAACTTTTTCTAATTTTTAACTTTTATGAATATCCGTAGCTTGATTTATCCATTTTTAACCTAATTCGTATAAAATATATCTAATATTTCAGAAACAAACATACATCTCGATAATTTTCTAACAAATTTTTGTTACATTACAATACAATATTTGCCTCCGTCATTTTTTATCCAGATAGTGTTTTCAAACAGATGGCGCCTTTTCTATAGTGTTGATTCATACAATCTGTTATTTGGCTTAATATGTGCATATAATAACTACCGACAGCAGATAGAAGATATGCAGCCTAAGTATGTTCTATATATTTTTGTATTTACCTGTTTCCGATTCTAAGTACGTACTATATACATTCGATTAGACTCTGCTAGACTGTGAACACTGTCGGTAGCAATCATGGATACAATAGTTATGTACTTATATTTTTTTAGATCTGATATATAAAGAACAAAAAAAGGAAAACATAATAACCAAAACCTATTTAACTCCTAGAAATTAACAAAATACGTATTAAAAAATTAATTATAGAATAATTAAGTTCTTCTAATTCTTCTTTAGGTGGTTTAAAAATTATTTATAACATTTTTCCCGTGGCTTTAGTCGCCTTCAGTAAACAGTGGCAACCTCGTAATGTAGCGTAGGGCAGCCTTTTTTACTATAATAAACCGGTAATTGACTTCTACCACACCTGATGGTAAATGTAGATGCAGCCGAAGAGGGTAAAGCGCATTAACTTAGCTTAACAAAAGTTTTTTATTTTTGCCTTGAAGACATTACTACATAACTACACATACTACATACTAAATAAGATACCGACCGATACCTGAGAGTATAAGACGTGTTTATTTTCGCTCCGTGAATTTTAAATCTAAAGTGCAGTAAATTTTAGTGGTTATAGCATGTGTTTATAATCATTTTTTTCGTTAAAAAGTGCTCTTTCCAATGGTGAAATCTGAATTGTGAAATACAAAGGGAATCGTAAGATATAAGCGAAAATATTTGAAATTTATTTGTAACGAACTTTTACGCTGACCTACGATAACACGCATCAAGCCCGCTTCGTGTGCCTCCGTGCTGTGTTTAGTTACTACTTGAACGTCGCCGTGCTGCATTCAGGCGGTCGAGTTGTAAAGATAATATATTTTTTATATTATATTATTTTTTGCTATTAAAAATGAATGCTTGTAATGGCGGTTGCAACAAGCCTCTGAAGGCTAATGAAAAGATTTCCTGCTCTCAAACTAACTGCAAAAAACAATTTCATTACTTTTGTGTTCAACTGACAAGGGCTAAAAAGCCGACTAACTGGAAATGCCCTGACTGCATTCAATAAATGTCAACAACTCAGCGTAATAAAATCAAAAATGATACACCCGGTAAGAACTCCTTATCTAAAGCTATCAATGAATCACTCTATGAACGTCAAAATGTAACCTTTACTCGGGGTAATACTTTAAATAATAGCTTCGATGAAGAAACTGCCAATCTGCGGTCCGCTGTCAGAAATATTTTGCGTGAAGAAATAAGAGATGTTGTACGAGCAGCAATAAGCGAGGAGTTTTCCATATTAAGAAAGGAATTACGTAGCTGTGAAGATTCGTTAAGCTACTTGAATAATAAGTTTGAAGAAATGAAAAATAATGATGAGGCCTGTGTGGAAATGAATAAAATAACTTATTGCAGCGCAAAGTCAATGATTTAGAATCGAGGTTGTCTGTTATAGAGCAGGACTCACAAAATAATATAGAAATTCATTGTCTACCAGAGCACAGACAAGAGAACTTAGTTAACACTATTATGCAAATCAGTAAAGTAGTTAATTTTCCTCTTACAGAAACGGACATTGTTGCCTGCAATAGAGTTCAAAAACAAAACCCATCCTCAAAAGTACCCAAAACAGTTATATGCAGATTTGTCAGTAAATTAAAACGCGACAACTTACTTGCAGCTGTATACAAATATAACAAGTCTCATCCCAAAGCAAAATTGAACACCAAACTTTTAGGCTTTGGCGATGTTGAATCAGCCGTCTACATCAGTGAAGATCTCACCCAAGCTAATAAATCACTGCATGCTGCAACGAGAATCTGGGCGAAAGAGAAAAATTACAAATATGTATGGGTAAGAAATGGAAGAATTTTTGTTAGAAAAGACGATAAACATCCAGCAAAAGTGATATTACACCAGTTTACCTAGAAATCTTTAAATTAGATTTTAATATATTTTTAGCAACGGTCATTGTCTTTAGTTTTAAAATTCACTCTCAACATTTATTACCAAAACATCTGCGGTATGCGGACTAAATTACCTGATATCTTTTTGTAAGTTAGCGCTAACAATTTCGATTTAATCGTATTAACAGAGACTTGGCTTAACGATAGTATATTTGATAGTGAAATTTTCGATAGTAGGTATCAAGTATTTAGGAGGGACAGATCATCCAACACTTTTAATGAGAATAATGATGGAGGTGGTGTTGCTATCGCTGTGAAAAAGTCAATTAGTGCTTATAGAAACCACAATTTTGAATCTCGTTGTGAAGATTTATGGGTAACCCTAGAGCTGAGTAACTATAGAATCTGTGTTTGTTCAGTTTACTTACGTTCTCCTCTAAATCAAACTCATCTCAAGCGTTTTACCGAAAATGATGGTAATGTCAGTAATAATACATGCAATGATATTCTTATTTTTGGAGATTTTAATCTGCGTGACATAGTTTGGACTCGTTCTAATGCAGATTTATCGCTTAAACCCAGCAATTTCGATAATATCTTCCGTTATGAATTCGTAGACTTTTTGTCTAGTTATGATCTAAAGCAATACAATCAGATCTCCAATCACCAGGGCAAATTTCTCGACCTCGTGCTGAGTAACACAATCTGTGATATTTCCGTTAAAAATGAAACAGTATAATTTCTCGAATAGATAACTATCATCCCCCAATTGAAGTAGACTTAGTTTTATGTAATGCAAAAATGCTCTTTCCAAGACAAACTCCTAAATATAAGTTTTTTTTTAGCGAATTATGAAAGTATACGAGCCCGTTTATCCGACCTCAACTGGACTTTGGAGTTCCAAAACTGTTCGACTGTTGATGAAGTTGTATCGAGGTTTTACTCTATTATAAAAAAAAGTTATCACTGAATTTGTTCCATGTCGCATACAAAAAAATCATATCCTCCATGGTATACAACAAACCTCATAAAACTATTGCGAGAAAAAGAAAAATCTCGTCAAAAGTTTAAAAAGTACAGGAATGAATTAGATAAACTTGAATACAATATCTTAAAAGTTAGAACTAAAATATTAATCAAAAAATGTTATGAGAGATACATTGAAAATGTTGTTGAGAGCGTGATTAAATACCCCAAGTACTTTTGGACTCATATAAAAAATAATCGTAAGAATAATGGTTGTATACCGTCCAATATGAAATTTGGAGACAAAGAAGCTAATAATGGAGAAAAATTTTCCGACCTGTTTGAAGAAAACTTTGAATTAGTATATAAGCCTATTGATATTAGTTTACATATAAACAAAATGGAAATACCAAAGTCTGCTTTCTCCATGGGGAATCTTTATTTAAATAATGACAGTATTGAGAAGTGCTTAAAGGCTCTAGATATTACTAAGGGCGCCGGAAGTGATGGGATTCACCCCTTTTTTCTGAAGGAATGAGCAGTAGAGCTCACGATACCTTTACATATTATTTATAATAGATCATTATCTGAAGGTATATTTCCGAAACGTTGGAAGGATGCAATAATTGTACCATTACATAAATCAGGCGATAAAAGTAATTTCTGCAACTACATACCTATTAGTATTCTTCCAGTTTTAGGTAAAGTTTTTGAATCATTAATTTGTCCTTATTTGACTTGGCATACACAACATATTATAGCTGATCAACAACACGGATTTTTTAAAAAATGCTCTACTACATCCAATCTTATTACATTTGTTGACAGAACACTTACTAAAATGAGCTCAGGGAATGAAGTAGATTGTATTTATAATGACTTTAGTAAAGCGTTTGACACAGTAAATCATTCAGTTCTAATCAACAAAATACACACATTATTTGGCATACATGGATGCTTATTAGATTAGTTTGCTTCATATCTCACAGATCGAACACAAAGAGTAGTCATTAGCGGTTTTGTTTCTAGAGAAATTATCCCAACGTTTGGAGTTCCACAAGGCTCGCACTAAGCCCATTACTTTTTATAATGTTTATTGATGATATTAAGCATTGTATCCGTAACTCCGATTTTGAATTATACGCAGATGACCTAAAGATATCCAAAATTGTGAATAATAACACAGACCAAATTCAACTTCAAGAGGATATAGATAGAATTACAGAATGGTGCCGGCAAAATAAAATGTCTCTCAATACAAATAAATGCTATCACATTAAATTCTCTCGAAAATTTTACAAATATGATAGTAGTTACAATATGAATGGTGTGGATTTAGCGAAAGTAGACGAAGTAAAGGACTTAGGCATTGCCATTGACTCTCAGATGCGATTCACAAACCACATTAACAATACCATACACAAATCGGTAAGAATGTTAGCTTTTATTTTAAAAAACACCAAAGATTTTAAGTAGGTTTTAGCGTTAAAAGTTCTCTATTTTGCACTGGTTCGCAGTCATGTTAATTATTGTTCAGTCGTATGGTACCCGTCTTATCAAAATAATATTCAGCGTATAGAAAGAATCCAAAAAAGGTTTTTAAATAAAATATCTTATGTAAGTGGCGTTCATCGTACAATTTGCAGATACTCTGAAAGATTAGCGCATTTCGAAATTTTATCATTGGACTAGCGAAAGAATTTGCTATCTATAGGCCTTTTACATAAACTACTTAGTAATAAAGTGGATTGTCCATCCCTCCTGTCACAAGTTGGTTGGTGCCCAGATTTTCGGCAAGGTTGTGTAATTTTAGTCCCTTTAGTGTACATTTCAATAGCAAAAAGTATGGTAACACCTCTATGTTCTATGATGAGAAAGTATAATGATATATTCGGTAAATGTAATATAGATATCTAGTGATAGTCTGGTTTCCTTAAAAAAGAAAATATTTCTATACTACACTCAAACTGAAAATTAAAACTTTAAATTATACAACTCTAAATTATACAATATTGAGCTCTCTACCAAATTATAATTTTACATGTATTGCATAGAACAGTCTTTGTGTTTATATCATATTTTATTATCTCTTAATTTCAAAACTAATTTTAAGTTTCATGTTGAAATGTTGTGCATAACTTTAAGTTAAATACATATATAGTATAATTTTGTTTATAACTGCAAATATTTAATAATAATGTTTTGTATGTGTTTAGTTGGTTAGCCTAAATAAATATATAAATAAATAAATAAAATATTTACGACCTGGTAAGACTAGAGGAAAGCCCATAGATGCAAGTGGCTCCAGACCCTGCTTTGTGTCATTGCTTTGGAGGGGAGCGGGGGCTATAAAATGGTATATATATATATATATATATATATATATATATATATATATATATATATATATATATATATATATATATATATATATATATATATATATGATACAATAATTAAGTCAAGTAGTGATGGAGTACAGTCAGGCATTTTATGCGTAGCAGATAGTGGTAATATATGTAGATTACATGCCTCGGTTAATGATTTTAGCTTTTCACATCGATGGTCACCCTTGAGTAGGCATTTGTTAAAGTCACCCATGATAATAGTGTGAGTATATAATTGGATTAATTTTAATGATTTCTTATATTTACGCGAACACTACACATGATTAAAACTACTTTTACGGATTTTATCGCGTTTATTTTTACTTTTTTAAAAAAAAAGCTGAAGGTACTCCGGGTTTAACAATGACATCGGGACGTCAGTCATCTCAGTCCCCCGTGACCGGGGGTGCTGGAAAGCGCCCGAAACGTCGGGAATTAAAAATAAAAAAAAAAATAAACGCGATAAAATCCGTAAAAGTAGTTTTAATCATGGATTAATTTTTCTAATATATATTCGAAAGAAGAGAAATAGTCAATATGAAGAGAAGGAATGTAACAAACGCCAAGAAGAACTTTCGTATTGGATAGGGTTACTTCAATGAAGAGATGCTCAGCCGCATTAGAAGGAGATGGTTGGGGGGACAAGCTTACTACCACAAAAGGTAAATAAGAACGGAGATAGATTGCCACACCTCCACCCCCCCCCTTCCAATACGGTCGTTCGAATAAGATGGAATCCTGGTAATGAATAAGAAGTGGATGGCAAGCATGGTTTCAACCAAGATTCCGTAAGGTACGGACTGGTATGTATGACTATGAGACCTTTGCCTACGCCGAATAAAGAAATAAAAATGTGCAACTATTATCCAATGTCATGTCAATTCACTTATTGTTTGTTTACATTGGTTTTTTATATATATAAGTTACAAGTAACTACCTCACATCGTATATATAAAAGAAAAATGGTAATATATAGTAATAAAAATAATTTAAAAAATTTTACAATAAAAGAATGTAAACAAACCAGAAATACGGTAGTCGCACAAGATACAACAGATTTAACAGCTCCAAAAGAGGATTCATTTTTTACCAGTTCTCTTGGTTCTTACTTGAGCAGATCTGGAGTCTTTCACCACACTTGGAACCGAAGTTGCAGCAGATGTGGCTTGAGTCACCGATTCAGAGGTCGAAATAGCATCAAGATCAAGCCTAGAATGGATACAATGGCGTACTTGATCAGGTCCAAGTAAGAAGATGATACCATCCCTCGTCCAGCACCTTGAAACTCCGAAACGTTGGCGCGCCGCTTGGAATGTAGTATGGCGACCCTTTGTAAGAAATTCGGACAATGTAATCCCAGTGCCTTTCAATTTTTCTTTGCAAGCCATATCTTCTCTTTTGTCCCATAGTCTCTAAATTCTACAAGCACAGCCTGGGGTCTATCAGTGCCAGGTTAACCAAGACGATGTGACCGGCCTATCGAATCAGTGGTAATACCAGGGACTTTCAAGTGGTCGGATAGAACCTTGACAACACTAGAGGATTTGTTCTCTTTCTTGTCTTCGGCTATACCATGAACAAGCAGGATTTTTCTTCGAGATCTCATCTCCATGTTATCATTTTGTTGAGCTAATAGTTCAACTTGCAGTTGCAAATTTTCTAAAGCAGTTAAAACAAAGCACCGGAATGAATGAAATTGGTGATTAATATTTGAAGTGGGGCCTGTGGCTGGAATTGAACTCTTGAGATCTTTTTGGAACTCGGCCATCCTTAAGTTGAAATGTTCAGTGAGGTCCGCAACAGATTTTTTAATTGACTCCATTTGTTTTTAAGGTTATAACAATGTGGTAGTGAAGTGAATTTGTTAAAGAGTTCAAGTTATTCTAAATATAGTTCAGACTTGACTGGCAGGAGTTTATATATCACAGGAATATTAAATTTATATTCAAAAGTCCCTAGATATAATATTATACAAATTAAAGATTTCAGTGTATTAAAATATGTCTAACTTAATCAACTCCTACCCGAGAAAAAAAGGTTAGGTTGTCGATAGGCACATTTAACAAGTAAGTTTGATATTTCATTCCTAAATATTCATTTACAAAAAAAACATGCACTGTCGCAATGAAGTGCAATCACACTTGAACTTTAGTATATATGCCTTAGTGCGGTATTTATATAACCAAAATGAATTGAAATTTAAACGTTTTATTTTTTAATGATTTTCGAGGTACAATGAATTCCATTGCAGGGGGAATGCTCATTGTCCATTTTTTTGTGTTCTTTTTAATTTTTGACCGACCCAGATTCGCCTTGGTGGGATCTATTAGTTTATGTTATTTAGATTCAGGATAATTATCAAGGACTATTTATTTTATCAATATTTCTAAAAATATTCAATTTTTCTGAAAAATTGAAGTCTTCAGAATTAAATATGGCTTACATCACTCCTGCTTTGGAGTCTATCTTTACTTTAATAGAATGGGAAGCAAACGAGCTTTCGTATCACCTAATGGTATGTATCCACCGCCACCTATGAACAACTGGTAACGCCCAGGGAATTTCAGGTGCCTTTCCGGCGATTAAAAATTAGTAAGATCATTTCTAATTCGATCCGGAAAAATTGCCAGCGGTCAATGATTCCACAGAGAAGTAGTGCGAGGAAGTGGCGGCAAGTATATAGATGGCGTAGATGATACCGTATTTGTATTGATCTTATCTGTTAACTTTTCGAGAAGTTTTATTACACAATCATTCACACACGCAGCTATTCAAAGATTAGCCCGGACAGAGAGACAAACATTTTAAAACTACTAAAATTTGGCTCCACGTTATGTTCTCGAGACAATGTACAGTTATCTTTTCCACAGTAATCACAATAATATGGGTACCAAATTAAAGGGCTTGATGAAATAAACAATTTAATTAGCTACAACTAGGTGCAGCTAACTATGATCGATTAAACTTAGGTCATACAAAATTGACGAGACGACAAGGTTGATGAATGGAGCGACCACGGTAATCACGTTAGCTGATTGTAATTACGTTCGTTATTTTGGACTGTTAGATCTTAGAGCTGGGTAAGCTGCCTTGTATTGAGCAAAGCAACCTAAATACATTGGTAGATTCTGTGGATATTGAACATCCACATCTATCTTCAATTAAGGATCAAAATACAAATATGTTAACATCCCCGAGGACGAAGATGGTACGCCTGTCATTATTCGCATATTCCTAGTAAAAAAAGCTCCGGATCTTTCTATATATATATATATATATATATATATATATATATATATATATATATATTTGTATGTATATATGTATATACATCCACCATACGTAGCGTTAAGCTGCTATTTTTCGCTGGTATTTCGTGAGAGCATGGTCTTTTCTCGGTCGAGCCTACCCATTCGTTCTGCAACTGCTATATAATTATATTAACATACAATTATTTACGTATAACTGAATTTTGAACGAAGAATGATTTTATAAAATTAAGAAATTTTAAGTAAATATTCGTGGAAAATTAGGGGCTCAGAGGGAAATAAACCTGAAGTTGGGCAGCAACGTCTTCCTAATTACAACGAAAATGTTAAAAAAACTGCGGCTGCCAGCCCGCCTGCTAAACGTGGCAACTTTAGCAAAATAAATTTCCCTTATGATGTAAATGCATGAGTGAGCCAAAAAGTTCAGCAATCGGCTTTAATGGACTGTAGCGGTGTTTTGGCTTTAAGGGAGCCTATACAAATTTAAATATTGTTTATATTAGTTTACACCCACGATTATGACAACTCTGTAATATTAATCTGAAATTAATTATATTAACATAAACATAATATAAACACTACTACAGACTTCCATTCGGCACGATCTTGACACACCTCTCTCGCCTCCATATTTATATACCTTCGCATACATGCTCGTCGGTTAAGGGTACTCCTAATTTGGTTCATTTTCCATATTTCGAAAATTTGGTCGATAAACTTTCGCTTAGGACGTCCCTTTCCGACTCTTCCATTCACTCCTGCAACATAAACTTGCTTTGTCAGACTTTCCTTATTCATTCTTTCTACATGACCAAACCACCAAAGTATTCCTTTCTTAATCCTAGTCACAGCATCATCTTGCAAACCACACTCTTCTTTTACCACACAATTTTTCACCCTGTCACTCACATTCAGCGCTGACATACTCCTTATCTACTGACTTATTACTGATTATACTACGTAATCAAAATTTATTTCACAGTTAAAATTAAAACAAGTTAAGTTCTTAATTCTAATTGTTAAAAGTGATCCATCTATGTAATTGGAAACGTGCTTCCTCTTTGTTCTATACATTCTGTACACACTACGAGCAGAAAATTAATTAAGGTTCTATTTTAAGTGAATATTTTTTTAAGTTCGAAATTAAAATGATATTATCTAACTGCAATTATATATATGTAACTAAAATTATACCAGATTTAACGTAAAATTCATTCCTACCTCCATCACAGCCTGTCGTCCACTGCTGAACGTAGGTAGCCCCATAGATTGTCACATAAAGGAGGTATTTGCCATAAGTTGCCACGCTTGGCAGGCGGGTTGACTAATGTAACTTTTATTTTCTAGCTGTTATCAAAAAGACTCTCTTGCCCATCTCATTGTGTGTTTCCCTTTGCAGCCTACTTCGTCACCTACGGGACTTTATGGGATAGTGGATATTCTTACACTGTGTCAACACCGTTATCTGACGGAAAATAAGTTATGCTAACTTACTAACGTACTAAAAATATTTTGAATTGACAACGATTAATAATACGGGTTGGTTTTCGTAAGGCTATAATTGTCTCAATATAATCACATTATATCATTTAATATAAAAGTGTATTGAAAGCGGTCACACTCGATTTAATCAACGAATTCTTGATAAGCATTTGTTTAAAGGGTTGTTGAAAAAAATTATTATTGTATAGCACTTCAATGCTAATGATTACAAGTGGGTAAACACAACTTCCATGCCAATGTAAGAATTCACTAGGCTCAGGGGAGCCGTGGTATCTCAGGGACTAAGTACTCGCTGGTAATTTCACAGTACGCGAGCAACCCAGTTTTGATCCTCGCCAGAACCATTGAAATTGTTAATTGCAATTTTAAGTGTTGATTTACCACGTCTTTTGACGGTGGAGGAAAACATCGTAAGGAAACCTGAATCTCTGAAATATAAAAATAAAAAAATATTCCAATGACATGTGAAGTTTTTCAACGTGCATTGGGGCAGCGCGGCTGACATTTCCTTGCCCTAAACCTCTTTCAGAAGTGAGACGAGGCCGGTGCTCAGCAGTGAGACGTATATAGGCTGTAACTTTTCTTTAAAAATAGATTTACTAATAAAACCAACTTTACCCTTTATCAATAAAACAAATTTTGTTAATTTATTTGCAGGCTGTTGAAAACAGCTAAAGATTTTCTAAAACATTAGCACCAACAACAAAATATTTGTACCTATATAATCGTATATAAAGAATTTTATTGAATTATTATATACGCAAGAACTTTATTTTATAAAAAAAACGACTATAGCAGCCCTATTATTTACATCGTTATAAAGCTCTATATTGCAAAAGAACGGGATAGCACACTGAAACTGTTGGTAATGAAGATTTGAATGGCCGATCCGCATCTGCCGAAGACTTAAAAAAATACAGAGGGCTTATTTTTAGGACCCGTTCTGCGAAAACCACGAGAACGATATGGGGCAATGCATATTCTTACAAAGTCTAGGGGAAGACCTGCAGTAGACATTGATAGGCTGTAACGGAACTTTTACCTTTTTTTAGAAAAGAGGGCAAATAAGATTCCCAAAAAAAATCGTATACAACATACTGACATTAAATTACAAATTTTTCGAGGACTAGGTACGTTGTTGTGGCTAAGGGTGCTTGCATAAAGACATATAAAGTAAATACAATTTAGTACAGGTCGTTATCGATTGGTACGGGTAAAATATGTCCGTGGTTTGTCCATTTTTTTGAAACAAGTTGATTTTTGAGTATGTTATTTATTTATATCTTTTTTATATTTCCTTTACAAAAATAAATTTGATATAAGCTAAAACTAGGTGAAATAGTGGGTGGAGTAGTCACCGCAACTTGACTTTTGAGAACAAACGCGTGATTTGGTAAAAGTAAGATGCTCGTGATCAAATATCCTATTTTCCCCCGCAACAGACTTTGCTAATAACGTTGTTTACCAATACTATACGAAACATTAATATTGTATAAGTTCATTCGAAATCTTAAGTTAAGGAAAACTCGAGTCAGGAATACTTGAATAAGAGAGAAGTAATGTTATCCTCTCGCCAGCATTCTCATCACGTTTTCATTTATATTGTCTACAGCGTTCTTGAAATGGATTGGACTTATCCTGAGTTCTGGACTTATATTATTAATTGTTGCATACTTTAATAACGCTCATCTGGATATCGATCTTCATTACTACTTAGTTCATGTGAATTCCACAGCTTTCTCAAAAGATTTTGTAAGTACTTTCTATTATAGTAAAGGGATGACAAACAATCACAAAATGATTTCTTAAATTTACGCGAACACTACACATTGAATAAAACTACTATTTACGGATTTTGTCGCGTTTAATTACTTTAATTTATTTTTATTATTATCCCGACGTTTCGGGTGCTTTACAGTACCCATGGTCACGGGGGAGGACTGAGATGTTTGACGTCCCAATGTCATAGTCCAGCTACCTTCAGTTTTTTTTTAAGTTTTTCAGTTTTTTGTTAATGCCAGAGTTTCCCAGGGGTCTGTTCTCTTTGCGACACTTTTCCTTCTGTAAATCAATGACCTAATTCTACCCGGTGTTGTTGGGTATGCAGATGATCACAGAAAAATTCATGTTCAATGCAAAAGACGAAGGGGTAAAATTACGTTCACTTAAAGAAGCCATGGCAGAGCGGATGAATGAGAGCTTAAATCTTGTCTCCTAATGGGGTGACAACAATTTTGTAGCTTTCAACCCCGCTAAAACGCAGGTCTCTCTGTTCTCCGCAAAACGAAATCAGTTTGATCTGACTCCTACTTTCCGAGGTACATCTGTGGTGGTTACTGATCGTCTAGAGCTTCTCGGCATACACTTGAGTGCTAACTTCATATTTGGCGCTTACATTAAGTCAATATCGTAAATTGCGGCCAAAACTGGGTATTTTAAACAAGATAAAGCGTTACTTCACGCCTCGACAGCTTCTTAATTTATGTAAAGCTCAAGTCCGAACATGCATGGAGTATTGCTGTCACCTTTGGGATGGCTCAGAAAAATATCAAGTTACCGCACTAGACTTACTTGTCTTCTACATATTATATTGCGGAGAGTATGCACATAAGCTTCATAAGCTCATACTGCCATCTCCATTCTCCCATCAGAGTACCAGACATACTGCAGGCTTCCATCCACACTTGGCTGATATTCCGGATATTCGCACTAAGTGCTATAAGTCATCTTTCATAATGCGTACAGCCAAAGAGTGGAATGCTCTGCCGACGTCTGTTTTCCCGAGTTTTCCTCTTCAAGGTGCGTGTTAACAGGCTGTTCTTGGGCAATGTCTCTCCATCGTAGACATCATCTTTGCCCTAGGACTAGACATAGGTCAAAAAAGAGCCCATTTTTAATAACAAAAGTGCTCTCAGAATGGCCGGATCAAAAGTCAAGTAAGTGTTTTAGTTTAATTAAAACGCTGTTATGTGTGCTATGGTAATAAGAAATAAACGATTATTTTATTATTAATATAACTAGTAAAAATAAAATTATCCCGGACTTTAAATCTAAATAGGTGCCGTCCCTGAATTTTTTCACTAACACCAAGCAAGGTTCGGTCACACAGATACTCAAGAATTAAGTGCATATAATTTAAAATAAAGTTTTTGTATAGCATTCAAAAATACTTTTATACTTACTTTACGTATGTATACCTTTTTACTTGATACGAGGGATTCCGCCTAAGTCGTCAGGGGTTCTAATGCATCTGCATTTTGTTTCTTATTCAATGATAGATGTAAGTATCTCTGGGCCACAGCATCCACTTACCATCAAGTGGGCTGTGTACTCGCTTGTCACCCTTATTCTATAAGAAAAAAGGACAAAATGCAAATATCGCAATTTGGCATATTTGTATTTGGGATATGCCATGACCAATATTCCCTTATGAGATATGGAGGACTATTGTGTATAGTGGTATGACTCCTTTTCCACCTAGGAGTTCGTCTGGGAAGGAACCACCCTCTTACTATTTCTGCAGACAAATAACAGTGCACCGCTGTGTGAAGGGTATAGGGAGCCAGTATATTGCAGGCTATGAGGCATTCTAAATTAGTCCTTACAGGTAACAATGTATCCGCCACCTTCTTTGTTTGATGTTGGTTGCTTGTGCATTGGCTGCAAGTCATGTTGACTGTGAGTGAGTTTGTCACTTCAGTTTTATTTAAAAAAAAAAAGATAAAAATAACACACAGTTAAAACATTTTACTATCCACGTGGAATCACAAAAGAACACAAATAAAGACTAACGTATTTTTAAGACCGTTGTCAACGTGTGAGAAGTACAAGTCTTGGTCAAGTGTAATCCTGCCTGTAAACCAACCTCTCGGGAAAATAAACTATACTGCTGTCCGGATGCGGTTCCTTTCTAAATAAAACATCCAGATTGGTTTTCTACACGAAGGAGTGCAGTGAAAAATTTGCTAAACACAACTAGAATAAAAGGAAAAACTGTGAGTAAGGCGTGTTTGTAGTTCAAAAAACATAGCAAATACTAACAATTATAAATAAATAAGTAAATATCAATATGCCCTATTATTTGCTTAGTTATGTAATAATATTTACAAACAAGTTTTATTAACTAAAATAATCCTATTACATATCCGTCTTACTCAAATGTAGTTGTTTCTTTTATTCTTTTTAATTACAAATCACTTCACTCCTTTTCGAAGATTTAGTAGCTCAAGGCCCGTAAATTTAACATTATGCAGAAATCCCGGTTCAATCACCGTGGGCACCAAAGAAATTGTTAATTGCTATTTTAAGTGCTGATTTATCACGTGCTCGGCGGTGAAGGGAAACATCGTGAGGAAACCTGCATATCTGAGAAATAAAAAGCATTTCAAAGACATGTGAAGTCCGCCAACACGCATTGGGGCAGCACAGCGGACATTCTCTTACCCTAAAACCGTTTCAGAAGTAAGAGGAGGCCTGTAGCCAGCAGTATGTGTATAGGCTGTAAGATTACCTTACTTTACTTTCACTCCTTTCTTGTAATTGACGTTATTTTTATTACGTTCTTACTTAAACTCAATTAAAAAAATAGAAGATACAAAAAAACAATGTAAACATCGGTTACCACCCCGATCGCCAAGCGTGGCAGCTATTTCAAAGTCCTCTACAAAGCAATCTGTGGAGGATATGAGGACGAGAGAAATAAAACGCCCGCGAGTTCACACAAGACTACTTGTAATAAAAAACGTTATTGTTATGTTTATATATTAGATTATATCCAAACATGAGTATGCCTAGGTAGGTAATACACTCCCCTCTCAAAGAAAAAAAAGAAATGAATGAAATTGCGTTTCTTTTTTTATCATAGTAATATTTAAAAAACACTATATATGTAATATACCATAGGTAAAAACTTAAAGAAATAAATAAAAATAAAACTAATATTTATATATTTGCAAATTATATTATAATACTTAGTTATTAATATTAAGGTGAAGTAATATTGAGATAAAAATATCATTAAAATGTAATTGCGATATTATATTATGTAATATTATATTTACAATATAAAAAAGAAAGAAATATTAATTAATAAAACTTAACATATTAAGAAATTATTATTATTGTTGATAACACAGTGTTTGAAATATAATAACTATATTTTGCTAAATGGATTACAATATAATATGTGTCATATTGCGGTTGGCTTTCCTTTTCCAATGTTCCCCCCCCCCCCCGCCAAGCATGTGGTAAGTCAGAACTTAAAATCATAAGTACTAATTTCATTAGTGCCGACGAGGATCGAACCCGGGTACCATGCTTACAGTGAAACGCTTGCGCGCTTACACTTGTACAAACCACAACTTCTTTAGATTCCGGATTTTTTTTGTATGGAACATTATTTATACTTTAAAAAAATCTCCTCGAACAGTCGCAAGCATTCAATGATTCGGGACCTCCTACTGTCATCCATAAGAGGACCTGGCCCATAGGAGCAGATTTATATGAGAAAATTTATATGTACTTTGCCATAAAATCCGAGCGTCGGATTTAGGGAATACTCATATGTAAAAAATATTTAAGAGAGTTTTCTTCACATCTAAGTCTTTGCATTTCAGCAACAAAATGAAGACGGCTTCTAAAAAAATTAAAATTATATGGAGTATAATTAATAGTGGACCTGGTAAGGGCAACTTTTGCAATTCAAACTACCAGTTACGTTTTAACACCAAATTAACTAAATCAGATCAGTACTTTTCAATGTTTTTTGAGAAATATTTTACTAATATTCCGATCTGAAGCTTACTGAAGTCACTGAATTCTTTTACTGCTGTCACCGAACCATTACTTAAACACAATGTAAATGTGTGTACAAATAATTTTACATTCCATAAAGTATCATCAAAAGATGTTACAAAATATTTTAGAACTATTAACATTAAGAAAACCGCAGGTCTGTGAGGGATTCCCGTTAAAGTTATTGCGTCTATAATAGATACAATCGCCCCTCGACTATCTATTATTTTTAATACTAGTATCGAATTTGGCGTGTTTCATACATACATAAACTTTCACGCCTGTCACCCAGAGGGGTAGGCAGAGACTACGGACTTCCATTTGGCACGATCCTGACACACCTCTTTCGCCTCTTTTACATCCATATATCTACGCATACATGCTCGTCGGTTAAGCGTACTTCTAACGTAGCCCATTTTCAAAATATCGCCAATTTGGTCGATAAACTTTTTCCTAGGGCGTCCCTTCCCGACTCGGCCGTTCACATCTGCCATATAAATTTGCTTTGTCACTCTTTCCTCATTCATTCTTTCCACATGACCAAACCACCGAAGCATTCCTTTCTTAATCCTGGTCACAACATCACCTTGCATACCACATTTATCTCTTATCACGCAATTTCTCACCCTGTCATTCAGATGGCGTGTTTCCTGGTTTAATAAAGCATATTAAAATAATATCTTTCTTTAAACAAATTACTAGTACATAATTAGAATATTGGACCTATGCCAATTTTAGACCCATTTCTGTAGCGCCAACACTTAGTAAAATTTTTGAAAAAATCATTATTTATTATTTATATTATTTATTACCACTCCGTGGCGCAGTGGCTTAACATTGAGCTGCGGCGCTGAGGGCCGCGGTTTCGAATCCCGCACGGAACATGTATTTGTATGGCCTACAAATAATTGTACGGGGTCTGGATGTTTGGCCTTGTGCAATTTATATATTTAAACTGCCTCCACGATACAGGAGAAAATCATCGTGTGGAGGTAACGTTTTTAACGAAAAAAAGAGAGAAAAAAATGTGTTTTTTTTTAAATATATTTACTTCATAAAAACAATTATTTCTTGTATTTGAGGTTGTGTTGACTCGCGTAGTGAGCGGACGTGTTTACTCTTTACTTCGGCAAATAAAATTAAAAATAGTAGTGCTACATAATTCTAAACTTTATTGTGCCAAAGTATAGTGCTATTGCAAATAAAGTGTACCCATGGTAAGAACAAAAAATCGTAATCTATTTTATGTCCAAAGACAAATAAAGGCTGGGATTCATTGTATTTACGCAAATAATAGAAATAAAAAATAGAAAGTTTATTATTCAATATCAATAACATTAATTGAAAGTTATTCTTATGTTTAATTTACTACTGGTTTCGGAAACAACTATTCCATAGTGAGGGTCACGCACATACCAACCGAGCGGAGCGATAAGCGGAGCGGGAAATTTATTTACACATACAACAATATGAGTGTCCAACGTTCACCTACAACCAAATCTAGTGACAAAATGAATATTATTTGTGGGAATAGTAGTTCCCAGCCTGACCTGTCAATCATTGCAGCAACTGAGCACGAATATAAAAATGTGTCACAACGCAAAAGAAAAGTGCCTGAGGATGATTTCTCGGTCCAATTCAATGAATTTAAAAAGGAAATTATAGGAGTATTAAAGGAGTTTGGTAAATCCCAGACAGAAAACATCAATTCTATAAAAATAGATATCAAATCTATCAATGAACAACTTATTGATATGAAAACTAAAACGGACTTGCTGCTCCTAAAACATAATACCTTCAAGTCTGAAATACAAAAACTAACAAATATTGTCACTTATAATGAAGAAAAAATAAAATGTATTGAAAATGATGTACAGGCTCTTCAGAGCACTGTACATGCCCCCTTACCATCAGGATGTCCTAAACCGACAGCGAATAGTTATGCAGATATAATGACCGAAGTTCAGGAGCGTTTAGAGCGCGGCAAGAATATAATAATCACTGGCATTTTCGAACCACATTCAGAAAATATGGAAGAAAAGAGGAAAAATGATAGATGTGAAGTGATGAAAGTACTATCAGGCATCTATCCACTTACCCCCCAACCAGAAAGAATAATGCACCTAGGCAAGTATGATGGGAAGCAAACACGCTCACTAATAGTTTGCTTTTTAACTCCAGTTATAGCAAAAACCTTATTAAAAATAAATTTAACTGCAAAGTAAGTAATATAAAATCTTTTCCGATCAGACACCTAACCAAAAACAAGAAATGGCAAACCTTCGAGAAGAGTCACGTCAGCGCAAAGAAAAAGGGGAAAACGACTTAATTATAAAGTATATAAAAGGAACACCCGAAATAATAAAACAGGAAACAAAAAACGGGACACCAGAGAAAATACAATAACAAAAAATAAGGATAAATTTATAACTCATAAATATCATTATAATTATGCAGATTTATCTATTACAAACAAAGCACTAAAATTTTTCTACGCCAATATTCTCAGTTTAGTTAATCCAGGCAAACTAGATGAAATACGTTGTATTATGGAATCACTCGGAACGAAGATTCATGTTTTAATTATTACGGAAACTTGGATAAAAAACGAAGACGAAGCACAAGGTTTAAAACTACCAAACTATGTTCACTACTATAACTACAGAAAACATTCTAGAGGTGGTGGAGTCTCTTTGTTCATTCATAAGGATTTGAAACACGAATTATTGGAGGATCAATGTGAAGACCGAAACCACTTTTTATGGGTACATCTTGACACTTTTTCCCTGGATATAGGTGCCATATACAAACAGCCAGCAGCAAGTACTGACAAGTTTCTTGAAAACTATAACCAACACCTTGCAAGAAGAAAGCGTGTTATTATCTTCGGCGACTTTAATCTTAACCTACTTAATAACGACAAACATGTAAAAGAATATAAAGAATTGCTGCGAGAGAATAACATAAGAATATTAAATAAAATCAACACCGAGTATTGCACTCGTGAAACCACAACATCCAAAACTATTATAGATCATGTATGTAACAACTTACAAAATAATACTTTCCAAATGTCTATTATTGAATCCCCCATAGCTGATCACAAACAAATATATCTTGAGTTAAACAGACCGAAAACCGAACGCATAAAAAAGTTCAATATGAAGCAATTAACTATAACAACCTGCAGAACGATATTGAAGAAATTTCTCAAAATAAGTCATTTCAAGTACATGAGGAGTTAGAATGGCAACTACTACAAACTATTGCAAAAAATAGAATAAGAAAAACAAAAGTGGTCAATCCGCCTTGCAAAGAGTAGATAAACAGGGGCCTAATTGCTTTAATAAATAAAAGGAACCAACTATGGTACAGCTTAAAAGAAACACCTGAAGATGAAAATTTGAGAACAGAATTTATAAAACAAAGAAATCTTACGTTTGCAAATATCCAAACAGCTAAAAAACAATTTTATCATAAGGCTTTCACAGATTGTAAGAAATGTCCTTTAAAAATGTGGCAACTAATTAATAGACTGTCAAATAATAAATCAGATCTGGCAGACCTAAGGTATTTAAAAATAAATACCCCCAATGGTCAATTCTCAAATATTAAAGAAATATGTGAGTATTTTAACAGATTTTTCGTCACTATAGGCCCTGAACTTGCAAATAAAATACCGCAAAAAAAATATCATAAAAACTTTACACAAACACTGTCATACAACAAACCTAAAAACAACAACACTGATTTATCAAAATTAAACCCAACGACCGCTGACAAGGTACTGAAAATAATAAAAGACTTAGATTCTAATGCTAGTTCCGGTTTAGATGGCATGAACACAAAATCCTTAAAGTGTATTAAAGACAATATGGTAGAAAACCTCGCTATTTGTATTAATAAATGTTTAAGTGATGGCTATTTTCCAAATAGCCTAAAAACTGCAAAAGTTAGTCCTATTTTTAAAGCCGGAAGCAAACAAGACCCAAACAATTACCGACCAATATCGGTACTTCCAGTAATGTCGAAATTATTTGAAAAAATACTACATAAACGACTATATGACCACCTGAGTTCTATTGATTACCTCTATAAAAAGCAATATGGCTTCCGCCCAAAGTCTAACACTGTATCTGCAACTGTTGATTTAGTAACCAACATAAGACTTAATATTGATCAGAAAAAAATTACATCAGGTATTTTTATTGACCTAAAAAAGGCTTTTGACACAGTCAGCCATGACATCCTATTATTAAAACTAAAAGACATAGGTATCACAGGAAAGGCATTTGACATTTTTAAATCGTATCTTTCTGATAGATTTCAAGTTGTCAAAATTAATAATCAGCAAAGCAGCCCCCAACCGGTTATTTGTGGCATTCCACAGGGATCAATATTGGGACCCCTTTTATTCCTTATTTATATAAACAACATATATGAAATTGGACTAAAGGGAGATATCACTTTATACGCCGACGACACCAGCCTCTTCTACTTTGGTCACTCGTTACAATCAGTACTAAGTGAAGCCCAGCAAGACTTACACATATTACACACCTGGCTACAGTCAAACTTACTAACAATCAATGCCTCAAAAACAAAATACGTAATCTTTAGTGCAAAAAATAGAAAAATTGAAAGTCACAATCCTCTTACTATTGATGGTGAAATATTAACCAAAGTTAACAACGAGAAATACTTAGGCCTTGTTCTTGACGGTCGTCTTACCTGGTATCAACATATTGAGAATATCCATAGTAAAATCTACTCATTAACAGGAGCTTTAAAGACTATAGTTCGATGTCTCCCTAGACATGTCAAATATACCATATATAACTCTTTAGTTAAGCCTCATTTAGATTATTTGATTGAGGTATGGGGCTCAGCTACTAAATCAACGTTGCAAAAACTACAAGTTACACAAAATAAAATCATAAAAATATTATTTCAATATAAATATTTAACACCTACCACTTAAATATATAAAGAAACCAAATTACTTAATCTAGCCCAAACGTACAAATATAAAACATGCATTTTTATTAGGAAAATACTTACTAATGCTACTCACTCTCAAATAACATTTACAAAAAAAATAGATTATCATAAACGTATGACAAGGCAGGCTAATAACCTATGTTTAAGATTATATAGAACAAACTATGGAAAAAGGAGTGTTCTTTATGAGGGTGCTCAACACTACAACAAGTTACCTAAAATCATTAAAGAAACAAAATCCCTGTCTACTTTTAAGAAATTGCTAAAAAGCCACATTTTAAAGGATTTTTCATAATAACTTAATAATCACAAATCTCTAATCTACATAATATATGAAGTACACAGTCATGCAACCTTAATAATAATATCTACAATAAAATAGTTGTATAGAGATAATACAATATAATTACTTATACACAGTATGGTTATAGATATGAGACAAGATAACTTATACATATATTTGTGTATCTATCTATATGTGTGTATATATGAGTATGTACGTATGTGTGTATGTATGTTTGTGTACGTTGCATTGTGCGTATGTGCAGCACTACTTATATTATTACAAACAAATTAATACCTAAATATATAATATACTAAATAAAGAAACACTACCTAATTATAGTATCGTATTACATATAGTAATGGTTTTAAAAGATAAACACAATCAATAACAGCTAACACTATAAATTAATTTTGAACACAATAAAGTAGTTAATGTGTCATAGGCCTTAACAAATAACTCGCCACATTCATTCAATTTTGACCGAAGTAACGGTGGTCTGCTTAGCTTTGGTACGAATACTTTTGCAACTACCCTATTAACTTATGTGTAATATTTACTAAATAAGTTATTAAGCACTCAATTAGAAAATAAGTTTTAGCGACCTATTATAATACTAGCTCACTACGCCAATCGGCTTAATGTTGTTTTTCTTTTTCTTTGGAATGTGTATTTTCTCTGTAAGTGATTTGTAAATCTTTTGAGAAAATAAATGTCTTAAACCATAAACCATTTCCCACAACGGGTGGCTCGACAACTGATGCTGGTTTTTTTATAGGAGAGGGGGCAAATGGGCATACGGCACACCTGATGGTAAGATTACTAATATTGGTGCTGAGCTGATTAAATACATCTTCAATGCATTAAAGAATTCACAGGATGTTTAGGGCACACTCTGTAACATATGCAAGACCTTCGATAGTGATCACCTTGAAATATTAATTTTATTAACATTTCAAACATTAAGTAACAGAACGGAAATACATGTCGTCGGAATAACCTTACATAGTAGGGGATAACCATGATATAATATTTATTATCTGCTGAAGATAATTCATAATAATTCAAATTAAAACGACGATTACTAAATTATGACGAAGTAAATAATGCTATTTCAAAATTGGTTAATTTGTTTGATGTTAACAATTTGCATTTAAATGGCAATAAAACTAAATTAACTGATGATTTTTTTTAATTTATTAAACAAAGTAACAGTTTTAATCACAAAAACAATTTCTTCGTGCCATTATACATCTATTGTACATTAATTTAACCAAGCTTATTATTTGAATGACATTGAAGTTACCTTTTACTTAAACTATATATATATATATATATATATATATATATATATATATATATATATATATATATATATATATATATATATATATATATATAAAATGCTATGTAACAATTGTGTTACAAAATATTAAAAATTATATAAAAGGTATGTTTTCCTAAACTGTACTTTTTTTGTGGGAAAGGTAGTTTTTGGCATCGTTTACCTGGAGTAGTGAAGGAAAAATGTGATTGTTTCAATTCAAAATGTCAAACATCTTAATACCAATGTTATTTTAAATAGGGAGTAGCTGAGTCCTGTCGATAAGTCCATTTTTTTAGGAATCACACTAGACGCAATGCTTTAATGGGGCCCCAATTACCAAAACGAGCAAGCAGATTATATTTTGCAGCATATGCTGTATAAAAGATTAGAAATCTTACCAGTGCCGAAACAGTTAGTCTATTTTACTTTAGATATTTTTATTGCATAATATGCTATAATATTTTGCTATTGAAACTCGCGACTGACACAGAATTTACATTTGTTTTACGGAAGAGGGCCATAAGATTAAGACGAAAATGTAAGAAAATAAATCAATTAACTTTGGCCTTTCAATACATTTATGACAATATATATATATATATATATATATATATATATATATATATATATATATATATATATATATATATATATATATATATATACAATATTCTCGTCACTGTAAATTTTCATGATTAATTATAACGCTGTGTTAATTCATAGTGCTGTGTTAATCCCTACTTTAATGTATGGTAGTGAAAGTTGGGTGTGGCAGAAGAAAAACGAAAGTGGAATAAATGCTGTAGAAATGCGGTCTTCAAGGATTATTCTAGGGCTAAATCTGAATGAAAGGGTGATAAATTGTGTAATAAGAGAAAATGTGGTGTGAAAGATAATGTTGTAACGAGGATTAAGATAAAAATATAAAAAGTCCGTAAAGAACTATTTTTGTTAAATAAAATTGTATTTATAGACATAACCAGAATTTTCGCATCCTCTCCATTTCATAGATCTGTTTTAAAGAAGTTTAAAATGAAACATTTAAAATGCAAGTGGCATGCGAATTTCAATTGCAAACTTGAAATTTAAAAAGTTTCCTTTGTAAGCTGCGTTGTTTGGGAACAATAAATGACTGCTACACTCGGGGGCGCACACTTGCACTGATAATAATTGTAAATAGTGAAGATTCCCTTTGCATTGTCTTGCGTATTCTATTATTTGAACGTTCGAAGTAAGAACGTGGCTCATTCGTCAGTTAGACCTAGTTTAAAGTTCCTTCGTATGGCAATCCTGTTCTTATCCAAACCTTAATTAACAATGTCAAGGTTCATTGTATGTGAGTGTGTGAGAGAGTTTGTTGCAACAGTTTATTGTTTAAAATATTAAAATAAAAATTAAATATAATAACAATAAAAATAAAATATTAAATAAAGATTTTTTTCCAAAGGTATTTGATTATTTAGGAATACATGGAGCATAATAATTTTGTGTTCATTTTATATTTGTTAAACATACTTCATGGCTTTTTGCTAGTTCTTTCCAGTACTGGGGTATAACAATAAATACAAAGCAAAGTTATAAGTATATATAAAAAATAAAATGTGAAAAATTATAATTTTTCACATTTTAGTTTCAGTTTAAATGCCTAGAGAATTTAATGTAAGTAGTATTTAATGTATATATGATTAACGATAAACGGCTATTACTACTATATTGAAGATATGGTAAGTCTGGACCTGGACGGCTATCTTCAGTATCATAGTACGCAACAATATTTTACTCTCAGCTGTCATTCTAAAATAATACGTAGTAGGTACATAGTAATAAGAGCCGTGGTAGCTCAGACGGTTAATGCTCGCTGTAAATATAACAGAACGCGAGTAACCAGGGTTCAATCCCCGCCAACACCAATGAAATTGTTAATTACAATTTTAAGTGCTGATTTACCACGTGCTCGGCGGTAAGGGAAAATATCGTGAGGAAACTTGCATGTCCGAGAAATAAAGAAAAAAAATGTGAAGTTCGCCAACACGCATTGGGGCAGCGTGGGGGACACTTCTTTGCCCTAAAACCCTCTCAGAATGAGGGGAGGCCTGTGCCGTGGGACGTGTATAGGCTGTAACTTTACTTTTTTACTTTACATAGTTTATCTTTACGCGAAATTTAAACTAAAAATTATATTTACGCGAATATTGCATATATCCATGTTCTGACCATAATCCACCCATGTTCTCCACCGTGATCTGAGATGTTGCAAAGTACTCAAAACTACTGGAAATAAATACAACAAGTTAAATCAAACGCGATAAAATCCTTAAAACTAGTATGTAAGTTGAATCATAATACGTAATCACTCACGACGTTCACCCAGAGATTTGAGGATGAGGCAGAAGTTACAAATTTCCATTTGGCACGATCCTGATACACCTCTCTCACATCTTTTACATACATATCACTACTACGCATACTATTAATTTAGAACATCATCAGTATATCGCCAATTTGGTCGATAAACTTCCGTCTATGGCGTCTCTTGCCGGCTCTGCCTTTCACTTCTGTTACATGATCTGATTCTGCTAAGTTAGATTAGATGTAATTGTAAGTCATTATTTCATTATTATTTAAAATAATTATATTAAATTTACAGTTACCGTTATTTTTTTATGCAACAAGGGTGACAAACAAGCACACTGTCTACCTAAAGGTAAGTGGATGGTAACCAAAAGACGACTGCGGACAGACTAAATAGTCTACAAAGGACTCCCTGCTTAATGGCAACTGGAGCTATGCGATCATCGCCTGTAGCGGCTCTTAATGCACTTTTATTCCTAACGCCCCTTGATCCTTATCTAAACAGGGAGGCGAGGGCAAATTTGTATAGGATTAACGCCCAGGGAGGTTTGAGCTTGCTCTCCTATAGATTGAGATTCATGCTCGACTCAATTAACGAAACACCGGTCTTATGCATGATCTCAGATGTTATGCGTCCACTACACACTTTTGATAAAAAAGTATATAGTGCAACTACCCCCATGACAGGGCGTTTAAAAATAAATTTCGCATTCTGGCAAGAGCCCTAACTGGACACTGTTGTCCTAAAAAGCACATGTCTATCCTGGGTCTAAGCAACCCAAGGATGTGTCGGTTCTGTTCCATAAGGAAGAAACGCCTCTGCACATTCTAACTGATTGCGGACCCATAATGCGCAAACAAAACACTCTTTTGGGAAACTATTTACTCGCCCAGAATAAGTGAAATTGCTCACGGCTAAGCAACACCTTCTATTCATTGAAGACATAGGACTTAGGAGTGAACTATAGCCATAGCAGCGATCGCAATATATCTTTTATGTTGCAGTGATACTGGTCTCTTTCCTTAGACTGACTGTTCGCACATAATAAAAATAAGTGGATGCTGTGGCCGAAAGAAACATCTTTGCTCGATTATGAATCAAAATGCAGGTGCGTTTTTACCTATGATGAATGAGATGGAATGCTCTACTTCCAATAAAAACGGTCTCCGTTTCACTACACTTACCATATGAAACACAGAAGCGTTAAGCTGCTATTTTATGCTGGTATTCTGTAGGAGAGTGGTCCCTCCCTGGTTGAACTAACCCATTTGTGCTACAACTATACAATTAATATGCTGGAGCACGGCTCTACCACTTAAGAGAAGTTTTTATTGTCAACAAAATATGAAACAAAAACCCTGCCCCCGGGTGAGCTTGAACCACCAACCTTTCGATTAACAGCCGAACGCGCTAGCTGATTGCGCCACGGAGGCTTGTAAATTCATTAACGAATTGGAATGTTAGCCGGTCAAATAATACGTCCGCAATTTCATCACATTTATCTACATATGCCTTTGAATAAATTCAAAATTGAGATAGATAAATGGCTTCTTGACAGGTGTTATTATAGTGTTAAGGAATATTTTTATTAATTGCAATATTATTTAATGTATTATATAATTTATTTAATCTTTTGACATATAATATGTACAATTAAATTTGATTATTTTAAGATATATTTGCACATCAGTACAACCCCCGGTAGAATATTATTGAGACTTACTCTTATACTAAATACCTGTATTACCTAAATATTTTATTCTGCAAATAAAGATTTTGACTTTGACTTTGACATAACTCGATAGAACTAATGTGAAAAGAAGGTTAAAATGAAACTAATCAAGAAATTTATCAAAATTAATATTAAGAAAAATGTATATTTAAATCAAACGTGTACGTGTCTAACTGAGAAAATGTTTATTTTGTTTATTAGTTTTACTCGAACATTCCATCTGTGTTGAATGAATTAATTGACAAATGAATAACTTTCTAAATGTGTATTAGTAATACACATTTAGAAAGTTATTCATCATTATTATACGTCGAAAGGCTTTTTATCCGCCGCAGCCGTATCATGGTTGGAGCGCAAAATAGTCGGCTCGACCGGGGAAGGACCACGCTCTCACAGAATACCAGTGCAAAATAGCTGCTTTATGTCACTTTTTATCGTATGGTGAGTTTAGAGAACCAGATATTTACTGAATATGAAGCATTACATATTAGTCCTCAGAGGTGACAACACATCTACATTTTGACGTTTAATCCAGGAAGGATGTCTATGGGTCGCACTGTCCCCTTACAATCAGCTGGACTGTGCGCTTGTGTTACCCTTATTCTATAATCTTATTATATAATCACATACACAACGTGCGTATAATATTATGTATATAATATTTATTAAGAAATATATTTTATCATCTTCATCAACACGCAAAAGTACTTTGCACATGGGCCCATTCCGTTGATAGAGATTTTTATTTTATATTTCTTTTAGGATAACGGTGATAAACAAACATACAATCCAGTTGATAGTGAATGGATGATGTAACTGTAGCTAATGGACACGTACATCTATCTTCAAATAAGAATCAAATGTAGATGGCTTTTCAGCCCTGCAGACTAAGATAGTATGCCTCCTTTCCAGTAAAAGGGGTTTCCGGTTCTGTACACTCACCATACAAAACATTGCAGCACGATGGTATTCTGTAAAATCGTGGTCCTTCCACGGTAAAGGTGACTTCAATCATCTGGTGTACTTTACACTCGTTTTTAATCATTATTCTATAAAAAAAATCAATATACATTTACGAAAAAATAATTAAACTTACTGAAACTACACCGGAAATAATTTGAATTGTGACTTTATCAAATTTTAAGTCAGCCATAGACGGAGTGCGTTAAAATTCTATCTTGTGGTCAGAGAAAACACGTTGCCTTTAGTGAAGACAAGTTAAAGCTAGCGCGGCAATCTGTTGCAAAAAGGTAAGAATTTGTTTGTAAACTGTATTTACATTTGCTTAAAAGCGAATTTGTCTACTTTGTATAATTTTTTTGTTTTTGTTTGTTACTCCCAGAACTACGGTTTACAATGGCGTACCTAACGGTTAAAGGAAAATCAAGAGTGGCAGTTACAAGTATTAAATAAAAATAGTTCGCTAAATGACATATTTTTTTCTTCAGTCCGCAATGGCCCACTGCTGCACATGGACATCTCTCGTGTTATCTCCGTCGCCGGTCTGGGTATTTGACATCTTTTATTAAATGTGCTGAATTTAGTTCCATCTGAATGGAACCGTTAGGTTTTTATAATATCAAATACGTATAAATTAATACCATGTAACCACCATCGTCATCATTTTATCCCAACAGAAATCCATAGCTGAACATAGACCGCCCCCAAGGAATCATCCATCAACTTAATGCATGTAATAAATTATTTATTGTTATTATTTCTGACAACTTTGATAGTAGTAATACCATTTGTCTGTAAAAAAAAATTAGTAAAATACATACATACATAATATTATAGTTTGAGTTTATAATTTTCGGCTGAAAACAATATTTTATACTAAATAAAAATGCTGGTTTATAGATGATTGAAGCATACGCTATTGCAAAATCATATAAAATATTTTAGTATTATAATTAAATTGTGACCTCTTTTGAACAGACCAACGCCACATCATGCAGAATTGATATTTGTGCAGAATTGATGTAGTTGTTTCTTAAATACAATTAGATTATGTTGACTCCATTTGGTATTCATGCAAGAGACCAATAGCATATAAGATTGCTAGCTTTAATTTCTTTTAAAAATTTCAAAGGATAATTAAATAAATGTTCAGAACATAAAATAATTAAAAGTACGACAGAACACGAGCTCCTCTGTGACTAATGAAATCCTCTCGGGATGCTTCTTGCGATTGGTTTTTTCCTCGCTGATTAATCGGCAAGACAAACTGTCCCAGAGAAAAATTTTACTTGCAATTTATTAATTTCAACTACGTACTTATTTAATTAACTATAATTTGTTTCAAATAAAATTAGAAAGAAATTTATAAGTTGGTTTAATTATTTTACTTCATTATTCTTTTTTTTTAAACGTTACGCTTACACTAAGATTTCCTCCTGTATTGTAGAAGAAGTTTACATAAATTCATTTCACAAGCACAAACATTTCAATCCAACCGCTGCATAAAAAAGGCAGTCAAACCATAGGAATGGATTTCAGAATAATGATATTTTTGGACTTTTTGGACGGCGGAAAGGGCTACTAAGAAACTTATTTGTGATTTGTTGTAACCAAACTAGTTATTCTATAGGACGAATTCCGACGAAAGTGAATAGGAAATATATGTTTAAATCCCTCTTTTTTCAACCCTCGAACAACCAGATGGTCGGCCGGTGTTCACAGCTAATTCGTCGATATTCCACTTTGTAAACCAAACATTTTGCTTCGTCTTTCAGGTGTCTTCAATTTACCATCCAGATCTTCACCACCACTTACCACCAGGTGAGGTTGTGGTCAAGCACTGGTTTGTACTGGGTAAAAACTTGTGCAAAACATAGAGTACTATGGTTATTAACCCACTCGCCAAGTGTGGCGATGAATGCTACCTACAGTCATGAAATAGTTATAGGGTAACCGTTACCGTTAGAGCCTATTAAATCCCAATGCTGGATGTTCTCGCTTAGATAGCTTTATAGGGGAGATATTTGCCGCATCGGGTTAGCAACCACAGTTTTTTTTTGTAAATTTTTTGCAGTTATTAGACAGACGCTGCGACTCATCTCCTAATTTGTTGCCTTCTGTCGCCATTAACAACACCCGAGTAATGTTATGCGATATTGAATATTCTTGCACGGCCACTACACAATCAAAAATGTTATAGGGTTAATTTAATGTAGTTAACCACTTCGCTGTTAACATCAAGCTGAATTAAAACCACTTGTGTTTATTTCGCTTGATTGTTATGTAAAAAATGCGTAAACTTATTCTAAAGCCGTGTCCTAAAATTTAATTTAACTTTCTCCTATAAAAGTTTTGTGTGATACGGTTTATTTTTTCACTTCGTTGATATCTAAATAGTATTCTATGAGGAAATTTCTCACAATATTTTGTTAAACTAATTTTAAATTTGCCGCCTTTTCTTAGCCGATGTTTAACTGACCTATGACAATCAATGGTCAATGTAGTCTATAACAGCTCTATATAAAATAAACTCTCTATTATTCTATGGTACAACGAGTGTGGTTTGATTTCTCTAAATTCCCATAAATAAAATCAAGATCAACAGGTTATGGGCCCAGTAAAGCCAAAGTTATAAAGAAAACCGATTGTGAAGTTCATTAGAATAACAAGTAAAAGTTAAAAATAACTTGTACCTGTGAAGCGACATTGTGTCGTCGACATAACCTCCAAGCCTCGCGGTTCAGTTTTCCAAATCGAAAAAAAAAATCCCAGTGATCATGGCTAGCAGCAATCCTCTGGCATTAATAGAAAAATTAACAGGCCGAGAAAACTACAATACCTGGCGGTTTGCTGTGAAAACATACTTTCAACATGAAGAACTTTGGGAATGCATAGAAAATCCCAACAATGAACCATTCGACGTAAAGAAGGACACAAAAGCCAAATATAAGATAATTTTACTGGTCGATAGTATCAATTACGTACACATCCAAGAGGCAGAAACGGCGAAAGAAGTGTGGGAAAACTTATCCCGCGCTTTCGACGACTCTGGGCTTACACGCAGAGTTGGCCTACTACGTGATCTCTGCACTACTACACTCTCTAATTGCCAAAACATAGATGAATATGTGAGCAAGATAATGTCTACAGCACAAAAGCTCAGAAATATAGGATTCCAAGTTGATGATGAGTGGCTCGGGACACTTTTACTCTCCGGGCTACCTGACCGTTACAAACCAATGATCCTTGCCATTGAGAGCTCTGGAATGAAAATAAGTGCAGATTCTGTTAAATCAAAATTGCTCCAAGAAGTAAAATCTGAAAACAATAACTCTGCTTTTACATCTGCTCATGGTTATCAAACCAAGAATGTGAAAAAGAAGTTCACAAAAGGTCCTAGATGTTTTCAGTGTAACAAATATGGACACAAGAGTACGGAATGCAGGACAAAACCGAAAGAAAAGGTTGCCAAATCAAATAGTTCTTATGCTGCCGCATTTGTTATTCCATCTGACAACAACAGCTCCGCATGGTACATTGATTCTGGGGCAACCATGCACATGACAAGACATCAAAACCTTCTTCAAAATGAACGCTCACCGCCAGTAGAACAAATCAAAGTTGCAAACAACTAAACACTTTCAGTGAGTAGCTCTGGTGATGTGACATTGAATACATTGAATGGAGAAAATCAGTCAAATGCAATCTTATTTACAAACGTTCTGTACGTACCAGAAATTGCAGTGAATCTAATATCTGTTCATCAAATTACAGAAAAGGGTGGTCTAGTTAAATTTGACTCCAATGGCTGTACTATACTGAACAGACAAAATGTTATTGTAGCAACAGCAACAAAAGTTAACAACATGTACCGGCTTAACATGAATACTGACTATGCATACATGTCTGATATTAAACAAGATGATATATTTTTATGGCACCAACGAATGGGTCATCTGAATCTAGACACCTTGAAGAAATTGAAAGAGAGTTCTGAAGGATTCACATTGTCTAATAAACAAGTAAACAATATAACGTGTATAACATGTAAAGAAGGCAAGCAAGCAAACAAGAATGCCCTTCAAGAGTCCAGGATTACATTCTTCAAAGCTATTGGAACTGGTGCATTATGACCTATGTGGCCCCATGGAAACACAGTCATTAGGAGGGGGCAAATACTTTTTAACATTTTTGGACGATTATTCCAAAAAGGTGTTTGTGTACATTTTGAACAACAAAACTGAGGTATTGTCAAAATTCAAAGAGTTCAAAACAGAAGTTGAAAACCAAACTGAATGTAAACTCAAATGTATTCGGACTGATAATGGCCTGGAATATGTCAACAAACCATTCTCTGACTTCCTTAAAAGTGCGGGAATAAGACACCAAACATCAAATCCTTATACTCCTGAGCAAAATGGAGCTGCAGATAGGTTAAATAGGACATTAGTCGAGAGAGCAAAGTGTATGATTCTGAATGCTGGATTGGCAAAGTTTTTCTGGGCTGAAGCTATAAAAACTGCAGCATACATCATAAATAGATCTCCAACTAAATCCTTACTGTTTAAAACACCTGAAGAGGTTTGGACAGGACATAAGCCAAATATCAGTAATATGAAGGTGTTCGGGTGTGAGGCCATGGTCCATTTACCAAAAGAAAAACGCAAGAAGTGGGACCCAAAATCACAGAAAATGATCTTCATTGGCTATTGCGAGAACACAAAAGGGTACAGATTCATATTACCAAACACAAGAACTATTATCAAGAGCAGGGATGCTGTATTTCTTGAGTCCACCGTTAAGAGGAACTATGCAGCTCTGGAATTATCTGAAACAGAAATCAAAACATTAGATACACATAGTAAAAGTAATAATGAAAGCTTAATGTCAAATTAGTCCAATGAAGAAAGCACGAAAAAATCTTATAACTTAGATAGCTCATATGATACTGTCAAAAATAACTCGGATTTAGAAGAATACTTACCAGAAATGAAGATTGATACTCCTCCGCGAAGTAACATAACGTTGAGACCTAGAAATAAGAATAAAGAACAAACTTACCTTTGCTATGATGAATCCTTAAAGCCTGAGCAAAACCCTGAATCATACAAAAAAGCTATCAGTTGTATGAATGCTGAAAAATGGAAAAAGTCAATTGAAGAAGAACTTGAAGCCCATGAAAGAAATGGCACGTGGATATTGGTAAACAAGCCTGCAAATACAAACATAATCGGCTGTAAATGGGTTTTTAGAGTTAAAGACCAACCAACGGGTCCTCGCTTCAAGTCCAGGCTGTGTGCAAAGGGTTGTGCACAGGAAGAAGGTATTGACTATAAGGAAACATACTCACCGACAGTAAGGTATGATTCAATACGTTTATTATTATCTCTAGCTGCTAAAAACGGCTATGAAATTCTTCAACTTGACATTAAGACAGCTTTCCTGTATGGAGAACTAGAAGAAAACATATACATGTATCCACCTGAATGTCTAATACATGAACCCAATAAAGTATGTAAATTGATAAAGTCACTGTATGGTCTTAAACAAGCACCACGGTGCTGGAACACCAAATTCAACTCTGTCCTTCAGAAATTTGGTTTCATAAATAGCAAAGCAGACCAATGTGTTTATGTTGCAAATATAAAAGAAACTAAGTGTTATCTTTGTATTTATGTGGACGACGGGCTCTTATTTTCTAAATCAAAATCTGCTCTGCAGTCTGTAACAAATGATTTGAAAACAATATTTGATATGACAATATGCCCACCTGGAAACTTTGTTGGAATGGATATCCAAGTTTCAGACAAATATATCTTTATACATCAATCCAAATATATCAAAGAGTTGCTAAATAAATTTAATATGGATAATGCCAACCCTAACAGCGTTCCAGTTGACCCTCATTCAAAGCTGGAGAAGAGTGAGCACCAGCCTGACAAGAATCTTCCTTATAGAGAAGCTGTTGGTTCTCTAATGCATGTTGCCATAGTAAGCCGACCAGACATAATGTTCGCTGTGAGCTTGGTGAGTAGATTTTTGAATTGCTATGATGAGTCTCACTGGACAGCCGTTAAGAAGATTCTAAACTATCTCAAAGACACTATCAACTTTGGCCTATGCTATCATTCAGCAAAATCTTCTGAATTAGTTGGCTATAGTGATGCTGACTATGCTAATGACCTAAGTACTAGATGGTCAACAACTGGATACATTTTCTTCAAATGTGGAGCTGCTGTAACATGGTGTAGTCAAAGGCAACACACTGTCGCTTTATCGACTACAGAAGCGGAATTTATGGCCGCATGTGGTGCCACCAAAGAGGCTATTTGGATCAAACAGTTATTATGTGATCTTGGTGAATTTGAGCAACAAACAGTAGTGATAAATATAGACAATAAAAGTGCAATAAGTGTTATTAAAAATGTTAACTCTCACAAGAGGTGCAAACATATAGACACTAAGTATCATTTTATAAAGGAAAAGTATTATGCTAAAGTTATTGATTTAAAATATGTCTCAACATGCAATCAACTTGCTGACTTTCTAACTAAGGCTTTACCTAGAGATAAATTTCAATATATGAGAGACCAAATTGGAATGTTATCCAAATATATGTTATGTAATCTTTAATCTAAACAAGTATGTACCCATGTTTGTTTACTTTATTTCTGCTGTAATAATTTAGTATATAGAAGGCTTAAATTTGGCAGGAGTGTTAAACTAATTTTAAATTTGCCGCCTTTTCTTAGCCGATGTTTAACTGACCTTTGACAATCAATGGTCAATGTAGTCTATGACAGCTCTATATAAAATATACTCTCCATTATTCTATGGTACAACGAGTGTGGTTTGATTTCTCTAAATTCCCATAAATAAAATCAAGATCAACATATTTAACTTGGAATACGTAACGATTTCGCAATTTAAAAAATATAATAAAGTTAACTTTTATAATCACGTTCACTTTTTGAATAATGAGCTACATACTTAATAATTACCTACCTAAACATTATTTTGGCGTCATAAAATTTATTAATATTGTCATCATTATATTTGACATTTTAAAAAATATCCCAGAATTTTTGCTGGCTCTTCTCTGAGAAGGTAAGGCAGTGTAGATTTTGACGTCAATAGAAGGCCTGTAAACCTAAATTGAATAAAAAATTTGATTTTAAATTTATATCACCTAGGACCTAGTTAAAATATTCACGTCTCACGTGTACACGGTTACACGTAAACTTGTTGTAAATACTTACATAAAAAGCAGACTGATAAGTCCTACTGCTGCGTGCGAAGAGCAGATTTTGCTTTATTTTTGAGACGTATTCTAGGGCCTGGTCCGATCTCCACCGGAACCAATATTTACGTAAAATCCCCAAATTCTAGCGTCGTGATTTTAATGGGTTTGCATTTTTCACGTGTTTTTAACACTAAGTTTTACATTTCTCTCACTAATGTTTTTAATAATTTTTATAATTCATTAAACTTTTGAAAATTTGCATAAAGAAAGGAACGTCTTTTAAGTACCTTCCTTAAGAAAGTTTTTCAGAGACGTGCGTTAGTGTGTGCGTGCGTGCAGGCCGGTAACCGCACGCGCGCGCGTGTGCTTGTGTGTGTGTGTGTGTGTGTGTGTGTGTGTGTGTGTGTGTGTGTGTGTGTGTGTGTGTATGTGTGTGTATGTGTGTGTGTGTGTGTGTGTGTGTGTGTGTGTTTGTGTAGGTAGGTTAATGAATGAAAGTCTTGCTAATGTAATTTTAACACAGTAAGAATTAACTACTATATAGCAAGGTTTCGAGGTAGTGCATACGTTGTGTTTCCCGTGGGCTCCCAAATACTATACTATAGATAGGCTTGACTATATATCCATGAGGACTTCCTCACGTTGAAAAAAGTACATTGTCTTTTCTTTCCTTATTTGAAATAATTGGTTGTACCTCCAAAATTTTCTTGCAACCTGTCCGTCGGTAATGGATAGTTTAAGTCGACGGACTGCCGCAGTGTCCGCCTGCACATTTCCGGCATTATAAAATATTTAAGATAACTCTCTGTACAATTAAATTTTGTGAATTTCTTTTTAATCGCTCCGTTTAAGTACACTCATAGACATATGTCTCACCCGTTGTAGAAAATTTATCATTACGCTTTGCAGGCGTGTGGACAATTGCATTAGCAGACTATTTTGAGTTATTACCAAGAAAATGCGGCAGCTCATCTCATGTTTTATTTATCTGTGTCGCCTTTTACAATATCCATGGTAATAGGACTGACCTGCAATACCATATTAAAAAATAAAGTACAAAATAAAAATGCTATCGTATAAAACAATAAGCGATTTAATAAAGTGAAAAAATAATCAAACGCTATATTTATTAGTAATTTAGTCAATGTAAGAATATGTCCAAAAAAGTAAGTACAGCACAGTACAGTACAGTACAGATTTTGAAATTTAGTAACGGTAAAAAGTTTTTCCGTGTTACGGAATTACCGCGAAAACGTTTTAGTAATAGCCGGCTTTTAATATAAAAATCTCTAAATAACCAGTTAAGGACCAGTATTTAAGTAAAACTGTAATGTATTTACGCTACAAACACAAGGGTTATACCTATTTTTCACCTTATTCAGTCAGCCTTATTACAGAAAGTTGTTTATTATTACTTTCAAGTTTAAACTAGAATCTATGTTACGAAATAATTTCGCTGAAATATGCGAACTAAAATGTAAAGTATGGAATTTGACAGCGAATGCAAAAATTTGTGAAGATCGCAGCGCCGCGGCTAAGGGCCTTATTTAGATAGAAAGACTCTTCTTAGTTTAAGTTCGAGACTATCAATAAGCCTTACTAAACCATTTGTAATAAAACGGAGTTTGTACATCATACAACAACACAACCTGCCTTAATACAAATGTGGGGAACTTGCAACTCATACATAATATATAACATAAATATACATTCACACATACACACACGCATTTAACAATACAACGCAAACAACACAACATCATACTTACCAGTTGGCCGACGCTCATAGGTTCGATCCCGGTGGTGTCATCGATTCATTACCATATAAGGTGCTAGCTCGTGAGACAACGGCTACAAGCGGTTGGCAGGAGCGCAACGCCTCCTTGAACCTTGATCAGTCAGTTACGTACTACGACGGAGAGAGGTTGTCACTTTAGCTTACGGACGCTTGCTATTAAAATATTTACGTGTGTAATAAATCCTGTTAACTCTTTTCTCTTAAGCTTCTCTTCACTACGCCTAGAAAAACTTACTATACCCGGGAGTCGAACCCCATTGTACTGCGACGTCAGTACACCGACTTCCCGGCCATTTGTAACCAAGTTTTTCCGAAAACAAGTTTTTAATACTTTACATTCGCTCAGTCATCCAGGCGCTAACGCAACCGCCAGGTTAGTGGCAGAACGTTTCGTGTGGCCGAAAGTTAGAAAAGACTGTCGGGAGTGGTCAAAAACGTGTTTAACATGCCAACGTTCGAAAATATATCGGCATGTTAGCTCACCTATAGGCACGTTTAAAATACCGCGTGCAAGGTTTAAACAAATTCACATCGATCTGGTAGGGCCATTGCCATTGTCGGATGGCTACCGTTATTGTTTGACGTGTGTTGACCGCTTCACAAGGTGGCCCGAAGCTGTTCCGATCGCTGATATAACAGCAGAAATAGTTGCGAAGGCTTTGTTATCTTGTTGGATAGCTCGATTTGGCTGCCCCACAGACATTATAACTGACCGCGGTAAGCAATTCGAGTCAAACCTTTTCCAACAACTCGCCAAAATAGCCGGATTCCAGCACAAGCGCACGACGGCTTACCATCCGGCAAGTAATGGACTGGTGGAACGATTCCATAGGCAGCTTAAATCTTCCATAATGTGTCATACACGAGAAAAATGGACCGAGTCACTGCCATGGGTATTGTTAGGCATACGCAGTTCGTTCAAAGAGGACTTGCAATCATCCTCTGCTGAATTATTGTATGGTGAACCTTTATCTTTGCCCGGAGAATTTTTTGAGCCCAGTGCCAGCGGTACAACGGACATAACTGAATTTGCATCCCGCATTCGCGCGTTTGCTCAAAAATTACGTCCAGTGCCTATGTCTCACCATAACAATAAAAACGTCTTCATTTTTAAAGATCTTGCCTACAGCAACCACGTATTTGTACGTGAGGACGCATCAGGTGGATCCTTGCAGCCTAAATACAGCGGTCCTCACAAAGTCCTCACTAGAAGCGACAAAATATTTAAGGTCTTGGTTAACGGGAAAGAAGTGACGGTTACAATTGATCGCCTTAAACCAGCTCATATACTATGTGACGCATCAGATAAACTCGATGTTAATAATGCGGTAAAAACCACGAAAGAACACATAACACGTTCAGGACGTCGTGTAAAATTTACCGATTTTTATCGCCCTTAGCCAGGTCTCCGGAGGGGGGTGATGTGGGGAACTTGCAACTCATACATAATATATAACATAAATATACATTCACACATACACACGCATTTAACAATACAACGCAAACAACACAACATCATACTTACCAGTTGGCCGACGCTCATAGGTTCGATCCCGGTGGTGTCATCGATTAATTACCATATAAGGTGCTAGCTCGTGAGACAACGGCTACAAGCGGTTGGCGGGAGCGCAACGCCTCCTTGAACCTTGATCAGTCAGTTACGTACTACGACGGAGAGAGGTTGTCACTTTAGCTTACGGACGCTTGCTATTAAAATATTTACGTGTGTAATAAATCCTGTTAACTCTTTTCTCTTAAGCTTCTCTTCGCTTTTCTTTATATCTATAAGCTTGTTTCTTCTTGTAAGTGTTGCATTCTCCTTCTAACTATATAAGTAGTGGTGTGACTTTGTATTTCTGTGCAATAAATGTGTTAGTGTACGAAGTGTTGAACATTATTTATCTATACACATAACAACAAACTCCACACCACAACACAAAGATTAATTTATAGTTAGTTTCAGATTTAAAGTCAGTCTGTTTCAATGAAGAAGTCCCCCGAAAAATATGCGAACAAAAAGTAGGATAGTAAAAACGTAGACATAAAATGTAAAATTTCGAGAAGACTATAGCGCCGTGGCTAAAGACTTTTCATGAAAAGCTTCAAGTTTAAATCATAGACTAGAAAGACGAGTTTATCTAATTACAAAACATAACAACGTAGAAGACCTATTATTGCATGCAAACTAAGAAATAGGCAATATTAAGAAAAACATACATTTCTTTTTTTTATATGATGAGGGTGTCAAACCAGTTAACAGTCCTCCTCATGTTAATTGAATGCTATGACGTATCGTGGTATGCGTAATGCATTTTCCGCCTCCCTACGTATAGGGTAGCCCTTTAATTGCTTCGGGCGCAAAAAAAAGGAAATGGCAACTTCCATATAACAAAATTAAAGCAGCTTCCATATAACAAAATTAAACTAGGTCTTCCTTTTGGTTAAATTGAACTAACTAACGAATTAGTAAGCTGAAGCGGCAAAAAGCCGGCCATATAGCTCGAAGAACTAAGTCCGAGAGAGAGGTCCTCGCCTTGTACCGGTAAGTAAAGTGTGGGGTGATCTCCCACTAGATGGAGTGACGACCTGGTAGGGCATGCAGGAAGTCAATGGCTGCAGGTGGCTCAGGACCGTGTTTTGTGACATTCCTTGTGGGAGGGCTATGTTCCGCAGTGGACTTGTGAACGGCTGCAATGAATTAATGAATGAATCAATTTAATAAAAAATCTGCCTATAATAGCGAGCATGGTTTTGTGACAAACTATCCTTACAATGCAAGATGAACAGGTTCGGCAGTGGAATTTCAAGGGTCGATTTGGATGATATCTTGCACTTTTGACGCTGCATCCCGTCAATGGTCTGGCTATATATTTTACGTTGAGCGCAAAACTGAATGGTTAATGCAATATCTGTCGCAAGCCGTCAGATCACTCATCATAAGATTGTTTGTAGTACGGGTAAGAGTAACTTGCAGTAATAATAATAATAATGTCATTCGGATGAATTTCGGTCACGGTAGCTTGCCTCAACAGAGACTAGCCATCGGCGCAAGACAGGACTATAGTGCCCAAGTGTATGCGCAAGGACAGGCGCACTTTCTATTTCTTCACTCTCATAATCCGATAGGACGGTAAACCTATCGGAGAGATATCAGGTGCAGGAACAACTGCTTTACGTGCTTTCCGAGACGCGTGGGTAAAACACCCCCTACTTCCCGACTTCGGGAAGCTACTGAGAATTTCTAGACGGAAAAACTCAACAATTGAATTTTTTGGCTCGACCCGCGTGCGAAACCCAAGACCACACGATCAGCAGTCGTCTTACTACGACCACCAGACCAACGAGGTAGTCAGTTACTTGTACTCCATGAATAAAAACTATTATGTTTTATTCTATTCTATTCCAAAATTCTCCATAGTCTCTTATTTCAAAACGTAACGTTACGAATAAGTGCTGTTATATTTTTAAGCATAAAACACCCGTTGTTTATATCCACTAGGGATTCCAAAATTACTTTCATAAAATAAACGTTAGGGATTTCCGCAAATATTAATTGTTTCACAACGGCTAACAAAGCAAACTCTTAAAATTTTAGGTTCAAAATTGAAATTCGTGCTCCACTTGCACTTTGTAAGTTTTGTTTTTCAAGCGTTTGATATAGAGAAGATATACACTGAATTTTAGTTTTTAAATGTTGGATATTTTTGAACCATTAAAATATATGAAGAAATAGAATCAAATATAACAGATATTTTTTATATTCTTTAGACTAATGTTAATAATATTTTAAGTGAGAATATAAAAATAATTTTTTGTACATTTCTTTACTTTCACTGACAATTCGGTGTGTGATCTATCTGATCTAACAGATGAAAAGAGCGTACAAGCATCCCAAAGAAATTCAACTCACCTATAATCTCTCTGGTGTAGCAAAAGCTGCCCATGTACTTGTAACTGTTATTAACACATTACCATCGTCATAGATTAAAGTACTAAGCTCTAGTAGTAGTCTAGTAGTAGGAGTAGTTACTAGCTTTTTCTAATTCTTACCTTCTACTTGACGTCCGAGTGCAATAAGACATTTATTCCTAACGTTTGTTATTAATATTATACTGTGTATATAGATAACGGACACAATTAATGTGTAAAAACTCCCTCTTTTTGTTTCGTATTCGATTAAATAAATAAAGAATAAAAAAGAATTTTATTCCATGCCAAATAATTTTTAAAATATTACATTTTCAGAAATATCATTTGCAGTTTATAAAACGAAATTGAAAATATAATTTTAGATTACAAGACACTTATTTATTTATAAGACTTTATATAATTAAAAATGTTGAATTAATTTGATTAAAGTTAATTAGTGTTACAATTCTTAGTATTAAAATTATTTTATGTTTGGTTATGTTTAATTAGGAATAAATTTATATTAATTGGTCAATGTAATTTGTTAAGTAAAAACATAATATATCGTTGACTATATTTGAATCGATTGATTTTTTATAACAGTAAGAGTCGGATAAAATAAGATTAAATTTTGATGCAAATTGACAAAATATTTTAATTTATATTTTATTGAATACCTATTTATTTATTGGTATGACTCAATGTAAGATCCTAATAAATGTAAAATAATATAACAGAAAATGACTGCGTTTGCTGAAATTCTCGAAAGCGTAAGCGAACAAAGAAAATAAACATCAACACAAACATCACACTTCAGAAACTTTGAATTGCTTGTTAATGATTAACGCTAACTTACTCGAAAGATACAAACAACTCGTCATTTTAGCAAAATATAAGTTTATTTAAAAGTCAACATTTTTGAAATTGTCAATTCTATTGTGACGTAGACTTCACGTGGTAGAGCCACGTTGCATCTATATTATGGTTGGTAGGGTAGGGTATTCCACGCTCTCACAGAATACTAGCGTAAAATAGCAGCTTAATACTGCTGTGTTTCGTATAATGAGTGTAGAGATCTGGAGATCTTTTTTACCGGAAACGAGGCATTCTATCTTAGTCCTCAGAGGTAATAACGCATCTGCGTTTTGATTCTTATACGAAGATAAATGTAGATGTCTGTGGGCCACAGCATCCACTTACCATCAGGTGGACACTGTGCTCGTTTGCCACCCTTATTCTATAAAATTAAAAAAATACGTACCTAGGTATCTTTCTGTTATACCGTTTGGTGACGGTTTAAAATTACTTACTGCCCCATATCGTCCCGTGGGTGTCGTAAGAGGCGACAGAGGGAATCTAAAACCGAAGATTGGCAGCAGCATTTTCCTGATTACAGCGAAAAATTATTAAAAAAACTGCCCTTGTCAACTGACCTGCCAATCGTGGCGACAATGATAAATTTCCGCTTATGAGCTTATCAATAAGGGAAGCCTATTTTCAGTAGTGGATTTTTTAGGCTGTAACTAGTTGGGTAGGTAACAGTGAACCGAAACTGATCTAACGAATCTGTGCTATGGGTGATGGCGGAGTAATAAAATTTGTCATACCATCTCGTCACGTCGATGTCATAAGAAATGACTATAGGATAGTGATATATACGAGCTAACGCCAAAATTGTCTATGGATTACGACAGGTGGCAGTATAAAATAAAATATTATAAAATATATTCTTTGAAAATGTCTGTCTGTACCATTGAAATATTGGTTTCTACTTAGTTTAGGGGGTTATTTGCGTTCTATTGAGATATAAATAACTATTTTTAAAATTATGTTTGTCTGTCTATGAGTTTGTCAGTCCGGGCTAGTCTTCGGAATAGCTGAGCCGATGGAATGAAACTGACAAAGCTTCTCTATCTGTTCGTATTTCATTTCATTTCACTTATATAATAAGTGGTGGTGGATTACCTGAAATCAAAATTACCCCGGACTTTTTTGTTAAAAACGATTCCAAATATCTAGTGATATTAGTTATATAATACACTAATGACGTCATTCAGCTAGTAATTTAAATCGATATTATTGTCGCTCAGACTTCATAAGACTCCTACAGAGCTCTTCAATTAATTCAATATAGGATACGTAGTTAACAAGAGTATATAACATGTCAATGTTTTACACATCAGTACAATGTTGTAAGTCTCATCACCAGGAGAGTTGATTGCTTTATAGATTGAATTAAAACGCCCGAAGCTTAGCAACGCGCGTGTAAGGGACGGGGTACGTGTTTGCGCTATTCTAAAATTAAGTAACGACGACATTCCTAAGAACTGAGAATAGTTCTGAGTTAGATACATTGTATTTGTAGAAATTTATCTATTTTAGAAACGTTAACCTGTGTATTATAATATTTTTCATTATAAAAATGATGTGATAAACGAACTCGTATTGTACCTGGTAGAGCCACGCTGCAGCTATATTATGGGTGGAGCACAAATGGGTCTATTTCACCGGGAAATGACTCATAGATACCAACGCAAAATAGCAGCTACTGTATTGTGTATGATGAGTGTAGATAGCCGGAGACTAGTTTTTGCTGGAAACAAGGCATTCCGTTATAGTTTGTCAACGCACGTTTTTTTAAGTACTCAAGGTTACAACGCACATGCATTTTGATTCTTAACATCAAGTGGACTGTGCGCTTGTTTGTCACCCTTATTATATTTAAAAAGGCAGGCAGCCAACTTCAAACATATGCTGAGGACAAAGAGTTTAAACCGAAACAACGCAATGCAAACATTGGCGGTAGTAGGGGCGGTACCTACTCCGACTGACTTCTGGGAGTAAAAGACTCCAATCATTATATATCATTTTCTTCATCATCATTACAATCTACCACAAATTTTCTGCTGAACATAGGCCTCCTCCATGGATTACCACAATCGACTACCTGCTGTTTTATGGGTGACATAATACGGGTGATTGTAGAAAGTCAGTCACTCTCGATTAATTAAAAATAGTCCGATTCTCCGTTGCACGAAGAATTTTTAGAAATTAATTCCTATATAAGGTAAAATAATAAATAAATATGTATAAATTATTTAAAACGAAGTGAACATAAAAAGAAAAAGAAAATCATCATAATCATCATCATCATTAAAGCCCTTAACAAGTTCACTGTTGAACATAGCCTCCCCCAAGAAGTGCCACAAAGCCGTGGACCGTACACATGAATCCATCGACTTCCTGCATGTCTTACCAAGTCGTCACTCCATCTAGTGGGAAGTCGCCCTGCACTTCGCTTACCGGTACGAGGCTGCCTCGTACTCGAGAACCTTTTTTCCCCATCAGTTGTCGGTTCCTCGAACTATATAATCGGCCCATTGCCACTTCAGCTTACTAATCCGTTGTGCGCTGTCTGTCACTCTAGGTTCTACTGTGGATATCCTCATTTCTGAGTTTATCACGCTATGGAGAGGGCTATGCTTGCCCCAAGCATAGCCCTCTCCATAGCTCGCCGAGTGGCTTTGAGCAGTGAAGGACCACGTCTCAGTTCCATAAGTCATCACTGGAAACATGTGAAGTGCACATGCAGCGCTGCGGACACTTCCCATTGTCATGTTTTAGCAGTGAAGTTTATTTTATTATTTTAGTCCTTTGAAGTCGCGTTCTACTTTTATCTGTAGTTATATTTTTCATTTAGGAAATATTTTTTGTATTCAATGCAAAAAATTTATAAACTAGGATTTTGTTTTTATCGAGGAGTTGTCTTATATCTTATTTCTCCTATATGTTTATGTTATGAAATTCTCTTTATTTGTTCCATATGCTTTCCTATAACATTCATCCGATTGTAAGGAAACTTTTCTGAGTTGCGGTGCGGACGTCCGTGAAAGTTTTCTTTTTTATAAAATTAATAATATTTTAACACTGTACATACTGCTTTCATGGTACACTGATGAAAATTGACCTCTATCGGTTGCCACGCATGGCAGACGTGCTGGCAACCACAGATTTTATTATTTTGGGTTGTTATTGTTCCCACTGTCGCCTCATGCAACAATAACGGGACGATATCGGGTAGTGGACATTCTTAGACCACCACTATTTTATAAATAATATGTTTTTGATATGCATCTTGTCTTTATACAGTATAAATGTTCAACAATCGTTTTATTTTCGTTAACAGGACAGCGCCCCGTCTATACGTGTTAGCACGAACTCTACGTTACTTTCTAGCTGTTGTGTCGAAAGGAGAATAATAAAACAATATGTTATTTACGGTTACTTTATTACTGCATTTATTTTATACTGTGTGGAAGCTATATATTTGGCGCTACTAAGTTTAAAGATAATCATCAAAGATCACTTATTTTATCTATTATTCCGATAAAGTATCCTATATACTCGTATAATTTAAAATATTGCCTTAATCACTCCAGGTGGTTGCTCTCTATCTGTTTCTCTATTTTCATTACAATCGGTTCAGCATTTCCAAAGCCTAGCCTGAAAAGACATTTTCTTCAATGTTACATAATATATTACACATTATTATTTGTCTGTTTTAGTGATTCTTTTGGTAAAAGCAAAGAATGCTTCCCTATTTAAACATCTTCATAAGCAGTTCCGCTATTGGTTTGCATACTTCATCCAATTTAGTTTTACCTTGTATTTAGTTCTAACTGCTTACTATGTGCCATAAATGCGTTATATATTACACTATGTGAATAAAGTTAAGCCGTTACTGTGAAGTATTCTTTTTTAATTAATTGAGAGTATTTTTCTAACTTTCGTATTCTTAAAAAGTCCACCGCAGAACATAAGCCTCATATCCCGTCTCTCTCATATATTACCTCATAGGGGAGCTTTTGCCACAGTCGCCACGCTTGGCAGACGGTTTGGCAAGCGCAGATTTATTGTTTTTAATTGTTATCAAGGATTCTGCTATCCATTGCCTGTTTCAGTTTTCCTCTGTCGCTTCTTAAGACCCCCACGTCACAATGTAGAGTAGTTGATATCCTTACACCGCCACTGTGCGGTATTTATATACGTACATAAGGTTTATAAAATACATATCAGATAAAATCGCTAACCAATGACGTGACCTTCGGCTTACAAAAGCCGTTGAACTGTTAACTCACCAATTCTTCTACTAACACTATACAATTATATCCAGGATAAGTGACAATTAGTAGAAACAACAGATGATTAGTGGAAATTAATGATGACTGTTGTGGTATTCAACACCTTTTGATGTTAATGTTAAAATATAATTGTTTAAATGTTTAAAAAATATTTATTGTTAAAATGTTTACAATGTTACGTATGAGTACGCATACGAGACTTTGTTGGCGTCCGTACATGTACTGGCTAAAAATACAAAGTTTAATGTTAATGCCGACGCGTACAAAACGTGTTCGGTGTGAACTGAACATCTTCCCGTACAGCAAAGGAGATAAAATAAAAATACAAAAAAATGTAAAATGATTTGAGAAAATATACGTATAAGAATTATTCTGCATCGCGTTTAAGAATGAGGGTTCGCAATGTAGGCGAAGTTGCTCGGTCTTGAGTGTTGAGCGTGTTCGAGAGTGCAGGTGGACGCACGCTCGACGCTGGCGGCGACGGGTTGCGTTCTCGGGTCGGACACTGCAGCGGCGCGCTCCGCTCTCGAGGCGGCCACCGCAGCTACAGGAGCGGAGCTTAGACCTTCCGTAGTTACGTTATCGAGGCTCATAGTTGAAGTGATGGCCGTGTTTCTTCTTTGCCGTAGTCGTTTACAGGTAAGGCAAGCTGCTATCGCAACAAAAAGATGTTGTGAAGTTTTTCTAATTCTGTTCTTACTTTGTTTATGTTGCTGTCTGAGGCACTAATCTGTTTGTTAATAATCTTGTGTTGTTTTCTCATAACTTCTTCCATTATTTTCATCATGTTGTGTTCCTACTTTGATAATAGACGTTTGGTTCTTGAACAGGGAAGCCAAATGATTTTCGTTCTGTCTGACGTCATATCTCGCTCATACTTTTCTGCGAAATGGTCGTCGAGTACTTCGAAGAGACTGTTCGCGAGATACCCGACACCATTGATAAGCCCTCGCTTCTGTCTGTCGTGCTCGGTTTGTTTACCTAGCAACATGTGGTTGTAGTACTCGAGTTCACTGGTACTATGACGTAACTGCAATAGGACCGCATCACAGTGACTTTCACCCTTCGTTGTTTCACATATGTTTTCCATGTGTTTTTGATATTTGTCAAGTGCTTCGGAGCCTTCCCAAAATTGTTGCATGTTGTAGTAAACTATGAGCTTCCAGTCGTCTCGAATAAGTTGGATGTTGGAAATGGCGTCGAAATACAAAGATTGATTATGTTGCTGAATAGTATAAGCACCATGCGTAGGTACGATTATACTCAAGAAAAATAGCAATGCAGCACAAATTGATATAAAACTTGATTTAGCTGTTATCTTGTTTTTTCTGATTTCAGGTTCCTAGTTTCCTCGCAATGGCAGTATGGATAATTTGGTAACTGGCCGTTTTAAAATTCCGTGTTTTGTTTTCAAGGAGACAACTCGAACGAAACCATCTTTTCCTGGGTGTAATTCTATGACTCGACCTGTCAACCATTTTCCAGCAGGTAAGTTATCGTCTTAAATTGTCACTTAGTGACCGACTTGAATGTTAGATGTCGACTGCTTCCATTTGTTTCGAACGGTAAGTTGTGTGAGGTATTCCGATTTCCATCGCTTCCATATATCAGCCATTAGTTTTTCTGTTAAGTTCCATCTTGTTCGCGCGTCATGTTCTGTTTCCAGGATGGTTACATCAGCTGTTCTAGTCAAGTCCAAGCACACAGCGGCTTAGTATTAAGACACGCTTCTAGCTGAGTAAGTATCGTTGAGTACTCTTTGAATGTTAATTTTTGTTCTCCGATAACACGTTTGATGTGATATTTAAGGCTCTTGACCGCAGCCTCCCAGAGTCTTCCCGCTGACGGCCAAGATGGAGCGTTGAAGTGGAATTCGATCTCCATTTTGGTAAGTTCAGTAAATAATTCTTGATCAGAAATATTTTCTTTAATCAGCTTTACGTTTTGTCCCAGAACACGGCTGGCACCGACGAAGTTAGTGCCGTTTTCGCAATATATGTGACGCGGCGCGCCTCGACGAGCTGCCATACGACGCAGTGCGCCCAAAAATGCTGACGACGTGAGCTCAGACACGAGTTCGAGGTGCACAGCCTTTGTAGCCATGCACACGAATACAGCCACATAGCCCTTGTTTGTTTTTATGCCTCGACCCTTGCTTGCCTTGACGTCCAAGTAACCCGTGTAGTCAACTCCAGTATGATAAAAAGGACGGGAGTGGTTTGTCCTGGCTTCAGGCATATCACCCATGATCTGTGGTTTTATGCTGGGAGCATGACGACAGCAGGTTACACAGGTTCTTAATAACCTTTTAATTGTTCGATTTCCGCTAACAATCCAGCACTTTTGTCGAATGAACGCTGACGTCAATCGCGCGCCGCCGTCAAATGTAATCTTATGCGCGCTCTCAATCAGTAATTGTGTAAAACGGCTTTTGTGCGGTAAAATTATTGGATATTTCATGTTATATGTGATATTTGCGAATTCTAATCTGCCATCTACTCTTAAGATGCCATTTCTGTCTATGAATGGATTCAACTTTGATAATGTGCTCTTTTTCGGTACTTTTTTATTTTGCGTAATGCTATTCATATAGTCTTTGAATTCAACTGATTGCACATGTTTTAATAATAAATTAGTCGCTGTTTGTAACTCTGATAATGTTAGGTAGGGCTGCCTCTGTTTAGTTTTATCTTTTATGACTCGTATAATCCATGCCAATATTCTTACTAAGCGCGTAATGAGCTTTGTTTTTCTATTAGTTGCTGTAAAATGTTAATTTCTTCTCCTTCTTTTGATTTCTGAGCTACTAAAATTTGCTTTTCCTCTTCGTTTGTTGTATATATAGGTTTGTTTTCGATGTCTTGTTTATATATAAGTAACCAAGAGGGCCCTTGCCATCAAAGCGGGTGGTGCTTTAGTTATGCTGTTGTTAAGCCCCTGCTGGCGCAGTCTGCTGGATTGTCCTCTGACTTCACAAAGCGCCAACAGGCAGGGGGCATCACTTGTTTGACTCTGTGCACCACGAACGGCTTCCTTCGTGCAGCGTTTCCGTGTAACCAGCCTAGTACAGCAGTTGAGTCACACCAACCAAAGATTTGTATGTTGTATGTACTTAGGCAGTTAACAACCTTGTTCATCAGTTTTGATAATAAAACCGCGGCATTTAATTCGAGCCTTGGTATAGTGGAGGGCTTTTTGATAGGTACTAGTCGGGTTTTAGCGGCAAATAACACCACCAATCCTTGTTTGTTCTGCAATATATGGCGCAGCCGAATGCTCTCTCCGACGTATCGCAGAAAACATGCAATTCGACTAGGCCTTTTTCTTTTGTTCCCAACCATCTAGGTATTTGTAATTGATCCGTCCCCTCTGGACCTCGAAAAAGTATAGACGTGTAAATTACTTTCTGTCTCAATCATAATAAATTTAATTCTGTTGTGAAAATTAAAATTAAAATAATACGATATCATAAGCGCAAAGAGGTATTCTTAATTACCAGCTCGTCACAACGTGCACACAAACAGCAGCGCGAACGCACACAGACAGTGAGTCCATTCATTACTTCTTTGTATTAATACGCACGCAGCGTGTAATCTCAACGTATACTGGACGGAACGCACCCCTAGCCGACCGCGTCTAATTCGTCCAAACTAAGCTGATACCTACGCCTTACCTGCGACGCTGTCGCACACTGAGTGATTCATACCATACTTGTGGAACGAAGATAACTATATTTAATCATATAAGCGTAAGCTCTTCGATAACTACCTTTTAATCTATACTTGCCTGGTACTTTCCGTAATACCGCTTAACCGCTCGCCGTTGCAGGCGTCTACATCGGCGCGCCGAACAAACTTACAACATTGCGACTCGGAACCAAATATACATACTACCCCCGAAAAGGAGTATTATATAAACACCGCTCCAAGGAAAAGAAAACATAGTAATGATACTTCGAATGAATTAAGTATGATTCATGACAAATTCCTATCATTGTTTACGTCTTTCAAAAATGAGCAAGACAGTAAATATTCCGTAATTCTTGAACGTATGGGGGAGATTAAACAACAGAACGAGGAAATACGTCACTCAATTAATTTTATGTCTGACAAATACGATTCGCTTTTAGAAAAAGTACACAACCTAGAAGAGCAAAATAGTGCTTACTACAAGCGTATTCAAGAATTAGAAGAGAAATTCGAGCGTGAAACCCATGCTACGAAAATTGAATTACGAAACGTCCCAAAGGAAACTCATGAAACCAAGGATGATTTATTAAATATTCCGATAAAGACAGGTGGAGTCCTGGGTTCAACACTTCAACAGTCGGACGTGAAAAATATATATAGAATTAATACTAAAAACGAGGGAAATAAGCCAATTATAGCAGACTTTACAAGCTGCCTTACGAAGGATAAATTTATCTCAAACCTTAAAAATTACAACAAAACTCATGCCAACAATAAGCTGAATACAAAAGATATTTCAATGGACGGACCGGCAAAACCTATTTACATCTCGGACAACTTAACACAAAAAACGAAGCAGCTGTTTGCAGCTGGGAGAGATTTTGCGAAGAAAAATAATTACGTCTTCTGTTGGACCTCAGTTGGAAGAGTATACTTAAAGAAATCTGAGCAATCCAAGCCTATCCTAATCAAGTGTCACGAAGACCTTAATAAGATGTCTACCGAATGACTTGATTTTAGCTATTTGTATGAAGTGTATTTTTACAAATCTTTTACACAGTTCCTACTGTTAATTCATTCATTTCTCTATTTTAATTTAATTTTCTGCTTTTTGGCCCTTTACTCAAACTCACACACCAATACATTCATGCATTTATCCACAACTATAATCGTACACACAATACATCATATACACAGTTACTATATATTATAGCTACCGTTTCGCGTTACCCATCACATGTGAGCGATAATACATACATATTATGTATACAATGCATATGCAACATAACATATCCACATCACATATTACATAACTTTTTTTCTGCGAGGGTAGGTCAATTGAGTAGTACACATTTTAGACATCATAGATTTAAATATATTTTAAAAATAGTTACAGTTTGAATTTCATGTTTATTATTTATATGTAATAAAATACTACCTACCAGCTCTTATTTCCAAGTATTTTCTCTAACATCACTGCACTTTACAACTACTTTCACCATGGAAGCACTGAAAGGTTCACTTATGGAGATGTCAAAGTCATTCCAAAGTCAAATGGATAACTTTCAGCGGGAACTGCAACAATCTAGTTCTGCTGCCACAACTTCATTTTCTCTACCAGGTGATTTTAATGCTTTTAGAAAATTCATCTTGGCTGCTTTAACATCTTTGCATTACCAAGTAGATCTTTTGGGAAGAGAACTGGATCGTAGTGAAATGCGTCGCCGCAGAAAGATGATCCTACTCCATGGAGTTCCTGAAGAAAAATCTGAGGATACTACCGCCGTCATAAATACACTTATCAGCACTAAACTCCTAGTCCCAGGTTTCAGTAAAACATCCATAAGCCGTTGTCATCGTCTGGGACGCCCTTCTGATAAATCTTCCAGGCCTGTAGTTGTCAAATTCAGCGATACTGTGATGCGAGACAAGGTTTGGTACTCCAAAACCAAACTTAAGGGCACAGGTATAACCCAGTCTGAGTTTCTAACAAGGAGGCGCCACAGTGTTTTTCTAGAGGCTAGGCGAAGGTATGGCATCACCAAATGTTGGACCAGGGATGGAGTTATCAATGTCTTTACTCCAGATGGCACAAGGCACCAACTTGAGACCTTGTCTGAGCTTGACGCATTATGCAACGGGTCAACTTGTGCTTCACCTGTTTATCCTATTGTGGTTGAGGCAAATAAGGCCCCCGAAGATAAAGGTGCACCACAGCGTACTAAGAGGGCCGGTAAGAAATGAACTTTTTCATAAATAATTTTATTTTATATTTTATTAATTTTTGTAATTCTGTTATAACTTTTCTCTGGACGTCATATTTTAGTTTTCTTTTTATCATTATATCTTCATTACTTTTCCTAGTTAATTATAGATTAGATAGTAAAATGTAATGATTAATAATCTCTCTTTGGAATGTTTATTATTTTAGCAAACGAGCATGCGGCTCACCTGATGTTAAGTGACTACTGCCGCCCATGATCAACCGCAACACCAGGAGAATTGCGGGTGCGTTGCCGGCCCTTTACAAAGGAGTAAGCTCTTTTTCGTTTATTATTTAGTGTTATAATTTTTCTTCAATGTTGGTAATTGTTATTGTAATCTTTCTTTGGAATGTTTAGTATTAGTGATAAAAGTATATCGTAAGGTAGATAATTGCTAGTTAACGTACTGTAACTTTGACACTTTGACTCATCTGACAACCTCTCACTTTTGTGTCTATGGTGTGTTAACGTTCCGTTTCTTCACTTATTGTTAAGTGAATTAAACATTTCTTTCCATAATGCTGGCAGGTAGTTTACTGATGACTTATTTATTTTTGAATTATTTATTTTATAATTATATATATTATAATACATACATATAATACATATTTACTTAGTTTTACACATATTTAGTAATCAGATATAATTTAATATGATTTCTTCAGATAGTGTTCGGAGTTCCAATTCCTTCGCCTTTGATTCTGCCTCTGATGGATTAAGCAGTATTGACAGCTTTGAAAGTATTGAACCCTTAAATATTATGTTAGATTCAACTTTTTCTGAATCTAACAAAAACTTTAACGCCATTCACTTAAATGCTCAAAGTATTCCTGCTTATTACCCCGACATGTTGTCTAGTTTTAATAGCAAAATCATACACGCTATCCTTGTTTCGGAGTCGTGGTTAAAACCATGTCTTCCATCAACTTCCTACTCGCTTCCAGGTTTTCATTTGATTCGTAACGACCGTACCGATCGGGGCGGTGGTGGTGTTGCTATTTATCTGCGCTCACGTATACCTTTTTCAGTAATTCAAGTTTCAAATGGTTCGCAGACTGGAAACGAAGCTGAATTTCTCTTTATCGAAGTTCTTCTTGGTCATACAAAATTACTTCTTGGAGTTTTTTACAGTCCCTCTCTCACTGTCGACTAATTCACCACGTTAGAAAATATTCTTGACAATCTTACACCTATCTATTGTCACAGTATTATTATGGGTGATTTTAATACCTGTCTTTTAAAAAACAACGCTAGATCAATAAAACTTAAATCTATTATTGAAGCAGCAAATTTAAAACTTCTTCTTACTTCTGCCACACACTTTTTCCCGAACTGTGCCCCTTCTCTTCTCGACATAATGTTTGTGTCTTTACCTGACCATGTTCTTAAATTTGGGCAACATGTTGCTGATTCTTTTTCCTATCACGACCTTTTATACTTGTCATACAAAATCCGTCCCCCTAAAGCTAAGTCAAGGATACTACTTCAGCGTAACTTTAGTGACTTGGATTTGGAGCAGCTTTTAAATGACGCTGTAAAGATTGATTGGAGTGTAGTCGTCAATGCGTCTACTGTTGATGAACAGGTTGCTTTGTTCAACTCTCTGTTAATTCAGCTTTACGACGTTCATGCTCCTGTTCGTCCAGTGCGTGTAAAGCATCCTCCCTCTCCTTGGCTGAACGATGATATAAAAAAAATCATCCACATTAAAAATTGTGCCAAAGCTAAATACAAGTCAGTCCCTAGCGATTTGAATAGAGAGAAGTATAGATTAGTACGGAATCGTTGCAACAATCTGTGTAGAAAAGCACAACGACGCCATATCCATGAATCAGTACAAGATCCCGATCCTGCTAGGGTCTGGAAATTTCTTAAGTCCTTAGGAGTTGGGAAATTACGACAAAATCTCACACCCATAACCTTGATCTCAATCAACTTAATTTGCATTTCTCATCTTCGTCTTGCATTAACGATAAAGCAAAACATAATACTTTAGATTCTGTTTCAAAAGCTCCCACTCCGGATACCCCTGCTTTTAATTTTAGCCAATTTAACAGTTGTGATGTTAAGAGAGCCATAATGTCCATCCATTCAAATTCGATTGGTAGTGACTGCATTCGTCGGAAAATGGTCATCCCTCTCATTGATCTCCTTTTACCTATAATCACGTCTATCCTGAATAAATCACTGAATTCTGCTTTTTCCCTTCAGCTTGGAAAGACGCATTTGTAGTTCCTCTTCCGAAAAAGTCAAATCCCTCTAGTTTTTCCGATTATAGACCAATTTCTATTTTGCCTTTCTTTTTCAAAGTTCTAGAACGTCTTGTGCACAATCAATTAAGCACCTATCTTTTAAAACACAATCTTTTAAATCCCTTGCAATACGGTTTCCGTCCTGGCCATAGTACGACTACTGCACTTTTACAAATCACTGATGATATTCGGTATGGTATGGAGAAACAAAAGCTTACTATTCTCACGTTGCTTGATTTTAGTAACGCATTTAGTACTGTAGATTTTGATATCTTGTTAAGCATCCTACGTTCTCTCAACATATCTCCAACTGTAGTTGACTGGTTTCGAAGTTACTTGTTTGGTCGCCGACAGCGAATTCAGGTGCAAGAGGTTTTTTTCACCTGGATTACTACAGCTGCTGGTGTACCACAAGGTGGGGTGTTGTCTTCTCTCCTTTTTGCAATTTTCATTAACTCTATAAGTCATAATTTGTCCTCTTCCTACCACTTGTATGCTGATGATCTCCAAATCTATACTCAGTCCTCTCTTGAAGATCTATCTAAAGCAGTTGACACTATTAACGCTGATCTGACTTGTATTTCGAATTGGAGTAAATGTTTTGGTTTAACGATTAATCCTAAGAAAACTCAGGTCATTGTCATCGGTAGTTCTAGATTAATTGGTAAAATTGTCTGGTCTTCCCTACCCCTTATTACACTAGACTGCACTCTAATCCCTTATAGTAATAAGGTTAAAAACCTGGGGTTGTATCTTGACTCCTGTATGTCTTGGACCTCACAGGTTAATGAGGTCAGTAGAAAAATGTTTACTGCGTTAAGCTCTTTACGTAGATTACGTAATTTCCTTCCCACAGCAACTAAAGTTACGCTCGCCCAGTCTCTTCTTCTGCCTATCCTTGACTATGCTGATATTTGCTATCTTGACATTACCGAGGAGCAGCTTAATAAGCTTGAGCGCATTCAAAATTTATGCATTAGATTTATATTTGGGCTTCGCAAATATGATCAAATCTCCGAATATCGCAAACAGCTCAAATGGCTCCCGATCCGCCTTCGCAGGAATACTCACATTCTCTCCGCGTTGTATAGTGTGCTGTTTAATCATTCTACTCCTCTTTATTTAAGAAACCGTTTCCAGTATCTTTCTCTTACCCATAATCGGTTCCTTCGATCCTCCATCAATCTTTCTCTCTCTACACCTTTGCACTCTTCTTCCTTTTTCAAGAAATCCTTCACCGTAACCGCTGTGCGATTGTGGAACTCCTTACCTCTCCATTTTCGTCCTGCTAAATCTCTTTACTCTTTCAAAATTCTTGTTAAATCGTATTATTTAGAACGCTATTAGATAAATTACTTTACCTTTCTCTTACTCTTTTCATTTAATCTATTATATGATATTTTATATATAACTTACACTTACTTTTATTTGTATGTATTATTGTATATTTTTTTTGTTATTATTTTGTATGCCCCCCTCTATTTGTAACTTTTGTTTGAATCATTCCTCTACGCAAAGGTTGTCTGGAAGAAATCACTTTCAGTGATAAGACCGCCTATTGTACATACTTTAATTAGTTTTAACTATATTGATGTTTCTGTATTGTGGTGTACAAAAAAGAATAAATAAATAACTCTACTCATTCGAACTACATGGCTATAAGACTTTTAGAGTTTAGATCGTATCACATGCAAGCTCAAACTTCTACTACACTAATTACATATATACAATATATTATAACATTTAAAAAATCAATGCGTCGTTGTCCATGTAACAATAGTTTGCTGCATAATTTTAAAATTCAATAATCAAAATATTTGTGTTGTTCAAAATGAGTTAAATGTCGTTTGTAACCCTACTTGTACTGAGGTGGCGGACCCTGCATTATGCAGGCAACTTGTCCAGGTAACTCCAAACTCACTGTCTATTCTGACAGTTAATATAAGGAGCATTCACTGTAACTTATATCGTTTTCTAGTGTTTGTTGAGTCGCTTAGTATACCTATAGACATTCTTGTTCTAACCGAATGTTGGACAAAAGAGGTTAAACCACCGCCGCCTTTAGATAACTATCAAATGTTCTACACAAAAAACAAACTGAACCAAAATGATGGTGTAGTAGCGTATGTGCGCAGTGGTATTGTGGCCTCTGCTAAAGAACCGGACTGTACAGAAGGTAACTGTTTGGTTCTGAATATTGAAGAAAGCTGTGCGGTTATTTGTTCGTATAGACCAGCAGGTTTTCCGAACCCTGCGAATTATCTAAATTCTCTAGAGCGGATTTTGAAAGACACACCTCAAAATACTATAATACTTATCGGCGATATAAATATAAATATATTGCCGGGGACGTATCTATGAGTGGTGCAAGCTACATTAGTCTCTTGGCATACTATGGCTTACTTCAGGGTGTTGACAAACCCACACGCTTAGAATCATGTATTGACCACTTTATGGTTAAAACGAAAAGTAATTGGCAAACCTTTGTATTCGCTTCATTAACTGACCATTCACCCATATTATTAATTTTAAATAGTCCGAAAACTAACAAGTCTGTACCTAATATTAAGCGGCTCAAAATTGACTTTGATGCTATAAAAATTCAATTGGCTAATGAAAACTGGAATGAATACTGCAAACTTACCTCAGTTAATAAAACTGCCGAATATTTAATCTCTACATTACACTCTGTTATTAGCATTAATACCAAGGAAGTTTCCATACCTCATAGAAAACAAAGACCGTGAATTGGAAAACCGTGGATTACGCCGGGTATCCTTATCTCAATCCGAAAAAGGAATAAGCTTCAGAAACAACATAAAAATACACCAAATGATAAAAATCTAAAAACCATATACTGTAGCTACCGAAACATATGTAATAAGCTTGTTAAATTAAGTAAAACAAATTACTACCGCTCTAAATTCAATCAAAATACAGGATGCATTAAAAGGACTTGGGATTTAATTAAAGATATTTGTAAATTGACTAAAAAAACTGAAAATACATCTGATGAGCTTCTCAACACTAAAACAACAATGACAGAGTCTCTTGATGAGGTGAACGGATACTTTACTAATATTGGTCTGGAGTTGGCGACTAAAACTATTAACAAATTAGGACTTACACAAGAGCAATTGTATATCAATGCAGCCAGGTCGAACATGTTACCAAATTCTTTTTCTTGTTTTTGATTGACTGCGCCAAAGTTCATAAATTTATTTCAAGTCTAAAATCAAGTAATGCCTCTGGTTGGGATAACATAACATCACACATCATAAAATATGCATGTCCTTATATCGATGAACCTGTAATTTACCTAATAAACCTTAGCTTAAAAACTAGTATCTTCCCAGATATCTTCAAAAAGGCCTTAGTTAAACTAGGAAATAATGATAGAAATACGTGTTGTAAAATGAAATATATTCTGGATACTGATGTATAAAAGTGTAACAAAAATAATTAATTTTTCCACCTGTGGATTCCGCAAAAAAGCTCTAAGAAATCTTAGTGATATAAATAAGACAAGGACTCTGGTTCTTAACACTCACCATATGAAACACGATGTTGTTTCAATACCGGCATAAAAGAGCAGTTTAACGCGGCTAAGCTGTTATTTCACGCATGTATTTTGTGAGAGTTTGGTCCTTCACCGGTCGTGTCGAGACATAATTTAGCTGCATCATGGCTCCACCACTTATAAAATAATGATAACGTTAATTACGAATATTTTATAAAATTATAAAAGAGGCTGTTCTATATTTGACTTAGAACTAGCTCGGGAGCCTATAAAATAATCGAAACACATTTTGTCTTGTGGTGACATTAGAGAATGCATCAGTCCAGTTTGTTTTTTTTGATAGAAGAGAGGGGAAACAAGCATATGTTTGACCTAATGAAATTTTGACAGCCGCCCGGGGAATCTTGAAGGTTCCAAAGGCAAAATTGCCGTTGGTAAACGGTTACACTAATAAGTCATGTGACCCATTTTTACGCGATGTGCGTTGGTTGAATTTAATCAAAACAACTCCCCTGAACACTTTTCGTGGTAAATGCAATTGTCTCGCGTGTCTCGTAAAAGTAAAAAAAACTCAGAAAGGTCGCAACTCGATCGCATGTTGCGAAATAGCGGATATTGATGCGGTATAGCAGTGGCTACCTATTTTACACCAAATGTTAAATTAAAAAAAAAAACAAAAAAGGGAGCAGCGGCAAAGGAGGGAGAAGTTTCGTACTGAAATCACTCATCATCTACCAAGCGTAGTGATTAAGATGAAAATTGCCTCTTACACTCGAGAGACCCGTACCCAACTGTGGAATTTTACAGGCTGTTGAAAAAGGAAAAGAAAGTTTTTTTGTAAATTGCAAACTGATTTCATAGTATAGAAGGCAGTAATTCTATTACATAAAGATCATAAATGATATTATTGTACGTGATCAGATAACCATTACCGCTCGTGATGGTTGTCCATTAACTGAACATCGTTACAGATTTTCATGTGGCTTAGTTTGGGAGCGATTTTATACGAAAATGCTTTCAAGTTAATTCACCGCTCGTGAAATATTTTAAAGTAACCTGTTTGTGTAATAATTTAAGCGTTAAAATTGCACTGATTTAAGTGAAATAATATTTTATATTAGGATAGCCGCCGTGATCGAAATTCGATCTAGAGGACACTTTTACTCCAAGTCGGAACATTGAGTATTACATTTTAACGTTGTTTTATAATTATCTCTTATTGAGATTTTACGGAAAAACTACGGACAATCCATTTTTTATCTTTAGGTTTTCCGTTTCTACTTGGCTTTCTTCTTTTACCTCAATGATTTTTTACTATTCAGACAAACCATATCTAGGATCGTGCTAGACTACGTTGTGTCGAAAGGACGCCTTGCTTGTCATCATAAATAATGGTGCCTTGCAAGTATTCCCATCAGTGTACTACTGGAGAGTGTAGTATCTACAGTGGAGCTAGTTTCATATAAAACAAAACATATCGTCGTTATATATGCATTCAAATCTATCTTCAAATCACATTAAGATTTAATCGATTTATATATATATACCAGGCGGTCCCATAATGAACTGGCCTGATATAGTTCAACGCGACATGTCGCTACATGTTGTGTTGCATTAAATAGTACGTTTATCGTGCACTTAATATAAGAAATATGCATCGACATGAAATGCTTAGTCTTAGTTTAACAGGCATTTGAATAACGAGAGTCGCGTATTTTTTCAAAATGTCGAAAACTGAGTATCGAAGTGTCATAAAGATTCTGTTTAAAGAAGGTTTATACCCTGCCCAAATAAAAGAACGATTGGATGGCGTGTATAAGGAGTCTGCCCCCTCCTATAGCACAGTGAAAAATTGGGTGAAAGAGTTTCGCCTCGGGAGAGAAACCGTCGAAGACTTTGGCCACGACGGTCGACCTGTGGAAGTGCGCACTCCCGAAACGATTGCTCTTATCGAAGAGGAGGTTCTGAGTGACCGCCGTTTGAAGATTAGAGAAATTGCAGCAAGGCTTGGGCTCTCTAAGAGTACCATTCATCGCGCGATCCATGAACATCTTCACATGAAAAAAGTGAGTGCAAGATGGGTACCGAAACTTCTTTCAGCGGTACAGAGACAAGAAAGAGTGCGCTGCGCTTCGGAGTTTTTGGATCTTTGTGGCGAAAATCGAAAGACTGTGATCGAGCGGCTAGTGACTGGTGATGAAACTATGATCTTGCATTATGATCCACAAAGCAAGCGCGAGTCAATGGAATGGCGTTATAAGGGTGAAAAGCCCCCTAGAAAGGCAAAGGTGCAACAATCGACTAAAAAACTGATGTGCACAATATTTTGGGATTTTCAAGGCATTTTGATGGTGGATTTTAAAGAATGTAATACAGTCGTGAACGGCGAATATTATGCTTCTTTAATATATAAATTACGAGACAAGATAAAGGTAAAACGAAGAGGCAAGCTGTCTAAAGGTGTCCTGTTGCTCCATGACAACGCCCCTGTTCATACCGCTGGTGTTTCGAAGGATGCAGTTCGTCAATGCGGGTTCACAGAAGTTCAACATCCACCTTACAGTCCAGACATGGCCCCGTCCGACTATTATTTATTTCCAAATTTAAAGAGGGACTTAAGAGGAAGAAAATTTTCAAGCGAAGAAGAGTTGCAGGCGGCCGTCTTCAGTCATTTTGAGGATAAAAAATGTGATTATTTTTATAAAGGTTTAGAGATGTTGATTCACAGATGTCAGAAGTATGTTAGTATTCATGGTGATTATATTGAAAAATAAAATCGGTTTCGTTTCATTTCCTTCATTGGTTCATAGTTAGGCCAATTCATTATGGGACCGCCTACGTATATATATATATATATATATATATATATATATATATATATATATATATAAATCGATTAAATCTTAATGTGATTTAATCGGCAATTATACTCCTCTAACCCTTTAAATGTTGTATATGAAGAAAGTAAAGGACGGCAGACTAATGCATAAGGGTGATGACTTAAGCTTAAAAAGTCCTGGGGTTGAATCCACTATATTTTAAATGCAATGACAAACGCACTTACAGTCTACCTGGATGTTAAGTGGTTACTAAAGTTAAAGGTCCATGGTCAACGGCAGTCCAATACTTTGAAATTTTCTTCCTAGCATGACTTTTTAATGGTTACTTGTTTGCTTCTATACAACTTATGAACCTTCAAGAAACATACTTGCTCATTTTTAAAAGGCAGGCAATGCACCTGCATTTCTCCTGGTATAGCATTTGTTCATGAGCACCGCTCGATACTTCTCATAAGGTGAGCCACATGCTAGTTTGCACGCAATTCTATCAAAAAAAAATCCGATGGATTGTGCGCTCGTTTGTCGCTATTAGATATGTATATAAAAGGTCTTCTTTTAAGTTATTATTTAGGTGACACACACATACATATAAACTAACACACATACGGACAATGGGTAAAGACTAAATTGTAAAAATACAACCGATACTAAACGCCTACATGTGACAAGAATCAATAATATACCTATATTAGTCGTAAAGTCAACGGTAACTTCTTCCGAGCAATCAACGAGCGAAACCATTAAACCGACAAATCGTTTAACTCCAATTAGAAATATTACGTTTGATTCCAAATTGATAGATATCATTTATTGCCAAAGCGTCTTTTAAATACTGTCGCTATAATATGAGAACTGAAAAGGGAGCGGCGTGCAAAAAGATAAGATATTTTAACGGGTTCAAAAAAGTTAAAAGGTCCTCTCTATTCGAATATAGAACCCTCACATTTGTTCTGTTTTAGATGTATAAATAACATTATTGTACGTCACAAAAACACATATATGAAAACAAAAGTAGGAAAAAGAAATAGAATGAAATGATTTTTTTATTCAATATAGATTATAAGTAATTCTTATTGAGTCATTTTGTAGTCTAAGTGGTACAATGCGTGGGTTTATCTTTAAGGTCGATCTCTTTCAAACAACCTTGGGATGGACAGGATTGCAAGAAAACAAAAAATTTGTGTGTAGTTTGGCGACAAAACTAACATTATTTTTATTATAAACCATAAAATAGTAATAAAGGCAAATACATACATAGAACGTACATATATTTTACCACTTTTATTTAAAACTAATTTTGATGGTTGATGAGGCTTGAAATTTTGAATAAAGCTCAAAATCAAATGATAGCGTAAGAATGTTAAAAAAGTGTTTTTTTTTTAAATCCATATTTTTCAAAATTTCACAAGATTTTATGTATGTTCAAAACGGCTTCGTCGATACAAAGATGACTACTTATATGTCAGGATTATTCCCATGTGAATTTAAAGAAAAAAGTTTATCCATAAGGGTGGAAAAACAGGAGATCAAGGTTTTTATGTCTAAATAGTTAGACGACATTCTGGTTGACACCTTTTGAACAAGGTTTGTAAACGAAAACTTACCCCACTATATGGTGGTCTAGCGCTGATGCCACAGTTTCTTATTAATCAGGATGATACTGTAGAAGTGTACTATGAGAAAATGAAAACAAATAAGTTTGCACATATGAAATAACTTAATCGCTAGTCCCCGCCGCTCCTGCAAGATAATGCGCGACCTTATACTGCACAACAGACGGTCTCCGAGTTATAAGAGCTGGCGTTGGAAGCTTTCCTTCATTTGCGGTACTTACAAAACCTTTTTTGGTGGGAAAAAGTTGCCTGTTGAAAGTGCCTTTTAAGAATTTGTTGCATTACGTCCAGCTAATTTCTTCAAGAAGGACATCAATAAACTGCCAGTGCGTTTATTGAAACCAAATATAGATACAAAATTACGTTATCTTATTTCATAAAAAACGGCAATTTCGTAGGTAGTATATCGTAGGTATAAGACCTAATAATTTCCGACGTGGTAGAGCCTTGCTGCAGTTATATTAGTAGTACCTATAGCTGTAGCACGAATGGGTCGGCTCGACCGGGGAAGGACCACGCTCTCACAGAATACCAGCGTAAAATAGCACCTTAACGCTGCTGTGTTTCGTATGGTGAGTGTAGAGAACCGGAGACCCTTTTTACGGGAAACGAGGCATTCCATCTTAGTCCTCACGAGTGACAACGCATCTGAATTTTGATTCTTGATCAAGGATAGATGTAGATGTCTATGGGTCACAGCAACCACTTACCATCAGGTGGACTGTGTGCTCGTTTGTCAACCCATACTATAAAAAAATTCATCTGTTATATAAGGGGATCTTATTAGATAGAATAACCGTGTAGTAGCGAGGAGGAGGGTGAGGGAGGGGTAAGAGGCGACAAAGGGGAAATGAAACAGGAGGTGAGCAGCAACATCTTCCTGATAACAACTCAAAATATTGTGCTGTGGCCACCAACCCGCTTTCCTAGCGTGGCAACTGTGGCTGATCCCCCCATGAGGCAATCTACGCGAGAGGCCTATGTTCAGCAGTGGACTTTTATAGCCTGTAATGGATGGACGGATGTACAAGGGAACTTATTTGTAGTATATAGTTAGCATCCACACATTTTATTTACTAATTAGTATTAACAAGTAATGTATAGTACTATAGTATTAACAGCCTCGTACCGGTAGGCGAAGTGTGGGGTGACCGCTCACTAGATGGAGTGAGGACCTGGTAAGACATGCAGGAAGTCGTTAGATGCAGGTGGCTCAGGATCGTACTTTGTGGCATACCTGGAGGGAGGCCTATGTTGACTGTGATGACTTGTGAAGCCTGTAATGATGATGATGATGATGACAAGACGCTGCTGCCTATCTCCCGGCTTGTTTCCTTCTGTCACCTCTTACAACGCCCACAGGAATACGGCTATGGGAGGACAGCTAGCTACCGCAGAGTCTACTTCACCTGAGGATATCAGGCTTAGAGGTGAAAAACTTGTCGTTTCATCGACGGCGATATATCTTTCCTAGTGTAGTGGTGGAGTGGTTAGTGGTGGTGCGATTAGAGGTGACTGGAATAGTGCATGCAATCAAGGGAGGGCGGGAGGTGTTCTTCAAACTTGGTAAGCCACATTATTTTTATTTTATTACACGAATATTAGCTAATTAATTTTTTAACAACATTAATGTGTTTATTACCACACTGCCACAACTCGTTTAGTCTAATACTTTAAACAACAGAAACAAGCCAGTAACCAGTAAGTCTAAGAAATCCAATCAGTTGAAAATTTGATTTCCGACTAATATACGCCTGTATATTAAATTTGCAGCCTATATACGTTCCACACCAGGGTAGGTTTCCTTACATTTCTGAGATGGTTATAGAGTAAATTAGTCCAGTTTATCCTCATGGACTTCACACGCCCTCAAAACATTTATTCCTCTGATATGCAGGTTTCCTAGCGAAGTTTATTTCAACATCGAGGGAGTAGTAAATTGGTACTTGAAGATGCAGAAAATAATATTAACAAAGCGGGCAGGAATCGAACTAGGGTAGCTTCTATACCGTAAACGGACACAGCTCTAAGAAAAGCGAGGAAAAAAAAGTGATTTTCTAAATCGACGATCATCTAATTAATCTAGTTTGTCAATCAGTTTTTATAATATTATATGAGTTTTCTTAGTTATTTGTTCTAACATTTATGGATGCCCTACACGTGCTTTGTAGTGGCCAAATTTTCTCTAACTTTAGAGCTTAAAGCTTCTGTAATAGGAAACCGTTGATCTGAAGTGTAACGGAATACAAACATGCTGATCCATTGTCCTTATTTTTTTTTTGGTATGCACTTTTTACTCCTTTATTTCATCCCAATTAATTTACTTAGTATAATTACGTGCGTGTAGTTTACTACAATACAGTTAAACTAAAAATTTTCATACAGTTCTATTTTACGCGGTATTTTTTTCAAGTGAGCTGACAGCGTTTCAATTAACACTATCGTTACTGACTTGGTATGCATTTTTTTGTCCTTACCGATAGGTGTTGCGATAAGCTGCACTAAGAATTCGCTTCGGACTTTTTACAGTAGTCGCCACACACGGTCAGTTAGATTGATCAGTCCCACTGATCAGTTCAAACTAGGATTGTTGATATTTTTTTAAATAATGGATTTTCGATATACTGATAAAAATAAATATATCAATATCAGAGTTTTATATATAAGTTTATTTTAGTTTTATCTAGTTTGAACTGATCAGTGCGAATAATCAGTTGAACAGAACCTGTGTGTCATCCATTAGTCAATATGAAATTAATTTTTTAAGAGATTTCGGTCCAAAATTTTAAGATTTCACTATATAAAACTCATTAATATTGTAGTTTAGGTACTATAATAAAACAATTTAACTTAAATATTAAACAATATTCTCCATATATGAAGACACGTGTACTTTATATATAAAGGAAATCGATTAATATTAAGTACACGTGTCTTCCGTCATATATGGAGGATATCGTTTAATATTTAAGTTAAATTGTTTCATCATAGTACCTACACTACAATATAAATCAACATAATATAAAAATCATAAATAAAAAAACGTCAACGTTTTTCTTAATTTTTAGCTTACATTCATCCATCCGTTCATTAGAGCCTATAAAAGTACATTGATGAATTTGTGCCACCCCCATAGATTGCCTTATAGGGCAGATTTTGCCATAGTTGCCATGCAGATGGATTGACATCGGCAGTTTTTAATAATTTTGAATTGGTATCAGGTAGATGCTGTTGCTAATCTATACTCGCGTTTTCTTCTGATGATTTCGACAAATAATAACCCTCACGGGCGACGGAATGATAAAAGCCATTGCTGTAGCTATATTTTGTTATAGCACGAATAGGTCGGCTTGGCTCGAAATACTGCCTTTCCTTGAGCTAAGGGGCCTATTTTCATTCTATTAAGAAACGAATATAGTACGCAAGCAACCCGGGTCCGATTCCTGCCGGCTCCTACGAAAATGTTAATTGCAATTTTAAGTGCTTATTTACCACGTGCTCGTAGATGAACAAAAACAGCGCGAGGAAAACTTACATGTCTAAAATAAAATAAAAAATTCGTAGACATGTGAAATCTTGTCTTTAATAATCTTTTGAATGGCTGAACCAATTGCAAAAAAACGAACAGACAAAACACTATAACGAAATAGTAGGAAGGGAGGGATCTAGACCACATTTTGAATGTTTTTTATGAAATTACCTTAAAGCTAAAATATCGCCAAATTAGTAGATTCTACGCTAGCTTAGCCGCTTAGTTGGCGGCTAGATAAAGTAGTTATTAAATATTATTAAAGAATAAAAATCTTTTACAGCTGAAAACACGCTCAAGTCATTGCGTTCTAAAGCAGTTTCTTTCAAAAATCTTCAGCGTATTCCGAAATTTTGATATTAAACATAGTTCATATTTGCAGTTATTCTCTTTGTGAAATACCGTTGTATATTCAGAGGGGAAAAACAAAACATTGGTACTTGTTGACACAGATTTTTAATATTTATGTAATTTATGACCCGACTGTAAAAGTTTGGCAATATGCATTTAAAATGAGAGCAAATAACGTGTACACATTAATTTATACTGTTTTAAAAATTAGTGTTGCACAAACGTTTTAGAACATATAACAAAAACTCTGTGGTTCCTGTTAAGTGATTCATCAGAGTCAGTACATATTCAAATCTATAGCAATAACTTTACTTAAGAAACCTTGACCCTAAAAATTTGATTTCAATTTAAATAAATTTTTACTTGCAAATTATATGTGGTTTTATCACCTCGTACTGACACGCGGTAAAGCGGAGTCTTTGAATTGTCAAAGACTCAATTCAAAAGAATTCTACTTTCCCGTGTAGCATAGACGTAATAAAACCACACACAATTTACAAATAAAATGTATTTAATTTTATATATGGTCTAGTTTCCTGGAGTAAAGTTGTTATGTTTGCCCAACACTAATTTTTAAAACAGTATCAATTTTGTAGCACGGGTGTCCCTTGATAATAAATACATTTCGTGTTAAAATACGTTGCATATAAGATAGGAACTATTTGGACCCGCCTACAGTTACAATTGTACAAAGGGCTATAAAGAGCTCCTCATCTAGTTGAAATTGTTTCCGAGCGGACAGCCCGGCAAACGCAATAATTGCTTAACTGTGGAAATGCAGTTTCATTTCCTGCTTTAGCTTTCTGTAATTACTCTAAATTACTTTAAATACCTTATGCGATGCGCTTTGTTTCATTTAAACCATAATACGATATTTTATCATGTACAGAGTAAAGACACAAAGCGTTATAATAAAAAAAAAAACATTTAATTGAAATCTTTTTAACCCTTTTGAGTCACAATCACAATCTCAATGTAGTTCAAATTGTTAAATTTAATACTTCGTCCCCTACTTTACACTGTTAAAGAAGGAATTTATTAAGAACTACCATTGATGTATAGCCTAATTAGTATAAAAGTATTCGTTAAAGTCCATTCACAATTGACGAAGAATTCGCGTAACAAAAAAAAACATACAATTGAATTGTAAGTCTCCTTTTTATTAAGTCGAATAAAATTTCTTTTAATTTTGTTGCCAAAGTAGCGCATCAAGCATTTGCCCTTGTAATCGTAGAATTTCCATAATGGTCAGAATAATGGCAGACTCGTAAGATGATTGCCCCAAGCTAGCTGCCCGCTCTGTACCTTTACTGTTTGAACAAGTGGGAATTTAGAGCTGTGTCTGTACTTCGTTGTATTTTCTTTAATTTCCGACCACTATTCATAAATAGTAATATATCCCATACATGTATATTTTTTAGAAAATAAGAGTGACAAGCGAGCACGCATTACGTCCGATGGTAAGTGGATGCTATGGCCCATAGTCATCTACATTTATCCTCGATTAAGAATCAAAATGCAGATGCGGTGACAACCCCGGATAACTAAGATGTAATGCCTCATTCTAATAAAAATGGTCTCCGGATTTCTACACTTACCATACGAAACACAGGAGCATTGAGCTGCAATTTTACGCAGGTATTCTGTGAGAACGTGGTCATAACCTTGTCCAGCCGACCAATTTGTATTACAACCATTGTAAAACTTCAGCATGGCTCTATCACATGCTTAAATAAAGTTCGATTTCTGTACTTGTTCAATGTAATAAGAGAGTAGTCGACTACGGTGATACAATAAAAACCGAGTGAGAATTCTATCAACTAATACTCTACAAGAACCTTGCAGCATGCGGCTTTGTTTAGTTCTGTTTGAGCTATGCAAATGTTGTTCTGAAGTAAGAAGCTTATCGCCAAATACCGAGCATTAAAGGATTTCATTTGCAAGTATGTTGTGCAGATTAAAATTTGAAGTAGAATTCAAAGTGAAGAATAAAAATATTCCGAATGGAAGTAAGATTTTACGGGTTTTTTCCAGTGAACGCAGAAAACATGTAGGTATACTTCAAGGGAAATCAAGTGTGCAACAGGGCACAATATTTGATACACTCACGCATCCAGAACACGCACGATTCGGGAAGCACATTTAAAAGTTGACCTTATATTTTTAATTTATTTTATAGAATAAGGGTATCATATCTTTGAAGCCGGCTTGTACTTTTTTATAAAAGTTTAAAAAAACTGTCACAAGCTCAGCGTAACGACTTAAATGAGATGGCCAAAATGTGCCCCAAGCTATACAAAACTAAGACTTTTGCTATTAATTTAAATCAAATAAAAAAAGAATTTTGAATAACTATTAACATTTCATAACAGCTGTTGAAAAATAATCAAGCTTAAAATTATTGAAAGCAATTTCTTCTCCTTGAAGTCATTCTATAGCACCTTTGTGGCCATATACGATACTCGTAATACTTAAAAAGATCTGTGTAGGAAAAAAACAATAGGTAAAGTCATAAAAATACTATATTTATGATATGTTATGTATAAAACAAGCCTTAAATTATTGGATTAATACATCAAAATAATCAAAATACACTAAAGTATAGCATTTTATTTATTTGTTTAATACAGCAACAGCTTAAACATGTAGCGTTATATTATAGGATAGGGTTGTTTTACTTTAGTACTTGCAACATTGAATCCGTCCGAAAAACAACAAAACAGTCAAAGTGGCACTCGGTAAATGATAAATATGTACGCTTTTCCTTCGTACTTGTGTTTTATCGTATTTTACTTTTATTTAATAAGTGCCGTAGCCCCACGCGAGTGCTCCACTAATTATAAACAGTGTAATACATAAGTTTAATTATTTTCTGTCAATATTCTGTATATACTTCGGTCAATAATAGTATTAATATAATTATATTACAAAAAATAGTTACAAATAATAATTTAACAAAAACTGAAAAAATACTGCTGTCCTTGTTTTTTTAGCTAAACCAGTTAGGATACATCCTAATCATTATGCAACCTGCCTACCTACATAACACTCATGAATTGGAACTTTATTGATATCTACATTGTGTAATATGATAAAAACCGACTGCCAATGTCAACTTTTTTAAGTCTTCATAATTTTTGTCCACCACTGCGCAGCTACACGCACTTTTATAATTTTTATACCAACACTCCTTTTCCTCCGCAACTTCACTTCGGCTGCAGCGGTAGGGGGAGAGGACACCCCTCTCGCTGCAGCCCACTGACACACATCCAAAGTGGGCTCAATTTATATGGGCCACAGCATCCACTTACCATCAGGTGGACTGTGTGCTCCCTTATGCCTCGTTTCCAGTAAAAAGAGCAAATAATGCCGCTGTGTTTCAAATTTAACTATTTAGAAAACATTTAATATATGAATCTGAGCTTGTGGTAATCCTTATTTCTATAAAAGAGATCAAAATTATTGAACGTATATAAAAATTAATTTTTCTTTAATTATTTTTTACACTATATCTTGGCATCGACTTAGAAGCTATAATGTGGAAATTATTTTATTATTAAATTATTTCGGAATAAGATCTAATAATGTTATTTAGTTTTTGTGTTATTTAGTTTTAAAAATAATTTACCAAAATATATCAAATTATCTTTTTTTATTTTCATGATATATAATAGCCTCAACCACTGGCTATACTTTATCATGAAATTTGATGTCATTATTCGTGAAGATTTATTACATTCGGTGCAGCCATCCCGGATTAACTTGGATAGACAGACAGACAGGCAGGCAGACAGACAGACAAAAGATTTAAAAATAGTTATTCATGTCTTAACGGCATGCCTCAATCCTCTCAGCTCAATAGAGCTCAGCTCAGCTATTTCGATTTTACACTCTTAAATTTTATTTCTGGAGGAATTTATTCGTACGACAATCGAACGCTTAATTTTTTCTTATATTTATACGATTATCGTATGATTTATTTATTTTTAACCGTCTAGTATATTCTACATATTTAAAAATAAAAAAGTAAATTTCTTAAAATAGTTAAAAAAACCGGCCAAGAGCGTGTCGGGCCACGCTCAGTGTAGGGTTCCGTAGTTTCCCGTCCGTCACAATAAGTGTTCCCACTTATGAGTTTAAAGGTGGGTATCCATTATGTTCGCGCTGCAGCAGCGCTCCGCGCTCCTGCAACTGCTCCCGGTAGTGGGTACGTGCGCGAACATGGAGCGTGCAACATTGCACGCTCCGCGACATGCGATGCCAAGGAGAGACCAACCGAACAATTCGATAATACCCGACCCAACGTAATAAGTACCTACAGCGCCATCTCTCGGGGAATTGGGTTACTAATTAATACATAGACGTGCCAGAAGTTTTCGATGGTAATTTTGGATTGCGAGAACCGATTTTAATAATTCCTTTTTTTGTTTGAAAAAAGATACGTTCAGGATAATAAAATATGTAAACGAAGTTAAAAAAAATGCCTGCTTAAACGATTATACTACAAACTTAGTCCAGAAATTATTTTGTACAACTTTTTGTCTTTTTTGTACAAAAACTGTTTCCATCCAGGTTCAAAATAATTTTCCTAGAACGTCCTTATAAAGTTCTACCTTTCAGATTTTTTTCATATTTTCTAAACCTATGGTTCAAAAGTTAGAGGGGGGGGGGACACATTGTTTTTTACTTTTGGAGCGATTATTTCTGAAATTATTGACATTATCAAAAAAGTTTTTAGTCAAAAATGATTTTAGTAAACCCCTATTCATTTTTAAATACCTTTCCAACAATATATAACACGTAAGGGTTGAAATTAAAAAAAAATCACTTCCCACTTTATATATAGGGGGGCTACCCTAATAAAACATTTTTTTCCAACTTCTATTTTACCACTTTGTCGGCGTGATTGATACACATATTGGTACCAAATTTCAGCTTTCTAGTGCTAACGGTCACAGAGATTAAGCGAGGACGGACAGACGGACATACAGACATGGCGAAACTATAAGGGTTCCTAGTTGACTACGGAACCCTAAAAACATCATAATAAGAAAAAATAATAAAAGGTAAAAAATTATTCGTTTATAACAAAATTGTTTATTAAAAGTAAACAATGAAAAAGTTAATAGTTGCAATTTTTTGAATATATAAAAGCAAGATAAATTATGATAAAGAAAATGATTCCTTAATATTTTTTTTATATTTTAATGATACGTTTTTTTATCATCAAAAGCTGCGTGGAATTTATTTTTTATTTTAATCTCCTATTGTTTAAATATTGGTGTAAGCTAATGCGTTGTTTATTATCTAATAAACATTACAAGTTTTATATTAAAATTTTCATTTATCTTAAATGAAATATTTTTGACATCCTATCTTTGATGCAAATGATGATTTTTAAATAAACATTGTTCTTTAAAAAATGTATTGTTCAAAAACGTATTTGTTAATTAACAATTTTTAATTATAAGTGGTAGTAAAGTAAAAAGTAAAGTTACAGCCTATATACGTCCTACTGCTGGGCACAGGCCTCCCTCATTTCTGAGAGGGTTTTAGGGCAAGGAAGTGTCCGCCGCGCTGCCCCAATTCGTGTTGGCGAATTCACATGTCTTCAAAATATTTTTTTCTCTTATTCCTCAGACATGCTGGTTTCCTCACGATGTTTTCCTTCACCGCCGAGCACGTAGTATATCAGCACTTAAAACTGCAATTAACAATTTCATTGATGCCGGCGGGAATCGGACCCGGGTTGTTCGCGTTCTGTTATATATACAGCGAGCGCTAACCATCTGAGCTACCACGGCTCTATAAGTATATAAGTGGTAGAAGTAGTTGTATTTACTTACTGTGGCCTATAGACATCTACGAGTACATTTATCCTCAATTAAGAAAAACCGGCCAAGGGCGTGTCGGGCCACGCTCAGTGTAGGGTTCCGTAGTTTCCCGTCCGTCACAATAAGTGTTCCCACTTATGAGTTTAAATGTGGGTGTCCATTATGTTCGCGCTCCTGCAACTGCTCCCGGTAGTGGGTACTGTTGTTTCCATCCAAGTTCAAAATGACTTTCCTAGAAAGTCCTTATAAAGTTCTACTTTTCAGATTTTTTTTCATATTTTCTAAACTTTTGGTTAGAGGGGGGGACACATTGTTTTTTACTTTTGGAGCGATTATTTCCGAAATTATTGACATTATCAAAAAATGATTTTAGTAAGCCCCTATTCATTTTTAATTACCTTTTCAACAATATATCACACGTTAGGGTTGAAATTAAAAAAAATCACTTTCCACTTTACGTATAGGGGGGGCTACCCTATTAAAACATTTTTTCCAATTTTTATTTTACCACTTTGTCGGCGTGATTGATACACATATTGGTAACAAATTTCAGCTTTCTAGTGCTAACGGTCACAGAGGTTAGGCGAGGACGGACAGACGGACAGACGGACAGACAGACATGGCGAAACTATAAGGGTTCCTAGTTGACTATGCCCTAAAAATACACTCACCATACTAAACACAGTTGTACTAAGCTGCTATTTTACGCTGTATTCTGTGACAACGTTATCCTACATCGGTCGCGCAGACCCATTCGCGCCTTATGTACGCCGAATCTTAAGCTACTTATATTTTAAGTAATGTGACTTTGTTTGAATATGCTCATAGGTCGTTTAGTGTGATTTAATTATATTTTGTATAATTTGATTAAAGTTTGTACAATTCAATTTGATTATAATTGTAACTAATGTAATAAAATTGATGGTCTTTATTATTATTTTTGTAATAGACTTCTTTTACAATTATCTATTCTTTGCCCTAATATTACTATTTAATTTAATTTTAAATATGTGCGATAAAATGATGGATCTTCTGATGAAATATTACTCTAATAGCACCTCTGGCCCCTGGTAAGCCTTGCCCTTGTTTTCTTTTTATATAAAGACATCTTTATTTTCAAAAACATTTATATATCAAGTAAATATTAACTTAATCGATGCAGCAAATTGTATGAAAGGTTATAAAATGAAATGTAGATAAAGGAAACGCGGTTGACTCGGATACAGTTGCAGTGCAAGATTTGTTTAACCGCTGCCTGTTAACGAGTGGGTGATATTCTGAACTGAATACAGAAAGTGTACGTTACAATACCGACTGCATATCATTAGCATGAATAAAGAAAGACCTTTCACAGTAAATAAAATATTCCTTACAAATTGTTTCTTGGTTTTTTAATATTTTTGTAAAACCAAGAGAAAGAACCAAGATTAAGAATTAAATTAGTAATGCGTTTTCACACCAGAGGACTAAGATTTGATGCCTCTACATCTCGCCATACGAAATACAGCAATGTTATGTCGCCGTATTGCTACATCAAACCCGTTTACCACCAGCACCTTGGTCTCAGTTGCTCGTGAAGCAGCATACACGCCACTTTAATAATCCTTTTCAATTCTTATTTCTAGTAATATAATGCTTTTACTTATTTGAGACCTTCCACATGTTTGCTTTATTTCATAGACCTTACTGTTATACGTCTTTAATATATGGGACTTCAACCCAAAACTCTACTATTGTAATGCTTATTTATCATAGAGACCTTCTATAATAATGATTTAGTAAAATAGACCTTACTATCATAAATCCCTAATATAGGACTAAACATTTTGCAATAGTACTATAAGTAGTCGGTCACTCGACCAACCCATATATATGTACGACCGATCCCATATACACTAACACGATCCATAACTTAAGAGTAAGAAATTTTCTTTTATACACGAACGAACTCTCTCCGTGATTTAGACAATTTTTAATCAATTATCAGGTGGACTGTGTGCTCGTTTGTCACCCATGTAAATTTAACGCTACCGCTGATCATGCGTTCACGAATTCGAATCCAAGGTTGGGCAAAAAACTAGTTTTAGATTTTTCTGTTTAAAAACACTCATTCTCAGCCTGGAGTCAGAATCTGGCGGTTTTAACCCCTTACCTTAAATAGAACATAAAGTCATTAGTCCAGCGCCTAATCTTTCTGCAGTCGTATTGGATTGCTATCCCATCAAATTATGAGAGTAAGGAAATAGAGAGTTCACATTTGCTTGCACATATATTATTTTACATAACTTCTATAAAATAATTAGCCAAGATTCGCGTAAATATATAAAATTATGTATCTTACCTAGTTTAAAGAGCACCTCCCGGACACCATTAATTACGTGCACTATTTTGAATATCTCTAATTACAACACCACTACCCCTAACACCGCCTCTGCTTTCAAACACAAAAGGGTAAAATATTATAAGACTTTAAAATTTATTCTTTTTAGTTTTTCGAGTTGGTTTTAATTTTTATCAATGTTCAAGTGTCCAAAATATTAGTACTTTGTTTATACGAAGCATTTTTAATATGAGCGTCCAATTAACTAAAAATGCTAATTTGCCAAACTCGAAAACGTTTAATCAAATAGTGATGTGTAAAAAGTGCCGCGTATGGATAACGTTCTCGTAATCAATTTATTGATGTCATAATTGTTTTTAATTTTTTGAATATTGCCTCGTACTTAAATACAGTATCTTGTACCTATATATTTTTTAAATAAAACTGAAGTAAAAAAGAACTTACATTCTACCTGATGGTAAGTGGTGGTGGATGGTATACGTGGTAGTGCCACGCTGCAGCTCTATTATGGTTGTAACACCAATAGGTCGGCACGGCCTGGGAAGGACCACGCTCTCACAAAATACCAGCGTAAAATTGCAGCTTAATGCTGCTGCGTTCGTTATTATATTAACTCATTCCACTGGTTGTGAATCGTACATTAGCAGTCACACATAAATTATTTGCGTGATATTTCACAGCGGCCACAGAGGGCGGCGATGAAGTGATAAAATAAAGATGGTGGTTGGCTATGACAATCTCAGAAATATCTTTGGTTACGATCTTCTGAATTTCAGAGAACAAGGCATGCAACATAGTGATTTATGTACTAACTGGCTTAAAACAGGCACAATTGTAATTCTGGAGGTAGTAGATGCTGTGGCCCATAGACAGTCTCTCTTTGATTAAGAATCAATATGCAGATGCATTGCCAACCCTGAGGACCCTGCAAAACGGGTATCCGGTTCTCTACACTAACCACTCTAAGCACGCATTAATGTGTGATTTCTGTAAGAACGTGGTCCTTCCTCCATCGAGCCAACCTATTCGTGCTACAAACATAATATAGCAGCAGCGTGACGCTACCAGTTGTTGCTTTTAATTGAATGTCCATAACATTTGAATAACAGTCTTAAAGTTATTATAGTTTCATAACTAGACTCTGTTTTATTTACTTCTATATAAATTATATTTTTTACGTGGCAGAGCCATGCTGCAGTTATATTAGTAGTATAGTTGTAGCACGAATGGGTCGGCTCGACCGGGGAAGGACCACGCTCTCACAGAATACCAGCGTGAAATAGTAGCTTAATGCTGCTGTATTTCGTATGGTGAGTGTAGAGAACCGGAGACCCTTTTTACTGGAAATGAGGCATTCCATCTCAGTCCTCACGGGTGACAACGCATCTGCATTTTGATTTGTAATGGAAGGTAGATGTAGATGTCTATGGGCCGCAGCAACCACTTACCATCAGGTGGACTGTGTGCTCGTTTGTCAGCCTATTCTATAAAAAAAAAATTAAACCAAGGAAAACATAAACAGTATTTGCCTAAGAAATAATATAGGCCATTTTTTTGTTTGGTATTTTTAATTTTTTGACGTGTAGTGACCGTGTAAGAATATCCACTGCACCGTATCATCCCGTGATTGTCACATGAGACGACATAAGGAAATTGAAACAGGTAATGGGCAGCAACATCATCCTGCAATTCAATCTTCCAACAATTAAAAATAATAAAAATGCGGTTGGCAACCCGCTCACCAATCGTGTCAAGTATGACAATATCCCCTCTGTGAAGCAAACTATGAGGGAGGCCTATCAGCAGTGGACTTTATAGGCTGTAATGAATAGATGAATGGATAAAATGTTTTTCAAACGTTACCTATTGTTGTAGTCATAGATATAATATAAACTGAAGTTATAATAAATTGACAATGCAAAAGAGTAAGAGCACAGTGTATGCATAGGTTTCATTTTATTCATCATAGTTTAAATCATAAAACATCAAAAATATATGTTGTGTTGGTGTATTATGAGCACCTACTTACAAGTACTATCTAGTACTATCTACTATCTGCGATTACGAATCAAAATGCAGATGCGTTGTCACCCGTGAGCATTAAGATGGAATGCCTCGTTTCCAGTAAATAGGGTCTTCGGGTCTCTACACTCACCGTACGAATCACAGCAGCATAAAGCTACTATTTTAAGCTGGTATTCTATGAGATGAGATGTGTGAATCTTTCTTACCGTATAATAATTCATTAAAGGAATTGTCACAGTTTTAATGACGTTGTCAATTCATCATCATCGTCATCGTTACAGCCCACCACAAGTCCAATGCTGAACATAGGCCACCTCCAAGGACTTTTAAACTAGGCACGATCCTGAGCCACGTGCATCCATCGAATTCCAGCATGTCTTAACAGGTCGTCAGTACATGTAGCGGTGAGGGGGCCGCCCTACACTTTGCTTACTGGTACGAGCAGTGGCTCTACTGCGGATATCCAGGTATCAGGTATACCTCCAACTCGGAAACGAGTTTGAACAATCAGTACGTGTTCCAGTGATGACTTATGGATCTGAGCCGTGGTCCTTCACTGCTGGCCACATGAAAAGCTTAAGGTCACTCAGCAAGCAATAGATAGCTTAAGGTCACCTCAGCGAGCTTTAGAGAGCTAAAAGAATATCGAATAAGTGTCGTAACTGGGACAGGAGATACGGAGCAGCATCTTTGTGATCACGCAAAAACTAAAATAAAAAATGCGCTTGCCAACCCGCTCGCCAGGCGTTGCAACTATGACAAAGATCCTCCCATGAGCAATAATATATATCATTCTTATCGTATAATAATTTAATAAAGCAACACCCGTCGTATTTTAGTGGTCTTGTTTAATAAATATGAATTAATTAAATGTGACATTTTTATTAAATTTTGACCTCTTTCAAATACTTTAATTTTATTACGCTAGAAGTAAACCAAATTTAGATACATTTTAATATCAACCCGTACTTGAATTTATGGTGAAGTCTCGCTTTTTTAAATTTCCCGGAGGACGTCTGTCGTTTAATATAAATAATGTTGAAACCAAACCTTTTCACATTCCTGTTAAAAAATTACTCAGTCTGATAATTAATATTGAAAACAATTTATTCATTCAGTAGTATATTTCTCTCGACTCTTTGACTCCGCTCTGATAGAAAAAGAAGTAGGTATATTTAAATAATAGGAATTATACATATTATATTCTTTTAAAATATTTTCGAAGGCTTATATTCTATCCTATGTTCAGCGGAGCACTTTGTTTACATGATTCATCGGTGAACATAGGCCTGCCTTCATAGATTGCCTCGTGGAGGGATATTTATTGCCTCGTTTAGCAGGTGAGCTGGCAACTGCAGCTTTACTTTATTATTTTGAGTTATTATCAGAAGGATCTCCTCATCTCCATCTCCTTTTTCATTTCACTTTGTCACCTCGTACGACACCCATGGTCTATATAAGCAACCCTATTTAAAACACAACGCGTACCATGTTTCCTTTTCACCGAAATTAATTATATTCGTAAAATAATAATTATTTGCTTATTATAAATGATGTTTAAATCGTACTTTACGAATAAATAGATAAACAAGACGGAAATTAAAACGAAATGAAAAATTAAAATTATTTTTAATTTTCCTGTTACGCTACCTATTAATTAGATACGTAATTTTGTACATTGGGAGAAAGAAATATTTTTTTTAAATGGCAAAATGAAGAAATGAAAAATTACTAATAGTAAATTTTTTTTGAGATCAGATTTACGAAAGCTGTTTTCCATTACTTCTGAGCTACGCCCAGGGAGTAGGAGTACCGGAAAAAACCCATTAGCACCAGTGCCAACTCCGAAGCACACGTCTTTAACACAATAGGAGGGACGCCATTAGGCTCACTCGACATGTTGATGTCCAAGGAGATGAGTGCTCTGCGCACCGGGCATTGGGTAAACAGCACATCCTGCATAAAACACTCACACCGCATGATGGTCGGCGGAGTGTTCCCGCCGTCATCAGGAGTCGAGTTGGACGCAAAGAGAGAGCCTAGCAGATCGGCTTTGTCATTTGCGGCGTGGGCCAGTGATTCGGTGAATCTCCCTGTGCAGAGATGGTTAACAGAAGTTTCCTTGGACAGTCTTGGCGAGAGACCAAAATGCACGTATTTCTGTAGGAAGACAACCTAGTTACTCGCCAATTCTATCGATATGCACTGACTTTGCATGTGACAACGACACTTTTGGAGGACCTGGAGGCGGAAGTATACTACTTTTTAAGAGCGCTGTTATTTGAATCCCGAGACGTCGATGCGTGAGCCCAAGCCTCGTAGCACTATGGCGTAGTGCAATTTTACAGGACTGATTAAACCACCACCAACCACCAGCTCTGCCTCCGATAGATACCACAGATGATGGAATAAAAAGTTCCATTCCCTGTAGTACCACATCAACGACATAATCAGCAGCAACGCTGGGATCATCCAGCGAGAAGCAAACCCCCCTCCAAAGGTAGGATGCGAAAAAAAATCCCATCCCGTCTCGATTGGCTGACCTGTAACGCCAAACATGGCGGCAACCTGCAGAGCGCAACCGCGATGGAAGCGTGAATGGCACCGTAATCCAGATCAGACAATGGTTGAGGAGCCAAGAGGGGCATCAACGGATACCTGATATCCGTCCGGATGAAATATCAGCAGAAGATCCAACAGGGAAGGTATATGATCTTCCACATCTGGGATCCGCTTGGGCAAAATAAACTTTAGCATAGGAGGTAAAATTAGCATAATTTTGCGGGACACCAGTGTATTTAATGTAAAAGAAAAGCGGCCTCTTTTGTGTCGCTTAATGCCAAGTTCAAACGATTTCTTATAACTCTCTTTTAAATTAATCTCACAATTTCAACTGATTACGTAAAGCGCGGAAATAGGATACGCTTTCGGGTAATTTAATTTTTGTTTCGTATTTAATAAACGTCATGTAATTATTAGCGAAACTGCGAAAAAGACCACGTGGTATATTAGCCAGAGTGTCTACTTACTGATGTTCAATAATTATATATACATAATATAGTTTCGATTTTTGGGTTTTGAAGTCTTGGTTCCCTTTTTGTCCCTTTTTTGATAAAATGTATTCGAGCCTAGCTCGACACTGATAATAGATACCTATAGGTATAGATGCCGTTTATGGAATGTAATAGAACAACATATTATATATATATATATATATATATATATATATATATATATATATATATATATATATATATATATATATATATATATATATAGTCCTTCTGGAGTGAAGTAAGTCACAATTTCTATTGAAGATTAGTGTAGTTCATAACACTCAAATTATCCGGTCCGTAATAATAAAGCTTCAAACCGATTAAATTAACTAGCTAGCTTTATATCATTCGAAGAAAATGAGTTTGTGTGAACGAAGTCAGAGACACAGCTACTGAATAATATTTTACTAGTGAATCCCTCCTTGTCAATCTGTAATTTTGGTTTTACTCGAATTTAAAAGTATTTTAAACTTCAGTTTTCGTATATTCTTCTATTTCGGCAATCGGTTGAGTTAGGAATACTCATGGAATAAATTAGGAATATAAATTGATTAAAAATTCTTTTACGGATTTTATCGCGTTTAATTTGCGTTTAATCACCCACGGTCACGGGCGACTGAGGTGACTGACGTCCCGATGTCAATGTTAACCCGGAGTACCTTCAGCTTTTTAATTATTGTTTATTGTCCGATCTATGCACAATGAATTTACTCTTTCTTATAATCTTGCAGTGGCATGCTTGTGTTTAGTTTTAATTTTACTAATTACTGGGTCCCAAGAAGGTGGTAGTACCCAGTCTCCTGTGACCATGGATGCTGGAAAGCACACGAAAAGTCGGGAAATAAAAATCAATTAAAATTGAACGCGATAAAACCCTTAAAAGTCATTTTAATCAATGTACAATGTTCGCGTTATTTTTGCGTCGCAAATAATTGGTAATGAATAATTACCAAAGTTTCAGCCACCGTGTCGATTACGAAAAGTAATTATTTTTTCACGGATCCTTTAAAACTGTTCCATTAATAAGTCTTGAGCAGGATGCTAAAGTAAACTTTGCACAATGAGATAATTTAATATAACCTTAACTTCCTACCTCAGACCCGTCTCCCTCTTGTGTCAGTGTTATTTATTATTCCCAGAAGCGTTTATGGTTGTACATGCTTACGGCTTACGCTACATGTTTCAAACATATGTCCAGTAATCTTTGAGAAATAAAATTTTACGATGATATGCTTGCGATATTCGCCAACTCTTACCGAAGTAATGTGGTTGAATAATTGCTTAATAACCTATTTAGGTATAAAAATGTTTTTGCGCATTCATCATTATCATCATTACAGCTCTTCTCAAGTCCACTGCTGAACATAGGTCTCCCTCAAGGAATGCTAAAAAGCACGGCCTTGGGCCATCTGCATCCATCGACTTGACTGATCATCTCTTCATTCACTGGTACGACGTAAATTATATACATATATTAATAATAGTTACGTGTGCGTGCGCGCGTGCTTGCGCGTGTGCGAGTGCTTTTTCATGTCCGTGTCCGTGTACGTGTACGTGGGGAGGCCAGATATAGATGTCTATGGACCACAGCATTCACTTATCATCAGGTGGACTGTTTGCTCGTTTGTAATTTTATATAAAAAAAGATTTATGCATAGAAAAGTTTCTCTCCTTATTATTTATACTAAAGTTATTGTAAAGTCTTGGTACCTGAAATTAATACTGCTATCGAAAAATCTACTGTTAAGTTAAGAACAATAATTATGGAACAAGTATTTTAATACTTCACAAGGCTAGGCTACTACACCAAATGAGGTTATGAATTATTGAAATAAAATAAATCACGACGAGTCGGATTTGTCATCTTAGAAATACGTATAATTTGGTTTGCTTATTGTATCAATTCACATGAAGATCGCCGCATATAATATTAATGATTTTATTATAACAGCTGAATGGAGTTAAGGATACTGAAATATGTATACAATATTTTTTTTAAATCTTTCTTAAATTAGACATACGCTTTATAGTGACTTAATACGATTCCGGATATAAGAGAAAAAATAAAATTATTTTAACAGTGGTAGGGTCACGCGGCAGCTTTGCTGTTGCACGTATGGGCCGGCTCAAACCGGGGTGGTACCATGACCTCACAGAATACCAGCGTGAAGTGGAAGCTCTGCTTCCGCGTTTTGCCTGGTGAGTGTAAGTTATTGGAGGCCCAAATCCCCCCACCCCCCATAACATAGTAGCGGATTTAAGTGAAGATCTACCCCAGAAGAGAACCAGCACCCCTGGAGAATCCCTCGCTGAGCATCCATGACCAAGTTACTCCACTCCTGAGCGTGGGTGCTTAGGCTGCCCGGCGTATTATGGGGGGGGGGTTAAATTCTGCTCACAGCTCAGTGCAAGCTGAGCAACAAGACCAAAGCGACCCCTGCCACGCTATCTGTTTTCCGTTCCAATTCCTGCAATATCAGGGGACTTCATTCTAACCTAAACGCCATCCACTACCATCTCGGGACGGCGATTTCGGCTCTTCTCTTTCCGCCCGAGACGCAGGTGTCCTCTCCGACTGATGCTTCGTATCTCTCCTGCCCGGGGTGCTAACGGGAGCACTCCTTTGTGCCTCGGGCTGTAGTTTGCATATACGTCAGAGAGACATCTGTTCTCGATGCCTCAGCAGTCTTGAAGGTTTGGACCTGTCCATACTTTGGTTACTAATTTATATCACCTAGGCCTTCTCCACAGAAACACATTGGGTCTTCACTCAATCTAGTGGAGTTAACATATTCACATCTCACGAGTACACGGTTAGATACCTATAGTCCGTTCGCGTCAAGAAAATAGTGAGTCATCGTTATCCGCCAGCCTGACCACGCCCCCCAGCCAATTAAAATGTCACAGTGACCAGTTGAAGTCAGGCCTTCAAACAAAACGGTTGTGTATTTTGCGTGTTACTCGTTAAATATTAAATTTTGAAAATGAATACCTCACCTATTCGATAGAATAAAAGTGGATCAATAATCCATAGCGGGGAGAGACGCGTAATTTACAATATTTATAAGTACTTTAAACTGTGTGATTTAAATGCAACTGTGGAGAGCACTGTAATAAAAACAAAAAAGTGCATGTGGTATGTCAGAAAATACTGTTTATAAAATTATTTAAAAACAATAGGATACTAACACATTAAAATCACACACAAAAAGTGTATGCTATTGCTTTTAAATCTACATCTATTCTTGATTAAGAATCAAAATGCAGATGCGGTGTCACTCCTGAAGACAAAGATGGAATGTCTCGTTTCCATTAAAAATGGTCTCAGGTTCTCTACACTTACCATAAGAAGGTCAGCAGCATTTACTATTTTACGCTAGTATTCTGTGAGAGCCTGGTCTTTACCCGATCGAGCCGTCCCATTTGTGTTACAACCATAATATAGCTGTAGCATGACCCTACCAAATATGAAACAAAACTACTAGAACAGAAACCACGAAAAAAATCTATACGGCTGTGCGGGATGCTTAAAGTACGACGTAGTAAGGAAATAGTAAAGATGGAGGTACAAAGTATCTTTTTATGGCATAGAGTAAGTCAGTTTGAGATCGTGAGCTCAAGAAAAATCTTTTCGTTTCTTTCAATATGTAGTACTTACTTCTTAAATGTAGGGCATTTAGGAAATCTACCACGGTACTTGTTATAATATTACCTTAATTATTAATATTACCTTAATTTCCTTTGCGTCAAAGGATCGATAAGTCGACGGGTAAATTCAAAGAATGCATGTATATCTTTTATTCGAATTATGTACATTCTTTTGAAATATATTTAGACTAATAATTTTTTACCTTACGCGATACTGCACATGGAATAAAACAAATTTTACGGAATCAGTTGCTTTAATTTTATTTTTTTAATACAGTAGTGTACAAGCATGATTGTGAATGTAATGCCTCTTACATAGAAAAAACAAAAAGATTAATAAAAACCCACGTAAAAGAATATATCGCTTATGTATAGCACCGACGCTCCGGGAACCAGCAATAATACGTCAACATTTTTAGGATCGTCCCAACCAAAAGATTTAATAGACCACAAATCCTCGCAAAAGAACAATAATTCCTACTGAGGATGATTCGCGAGGCTATTGAAATTAAAAAGCGTTCTAATTACATTAAAGATACCTGGCGGAGTGCTACCATCAGCTTTTGATGCCATAATTAATAAAGTTAAATCCTAAAAAGTTTTCGTTATCTCCTTCGACGTAGATCGCACCAAAAATTAATGATTAAAAGTTAAAACTAACTTTCATCACATCAGTGCATCGAGCTTTTTAGTCCTTCCCTCTCCCTCAGACTTACCTTTAAATGCCCCATGAATAGGGGCAGGACTCCACTGAATTCTAAGAGATAAGGCGTTTGTAAGATATTGTAGAAAAGTCGTACCACACTTTTGACATCGCTGCTCCCTGATGTAAACGAAATGGCTTATTGCTATGTATCGGAATATAATAGATTTTTAGACATTTCCCATAGTCACCTTATACTACGAATTGAAGGCAGATTTATACACTGAGCTAATTAAAAACAAAAAATGGGTTATAAGATTTTTCCATTACAGCCTATAAAAGTCCACTGCTAAACATGAAACCCATATATGGCCCCAAAGGGAGAATTTTGCCATAACGCAATCGCAGCTTTTTATTATTTTAAGTTGTTTCAGGAAGATGCTGATGCCCACCTCCTGGTTTGTTTTCCTATGTCGCCTCTTACGACACCCACGGGACGTTATGGGATGATGGATATTGCTATTATGGCAGGAAACAGTTAGTAGGATTATAAAAGATTTTTAAGTGTCTTTTAATTCCGAATCGTAATTTATATTAAGAAATGAAGCAGCCATGAAAAAGGTAATTTATCACTACGAGACTATAAAGCAGCGTCCATAATGAATAAGTAACGATTTCCTCAACGGGAAAGTAGGAAAATATTTTTTGATTTGATTTCCTTTAACTTTCCGTCCACTGATTTCAGAAATACAACATAAATATTTTTTTGTTGGAAACGCTGATTTAATTTAAAATTTACGTTGTGTCCCACACTAAAAAAAAAACTTTTAAACCTTACTCTTTATCAATAAGATTACGAATAAAAAACGGGCCATATTTTGGGAATTGTATGCTATAGCCTCTAAAATTAGGTCTATCCTAGGTTAGAATCAAAATGCACCACTAAGGACTAGAATTTACTCTTAGCTTGCTACGATGAAAAAGTGTCTCCGTTTTTTCTCACTCACCATACGAAACATCCATGGTTATGATTGGTCAAATATTTTTATATTTTTTCATAAAACTGACTTGGCTAACTTACACTTACACTCCACCCTATGGTAATTGGTAACTGCAGTCCATGGACATACAAAGCCAACTTCAAACAAAGAAAGCTATAGATATCTTGTGACCTCTGCGGTCAAACATAGAATGCTTTACAGCCCGTAGCTATACCGGCTTTCTATGTCCTTTAAATAGCTTCCTTTAACATTCACTTGCACTGCTATGTTCAGGACACAGAAAAGGAGTGCAAGCATAATTTTTTTTATTGGCAGAAATAGGATAAAGGGATGGAACTTACACAGAGAGACACTTAGGCAAAATAGGAGTACCCCTAGTATGATGCGCTGAAAGTGTTCAGTAAGGATGATAAATGAAAGGAATTATATTTATCTATGGCCAAAATTCCTTGTGACCTTCGCCAGATTGCAAAACACTTCCGTTTAAAACAGGTGTAATTTATCCAGACTGCTGACAGAGCAGTAGCGTCCGGAGTGATTGAGTCCCGAGTCTGTCTGCTATTTGAGGCCATTGTATAAAACCCTCTCAACTGTAAAACATATTCAACAACCGACATTTAACTGGTCAATGTAGAAGTTGGAGTATATATAAATAAAACAATTCTTCGTATTTATAAACTCGCAGTCAAACAGTCCATACCAGTACACAGACTAATCAAATAATATATTTCATCATTATACAGCAGTAGCAAACTAAATTAATTACATTCGTTAACGATCGAATCACAAATATGCAAATACATTTTATAAATTAGTCACTGGGGTTTACAACGTAAATAATACAAAATCCAAACACAACTACGAGTAAACATTTAGCAAGCAATGTTATTGATTGTTGAGGGTGAAATAAATAATTTATACAGATTTTATATAAGCTTAATGCTAGCACTTCGTACTAAACATCCAGCCGTCCAACTATAAACGTCAGCACTTCCGTTTAGACAGCAATACATTATAGAAAGAAAGAAAATAAAGATATTGTCTACTTATCTGCTACAAATTTCGAAATAAACTGTCTGATGTGACGAGGGTTTGTTCGTGCGAATTAGCGCACCTTGTGTTGTCGATGTCACCGCCACTGCTAATCGCCGGTTGAACGTGGCCCTCTGGTCATGATTCGTCTGAAGCCAGCATAATACGATGTGCTTTGGCTTCTAGATTTTGCAGTTTTATAAGGGGATGTCGAATATGCTGATCTTGTTCAGTTGTACGTACTTTGAATGTTAAAATTGCAATCGACAAACTTTTATATTACATTTCTACTGACTTCATTTAATAATGTTCTAAGTTCCACTCAATTTTTTTCCGAGATCATTAAACATATTTTTCATACTCGCTCAATCGATTCAATTCACTCCATGGAATAAAATTTTATATTAAAAAGAACGTCTTTATTTAACACACATGCATGGATTATTGGTATTAATCATTATTGTTCTGAAAGCTATAAAGTAGGTAACTATTTTAATTGACATAGGTATCAACTACTCCAATATTAGTGTTAAGTCATTTAATGCTGATACTTAGACCAATAAAGAGAGATAGATGCTTTACTTGGTAGAGCCATACATTAGCTAGTATAGTGTATCACGAATGGGTTGGCTAGACCGGGGAAGGACCGCTCTCACAGAATTCCAGCGTCAAATAGCAGCTCAACGCTGATGTGTTTCGTATGGTGAGTATAGAAAACCAGAGATCCTTTTTACCGAAAACGAGGCTTTTTATCTATTAGTTCTTATGGGTGCAAACGCATCTGCATTTTAATTCATAATCGATGTTAGATGTAGATGTCTATAGGCCACAGTTACCAGTTACCATCAGGTGGACTGTGTGCTTGCTTGTCACCTGTCCAAATAAAAAAGATAGACGGAGTGCGACGTCAAGTGATGCCAGAACCATGCTTACCTTTTTGGTATACAGTCACGTACACATCTTCCTTTATTTCTTTATGTAACTGTCCGTAAAAGTTCACAACCGAACGCATACATATTATGCACTTAATACTACGTTGGTGGTTGCAAATGATTTTAGATCCATATGTGTATGTAAGACTTAAAACTTAAAATAAGTTGTGCATGGTTTTGGCTTGGTTTATGTGTCACTAGAAATGTACGCAGCCCTCCGTCTTAAAAAAATATATTTCTTTTAAATATAATGAGCCTGTTATATACAAATAGGATTGAATGAAATTTTACTCCGCTTTGCTAACTAACTTTAAGTACCAGGATGACTTCAAAATACACGGCAGAATAATGCTGCAAAGCCTATTCTATTATTAAAAGCCGATTTTAATGAATTTAACTGTGTGCGTTTGTGTAGGTCCCTAGATGATTTAGTTTCATAATTGGACCCGGTAGGGTGGCAATAGTAAATTTATTCGGTAAAGACAATAGACATTGTCTTGTTATTAAATAATTATCTTTATTATAACCTTGATTTTCATAACTTGATTTCGTTCTTTGTTGTTGTTTATTTAAGTTCCGCAGCATCTGTCGCATCTCATGGAGCGGATGCCAATACACACTCACAGGAATTGCTTCGACTTTCTTATGTGATGTGATTGTTTTATACATTGTTTTATAAAACTAGATATACAAAAAGGTTCGATTTCAATATTACAAATATTGAAAAACTTATAAAATCTACTGAGACATCTTGCGTCTGTCTCTCTCGTGTAATTCCGCTATTAATTTAAGCACAATTTGAAATTAAAGTTGGTCTAAGTTTTAAATAAAACTAATCGTTATGAAATTTACGAAATTTAGTGCGTAGATCGGACCAAATATTAATATTCAAAATCTGAAGGTAGTCGGGCTATGACATCATATATAAAGCATTCGCAACATCGGGTGGTTGCGCGGAAAGCCATTCGTATTATTATATTTGACGGTAGGAGTGTCAAGTCGCTTGTTCCTTTCCGAAAAACGATATCATTCATACCCTCCTCGATCCTCCATCGACACATCGGGGTGGTGGGGTGGGAGGGGCAAGAAGATGATTCTAGAATGTCACGTAATCATCGGGGCCGAGGACATGTAAGGCACGCGCGACCGTTGCGCGCTCTCTTCCCACCGCGCCAGTCATTGGCACAACAGCTCTTTCCACCGCAGTCGTCGCTGAAACCACACCGCTAGTAGAAACCGCTTTAGCCTGGAAGCAGTCGAGCTCCAGGAGACCCGCCTCACCTCGTGTGAGATATAGTCGCGCACCGCCTCTCTCCGGAGTGTTCCAGAAGAAGTTCCAGAAGTTGCAGCTATAGTGCTAAACAGGATAGAAGAAACCCCGGTGAGTCAACACTCCTTTATTTACTGCCTGATATAATCGTTTAACCCGCTCCAATTTTGTTGTTCTCCTAATCAGGCAGGATTCCTTTTCAGCGATTTGGCACAATAATAGTTTTAGTTTAGGGAAGAGCGAGTGCATTATACCGCATGCTATAGTAGTCGCCTTTACGTAAGCGTAGAAGCAACCGCATATACAGTCCACTTTAGTTAATATCTCGCGTAATAGGTTTAAGGTTCGACCGGGGAACTAGACTTCGGCAGCCTTAGACACGTGGCCCCATCATTTTATGGTCACTTCGAGCAGGATTTTGGTCGAATTGTTGAATTAATTAATTAGATAATGCACTCTAATTTATAGAATAGACTTAAATAGTGTTCGTTTAAATTTAAATTTTGATTAGGTACTCGCAAACAGAATTATTCGTTTTATAGCGCTCGTATTTTATTAAATTTAAAGCCTATTAAATAATTGAAACAGTGTAATAGGAACCGTTTGATACGCTTACCCACAATCTTGATAAAATTATTGAGTGCAAATGACGCGTCACCTCGACTCGCTGCGCAAGTGTTCGATTTAATTACGTAATACGGCATACCGAGTGTCCATCCTTCATTGTTTGTGCGTTGTGAGATTAATTGTGATTGATATAACTTTATTATAATAGTTTAAAATGGCAGTTAGTGGAAGTGAAATCAAAATTAAAACGCTTCATGCCAAGAGGGACATACTCTTTTCGCGTATGCAGAATATAAGTGATTATATAAAGAACATTCATATAGAAGCAGTGCGGGAAACCTTTTTGACTGAAATCGAAACGATAGATTCTTTACGAATGGATTACGAAAAAATATTAGACCAAATTAATCATTTGGAATTACAAATCGACCCGAAATACATAGTGAACTACCAACCGCTGCTGGCATTCGAAGATATGTTGTGTCGCGTGAAAAGAATTGCGAGATCCCTACTATCTCAAAACAAAGCAAAGCCGGAAAAACAGGTACGTCCAAGCGACTCGATTAGGTTGCCGCCAATGGATATTCCGGTATTTAATGGTGATATTAAGACGTGGCCCTTCTTCTTCAGTAGTTTTCAAAACAATATACACAATAACCCATCGTTATCGGACGCCGAAAAATTATATTACTTAATCAGTAAACTTAGTGGCAGGGCACAGTCGATCTGCTCTGGTTTTACACCTACAGCAAACAATTACTTATTAATATTCGAAACGCTAAAAACTGAATATGAAGATAGGAGAATGTTAGCTTCCGAATATTTGAACCAGATATTCGATCTTAAACCTATATCATCCGCGAACATCAACGGCTTAGAGCAATTTCTAGATAAATTTGTGGCATCGGTGGCTGCACTTAAGAATTTGAAATTTAATGATCTTATGGACGTGGTGTTTCTCCATATTGCACTGAAGAAGTTGGACCCCGACACCGTGCGTGCATTTGAAATGGAGCATCGTAGCTCGGAGATGCCTTCCTTTCATTCATTAGCATCGTTCGTGCGAGATCAAATAAAGGTGATGCAGCGCTCTCCGAACGTTAAACAGGAGAATAAAAGGTGCGTCGACCGTAGACAGACTCAACTATCTAAAATAGCAGGGTCGTTAACTTACGTAACCGCTACGCCAACATCACTCCATCATACTTGTTTAGTATGTAAAGATAGACACGGTAATTTATATAATTGTGCGACTTTTCGTGAATATTCACCAAGCGAGCGTTATAAATTAGTAAAGACAAACAACCTATGTTTGAACTGCTTAAGCGATAAGCATTTAGTTGCAAAATGCAATTCGAGTTCCGTATGTAGCAAGTGCGCCAGGAAACATCACACGCTATTACATTTTGAAAATAGCAACATAGCGGCGTCAAGTAAAGCGGATAAGGAATTCGCCCCTACTAAGGTCAACGATTCTAGCGGTCGACCTGGTGATGTCACTCTGTGCTCATTGGCAAATATGGGAGCACAACCTCCTTCAACCGTGTTACTGGGTACGGCACGTATTTTGGTTAGGGATTCACGTGGAAACGAACAAAGCATCCGTGCACTGCTGGACAGCGGAGCCCAAAATAGCTTTATAACGCGACAATATTGTCAGCGCTTAGGCTTAGTAATAAATAGGTCACTTTCATGTCCTGTAATTAAAGGCATCGGAGGCACTAGTAAATCGACACAGGGATATATAAATTTAAAAATTTATTCTCGGATAGATCGTAATGTTAACTTTGATATAAATGCACTAGTAGTAGATAGGGTCACTGAACGGTTGCCAACCGTTTCGGTTGACACCTCGGCAATGATTGAATTTAAGAATTTGACTCTGGCGGACGACACTTACGCCGTTCCTGGAAAAATAGACATGCTCATTGGAGCATCGCTTTTCCCTCATCTTTTGTTAAACAATAAGGTCAGGGGCAACTCCTCGCATACCGCGCCTTACGCACTGGAAACCGTATTGGGCTATGTGATCCTTGGCTCCGCCCCCATCATAGATAGTATTTCGGCAACCTCTTATTGTGGTATGGCTGTCGAACCGCTCGAGTCGTTAGTCCGCAAATTTTGGGAGATGGAGGAGGTGAACGTTCCACCCACAGCTAGCTCAGATGATAGGTTATGCGAGGAAATTTACGTCCGCACGACCATTCGTGATCGCGACGGTAGATATAGTGTAGCGCTACCCTTTAAAGGAGATGTTTTATCTCTCGGCGATTCGCGTCAAATGGCGGAAAAACGTTTCTACAGCTTGGAGCGTAGGATGCTCGCTTCACCCCAGTTAAAGGAAGCTTACGACGGCGTCATTAACGAATATATAAGAGAAGGTTACATATCACTTCTGGCTTCGAAATTAGATAACTACGAAGACACACCGTCGTATTTCATACCACACCACGGAGTCATTAGAGAGGACAAACTTACATCTAAGTTACGTGTAGTGCTCGAAGTTAGTGCTAAAACTAGCACTCACCTGTCGCTTAACGATATCCTCTATAGTGGGCAAAATTTACAGGGCAGTTTATTTAATATAATAGTCAATTTTCGTTTGTTTAGTATAGCACTATCCGCCGATATTCGTCAAATGTTTCTTTGCATAGGGGTCCGTGAATGCGACCGTAGATTCCAACGCATTTTATATCGTTTCAACCCAAAGGAACCTCTAATGGTGTTTGAATTTAACCGCGTTTGTTTTGGTTTAAAGTCGAGCCCATTTCATGCGTTACGCACGGTGAGACAGCTCGCTCACGATGAAGGTCCCTCTTATCCTAAAGCTAAGAGGGCAATTGAGAGCGGATTATATATGGATGATTTTGTGTACTCGGTCGATAGCGTGGAGGAGGCAACCCTAACCACCGCCGAGGTTATAAGGCTCATGAAATCGGGTCAGTTCGATCTTGTGAAGTGGACTAGTAATTCGCGTCCGGTTTTGGATACAATCCCACTATCACACCGTCTTTCGGCGATAAAGGAATTCGACGACTCTGATACACACAAGGTGCTCGGTCTGTGTTGTTCACCAGAGTCCGACGTGTTTAGCCTTAAGGTAAATCCGCCCGTAGAGAAATGCACAAAGCGCACAATACTGTCATGCGTTGCTAGATTATGGGACGTCATGGGTTTCGTAGCTCCAGTGGTGATATACGCTAAGCTTTTAATTAAACAACTTTGGTTATTGGAATGCGACTGGGATGACTCGCCGCCTGACAGCATTGTTCGGTTGTGGCAGCGCTTTGGAGAGGAACTTCCTTTATTAAGAGAAATTAAAATACCGCGTCATATAAACGTAGATAGAAATAGCGCCATAACAGTCGTTGGGTTTGCAGACGCCAGCGAGAAGGCTTACGGGGGCGTTGTATATTTCCACGTCCAGAATAATGGTAGAAATTCGATTAGCCTCATTAGTTCTAAGTCGAGAGTCTCCCCCCGTAAGGTTGTCTCTCTGGCGCGCTTAGAGCTTTGCGCAATATTAGTACTCGCCAAGCTTATTACCGCAGTTATCAGCGCATGTAGGGATAGAGTTCACATAGAAAGGATATTTGCCTTTTCCGACTCCACCGTCGCCTTATGCTGGGTTCATTCTTCACCCCACCGTTGGGATACGTTTGTTGCGAACTGAGTGGCCAAGATACAAGACGAGTTAGAAACGCAGAACTTTTATCACGTGTCCGGCACGAAAACCCCGCCGATTGTCTATCCCGTGGACTCACCCCGATGCAAATAATGGACCACCCGCTTTGGTTCCACGGACCTGCTTGGGTTCACTTGGATCCCTCGCAATGGCCAATAACCGACTTCGAACCTTCGTCAGTGTCACAATCGCCGGAAGAGAGGAGACACGCTCTAGTGGCGAACGTTTCGAGCGAGGTTTCTCCAATCATTGCTTAGGCGAACCGCTTGTCCTCTTGGTCGAAATTATTGCGTAGCGTAATTTACGTTTGTCGATTCGCAAAGCTGTTACCGCGACGTTCGTATGTCTTAGCATGCGATTACAACTATGCTGAGTCGCTAGTATTACGTGAACTTCAACGTGCGCACTTCTCTGAAGAAATTAGAAGATTACAATCGAATAGAGCTTGTAGTCGCGCCTTTCAACGCCTTAAGCCATTTTTGCAGGATGGGATTGTAAGGGTAGGGGGACGCTTGTCCAACTCGCAATTGAGTTTCAACCAACGGCACCCTATTGTTTTACCGCGTAAAGACCATATCATGAACTTATTAGTCGATTACCATCATAAATTGAACTCGCACGCTGGCCCCGACTTGTTGATGTCGATTTTGCGTCAGAATTATTGGATTCTTTCTGCACGTAGTTTAATACGCAATCGGGTGAACAGATGTATAGCTTGCTTTCGGGCACGCCCCAAGCCGTCATTTCCGGAAATGGCGGAACTTAGATCTTGTAGAGTAATACAATCAGTAAAGCCCTTCACGCACACCGGGTCTGATTTCGCTGGTCCGTTTAAGGTCACGCTCACTCGCGGGCGTGGTATAAGATCCACAAAGGCTTACGTCTGCATTTTCGTGTGTCTAACTACTCGAGCGGTGCATATAGAACTCGTTGGTGATCTAAGCACAGCAGGCTTTATGGGTGCATTTAAAAGATTTCTATCCCGCAGAGGCCCTGTAAGTAAATTGTATTCGGATAACGGTACGAACTACGTCGGTGCAAAACGTATTCTATCGGAACTACATGAGCTCTTAGCTAGCAAGTATTATAATTCGGAGTTCTCTGAACGTCCCAGCCGCGAGTCATTTTGGGGGCAATTGGGAGACTAATATCAAGAGTCTAAAGAGTCATTTATACCGAGTAATAGGAGATCAAATTTTGTCCTTCGAAGAGCTAAGTACGGTGCTCGCTCAAATTGAATGCGTAATGAATAGTCGCCCACTTTGTCGTACGTTGTCCAGTGACCCCTCGGAACCGCTGGCTCTAACTCCAGCACATTTTTTGAATTAGCTTTCTAGATTAAATTGTAGTTGAATTTAGGTAATCTTAGCGTTAGTTAGTTATTTTGTTAGTTGATCTTAGCTCTAGTTTTATTAGTTAATTTTGAAGGAAATCCTTCAAGGGCGGGGGAGATGGTTGCGCGGAAAACCATTCGTATTATTATATTTGACGGTAGGAGTGTCAAGTTGCTTGTTCCTTTCCGAAAAACGATATCATTCATACCCTCCTCGATCCTCCATCGACACATCGGGGTGGTGGGGTGGGAGGGGCAAGAAGATGATTCTAGAATGTCACGTAATCATCGGGGCCGAGGACATATAAGGCACGCGCGACCGTTGCGCGCTCTCTTCCCACCGCGCCAGTCATTGAAACAACAGCTCTTTCCACCGCAGTCGTCGCTGAAACCACACCGCTAGTAGAAACCGCTTTAGCCTGGAAGCAGTCGAGCTCCAGGAGACCCGCCTCACCTCGTGTGAGATATAGTCGCGCACCGCCTCTCTCCGGAGTGTTCCAGAAGAAGTTCCAGAAGTTGCAGCTATAGTGCTAAACAGGATAGAAGAAACCCCAGTGAGTCAACACTCCTTTATTTACTGCCTGATATAATCGTTTAACCCGCTCCAATTTTGTTGTTCTCCTAATCAGGCAGGATTCCTTTTCAGCGATTTGGCACAATAATAGTTTTAGTTTAGGGAAGAGCGAGTGCATTATACCGCATGCTATAGTAGTCGCCTTTACGTAAGCGTAGAAGCAACCGCATATACAGTCCACTTTAGTTAATATCTCGCGTAATAGGTTTAAGGTTCGACCGGGGAACTAGACTTCGGCAGCCTTAGACACGTGGCCCCACCATCGGGAAATGAAAAAGTTAAATTTAGCATGATAAATTTCATTAAAAAATAGTTTAATTAAAAGTGAAGTGTACGCGTAAATATAAAAAAATCATTGTTTATATTTGCTAATAGTCTTTAGGGTAATTAAGTAAAAGGATGGGAAAACGTTGTCAAAATTCAACATAAATTAAAAAATATTACAGTGCTCCTAAGGATTAATGCAGCAAAATTCAGTTATTTTGATATTAGTGATAATAATAATGATGGATACTTTTTTTATAAAACTGAAGTGACAAACAAACTTATAGACCATCCCCATAAAGTTATGGATTAACATCATTGATACAAACTTCATAAGTTTTGAAAAGTCCGCGCACTCGGGGGAAATTTCGCACAATCTTCGAATATCTAACGAAGTCATGACGCAAAGCAAATCGTAAAGTAAGACCTGAATCCCTCATTGATCATCTTTTACCTTACGTTCATAGTAAAGTTCTGCTCGAGTTTTTTTATCTCTATTCTTTGGAAATAATGTCAAGTTCTATATTTTAGCTGTAACGCCTGGAATGGACAACTTCATTACATTTAAAGTTACGAATTATAAAAGCTGTTATTTTTTTAATGTTCCCGTTAGGCAACGAGTATTATAGGAGTTGCATAAAGGATATAATAATACTGTTGCGCGCCTAAGTTCACGTCTGGCACTAGCGCTCTGTCAGGTAACAGAGCGAGGAGAGCTTTCCAGAAAATGACATCACTAATCTTTCAACCGGCAGCTCCACTTAGTATCAAAATGAAGAACTAAGCTTTCTAGAAGCCCCACTTACACTCGAACTTTCGGCGCCTGGTCGATTAGCGCGCGTATTTACTTGAATATTCTGGATGTTTCAGTGATAATGTGTATTTAAAGTCGCTGCAAGATGCGATCGAGGAAGTATTGAATTTGGCGAGACAAGCGAAGCTTCGGAGCGAAATAAAGTGAATCAGTGTGATTAATTATTAGTGTTTTTAGTTTTAACTGGTGTTCGGTAATAAAAGTGTTAAGTTTGGTAATTCAATCGGCAGTTTTTATTGTAGCGAACCTCAAGCTCGTAAGGATTGGTGTCAGAAGTGGGATAAAATCATGCCGATTTTACCTAAGGAGAAAACGGAGGGTGTCTGTACCCGAAGACAACGCTAGCAGGAGACGGACCAAAGAAGATTTGGTGATGCAACACCGCAGACGTCGGAGGGCCAGCCGCCGGCTGCAGGACCGTCAGTAGCTCCTACATCTGCAGCACCTGACTTAGGTGCTCTGATGGTGATGCTGCAGGAGCAGGCTCGCCGACAAGAGGAGCAGGCTCGCCGACAGGAGGAACAGCTCGCCGACAGGAGGAACAGGTCCGTCAGTTGGAAGAGCAGCTGCGGGGCGGACAAGAGGAACAGGCCCGTTGGTTAAAAGAGCAGCAGGAGGAACAGGCGCACCGACAGGAAGAGCAGATGCTCCTCGTGAAGGACAATCACGCTAACTTCGGGAAAGAAATAAGGGAGGTGAAGGATAGGGTTGCTCAACATGAAAACCGCGTGTCGGAAGCTGAAAGCCAACTCAAGGAAGCTAAAACCCAAATCGACCAAGTGAAAAATCGGGTTGATTACGTGATAGCTGACGTGAAGAAGACGCTGGACCAGGCCTTAACAGTTCTGGAAGCTCACGGTGAGGAAGTGACTTATGAGCAGCTCCTTGAGGCATTGGAGGCGAGATTTTTTTTTATAGACGAGGGGGCAAACGAGCATGTGGCTCACCTGATGTTAAGTGACTACCGCCGCCCATGATCAACCGCAACACCAGGGGAATTGCAGGTGCGTTGCCGGCCCTTTAGAAAGGAGTAAGCTCTTTTCTTGAAGGTCCCCAGGTCGTATCGGTCCGGAAAAATCGCCGGTGGTAAATTATTCCACAGAGAGGTTGTACGCGGAAGAAAACTCCTTTTGAAACGTACAGTGGTGGACCGCTAAGCATCCAGATAGTGTGGATAGTATCGGGACATTTGCCGCGTAGTGCGTTCACGAAATTTGGCGGCTGGGATTAATCCGAACAATTCCTCAGAGCACTCTCCATGGTATATGCGAAAGAAAATACAAAGGGATGCAACATCTCTTCGCAATGCCCGTGAATCGAACCGATCGGAAAGTACTCGGTCGTTGACGAGCGAGCTCGAGCCGCTCTGCGCTGGATGCGGTCAAGTGGAAGGAGCTGGTACTGGTGAACCCCAGCCCAGAGATGGGAACAGTATTCCATGTGCGGCCGAACCTGCGCCTTGTAAAGTCGCAGGCGGTGTGCCGGCATGAAATACTGTCCCGCTCTGCTGAGCACGCCAAGCTTTTTAGAGGCCAATTTGGCCTTCCCTTCCAAGTGACCACGAAACTGCACGCCACTCGATATATCGACACCGAGGATTGGATTTCGATACTAGCTGAGGCAACAAGGGGACTGCCTTGAAACTGAGGGAATACTACAAAGGGGTTCTTTTTAGCGGTTAACGCGCAAACTTGTGTCTTCTGGGGGTTAAACTGGACTAGATTTAGTCGCCCCCAACCCGAGACTCTGTGCAGCAGAGACTCGACTTCAGACACAAGTTTGTCCCGGCACTTAGAGACGTTTTCCTGAGAAATATTGGCTCGGCCGGTGTAAAGAGCATCACCAGTGCTGTCATCCGCATAGCAATGAATATTATGGGTTTGCAACATATCATTGATATGCAGAAGAAACAGCGTTCGCGATAGCACGCAGCCCTGTGGAACAACAACATTTATAGGCTTGCAATCGGAGCTTGCTCCGTCTACAACGACCTTGATGCTTCGATCTGCAAGAAAACTGGTGATCCAATCGCACAATTTCTCGGGAAGCCCATAGGAAGGGAGCTTCGAAAGAAGCGCTTTGTGCCAAACCCGAACGAAGGCCTTCGCAATGTCCAAACTAACGGCCAATGCCTCCCCCTTGGACTCCACTGCCTCCGCCCATCTGTGAGTTAGGTAGACCAGAAGATCACCAGCTGGCCTAACACGGCGAAAACCGTATTGGCGGTCACTAATCAGCTGGTGATCCTCTAGGTACCTCATGAGCTGGCAGTTTACAATGGACTCCATTGTTTTGGAGAACAAGGAGGTGATGGCGATAGGCCGGTAGTTGGACGGGTCTGAGCGGCTGCCTTTTTTAGGGATCGGGTGGATGAAAGCCGTCTTCCATGATTTTGGGACTACGCCTAGGGAGTAGGAGTACCGGAAAAGACGCGTTAAAACCGGTGCCAACTCTGGAGCACACGTCCTCAGCACAATTGTGGGGATTTCGTCAGGCCCACTCGACTTGTGGATGTCCAGGGAGAGGAGTGCTTTGCGAACCGAGCGCTGTGTGAAGTGCACTTCCGGCATGGAGCACTCACACTGCGGGATGGTCGGCGGCGTACTTCCCCCGTCATCGAGAGTCGAGTTAGACGCAAAGAATGAGCCTAGAAGATCGGCTTTCTCCTTTGCGGTGTGGGCCAGTGAGACGTCCTCCCTGTGCAGAGATGGAAGAGATTGCTGACAGAAATTCCCCTGGACAGCCTTGGCGAGAGACCTGAATGCACGAGTTCCAGAAGGAAGACGAACTAGTTTCTCGCCAATTCTGCCTATGTGCTCTGACTTTGCCTTGGCAATGACTCTTTTGAAGGACCTGGAGGCGGATATGGCGATGCTCACCTGGATAACGTCTTTCGTGCGCAGCTTAAAGATCGCGTCCAGCGCATCAACGAAAACCTGCAGCAGTGGGCTCTAGAGATGGAGAAGCTGGTGAGATAAGCACACCGGTCTGTACCTGCGCTCATTGAAGGGAGCCCTGTGCAGACATTTATCGACGGCATCCGCGACCTGGAAGTCAGAGCTGCTGTGAGGCTCGGACACCACGTGACGCTCAAGGAAGCCTTGGCCCATGCACTGGAGGTCGAAGCCGTGTAGCAGGATCGTCGTTCCCATCGCGTCAGGGAGATTGCAGCAGTTACAGTTCACTACCGCAATAATGGATACAGCCCTAGGTGCTATGGCTGTAGGGAAAGGGGCCATCTTCGATCCAGCTGCCCTAAGCGAACTGTAGAAAGGGGAGTTGATCGATCTCGAGAGGAAAGTGCAGCTAACGGCACTACCTGGCGACGGCAAGATCATCGTTCCCCTCATGTTAGGGAGTTTGCAGCAGTTACGGTTCAGCTGTGGGGAAAGGGGCCATCTTCAATCCAGCTGCCTCAAGCGATCTGTAAAAAGGCAATGTGATCGATCTCGAGAGGGTAATGCTTTTTATATATAATAGGTTTTCAGGAACCCATCGTGCGCACAACTTTTGCCTATGCAAATGAGGGTGCAAAATATCGCCGATTCGTATTTTGCTAATGGATATAGCTTCAAATATTTGCTGTAACTTGATTCGCAGATATTCTGGAAAAAGTTTCTTTACTTTTTCAATATATTCTTCGCTAACGGCAGTTTTGGGCCGCCCTGCCCTGGAGTCATCTTCTAGTGACTCCCTGCTATGCTTGAAATCTCGGCTTCAACTTTTTACGGTGCGAAATGTAGGTCGAGACTCCACGTAAACTGTCCACATATCTTCTAATATTTCAGTCGGTGTTTTTTCCTCTTTGTGAGGAATTTTATGACAGCTCTTTACTCCAATTTCGTACAATGCACGTATAACTGAGATATGATGATATATACGGATTAATTACTAATAGCGTTATGATACTAATGATGTGAAACTGCACGTATACTAAAGAGGGTATTCTCAAATTAATAATATACAACGCGAGAGAATTGTGGCACTTGAAAGTACTAGGCTCAAAATTTTTCAGCCGCTCTTGTAAGTTCATATTATATATTAATCTGGAGGTAAACGTGGTAAACTATGACATTGGAACATAGAACATATCAGTTCTCCCCGTGACGAAAGGTCGGTAATATAAAATATACGTATAATAATTATATACGCGACAAAATCTGTAAAAACTAGTTTTATGCAAATGTGTAATGTTCGCGTAAATATAAGAAATTATTGTCTACATTCTACATTTATCATCGATAAACTATCAAAACGCAGACGCATTATCAGTTCTAATCACTAAGTGGAATGCCTCCACTTCTTTTCATTAAAAAGGGTATACAGTTCACTTAATTTACGAAACATTTATAGTTTTTCTATTTCACATATTTGTTTAAGTTTTGTAGATTACAAACCAAAATTTTGGTATATGATTTTTGACTATATGGCCTTGGATTGCATAAAAGGAAAACACGATATCATGTAATTTTCTCGATAGAAAAAATTGCAAATGGGCTCTAATGTAATGTAAAATGTAACTACTTTGTCTATGACACCACAATATTTTTACGAATAAGTTCATGGAATTATTTTTAAGACATAGTAAATAATCATATTTAAGTTCCCATAAACCAGTTTTTTAATCCATAAAGAAGTTTTGTTAAAACAAAATAAAATTGGAGTTCTTTATCGAGCTGATGATGAAGAAAAAGTCTTCTAAGCAGAAACACATGTGGCCTCTTTTTGGTGTTGGTCCCAGATGTTGATGAGCACTGGCCACTTACCATCAAAAATTTTAAAAATAAAGCAAGCAAAACTTTTTACACAAATTTTATAGTCGCATATAAACTAATTTAAATTTTCAACAAAATTATAAATCTTTCTCTAAAATGATCACGTAAGTGGGCTCAAACCATTTACGCTAGCCGATTGCACCACGGAAGCGTTGATATTTTTACCAATTTAAATATGTAGGTTTTTAGTAATTTTTTATTCAGACAGTCTACCTGATATACATACATAAACATCTACATTTCTATCCTCAACAAACAATCAAAATGCAGATGTTTTTTTCACCACTGAGAACTAAATATACATTATAATCGTTTTTAATTAATTTAACGTAAAAAAAATTAATTGAATCAAGAAACAGAGATGACACGACTAACTTTCAACGTGAAATTCTTCGCGAACGAACGTACTGATAACAAAGTTGAACTTAGTGTAACCTCAATAAGAGTTTGGAACTTATCCGTGGCTAAAGTAATCCGTTTTAACAATTACATTTAAAACTTAGCTCTTTTCGAAGTAATAAAACATAAGTAAGGTCTAAAGTCGGTTAAATTTATGACAGTGAGTAGAATGTTAAAAATATTTCCTTGCGAAATTACGAATACTAGAAACTATAGTAGACGGGTAATGTGCAAATAATTGTTCTATGTGTTATACCTTATATTGCACTTTGTTTTGCAATAATATTAAAGGTACAAACGAAATTTTGTACATGGTGGAGCCATGCTGCCATTTCTGAGGGCAGAGAAATGACTTCAAAATGCTTTAATTTCATTTTTAGAGATGTAAGAGTTCTAACGATGTTTTCCTTTACCGCCGTGGTAAAGAAACACTTGAAATTGCAATTAACAAATTCATTGGTGCCTGCGGGCATATAATCTAGGTTGTGCGCGTAATGTGAAATTTACGGCGAGTTCTCAGCCTCTGAGATTTTTTTATAGGAGAGTAATGCAAATTTGCAGTAGCGACCAAACCAAGGCTGGGTTCTGCCTCTGACACGGCCAAATACGGCGATAACCTGCAGCAATTGCGATGGGAAGGTAGATGATCTTCCGCATCTGGGAATCACGTAGGCGATGTAACCAGTTGCGTCGGACCATATGCGAAAGCAAAGTCATAAATAGATCTACCCGCATAATCGCTTAAACGAGAACCAAGCCATTCAGCAAGGTGGGCGTTAAAATCACCAAGTATCACGATCTCTGCGGATAGGACCTGCTGTAGCACGGAGTATGCAGCCATCTGAACGTGGTCGATTAGTCGGTCTGTTTCGGCATAACCGCTATTGGACCAATAGAGGCACCCCTAGACGCGGGGATGATCGTCGCTGTCTACGCGCAGCCATAAGATGGACAGGTCCATACCTTCAAGGCTGCCGAGGCGTCGAAAACAGATGTCCTCTCTGACGTACACGCAAACTCCAGCCCGGGGCACAAAGGAGCGTTCTTACTTGTACCCCGGGTAGGAGAGATATGAAGTATCAGCTGGAGAGGACACTTGTGTTTAGGTGGCTCCGCCGTTTTCAGATTATAGTGGATGGCGTTAAGGTTTGAAGCCGGCTCATACGTGCAGCAAAGCCGCCGCGTGGCTGTTAAACACGCTTCAATGGTTGTAGATTAATTAATATAATATAGTAGTTAATTTAATATAATAAATTACAACGAGCAATAAGTGATCCAGTGGGAAAGTCAATGATTCGTTCAGTCATTAACAGAAAACGTTTACGCAATAAGTAAGAAACATCTGAAAGTTCTGCCCAGGGAGAGGCCAACACTCCATGTGATGAGATGTTCGGAGATGTTCTATATATAATGTTTATGATTCGGAATTTTGATAGCGTGATTTAGGCTTTGGTGTGTTTCACTTGCGGCGCGAAGATGGCACTGCCACATCACCTCCCTGCTCAGACCGGAGGTCGATAGTGCAGCTTCGTCGCCGACAAATGTGCAAGTGCCAGGAGATTGCTTTGTAGTCTGCGATGAGTCGAGAAGAAGGCAAGTGATCTGCGAGAGTACCGTGTAGCAGAAGTGAGCAGTAAGGCTGAGAGTCGTGCCGAACACTGTAGTGCAGAGAGTAGCTTGAAGGAACAGTAAGCATTATTAATCCAGTGCTGCGATGAACCTTGTGAAGCTATATTGGCTAGCAGGAAATGAATACTGCAGACGATATCTGCTTGGGAGCAAATAAGTGGGGTATTCTATGATGATGAAGCTTGTAGTTTCCAAAGGTTGTTGGTTGCGTGTTCAGATCACGTAGGGTGGTCATCGCTGTGGCCGTGGAAGGAAAAGGGGAGATCTCCCGCCAGGCAAGGTGTTCTGCCCGGGGAGCGGCCAACACTTCGTGTGATAGTTCGGAGATGTTCTATATATACTGTTTATGATTCGGAATTTTGATAGCGTAATTTAGGCTTCGTAGTGTTTTGCTTGCGGCGCGACGAAAGCACCGCCACAAACCCTTTGTCTAAAACCTTCTAATATGTGCAATCATAGATGTTCGTTGGATTTTATGAGCTATTACAAAATCAATAGAACTTAGAATCGTATAACACGTCAGTTTTCAATTTTTTTCATTATTTGTATGTTTCATTCGGTAATTGAGTTATATGTTATAAGAATATCAAGATATGTCTTTACAGAGAGTGATTTAATATTATGTGAGAACCCAATGAACGAAAAATTGTTTTTGGAACCAGTGTAAAATTTAACGTTCACAAGACCTTTTGAACAAGTATAAATTGTATAAAAGCTTTAACTTTGAATTATTTACAGAGAGATTTGGCTTGACCGAGGAGGCACCACGCTCTCTCGAAATACCAGCGTAAAATAATAACTTACTGGTGTTGTGTTTTGTATTGTGTTTTAATTTTTGGTCCGATCTACACTGAACAAACGTACAGTATCTAGAAGTATTGCAGTGGTATGCTTGGGTTTGGATTTAATTTTGTTAATTGTAGGATCCCCAGTTGACGGAATTCATCTTCTCTATTGAAATGAAGTTGTTATTTTAATTTCAATAGCCTCGCGAATTACCCTTGGTAGGAATCGGTGTTCGAGAATTTGTGGTCTATCAAATCTGATGTGATAGCGGGGACGATCTTTAACATGTTCACAGATTTCAAACTTCCCGGAGTTGTGTGCTCACTTACGCGGTTTTATATGTACAATCTTATGAGTACTGTATTTAATTAATTAATAATTTTGTTAAGTCTACTAAGGTTTACAATTAAGGTTGCAATAAATGAAGACACGTGTCGTATAAACAGGGATATATTTGCGACTAATTTTTAACGTGGCGGACGCAGCCGCCACACCTACAACTATTATACATATTACACATATATGTAACTGTTGTAGAGCCCGGTATATTATATACCTATATTGTGTCCCTACATTACAGAATTTTTTTGTTTGGCCTTTGTAAGAGGGACTTTTCTTATATAGTATAAACAAAAAGATCTATTACCTTTCCACCCGTGAACTTGGGTAACGTCGGGAATTAAACGCGACAAAATCCCCAAAAGTAGTTTCACTTAACGTGTCGTACACGTGTTAACAAAAGAAATAATTTTCTGGTACTAATACTGGATTCTATTTACTAATAGTTAAAATGCCTAAGTAAAATATATTCATGGGTTCATGGCTATATAATCTTTGCATTCGTACAAAAGTTAATGAAAAGCTAATATAGTTAGTATAAGTAAAAACTCGAGGAAAACTTTTTAGCACAAAAGGTTAATTGATCATTGGTAACTAATGCAAGAGTGCTACAAAAACGATAATACAATGAATTTATACGGCTTACAGTAGCATATCTCACAACATAGCACACCTTGAATTGAGTAGACGCAGTTCTTGCATACGTAGTGTTAGCATGGGTTCGTTGAGCACTGACCTTTTTACATAGCAGTGCGGTGTATTCTTAATTTTTATTTTATTTTTAAATAAGTAACAAACGAGCATAGAGACCACCTGAAGGTAAGTGGCTTTGACAAGACAAGTTACATTTGACATTGACATTCCATCTCCATTTTGATTCTTAATCAAGGATAAATAAAAAAAGAGGATGGACTGAAACTCCTAGGCAGAGGAAGAGTCCTTAAAAAGTAAAACTTGTTATTTTTTAAGAAAACGATAATTTTCTCTGCTTAATATGCAGATATTATGCTTTGCTAAGTGAAAAAGTAGCATTAAGTTCTTTAGCCGGATACATGAGTTCTCCCAACCTTATTCATCAGCCTATAGAAATCCATAACTGCACATGTACCTTTTTTATTCTAGAGAGGATTTGCCACCTAAGAAAGTCATAGTTAGCTTCTAGTACAATGCATATTCGCCTCTTAGATGAAATGCCTCGTTTCCATTGAAAAGGGTCTTCGGCATTTATAATACGAAATACAGCAGCCTTAAGCTGCTATTTTACGCTGGTGTTCTTCTGTTCAGGGCTTCATATTCTCCCTGTTGAGCCGACCCATTCGTGTTACAACTAACATAGCTGCAAGTGGTTCTACGACGTAAAAATACATGATTTTTTTATATTTTTTACACTTAACGTGAAGATAAATCATTATGAAGTAAAAATTACGTAATTAACGATTTCGCTGTGTAATGGAGCGTCCATGTAGGGCGACGAATTTTATTAATAGTTCACAGGTCCGAAGTTTAATTTCAAAGCGGCACCAATAAAATTTTTAATTGCAATTTTAAGTGCTGCTTTACCACGTCCTTGCTAGTAAATGAGAAAATCGTAAAGCATCTTTTACATCTAAGAAAATAATTGAGGACATGATGTCTGTCGACTCGCAATAAAGCATCGCAGCAGATTAATTGCTTGATAACTTAAAAAAACGAGAAGAGAAATTGATTAAAAGCATATGCACATTTTTAGTAAAATAAGCTTGACTAGCGTACTCACAGTTCACTTGATGCTAAATCGATGTTGAGCCCCATAGACATGTACATTTATCCTCGATTAAGAATCAAAATGCAAATGCATTGACACCTTTGAGGACTAAGTTAGAATGTCTCGTTTCCAGTAAAAAAGGGTCTCTGGATATTACACTCACCATACGAAAGACAGTACTATTTAGTTGCGATTTTACGTTGGTATTCTGTGGGAGCGTGGTCCTTTCCCGGTCGAGCCGAGCCATTCGTGCTTCAATCACAATGTAGCTGCAACTTGGCTCTACATTGATACAATATATACATTTTTGATATACTATAGGAAGTTATTTAGCGTAATTGATTATCCTAACTGTGTACTGACGGTGTAAGAATATTCACTACCCCATATTAATAGGCTCAATGATAATTGATTCAATCATAGTATTTTTATAAATTCAATTAACAGTGTCAACAGTTTAAAAAATAAAATATCAACATAATAAAAATAAATCTATCTTATATAATAATCACCGCATCCACTTACCATTAGGTAAATTTTTTACTTGGTTGTCACCTTAACCTTATGAAAAATATAACAGTTCTATGATATTATGGCGTTAGTAGTTGTGTGAAATTTAATGTGTACCGAAAATTGCAGCGATCATTCAGAATATTCAGAGTTTCTGACAGAAGTTAAATTTTAACACTGTGAACTGCCATATAAGTTACTGATGTTTATTATTTAGGTCATTTAGTTCATGAGTCAAGTTGTAACCGTTCAATGTTTAATTATCTTCGATAAACTAATTTAAACTTGTTACTCTCCTGATAACTTCGGAAGTTTCTCTGAAGTGAACACGTATAACATAATCATCAATTTGTATGATTACAAAATATAGTTTGAAGATATGGCGTTACGTGAAAATAAAAAATTTAATTTAATAAAAAGTAAAAGCTGAATTCACCAAAATAAGAAAACAATAAAATAACTTCGCATTGAAGACGGTGCGGAGATATTATAGTGTTAAGAAAAATTAAAACGCGGCTTCAGAATGCGTTATTTTTTATATATTTGTAGTTGACTTTTACTGCTTATTAGAATAAAGTTTTTACCCTTTTAAGTGGACAAAGGAAGATCAAAATCTCGATGTGGTCTCAATAATTATGTGAAAACTTATTAGAATTTTAACTCCAAAAGTTTAAGATACTATGCCTGAAAGGAGACTGATACGCTTTCGTACAGTCCTGAGCCCAGATTGTAAAAAAATTAAAGTGATATCAATCAAAAGCTTATAAATTATCAAAACATCACCAAAATACTGCAGATTTTGGCAATCTGAGAGCAAAGTTATGTGAGATTTTGTAAAAGTGATATTATGCAACAAGTTGGCAACAACCTAAACTAAACAACTGATTTTTGATGCTCGATTGCTATATTTTTATTAGACGGTTGTTTACTATATTAATTGTAGTATTTCTTTTCTCTATTGTGTAGTAGGGTGATGGGAAACTCACAAATAGATTGAAAGATAGGGAAGGTTAGGCGATGTTTAAAAAATACTTTTTAATTTTTTTATGCGTCTTCAATTAAAATTACAATTAACACAGCGATCCATTGTGTCAATATCTAATAGATAACATTCAGGCCGTAAAATCTACAATACCAAGCCAAAGTCAAATGGGTAAACGAGATTATCGGTGTCTAGTATGATAACAAGTTAAGTAAGATCAGAAGTCCGTAGAAAAAAAGCAGTGCTCGAGGAATATAAAACAACGGGAAACACAGAAACACACTCAAAACGCACATACTAAACGATATGAGACGAGTGATCTCACTGGAGCTGTCACTGTCAGCACACATTAAAAATACAGTTGGCAAATACAAGTAATAAATCGAACTGTAAACGAGAATCGATTTTAAGATTTATTTTTATTATGTTGATATTTTATTTTTTAAACTGTTGACACTGTTAATTGAATTTATAAAAATACTATGATTGAATCAATTATCATTGAGCCTATTTCTTAAAAGCGAAAATTATGACTGTCGTGTCGTTATATATTTATAGATCGCTTGTAGAAGTGCACCAGGATAAAAGTAAACTACCAATGAAGAAGCACGTACAAAACTACAATTCTAGAAATCGCGAAAGATTAGTTTTTCCAAGAACCAGATTAGTCAAAGTGTTCAAGCAAGGTTTTGCAATAAAAATTAAACTGTACAATAAATTGCCAATAGAAATAACAACACTTCCGCTAAATGCGTTCCGACAAGTGATAAAAACATTCTTTTTAAATCACGCTTTTTATAACATAGAATATAACGATGGTCTAGAAGACAAATATGGTAATTACGGACCTGCCAATTTTTCAGGAGGACTGTTTTTAATGATTCAAAACTTCTAGATACTATAACTTAAAACTGGTCATTGGAGCTGTTTATATACTGCCTATAATTAGTTAGGCTATTTATCTATATACTTAATTATCATAAATTCGAGCATCAATTATCTAAAATATTCTATAAAAATACCAAAATAGCAAAAAAGGATATCACTTAGTACGTATGTACACAAACTTTATATAATATTGTTCACTTAACACTTTCGTGTTTTGTATATTAATTTAGGGTATAATGAAGAATTTAGTACAGATGTTTTAAAAAAATAATACGTGTAAAAGTTTCTTTATTACCAAACAAATCAAACATGTAAGTATTACGTTAGTATTATTATTTAAGTATTAAAACTGTAAATTTCTAAGGTCAGTCATCGGACTCTGAGCCTGAAGCCGCGTTTTAATTTTTCTTAACACTATAATATCTTCGCACCGTCTTCAATGCGAAGTTATTTTATTGTTTTCTTATTTTGGTGAATTCAGCTTTTACTTTTTATTAAATTTAATTTTTTATTTTCACGTAACGCCATATCTTCAAACTATATTTTGTAATCATACAAATCGATGATTATGTTATACGTGTTCACTTCAGAGAAACTTCCGAAGTTATCAGGAGAGTAACAAGTTTAAATTAGTTTATCGAAGATAATTAAACATTGAACAGTTACAACTTGACTCATGAACTAAATGACCTAAATAATAAACACCAGTAACTTATATGGCAGTTCACTGTGTTAAAATTTAACTTCTGTCAGAAACTCTGAATATTCTGAATGATCGCTGCAATTTTCGGTACACATTAAATTTCACACAACTACTAACGCCATAATATCATAGAACTGTTATATTTTTCATAAGGCTAAGGTGACAACCAAGTACAAAATTTACCTAATGGTAAGTGGATGCGGTGACCCATATATATATATATATATATATATATATATATATATATATATATATATATATATATATATATATATATATATATATATATATATATATCTATATATATATATATATATATATATATGTGTATATATATATATATATCCTAGATTAAAATTATAAACCACCCCTCTTAGGATTTAGATGGAATACCTTGTTTCAAGTGAAGGGGGTGTTAGGTTCTCTAAACTCGAAAAACAAAACACAGCAGCATTAAGCTGCTATTTTACGCTGGTATTCTGTGAGAGCGTTGTTTTTCCTCGGTTGTACTAACCTATTCGTGATACAACCATAACACAGCTCTAGCATGGTTCTACCACTTATCATTATAATTCACTTTTGAAATATACTATGCTAGACCCAAGCCTATACTTAAATATTTGTGGTAATTTTCATAAATCCGTCAAATCGTTTATTTTATCTTAAATAAAAATCTCTATAGCTGCATGTTCTAATTATTTCGTTTTCAGTATTTTAAATTGTTTTTATAAAAGAATGACACACAATCATACGAGTTTCGACCGTCATTCACAAAACACTGCAACACCAGAGGAATTGCAGGTGCTTTACCGGCGCTTTAAAAATGAGTAAGCTCGTTTATCTAACCGATATTAAATCATGTCGGTTAGGAAAAATCGCATATACCTCGAAAGATAGTAATTAATTTCATTTAATGGCACTTGTTCTAAATTTCACAGTTTGCGTGCAAACCTTGAAAAAGTGATAGAAGAACCAGTGCGCGTTGACAGTGATGAAATATGGATTTGAGACACGGTTCTTTACTGCTGAAAAATCAATGGTCCGGAATTAAAGCTTGAAGAACCGATAACCAACCAGAAAATGGGAAGGATGGGTTTTCTAATGGTAGTCTCATACCAGTAATTGAAGTGTAGAGGATCCTTTTAATAGATGTAGTTACTACCTAGTATAAAATGCAGAAAGGCGACGTGCGCAGGTGGCTCGGTACCATGACTTGTGGCATTTTTTGGCTGTGGCCTATGTTAATTAATAAACCTCGAGATACGTAATTTTGACATAAAAATATCTTTATAACATCTTATTTACTAATGTTTTGTTATATGCTCAGAATAAAACCACTTAATTTACTGACAATGAATTATTTAATTACAAACATTACCACCTCAAAATGTCGATCAGAGCGCGACCGGGGCAGTATTGAATTGGCGATATAATCGAAGACTTCGGAACGAAACAAAGCAAATTTATATGAAAAGCACTAGCGAATATATATGAAAACACTCCCGTTACAAAAGAAAGCAGACCTAAGTTGCCATTTTAAGCTGGTATTTTGTGGAAACGTGAACTTTCTTCGGTGAAGCCAACCCATTCGTACTTCAACCAGAATATAGCTGTGGCATGGATCTACAACGTAATAAAATAAATAAAATCTATGCAAATTTAACGTCTCTGGTGAGTATCGAGTCAATGATATACTTGCACTGAAAAGATCTATGTTCAGCACTGGACTTCTACCGGCTGTAATTAATGGACGAATAATAGATGAGGCACCTATATTGCTTCTTCTGATTGAACGGTAAACCGACAAGACCAGATAGGGTCAAGGCGCAGTACCAGCCATTGGACGTGCTTTTCGGGCACGTGGGTTGAACACCGTCAACTTCTTAACCCTGGGCTGCTAATGAGAATTGTAGTGAATGATAACACATTTTAGCTCTTCTCAGGCACCAGTGTGCTTTACTACATGCGAAATTTGATAACCTCTAATCCCATTTGAACAACAATTCTGTTAAAACTAGTTTTTATTAATTGATGTCAAAGTTGAATATAACTGACATCAAAGCGATTTCGCAATGACGACAATTTTAACCTAAATTTGATTTTGAATAACGCAAAAACAAAAGCTTAAATTGTTGGAATACAAAGTTTGCAGCGATGAAATTATTTATGCAAGCAATATTTTATTCACGGAATACATAAAATGCACAAAATTTGTTTCCTGGAGAAATCAAACCGTGGCATAATGGAAAATATTCATAAACGATTCATAATCGCTCACGGCCCGTCAGCCTTAAGGGTAGGCAGAGGACTACGGCCATCCACTTGATACAATCCTTACACACTCCTTCTTGTACGTTTCTTTCTTGTACGGATATTCTTACAAGAACCATACAAGGAAACAAGCTAGCAAAATGATAAATTAATGTAGATGTCTATGGGCCACAGCATCCATTTAAATTATGCAAGCAATATTTTGTACGTTTATATATATCTCCAGCTTTGTTTTCCTCTGTGACCTCTTACGATACCCTCGGCGACTTATGAGGTAGTGGATATTCTTATACTGCCAATGAAGTTATCCTTTCAAGATAGGTAAAAGTTACAACCTACGCATCACTACAGTTATTGTAAAAGTAAAGTAAACGCCTCTCATTACAGAGAGATTGCGTATTGGCGGATTTCACATATCTTGAACAGTTATTGTACGAACCGAATAATGTTAAAAAATAATATTACAACTGGTTTGTACACCTATATACAAATACAAAACCACAAATCGCGCTGCCTAATAAAACATGCAAAGCGGTCGTGAGTACGCAGTGTGATTAAGCGCACTTGCGTTACAGCTGCAGCGCGCTTAACAGTTCTGTTAATATTAAAGTAGCTAGTCAAATTTCAGGAACGTCGAAAGGAGTTTTTAAAAACTAAACTACAACTAAATTAATATGTCTCACCGATCTGGAGGTGGCTTTAATAATGAATCAATTTTAAAGAGCCTCTTCGTACGCAGACTTTCGACTCATCAACTAAGTACTAGGAATCTTATATAAAATGCTGTTGTGTTAGTTTGATTGCTTAGCCTAAATATTACAATATAATATATTTTAATATACCAGTCTAAAATAGAGGGACAGGGTGTATCCATAACTAGCTAGCTCAGTGATCTTTGTTCGACGATGAAAAATAATTATCTTAGGGATGAACGGGGGCGTCACAAGGGTGGAAAAGCATAGAATTGAACGGCAGTATTAGGGGTGGAATTATGGAAATGAAAATCAGTATAAATCTTCTTAATATTATAATGATGTCAGTATAAAACTAAAAAAAATCAAATTAATAATTGATGATACTTATTACTAAAATAAGACAATGTAAGTTTTGAAAATAGAAATAATTAACAAACAAGCATACGTTTAAAATAAATAAAAATAAAAAGTTTTATTCATAACCACGGTCTGACAAATACATATATCATGGTAGACTTCTTCTATTGAGCGCATAATGCGCCCGTATCAGAAGTAAGCCCCTCTTCCATATCATAAAATTTACTAAAGCTAGAACCGCTTGTACAAATTAAAGAAAGTAAAAATAATATATATGTAGTGTGTGTGTATGTAGTGAATATGTAGTGTGTGTGTAGTATGTGTGTAGTGTATGTGAGTGTAATGTGTTGTGTGAAAGTTTACATACGTTTCCCCCATGCACAGCCCTACGACATAAAAGGTCTTGGGATCAGCGTAAGGCACTGAGCAGAGGTGGTAGTTACATATACAAGTACATGGAGGTTATGATGTGTGTATGTATGTAATGAGTGAGTGATTTACACAAAAATAACCTCATATCAAAATTCCAATTTTAACAGATTTTCAACTTCAATAAATTCTAATGTCTTCAGCCATACGTGAAAGATAAGTATTAATAATTTATACCGTTCGATGGCATGTCTACGTAGCCCATTCGCTACAAAGCACTTCGTTAAGTATTAGTGCGTTACGTTGTTTTATTACTTTTAACAATGTAATAACTAATATGATTTAAAAACAACATCTAATAAATAAGCCACGTATTAACCATATAGTGTCGGTGTAAGAGGATCCACAAGCACACGTCATCATAGGGGTGTCGTAAGAGGCGACAGAGGGATACATTAAAAATATTAAAACCAACCTTGCTCTAAACTGCAGCACGGTTCTAGACGGAATAAATACGAAAATAATAAAATGTGTTAAAATCTGATCGCGAATGATCTGAGTAAGTGTTTGAATAAATTACCGGCTGATGGGAACTTTCCTGAAACACTTAAAATAGCGAAAGTAACGACAATTTACAAATCAGCAAATATTACATATCCGGTAAAGTAGACCAATTTCAGTTTTTCCTATAAAGTCGAAAATACTAGAAAAAATATCAACAATCGATTAGAAAAATATTTAAGTTCTATAAATTAAATCACTAACTGACTATAATATGGGTTCAGACCAAACCTCAAAATTTTTAAAACGAGATTGCACAAAATCAGGAGATTGGCAGGAGCGTCTTCTGAAGGCTAAAAATAAAAATAAACTGAGGTTGATAACCCGCTTGTCAATCAATGGAAAGGTGTATGTTAAGCAGTGAAATTAAGAATGTAAAGGTAACGGCAAATAAGCAACGTATTAGAATTTGAATGTAAATATAGAGGTTGGCTTAGTAAATTTTCGGTTTCTCAAAATTATATCAGAACCTATATTATCCTAAAATGTGTCTGTGGTATTTCATGAAATCCATCTTAACAACCCAACCGCATAAATACCTCAATATTTGCATTAATATTCATTATAATGTGACCTGTAAAATTTACAGCTTCCGCCTGTTATAATAAGATATATCTACGGTCGGATAATGCCAGGAGCACTACCGTATAACCTAACCGTATAACGGTTTTATCAAAATTTATTTTGAAGAGAACGCACAGAATATTTAACGTAATGCAATAATTTAACGCTATTTGAATAAGTCATTATAATATCAAGGATTTTTATGAAATTTTATGTGGTAGAACCCGATTTTTACCATTTTTTTACAATGTAGAGTCACGCTTCAGCTATGCATAGTTGCGGAACAAATGGGGCGGCTCGACCGAGTAGGACCACGTTCGCACAACATACCATCGTGAAACAGTAGTATAATGCTGCTGTTTCATATGGTTAGAAAAGAGAATGGAAGATCCTTTTTATTGGAAACGAGGCATTACATTTAATCCTCAGAGGTGACAATGCATTTGCATTTTGATTCTGAATCGATAATAGATTTAGATGTCTATGGAATATTACAGAAACTTACCATCAGGTGGACTATGTATTCTTTTGTCAGAATTAGTCTTTAAAAATATTTCCTATATAATTATTAATGTCTCTCTGCTGTTTAAAATGGAAAGTGATGATAGAGAATCATCTGAAACCTCGGGGTAACAGCATACGTATTTTGATTCTTATCAAGGATAGATGTCTATGCGTCACAGCGTTCAATAACCAGGCTGTGTCTGCTTGTCACACTGACTTGTTTCTAAATAGTGTGAAAACACGATATAAACATATATTTTTATTAGGTAAACATTTTTCCTAACGTAATATTCATTGTATGGTGGAGGCGAAAGAAAATCAAACCTTTGTGGCCTTTTGTGCGGAATGTAATAAAATACAACAACAACGACGACAAATAATGCCCACAAAGAAGTATGATATTTTGTTGAAAACGGTATGAGATAAACTATTGTACTTTTGAAACATGTACAATAGTTTATCTCATATTGTTTTCTTAAAAACATAAAGAAAAGTAATTAATGTAGTAGTATGTCATTCGCTCAGATATACTGGTAGCATATGCAAAGTTTTATGTATAAATATGAATGAGAAAACTTTATACATAATATATGAGTGACTGGCATTGGTGACATTAGCATTATGATTTAGGATATAGACTAAGCAACCTAAAGTCTTAGGTTAAAATCCAACATTTGACATATTCATCACTGTTATAGTACTTAATTCTACAATTACTACTTAATACTACTTTTTTAGTATATTTAATACAATGTTACTATTTTACGAATAATTTAGTATATTTTTTAATAAAAATAATATGCAATGTATAAGAAACACCATGTCCAAAATGTGCTTAAAATTCAGCATTTTTAATATCTGGCAATACCATCGTAGGCTTATTTAATATTTTGGTAATTTTTATTTACTCTACGAATAAGATTACGATACCTTAAAGTATGCTGACGGATCGGACGAGATAATGTACAAAATATCAAAAAAATTTTTTTTGATATTTTGTACATTATCTCGTCACACACTCGTAAAGGATCTAGCGTAATAAGAAAATTTATGAATGATTCTTTTTCTTCCTTATTAGCTCGCATAAATCCGCTTTTGGTCATGAGCCTCTCCCGTTGTATTAAGAATTTGACATATGCTTAAAAACTTGAGGTCTAACATTAAAAAAGCTTCGTTTTCTTTTACGAACCGTGAAGACCCCTTTTTTAAACAAATTATAAATTTATTTATTTATGAACCGTTCAAAGTTTTTTTCATTTTAAGACATCCTAAGTAGCTGAGTAAATATTTAGTAATATAAACTGTGTATACATGCACCTCGTAACTGTTAGAACGTACAGAAAATGAGTAGTTTATTGAATATAGAAATGGGGCGTCAATAGCCACTCTCGGCATATGGATTAACGATCACAGTGCCAGACGTCTCGAACCCCTGACACTGTTCCTCGTCGCCGATCTAGATTTTTTCTCTAGCGAGATGGTTATATTGCCATCTATAGAAGGAGATAAAAATTTTGTGACATCTCTTATATTCGCCTCTTACGACACCCACGGTATGTCATTGATTGACTGATTCATTTACGCTTTTTTATAGGGTAGGGTGAAAACGAGCACACAGCCCACCTGATCGTAAGTGATTGCTGTGTCCCATAGATATTACTTCTATCCACGATTACGAATCAAAATGCAGATGCGTTGCCACCCCTGAGGACTAAGATGGAATGCCTCGTTTCCAGTAAAAAGGGTCTCCGGTTCTCTACACTCACCATACACCAAAACACAGCAGCATTAAGCTACTATTTTACGCTGGTATTCTGTGAGAGCGTGGTTTTCCCCAGGTTAGCCGACCCATTCGTGCTACAACTATACTATTAATGTAACTGCAGCATTGCTCTATCACTACACAACACAAAAAACTACATTACTTGCCTTCTACGCCTCGCTAGTTTTGTAATTTGTATAACACATCCGGTGAAAATTAAAAAATAATCTAATAATAACAATGAGTTCGATATATAAGTATACTTGGTGATGTTCATTTTAGTTTTAAGATAATTGTTTTCATTATATTTTTCACCTATTAAAATAGCTTATTGTTACCATGCTTATTGTGCAGATGATAGCAACTTCTGTCTTCTTCTCTTCTTTTTCGATCTGCTTCATTAAATACATATGTATGTTCTCACTGAGACAATTTGAAGGGAATAATTGTAATTAGCTTCGTTTATTTTTCTTTGTATTATTTATCTTTGCTTGTGTTTTGCCTTTACAGCTTTGCATTCAAAGAGTATACTGTTCGTTTATCTTAGATACAAACCATGTCAGGAGTATTAATTTATCATGCTAATCAATTAAGCCCTATACATTTTAATAATCTTCGCACATTAATTCATTAATCAAAACATCTATTGAACCGTTTTACGTAAATTAATACTGAGATTATGTATGGCTTTATGTGTCGCGATATACACAAGACAGATTAGTTCCGAAATATGTTTTCAGTAGATGTCAAGAAAATATCGGGGAGTATTATTCTATGCTTATCTCACGCTTAAAAACGTGTACGTAATTCTCAATTCAAGATGAAATTTCGGTCACGGTGGCCTCTCTTAACGGATCCGAGCTATCTCCGCAGGACAGGATTACAAGGCCGCAGTATATGCGCAGGAACAAGTGCACTCTCATAATCTGACAAGACGGTAATCCAACTTGACCGGAGAGAGATCAGGATCAGGAAGATCAATGGATTTGTGCTTTCCGAGACACGGGGGTAAAAAACTGCCGATTTCCTGACTCCGGGCTAATACCGTAATTTTTTTGCTAGAAAACCTCAATAACTGATTTTTGGCCCGACCCAGAATTCGAACCCGTGACCTCAAGACCAATCGCATTTACGAACATTAGACCAGCGAAAGAACGGGTTCCCGTCTTTAGATAGGAGGGGGGGGGGGGTTTGCATCTGTGGCACGGTCAACCGCGGTGAACGTCATCTGACGCGCCTTTTCTAAGAAGGAAAAGGGGAAGGAGCTTTCCTTTACCGAAGAAGGGCCACGGGCGCTAGTGTGGTCGCGGATGTATGTGAAAGCATTCCCGTGAACCTGCCTATAAGCGGCGAAGGTGGAAGACCATTGTCTTCCACTTTCGCGGGGGCAAATACGAGTTATGTTAGACTCGCACTGACTAAAACCTCATTAGTTTTTACTCCTCATTAAAGGAAACATAAAAAAAGCAACGAGGCAGTCAGTTTCGGCAGCTTTATTATGCTCGTAGCACGTATAGGTCCGCTTGACCGGTAAAGGACTATGCTCTCATAGCATATCAGTGCATAATTAGGATAGGATACCAGTGTATGTAATTGTGTTTTAATAATTACACTTTAAAAATACAGTTCAAGTTAAAAATATACAAAAATTTTAAATGACTTTATGTCAAGTATTTTTTTTTATACTTCTTGATCAAATGATGTTTTGTTTGTAATTTAATGTATTTTAATAGTTATATATATGTTACTAATTAACAATTTACTGTTTTACTGTTTAAATAAATGTAATTTTTTTTAATTATATAGTGATATAAATTTTATGTGTGACTTAAATAAAACATACCATACAATAATTGACTAGTTAAGTCCTGCATGAGTGTGACTTAAATGTGGTTATAAGTCACCATGTACTGTAATAATATTTAAGATGTTAAATTACAAATTATTTATATGACTTATGAGTTAATAATTTAATAGAAATATTGGCTGGGCTGAAAAGTTCGTATCGTCTCTATGAGATGGCGCCACTAGAATAAAATCCATATTATTTTTAGGTAGTACCAACCTTCAAAAGAAACGTGTATAAATTTGACAGCTGTCTGATTATTAGTTTGTGAGATACAGCATTTTGAGTGAAGCAACTTTTGTTATTTTGAAAAAAATGGATAAAAAGGAATTTCGTGTTTTAATGAAACACTATTTTTTGATGAAAAAAAGTGCTACTGATACCAAAAAGTGGCTTGATGAGTGTTATCCGGACTCTCCGCCGGGCGAAGCAACCATTCGTAAGTGGTTTGCCAAATTCCGTACAGGCCATATGAGCACCGAAGACGATGAACGCAGTGGACGTCCAAAAGAGGCTGTTACGGACGAAAACATAAAAAAATCCACAAAATGATTTTGGAAGATCGTAAATTGAGGTTGATTTGTATAGCTGGCACTCTAAAGATATCAAAGGAACGTGTTGGACATATCGTTCATGAATATTTGGGTATGCGAAAGCTATGTGCAAAGTGGGTGCCGCGCGAGCTCACAATCGACCAAAAACAAGAATGTGCTTGCTTCAGAGCAATGTTTGGAGCTGTTCAACCACAATAGAAGTGAATTTTTGCGTCGATATGTGACAATCGATGAAACATGGATCCACCACTACACTCCGGAGTCCAGTCGGCAGTCATCTGAATGGACTGCACGCGATGAACCGAATCAAAGCGTGGAAAACTCAACAGTCGGCCGGTAAGGTTATGGCGTCCGTATTTTGGGATGCACATGGAATAATTTTCATCGGCTATCTTAGAAAGGGAAAAACCATCAACAGCGACTATTATATAGCGTTATTGGAGCGTTTGAAGGACGAAATCGCGAAAAAACGGCCCCATTTGAAGATGAAGAAAGTGTTGTTTCATCAAGACAATGCGCCGTGTCACAAATCGATGAAAACGATGGCAAAATTGCATGGATTGGGCTTCGAATTGCTTCCGCATCCACCGTATTCTCCAGATTTGGCCCCCAGCGATTTTTTCCTGTTCACAGATCTCAAGAGAATGCTCGCTGGAAAGAAATTTAAAGCCGATGAGGAAGTAATCGCCGAAATAGAGGCCTATTTTGAGGCTAAACACAAATCGTACTACAAAAATGGTATTGAAAAGTTGGAAGATCGCTATAATCGGTGTATCGCCCTCGATGGCAACTATGTTGAATAATAAAATCGAATTTTGCCAAAAAAATGTGTTTTTCTATAAAACGATACGAACTTTTCAGCCCAACGTTACATATTTGACGCAATTATATGTTATAAAATCCAATCCATTTTTAAGTTTTATTATCAATAACTGGGAAAAACCATACAGTAAATATGTGTGGCAGATAAAACGATAGGCAAATTCTTTTGAAAGTTAATAGCGATTTACTAGTCTAAAACCTAAATACCAGTTTTAGTGTCTGTTAGTTATGGAATATCTACAAAATGCCTGAACCAATTTCGGCCGTAGAGGATTTTGCAAGCAGTGATCTTGGTTATTTTTAATTCAAGTTAAACAGTGTACCTACAGGATTTCTAATAAACCTAAATTTGCACTAACGTCACAGGCAAAAGCTAATTAGATTTATAGTAATTTTAAATTTGTTGCCATTAATAATACTGAAAAAAACATTTTTATGATTATGACGTTACCGATAGCTAATGTGTCAGTATCAATTTCTACACTGATGGATGCCAAAACATTTGGCATGACAGCTATTACTTGAGACTCCAAAGGTCATCTGGTGGCGTCGGTCCTCCGCCTGTCCTCTACCTTTGGGCCTCCAGAGTCTTGGCATCCCTGGCATCCTTTTAAATTTTGCCGTATCTTTTTTATTTTTTTAGTATCAACCTGAAAATGAATAGTAGAGAAGTATTATAAATGGTGTCAAATGTCAATGTTTCAAATGGCATAACTCTGAAGCTATTTGGTAAGTATTTAATGTATCTGTAGCAAGACATACATAAATACATACATAAACACTCACGCCTGTCACCCAGAGGGGTAGGCAGAGACTACAGACTTCCATTTAGCACGATCCTGACATACCTTTCTCGCCTCTTCCACATTCATATACCTACGCATACATGCTCGTCGGTTAAGGGTACTCTTAATTTGGCCCATTTTTAGTATATCGCCAATTTGGTCGACAAACTTCCGCCTAGGACGTCCCTTTCCGACTCTTCCATTCACTTCTGCAACATATATTTGCTTTGTCAGTCTTTCCGCATTCATTCTTTCTACATGACCAAACCACCGAAGCATTCCTTTCTTAATCCTGGTCACCGCATCATCTTGCAAACCACACTCTTCTTTTATCACACAGTTTCTCACCCTGTCACTCAGATTCAGCCCTAACATACTCCTTAGCGACCGCATTTCTACCGCATTTATTCTACTCTCGTGCTTCTTCTGCCACACCCAACTTTCACTACCATACGTTAAAGTAGGGACTAATACAGCACTGTGAATTGCCATACGTGCCTTTTTTGACACATTCTGACTTTTCACAATAGAGTGTAGAGCCCCATTTACTTTATTTCCTGTAGCAAGAATTTATAATTAAACTTATTTGTGTGCACGTTCGTATAGTATCAGTATGAAACGAATATAAACATGAAAATTACGCCAAATAATTCAAACTACTTGTATGAAGATAACTAAAAACATTTCAACAATGAGGGCCACCGTTTTTGTGCTCACCAGTAGACGCCACTGTCGTGTAAGATCCTGAAGTACAGCTGTCAAAGTTTGTTAGCGCGGTCGTGAAAAGAAAGTTTACATTTAAATCATATTTAATACCTTAACACCATACCGTATATAAACAGAGTATGCCGCAATATTGCACAGTCCCCTTTTCTTCTGAAAAAAAGAGGACTTGTTTCCGAAGGATAAAACTGTTTCAAAGCAGTAGTTAATAGCGATTCGCAGGGACAACTACACCCCTTCAAAACATTCGCGTGTTTGTAAAAAAACATTCCAACCCTTACGATTATGCGTTACCTAAAGAACCAAATACAGAAAATCATAAGTAATAATGTTTCTTATTCCCAGATAACATTAAGTTAGAGCCGTGGTCGCTCAGCGAGCTATGGAGAGAGCTATGCTCGGAGTTTCTCTGCGTGATAGACTCAGAAATGAGCATATCCGCAGTTAAACCAGAGTGACCGACATAGCCTAACGGATTAATAAGCTGAAGTGGCAATGGGTCGGCCATTTAGCTCGAAGTACCGATAACCTATGGGGAAGAGAGGTTCTCGTGGGGCAGCCTAGTGCCGGTGGGCGCAATGTAGGGTGACCCCCCACTATATGGAGTGACGACCTGGTAAGACATGCAGGAAGTCGATGGATGCAGGTGGCTCAGGACCGTGCTTTGTGGCATTACTTAGGGGATGCCTATGTTCAGCAGTGGACTTGTGAAGGGCTGTAATGATAAATGATGATGAATTATGAGTTACGTCGGTAAAGTTTTTTTAAAAAATTGGGTCCAATGGGTTAAGCTGACCTATAAAGGCTTAAAACGTCCCAAAGAACTAAATTAAATCTGCGGTGGAGGCTTAATTAAATTTACACACTGTCTCCATTCTATTGTTTTTACTACCCTTACTACTTTTTATTGAATAAAAAACTTTTTAGCGTTATTTGGTATCCTTTCTGCATATACATTGCCCACTCACAATCGAAACTGCTTGGATCATATTATGTTAAAAACGAAATACAAAGCAATTTGCTGTGTTTCTCAGACAACAATTATAGATCATGACTGTGTTATCTTGCTTTTAAATTTAAAAAATAATGAATATTGCACAAATTTGACTAAGAAAATCACTAATTACAATAATGTATACTTAGAAATAAGAAATACTGACTTTTCACCAATTTTAACATGTGTGATGTTAGTGTTGCGACTGATTATCTTGTAGTGCATTACCTAGAAGTTTTATATTTCATGCGCGAGTCCCGTGTGACTCTGCTGCGCAAGCGCGTTTAGCATAAGTTAGATTTTATAAGAAATGATTGTATTTGGGACTAAATAAACGACCGACACACGGTGAAGACGTATCTTTTCTTTTCCCCACATGTACCATGCCTCATGGCGACCCTGCCAGGATCCTAACAAAGAAATTACCCACTAAGTGAAAAACCAGTGCAAAAAAAAGTCAAATTCGGAAGAAAGAAGAAAACCTTATAGAAGAAAGAAGAAAACCTTACAGAAGAATGAAGAGAACCATATAGAAGAAAGAAGCACAAATTCTGAAGAAAGAAAAAAGAAGCGCCTTATTTTGAAGAAAACAAAAAAAAACCCAAGAAGAAACGCCAGAAATCCAAAGAGAAATGGGAAAATCGCAGTCGAAAGAAGTAGTCATAGCACAAAACGCAAATGGTGCAGCATCCGCAAATACAAGCCTAGAAGACGCTCACACAAACCACATCATACAAACCCTCATGATTGTATCCGTGGTTATACTGGCTGCAGCAATTATCTATTACCTGATGAAAAAATGTAGGAAGAGTGCCGTGAAAACTCTGAGGCGAGAACTCAACGCAATCTCGCTTGAAAACATCGCCCGCCCTACAACTAACTAGAAGATCTCAAGAGTGCAGTCCAGGGTAATACCCAGCCCAACATCAAGAGGTGTCCAAGGTAATACCCGGCCCGCTTCAAGAAGATGACCCCATGCAGCCACACATCCTGTTTGCAGTGCTGTTCCCGCTTGCTCGCACCGCCCTAAAAATGGTTACATCCACAAACACCATCGCCCCGCCCTTGTAATTAGTATGTACGTGATATTTTAACAAGTAAGTTAAATTATAATTTTTTAAGTGTTTTTACATAGTGTGTAATAATAGTTTCCTTTCCCTTTACTGTTACAAATTATATTTGTCGATTTTTAAATGTCACTGGCTGAACTAAATAATGTGTACAGTAGTTTAAAAGAAATTAGAGATTATCTAGTGAAAATCGGACCAAAACGTAGAGAGAGTTCCGATACAGCAAAAGAAAAAGTTAGTGAAGCGAAAAATCTGTACAGTCGTTAGGAGTATATTTCGTCTAAAATTAAAACTAAAAATAGAGAATTCTGAGATAAGTAGCGATGATTTTCAGGTTATTAATAGATGCATAGACGACATACATATCTTGTACAGTAATATTTTAAATTTAATGTCTCGTGAAACAGAAAGTTCCAATAACTCAGCCAGCATAGGCGCCTTTGATTTAAAAACGGCAATAGCCCTATTGCCAATAATGACAGGCCACGAAAATATTACTACTCAACTGATAGATAGTATTGTGATGTATAGTGATATGCTTAACGAAAATGGCAAAAAACAATTAATTGATTTCGTTTTGAAAACTAGACTGACCCCTAGCGCCAAGCTGAGGTGAAAATCTAGCTACGAGTCCGTGAGTAGTTTGGTTTTAGATATGCGCACTCACTTAATTCAGAAGAAATCCGCGGTAGCATTGCAATCGCAGCTTAATAGCGCAAGCCAAGGCCGTAGGTCTATTGATAAGTTCGGCTCTGAGTTAGAACAGTTGTTCGTCAACTTGACTATAGCACAGGCTGACGGTGATGACAAAAAATACGAAACACTTCGTCCTTTGAACGAGAAAATTGCGATTAAACGTTTCGCAGACGGATTATCAGATTCGCGTTTGAGCATTATCATAGCCTCCCGACAATTCCAGTCTCTTCCAGAAGCGATTCAAACCGCGCTGGACGAGAGCACATCATCAGCTCGTAACGAGCATGTGTTGAACATTTACCGCAGTCGTGACAATCAGTTTAATAGAAATAAAAGAGGCTCTAATAACGCTCGCTCAAATACTAATTATAACCATCAGAGAGCGCAAAGCGGATCGAATTCCAGGACATTTTACAGGGGTAACTCTCGAGGGCTCAATCGTGGTAGGTACCAACGGGGTACTTCGCGAGGCCGAGGTTGGTACAACCCATCTCGCCCAAATGTAAACGCCCGCGTTTCTCAGATACAATCGGAGCACATTGAGAGCGTGGAACGCACTCAATCTGCACCGAATAGTGAGTTTTTTCGCCCCTACAATTAGTGATCATTTCGTTTGTATTTATAGCATAAACAATGTAGTAGATTTAAATGTAAGTAATAATAGCAAGGTCAAGCAAGTCTTTTAGTAGATACGGGCGCGAGCATTTGTGTTATGAAATATGAGTGGCTCCTCGATAACCAGGAGTATTTGAATGAGTTACATTATGATAAAATAACAATTAAGGGCGTTAGTGGTAAATTAATTTCAGACGGTTATATTTACTTAGATTTAGTTTGTAATGGCATAACTTTTAGAGAGAAATCTTACGTTTTTAAGAATCTCTCTTGTTTTGCTAACGGTATATTGGGCGATAATTTTTTTAAGCGTTATAATGCGATAATCAACTACGAAACACGAACCTTACAGTTATCGAATCAGGGTTCCGTAGTTTGTCTTAATATGGGTAGATGGAGTGATAGGTATAGACACGTCATACCCGCCCGTTGCGAAGTTATCAAACATATTCCTTGCACTTTAAGCGAAGATAGCGTTATTTTAGCTCAAGAAATTGAGGAAGGGATTTTTATCGCAGGAATGTTAGCTAAACCATTAAATAAAAGTATTCCTATTAGAGTGTTGAATACGAGAAATGAGGATATTGAGATAGATTTTTCAAAGGTCAATGTCCATTCCATTAGTAACTTCGAGGTATGCCACCTCGAAAGCGAAGAAAAAACTGTTGAGCGAATAAAACTTTATTCGATTTACTTGATTTGAGTTATTTAAATAGGGAAGAAAAGCTCAGTATTGAACAAATCTGTGCCAAATACGCAGATGTTTTCCATTTACCAGGTGATTCGTTATCAGTTACGAACTTAATGGAACATAGCATAGTTTTAAAAGATAACGTGACCCCAGTTTATTCTAAGCCTTATAGGGTTCCTCAGGCGTTAAAAGGAGAAAAACAAGTTCAGGAAATGTTAAAAAACGACATCATTGAGGAAACCGTTTCGGAATGGTCTAGCCCAGTACTTTTAGTACCCAAAAAGGTCGATAAAAATAACGAAAGAAAATGGAGATTGGTCATAGATTACAGGAAATTAAACAATCGAATTCAAGATGACAAATTTCCGCTTCCCAATATAACGGAGATACTTGATTCATTGTCAGGCAGTATTTATTTTTCAAAATTAGACCTCTCCCAATCTTATTATCAATTGTCCTTAAATCCAAGTTCCCGTAAATATACTTCTTTTACATTAAATAAAATATATCAGATTTCTTTAGATAATGAGTCACGAAAGTACACTACTTTTACGGCAGGAAAACAGTATCAAATGAAGCGGTGCCCAATGGGTCTCAAGACAAGAGGTAGTGTCTTTTCTCGGCTGATGACTATAGCCATGGCAGGCCTAAATTACGAAAAATGTTTTTTATACCTAGATGATTGCGTCGTAATCGGTTCTAGTATCGATATTCATAACAAAAATCTCATTAGCGTATTGAATCGATTAAGAAAAGTTAATCTCAAACTAAACCCAATTAAGTGCGAATTTTTAAGAAAAGAAATAGTCTATTTAGGTCATAAAATTACTCAAGACGGAATATTCCCAGATCCCAGTAAAATTGACACCATAATTTCCCACGCCCGACTTCTGCTGACGAAGTAAAACGACTCGTCGCGTTCGCCAACTATTATCGTCGGTTTATTCCACGTTTTACTGATATTGTGTTCCCATTGAATGCATTAACTAAAAAAGGTATTAGATTTGAGTGGACTAAAGATTGCGAAAGTTCGTTTATTACATTAAAATCTGCTTTAACGAACCCTCCAGTGTTGGACTATCCCGACTTTTCGGAAAATAACACATTTCAGTTGCAGACAGACGCATCTAAGTTAGGCTTAGGCGCCGTACTCTCAAATAGTAATGGAAAGGTTGTCGCTTACGCTAGTAGGAGTTTGAACCCGGCAGAAACTAGATATCCAATAATGGAATTAGAATTATTAGCTATCGTGTGGGCAGTCCGTCACTTTAGGGCTTACTTGTACGGCAGAAAATTTAAAATCTTTTCGGACCATAGACCCCTTGTTTACTTATTCGGTTTAAAAGACCCATCTAGTCGTTTAACAAAATTCCGACTATACCTTGAAGAATACGACTTCGAAGTAGAATACGTCCCAGGGCGAAATAACGCAGCTGCAGATGCGTTAAGTCGACTCCCGGTGACGTCACGCGATTTGAAAGAAATGCAGGAAGGAGTAGTATCCTTTTTAACTAGAGCTCAAAGGAAAAAGTTAGAGCCCCAAACGGACACCGGACAGATAGACAAATAGCCTCCAGTTAGTAGGCCTGATCAACATACTACTGTAGAGTTGTTAAAACGACCCAATGACATAATAGAGTTGCGTTTTCCAGGAAATAGTAACGAAAAACATTTGAATAATGCGTATAATATTTTTTCCGACGCTAAACTTTGCACGTATAACCCGTCGTTAACGACCATATTTCTATATTCTCGATCGTTATCGTCTCTAGAAGAGTTAGCGAGAGATCTAGAAAAAATGTGCATAAAATTAAATATAAAAGAATTACTCATAATTAAAAACAAGAGTAATGAGAAAAATATTAAGAGTTTGCTGCGCAGCACAAAAATGTATAAAATAGCGTCACCACGATTTTTGATTATTAAAGTCATTAAGCGAATAAATAATAAAGAAGAAATTACCACGGTACTTAATGACTTTCACCTGTTACCAACAAGTGGTCATGCAGGCATGAATCGTATGTTAAATAATATTAAAAAATATTATTTCTGGCCAAGTATGAGCAACGACGTCATGAACTATGTCCGCAAATGTAAAAGTTGTCAAGTTCAAAAGCATACTAACAGAAATATTAGAGATCCTCTGACAATCACTTCAACTGCTAACTCAGCGTTTGAACAGGTTAATTTAGATATTATGGGCCCTTTAGATATAGATAACTATAATAATAAGTATATTTTAACAATCCAGTGTGATTTAAGCAAATTTGTAGAGGCTTATCCTTTACCTAGAAAGGATAGTGAAAGCGTTGCTAGGTCTTTCGTTAATAATTTTATTTTGCGTTATGGAATTCCAAGAAAAATTTTAAGTGACATGGGGACCGAATTTACCTCATCACTTATGTCCGAAGTTTTCAAATTGCTACATATAGAAAAAATCCATTCAACGCCTTATCATCATGAAACCTTAGGAGGCATTGAAAATACACATAAACATTTAGGCTCTGACACAAGTCAGATTGGAGCGAATGGGTTCCTTTTTGGTGTTTTTGTTACAATACAAGCGTTCATTCAAAAACAAAATATACTCCATACGAACTAGTTTTCGGCAAAATTTGTCATATTCCTAGTAATTTATCAACACATGTTGACCCACAGTATAATTTCGATGATTACCCTAAGGAGTTAAAGTACCGTTTACAAAAAGCACAGTTGGATGCTAAGGAAAATTTGTTAATAAGTAAAAATTTAAGAAAAATTAAGTATGATCAAAAATGTAATAAAGTACTTAGTTAATAACTTAGTTAATAAAAAACCAAACAGGTAACAAATTAGATTGTTTGTATGAAGGACCTTATAAAGTTTTGGAAGAATTACCACCTAATGTAAAATTTCTGAAAAATAACAAAGAAATTATTTTACATAAAAATAACACAAAGCCATTTCAATTGTAATGTTTATCTTTGTAATCAAAAAAAAATGTTTGCCTTTCAGACAAGTACCTACACATTCATTATGTTATTAGTCTTAAGTTATATGTACACTAATCTTTTTTTTTCCCTGAAGAGGGTAGTGAGGTACCCCTTACTTTTCGGGGGAGATGTAGTGCATTACCTAGAAGTTTTATATTTCATGCGCGAGTCCCGTGTGACTCTGCTGCGCAAGCGCGTTTAGCATAAGTTAGCTTTTATAAGAAATGATTGTATTTGGGACTAAATAAACGACCGACACACGGTGAAGACGTATCTTTTCTTTTCCCCACATGTACCATGCCTCAATCTGGTAAATTCGCTATCAAATATTATTGATTCACACACCAAAACAATTAGTATATCATGGCGAAATATCATAAGAAAACCTTGGATAACACCAGGACTTTTAAGATGCATTAGAAATAGGGATAATCTCCATAAAAAGGTCAGAAAACATCCAAATAATGAAGTCTTAAATTTGACATATAAAATATACCGAAATTTTTGTAGCAAAATATTTGCTAATTTTAAAAAAGACTATGAAAAAATGAGATTTTTAAAACAAGTAATAATACTAAATTATTATGGGGCACCATAAAACAGATAACACATTCAAAGAATGCTAAAGACTCACCAACTAAATTATTGTCAATATCCGATGACCCAAAAACCTCAGTAAATAAAATAAACACATACTTTGTTAATGTAGGTCGAAACTTAGCTAAGGAGATCATTCAATTAAATAAAATAACCCGTACATAAATAGGCCCCTTTTTAAAATCTATGGTTTTATTGCCAACGGATGAGAAAGAAATCGATCTACTTATATCGAATCTAAAGTCAGGTTGTGCAGTAGGACTGGATAATATCTCAGGTGACCTGCTTAAACATAACAAGAATTTACTTAGCAAGCCCATAACTCACATTTGTAATTTAGCTATAACCACTGGTAAATTTCCAACAGTTTTTAAAAAATTGATTACAATACCTATTCTAAAGAGTGGAAATAAACATAGTTTAAACAATTATAGACCGATTTCCTTGCTCCCAACAATGTCAAAAATCTTAGAGCGCTTAATTAATACAAGACTTACTAATTATCTAGAAAGTAATAATTTATTATCACAATATCTATTTGGTTTTCGCCCCAAAAAATCTGCGGCAGATGCCGTATATGAACTCACTGATTTTGTTGTAAAAAATCTTGATAATAATAATAATAATAATAATAATTTTATTTTAGATAACCAAGTGATCCATAATTTTTTTTAGTAATTATGGAACTTATAACCTATGTTAGTACCTAAATCTAATTCTTAAATATAAGCGCCTTATTAACTAAACATAGGCGGTAATATTGCCTAAGGAGGAATGAGTCGTATCTTTCAGCAATTATTCTCATGATGGAGTTGGAGCTATCCCGCACCCTGCCAAGCAACGAGGCTGTTTTCTTTCTTATAAGGGCGTAATAGTCATCTGTACGCGCCTTTGCAAACATGCCTGATGCACTGCAAAATCGGGGTAGCCCCAACAAGATCCTGAAGCCATTATTATACTGGACACGTAAGGTGTCGACAGTCCGCTGTGAATAATTCGACCACAGGCTGCACGTGTAGAAAACCTGACAGTACGCTTTAAATAGTGTTATCTTTACTTGTTCACTGCACCGCGCAAACCTACGTGCCAACATATTACATCGGACTGCCAGCGCCCTACGTTCCCTTTCAATATCAACATTGTCACTTAGGTCATCGGTAACAAAATGCCCTAGGTACTTAAATTTATCAACGCGTTTTAATTCAATGTCATTTAATTTAATTGCAGGCACATTTTCTGGGCTTTTACAGCCAACGGCCCTAAACACCATGAATTCGCTTTTATTACCATTGTATCGTAGGCCATGGTTTAACGCATACTTCTCACATATCTTAAGGAGTTATCTGGTGGCCTTAACCGTGGGACTCGGCAACACCATATCATCCGTTACGAGTACAACGAGCACAGAGAGCTATACTAAAAGTATCCGCCTCACTTCCCTTTCTTTACCCTACTGTATACAAACATTGGAAAGTCCAATCTGTCAGGCAGATCTTTATTTTACAATGTATCATTAAAAAGCACTCACTATTACACTATAATTTACAATTAATAAAAGATAAGCGCAGAAATGATCTGTTACTACAACACGCATTGCACCAAATTTTCACATAATTTTTTATCTTTCTGGGTAATTTTCTATATAATAAAGTAAACGCTAGAATTGGTATATATCCTCTTAATAAACGCACTTGCAAATTAAAAGTAACTCAATGGTTGTTAAGTCTGGACTATGAGACCACTGAAAACCTTCTTATTTCATATACATAGTTTTAGTACTTGATAGATCATACATACATACACAACTCACAGATACACACACACCCACACACACACACACACTCACACACACACACACACACACACACACCGCACGCACGCGCACACACACACACACACACACACACACACACACACAACACAAAAGTAACTAATAATACAATATCTCTCCATTGTTAATCAAACAAATAACTTGTTTAGTTATTTTGATAATATCCTGAGGGGGAGACCCTGGTGATCCGTAACACAGGCTTCCGCCTCGTATAGACACCAGATTCTCAGCCCATAGTGTACACTGTGTATACTCTAACTTGTTAATTTAAATTGTGAGAGTAAATAAAATATTATATATATATATATATATATATATATATATATATATATATATATATATATATATATATATATATATATATATTATATCAGTACGCGTTGCTTACTGCTTTTATTCTTTATGTATTCCTGCTCTTTTTATTTTTTTAGTTATAATGAATTCATATGAAAAAGCCCTGTGTTTTCGTACTTTTTGACGCATGATATCAAAAAGATTGCATCGCATCAAAAATAATACAACGGGCTGGAAATGCGGAGTTATTGCCAAGTTAGTACATGAATTAAAAGTTATGTTTATTTGTAGGTATCAATGGGCATCCCCCGTATTAATTTAATTTTAAAATTTGTCCCGCTTGACACGTGGATTGACGTTCGCAGTACAAAGTGTTTCAAACTTTGACGTTGATACACATACATGTTTGATGTAAATGAATTGGTTATATTGTCACTAAACTTAATGAGGTATTCATTATGCATTAAAACGTCAAATAAAACTCGTTACAGCAAATAAATTGTCCATTGCTGAAAATAGACTTTAAACTGTCTTATAGGCGGGACATTTTCCAAAGTTGCTACGCTTAGCAGGGTGAGTGGCAACCGCTATTGATTAGGTTTCCTTATGTTGTCTCTTACGACACACGCGGGATGATATAGGTTAGTGAATATTCTTACACTGCCACAACACGGTCAAGATTTTTCTAGAAATGTCATAATCATCAATATTAGAGCCCTTCGAAAATTCGCTACTGAATATAGGCGTCCCCCAAGCAATACCACAAAGCACCATCCAGTGCCACCTGCATCCATCGATTTCCTGCATATCCACCCTAAACAGATATGTAAGATCAAAAGATTTATTTACGTTCAAAATGGTAAACACAGTCTCTATCTTAGAACTACACGGTACTTGAACGTGGATATTTCCCATTAAGCTGAATGGAAACACGGACTTGTAATCCATCTAATGGAAAATAGCTACTTCAGGCAACAAACACCTGCAACTAACTACAAATTAAGAACGATACAGATACGCTTTCACCTCTGTGAACTAAGATGGAATACTTCACAGCCTGTAATAATACTGCCTTTTTATACCCTTAAGATCGTGAAAGTACGATTCAGCAGTGCCAGTACGATTTAGCGGCAGAAATTGATAAGGATATGGAACCTACCCCGACGGATTCCTTGATAGAATACGGGTACTACTAATTAGTTAGTTTAAGTATGGATAATTTAATTGAATAATAATAACGAACGAGCACACAGTCCACCTGATGGTAAGTAGATACTGCGGCACGTAGACATCTACATTCATCCTAGATTAAAAATCAAAATGCAGATGCATTTTCACTCATGATGACTAAGTTGAAATGCCTCGTATCCATTAAAAAGTTTATCCGATTCTCTACACACACCATACGAAACGTAGCAGCATTTAGCTGCTATTTTACGCTGGTATTTTGTGAGACTTTTAAATAACGGACAAAACAAAATTCCAAATGAGAAGTTAATAAGTTTCATGTTTCGCTCGAAAGCAGATCTTGTTCACGAAGTGTGTAATATCTTAAAGAAATGTTTCTTGCTGCACTAATAAAGGCATAAGCGACGGGTGTCTTAAGTACATTTTCATGTTTAATAATCCAAAGCTGTCGGATAAAGGCAAACAAACTTACTGGAAATTGCACTGCAGACGGTTTGCACAGATAAAGCAAAATACCCGAGCCGAATTGCATTTCCTGCCTGCAATGATGATGCAACTTTTTAAAACAACATTATTTTAAAGTTTATGTTGAAACTAAACAAGAGAGTTTGTAATTGAGTACTAATTAAAAAAGTACAGAGGGTGCTAAGAATATCCAATGGAGATTCGGTTGACATCTAAGACGACTAGACCTGGCCACTTACACACACACTCTGAGGACTGAAGAGAAGATTCTGGAGCTGGATGAAAAGATAGACAAGTTGCGCTGGTATATTGTAGCATTATCCGAGTTCCGGAGGGAGTGGAAGGGGGAGAACACGGTCATCCTTAAATTTGCAATTTGTTCTATCACCGGGAGGGCGACCATCTGTCTTAAGAAAGTGTCAGATTTATCATCCACAAGTCTGGTAAAGTTTGGTAGTGTGTCAACGAGGGTTGCGTATCCTATACCCATTATCACTTAACGGTATTCATTGAAGGTCATATAGGTTTACGCGTCACCCTCGACACATCCCAATAAGGAGGTCAAGAAAATGTATGAGGATATATCTAGCGGTATGCATTTCTCTAAAACCCACTATACGGTGTTAATGGAAGACTTCAACGCAAAACTGGGCACAAGAGAAAACGACGAGCTGAAGGTTGGGAAATTTGGAATAGAGCAACGAAACCTAAAGTTACATCAGCTGGCCAACTTCATGGATAAAAAGGGACTTTTTATCGTGAACTTTTTCTTTAAAATGGGGCCCTACTGAAAATGGACCTGTTCGAGCCCAGCGCTTCAATGATTAAGGTTGGTGTGTTAATGTAATATGTTGTCTGCAATAAATACTAATAATTAATTACTTAATACGTTGCGAAATGGTAAGTAAAATAGGTAAGGTACCTATTCTGACTGATCGAATTAATATATTTTTGCTACTATGCGAATTCTGTGCCTAACGCACTTAAATTGCAGGGTCACATTTCGCGAATCGAGATTTAATAAATCGCACGGAGGATATATGTAGGTAGTTTAAACAAAAAATATCCCGAAATACGATTCCTAAATGAAATGTGACTGTATTCTAATTAGTTAAAGTCCCGTAAGCAATGTTTTAATTTCAGTGCTTTGTGTTATTATAGCTTAAAATATTTAAATTACAAAAGACATATAAGTTTAATTTAACTACTTAGATAGTGAAGTAAATTTCAACAAAGTTTTGAAATAAAGTACTTAGGCATTACTTCTGTATTTAAACGATTACTATCTAGCCCTTATTGCTATAAGTTTTATTTCGCAAAAAAATATCCTTTACTTTCCTTAGGTAACATATAGAATAGGTAGCAAGAGTGACAGAGGTCTGGTATAACTAGAAACGTTATTATATTATCGTGAAGTACGGCAGCTGTCAGCGTTCTTAAATTTGCCATTTGTCATCCAATGTGAAATAAAAGTTTGTACGTAAATCACCTTTATTCTCTCTTTAATAAATATATATTTTTTCATAGTTTTGATTCCCTGACCAAAGGCAGTCCTTGCAACATAATTCGTAAACTCCTCTGCGTCCACTTGAAAAGTCTGAATTTTGTTTTTGTACTTCACCAAGGTCTTGTTCTTTAAGAAAGGCGACAACGCTCTCTTGAAGAACTACAGACCGATTTCCCTTCTGAGCCGCGTCTACGTGCTGTTTTCGAGAGTCATTACCAATCGTCTCGCACACAGACACGACGACTTCCAGCCTCCCGAACAAGCCGGTTTCCGAAAAGGCTTCAGTACCATAGACCACATACATTTCCTTAGGCAGATTGTACAGAAGACTGAAGAGTACAATCTGCCACTTTGCCTCGCGTATGTGGACTATGAGAAAGCCCTTGATTCCGTCGAAATTTGGGCGGTGCTACAGTCCCTTCAGCGGTGCCAAGTTGACTGTCGGTATATCGAAGTGCTGAAGTGTTTGTACAGTAGGGCTACGATGGTTACCCGAGTACAGAACCAGAGCTCGAAACCTTTCCAACCAAAGAGAGGTGTAAGACAGGGTGACGTTATATCCCCGAAACTCTTCACCGCTGCATTGGAAGACGTTTTCAAGCTACTGGACTGGAAAGGATACGGTATTAACATCAATGGCGAGTACATCACTCACCTTCGATTTGACGACGATATAGTCCTTATGGCAGAATCGCTGGAAGACTTAAGCACTATGCTCAATGACCTCAATAGTGCCTCCCAACGGATAAATCTTAAGATGAACATGGACAAAACAAAGATCATGTTTAATGTCCATGTCACACCTATGCCGGTAGTTGTTGGGAGCACGATGCTCGAAGTTGTTGACGAGAACGTTTACCTGGGACAAATAGTCCGACTAGGTAAGTCCAACTTCGACCGAGAGGTCAATCGACGGATTCAACTCGGCTGGGCAGCGTTCGGGAAATTACGACATATCTTCTCGTCAGGTATACCTCAATCTCTAAAAACTAGATTGTACAACCAGTGCGTGTTGCCAGTGATGACTTACGGATCTGAGACGTGGTCCTACACTGCTGGCCGTATGAGGACGCTCAAGGTCGCTCAGCGAGCTATGGAGAGGGCTGTTGACGACGCTCACGTTGCTTCTCGAACACCTGAAACATAAATAATATTAATCAATAAAAAATAAAATATGTAAAATATATACTCATAAAACATTGTCACTTACCTTATGTACTTGCTGTTTTTCTATAATAAATAAGTACGTGTGCGTACGGGGACGGTGGCACTTACCGCGATTTTTATCAGTAGGGTGAAGGTATATTTGCAACAACGGTGTTGCACCGCTGAGTACATGATCCCGCGTTTCGAGTTAGTTGCACTAGAACATCATACGAGGTGACACCTATGTCTCCCTCCCCGCGGATGTACACGCGCTCACCAAATTTTTTTTGTATATTTTTCTCCCAGACGACACCAGCGGCCTACATCATCAACATAGTGGTCCTTCGGCCGAATCCTTACGTCGTCTGCAAAAAATATAATAATAATAAGTACCAGTTATGTTCCACGCGCCGGCTACGCCGCAAAAAAAGCGACGACCACGTGGCACCGCTGCAAAATCGGAGTGCAAGAACAACCAAGATGTGTTACCATCGTTCAGCTTAAAGGATGAAGTGCTGGAAAAACCTGGAAATGCGCTAAGTGCCTCTAGTAAGAGTAAAAAGTCATCAAAGACCGCAGGCACGTCGTCAAGTACGGCACGCAAACGGCAATTGGAATACGAAACCGCTAAAGCTATGGCTCTCGTGGAAATACAAGCAGCGGAAGCTGAAGCAGAAGCCAAAGTTAAGAGTGCTCAGGCAGAAGCTGCCAAGCTTAAGGCAAATATTCAGTCGAAACTGCTAAACAAACAGCTTGCAGCTGAGATGGCAGAATTGGAGTCTCATTCACGCTCTTCCCACAAGTCGGCTATGAAATCTTCGACCAGCAAAGTTGAAAATTGGCTGAATGCTCCAGGAAACCAGCATGAGGAGAACCGAGAAGAGTACTCTTGTGAAAAAATCGGCCTAGAAAAGCTGGCACATGCCTTGAATGATGCAGTAGCTGCCTCATCATATAAAATACAGAACCAGGAGCTCTTAACAAGATTAGCAACGTCTAAAGACCTGCCTTTATTTTTTGGAGATCCAATGGAGTGGTTGCAGTTTAAACAGGCGTACCAAGAATCTACCCAATTATGCAAATATAGTGACACAGAGAATTTATGGCGGCTACGTAAGTGTCTTCGTGGCGATGCTAAAGAAGCAGTGACTTCACTCTTGATTGGTGGAACTACACCCGATTTAATAATTGACACCTTAGAACTTCGATTTGGCAAACCAGAAACAATTATGAGTAAAATAGTTTTACAGCTTAAAAAACTATGTCCGTTGCCGTTAACTTATCATAATGATATCATTAATTTTGCAATAAAAATAAAGAACTATGTGGCTGCTGCCAAAGCAATGCAACAAAGTGATTATCTTCGCAGCCCGGAGTTAGTATCGATTGTCGTATCTAAGCTTCCAACTTTGCTTGTCGCAAAATGGACCGACTACGTTTATGAACAGCGAGAGTGTAATTTACCGAAGCTAGAATTGCTTAGTGATTTTTTATATGAGGAAGCCACTAAAACAGCTGCATCAGGAGTAAGTCATATTCACGCTCAATATAATTTAAAGAAGCCCGATGAACGTAAACACCGTTCACACTCGTTGTTGTACACAAATAGTAATCAATTACAAAACGCGGAAAAGTGTACATTTTGCCGAAAATGGGCTCATGGTGTCGCAGATTGTTCACGGTTTAAGCGCGCCTTACGCAAAGATCGCTGGCGATTTGTACGCGTAAATAAACTTTGCTTCAAATGTCTTGCCCCCCGCCATACGAATGGTATGTCTTGTATTGGCAGTAATTGCGACATTGACGGCTGCAATCAACCGCATCATCGTTTACTGCACTGGATAAAACCATTGGAAGAAAGCTTAAAAACTGTGGAGCGAAGTGAGGATGAGCATCCCAGCACCAATGAAACAGTGACTCATACGGTGGCATCCCACTGTCACAAGGTGCTTTTGAAAGTGGTGCCGCTCACTCTTCACGGACCGAATGGCAGTTTGCATACGCATGCACTACTGGATGATGGAGCTACCGTGACGGTGATATCCTCTGATATCGCAGATGAGCTCGGATTATACGGTGCAAACGTGATATTGCGCGCGCGCAGCGCATGGGACTCGGGCGAGCTTGTGTGTGAATCTCAAGTAGTGAGTGTTAGTGTTACCAATTCGTATAACGAAATGTTTACTTTCCGTGCGCGTAAAATTAAAGAATTAAATTTACCAACACAAAAAGTGCCGAATATGGACTTTAATAATTATGGATTGTTAAGTGAAGATCTTATGTTATGTAATTGTAACGCTAAGCCAAAATTATTAATAGGTCAGGACAACCATCATTTAATTTCTCCCATTCGTTGTGTTCGTGGTAAGCAGCGTGAGCCGTACATAACTCAAACTGCGCTTGGATGGTGTGTGCACGGATATATGGTAAGTGATGTTAATTGCACTGATCGCTTTGTCTCTTTCATTAATAGTTGCACCGAAAAAGCGGGACAGTCGCAGTGTATCTTTCACTTACACACGGTAGAATCGATTGCTAGCGATCTCTCTCTCGATAACGATAACGGTGAATGCACCTGCGCGCAGTTGCACGATGCGGTTCGTAGATCCTTCGCGTTAGAGTCTATTGGTGTAGGTTCGAAGCCGCGCCGCAACCCAGACGAAATACGCGCTTTACAAATTTTAGATGACACTGCAGAATTAGTAAATGGTCAATGGAATGTCGGCTTACCGTGGAAATACGATGAATTACATTTACCCGACTCTTACCCTAACGCTTTTAATCGTCTAAAGTCAATAGAAAGAAAATTTTTGCTCAACAAAGAGTATGCAACTCGTTATTGTGAAAGAATGAGATACTTATTTTCTAATGTTTATGCTAGAGAACTTAATGAGACCGATGAAAACTCTAATAAACGTATAATATGGTATTTGCCGCACTTTGGTGTAGATAATCCAAATAAGAAAAAACTGCGTTTAGTTTATGACGCGGCAGCAAAGTCGAACGGTTATTCTTTAAATGATTTTCTTTTACAAGGCCCTGATTTGTTACAATCGTTATTAGGAATAATGTTACGATTTAGAGAAAACCGCGTAGGTATCATAGGGGACATAAAAGATATGTTTTTAAGGATTAATGTACGAAAAGAAGATGTTAATTCTTTGCGTTTTTTGTGGAAAGATATCTATTTAAGCAATGAAAATGAACAATTAGGCTTCGGAAGTAGTAACAAAGGTTCAAAATTACCTATACAACATCCTGTTAAGAAATATGTTATGACGTCATTAATTTTTGGCGCTAACTGCTCCCCATTTATAGCACAATATATTAACCAAAATAAAAACACATTGCGCTTTCAGAATAAAATGCCGGATGCAGTTAATGCAATTAGGAAAAATCAATATATGGACGATTTTATCGATAGTTTACCAGACGTCGCTACTGCTACAAAAATGATATAAGATGTTTCATATATTAATCAGCAAGGTGGTTTCGTGATGCGTAACTGGTTAAGTAACAAGTCAGATGTTCTTAATGATATGCCAAAAGAGACTTTAAATGACATGGCGATACGGTTTAATTTTGAATCCCAGCCGGAACGAACGCTTGGGCTTTTGTGGTTTCCCGCGAGTGATATGTTCGGGTTCGATCTTTCGTTAAAGCGTATACCGAGTGATATTTTACAACTATCACGAAAACCGACTAAGCGTGAAGTTCTTCGTATTATAATGTCTGTATATGATATTCATGGTTTTTTAGCACCTTTTACGATAAAATCCAAAATTTTAATGCGCGAAATATGGAATGTAGGTATAAAGTGGGATCAGGAAATAACAGATAGTTTATTTGTTTTATTTAAAGATTGGATTTCGCAGTTACAAGAAATGAGTTACGTTCGAATCCCGCGGTGGTATTTCTATAGCAACGATTCTGTCGGTGTGAATGAGAAGAGCGGCCACACCGTAAACGACGATGAGACGTCGTTGCAATTGCATATTTTTTGTGATGCATCTCCATGCGCATACGCATGTGTTGCTTATTGGCGTAAACAAGACAGCAACGGCGTGCAAGTGTCATTCATTGCGAGTAAAAGTCGCGTTGCGCCGTTAAAACCGTTAACTATGCCTAAACTCGAACTTCAAGGCGCGCTATTAGCATGTCGCTTGGCAGAGACTATAAAAAAGGAGCATAGAATTAAACCGTCACGTGTTTTTTATTGGACTGATTCAATGATTGTTATTTATTGGATACGTAACGAGCATAGAAATTACAAAGTTTTTATTGCAAATAGGTTAGGTGAAATTGATGAGTTAAGTAAAATTGATGAGTGGCATTATGTGCCGACAAATTTAAATATAGCCGAAGCATTAAACAAAGGAGTTTCCTGGCAGTTTATACCACCAGCCAGTCTTCATATGGGGGGAGCTTGGGAGCGTCTGATTAGAAGTGTGAAAACGGCACTGAAAGTCGTTCTTAGAGAGAGGGCTCCACGAGAAGAAGTTTTATTAACGCTTCTCGCTGAAGTCGAAAATATAATTAATAGTAGACCGCTTACCCATGTTTCGGTGGACCCTCAAAGTAAAGAGGCATTAACTCCAAATCATTTTTTACTAGGATCTTCGTCGAACTTACCTGTACCTGGGGTCTTTGATGATGGCGACATGTATGTTAGACGACAGTGGCGTATTGCCCAACGGTTGACAGACTTATTTTGGAGCAGATGGGTAAAAGAGTTTTTGCCAGAGCTTTTTTTACAGTGGTAGAGCCATGCGGCAGCTTTGCTGTTGCACGTATGGGCCGGCTCAAACCGGGGTGGTACCACGACCTCACAGAATACCGGCGTGAAGTGGAAGTTCTGCTTCCGCGTTTCGTCTGGTGAGTGCAGGTGGCCGGAGGCCCAAATCCCCCCCCCCATCAACATGGTAGCGGAATTAAATAAAGATAGACTACCCCAGGAGGGTACCAGCACCCCTGGAGAATCCCTCGCTGAGCATCCACGACCATGTTTCTCCACTTCTGAGCGTGGGTGCTCAGGCTGCCCCGCGTATTCTGGGGGGGGCGAAATTCCGCTCAAGACTAAAACTGCTCGGGGCAAACGGAGCAACAAGACCAAGGCGACCCCTGCCACGCTGTCCGTGAATTTCTGCAATATCAGGGGACTTCACTCCAACCTAAACGCCGTCCACTACCATCTCGAGACGGCGAGGCCGGCTCTGCTCTTTCTGACCGAGACGCAGGTGTCCTCTCCGGCTGATGTTTCGTATCTCTCCTACCCGGGGTACAAACTGGAACACTCCTTTGTGCCTCGGGCTGGAGTTTGCGTTTACATCAGAGAGGACATCTGTTCTCGACGCCTCGGCAGACTTGAAGGTTCGGACCTGTCCATCCTTTGGCTACGCGTAGACAGCGACGACCATCCGCGCGTCTACGGGTGCCTCTATAGGTCCCACAGCGGTAATGCCGAAACAGACCGACTCTTCGACCACGTCCAAATGGCTGCAGATTCGTTGCTACAGCAGATGCCCTCCGCAGAGATCGTGATCCTCGGCGACTTTAACGCCCATCACGCCGAATGGCTCGGTTCACGTTTAACCGATCATGTGGGGAGATCTGTTCATGATTTTGCCTTGGCATATGGCCTGACACAACTGGTTACTTCGCCTACGCGGATTCCAGATGTGGAGGATCATGCACCTTCCCTGTTGGACCTTCTGCTGACCTCTCACCCGGACGGATATCAGATTTCCGTCGACGCCCCTTTAGGCTCCTCGGACCATTGTCTGATCCGGAGTGTTGTGCCACTCACGCTGAAATCGCGGTTGCATTCTGCAGGCTGCCGCCGTGTTTGGCACTATAGGTCAGCCGATTGGGATGGGATGCGGTCTTTCTTTGCATCCTACCCTTGGGGGCGGGTCTGCTTCTCGCCGGATGATCCCAACGTTTTTGCGGATTCTGTTACTGATGTGGTACTTCAGGGTATGGAACTTTTTATTCCTTCCTCTGTGGTGCCCATTGGAGGCAAATCTCAGCCATGGTTTGGTCGCTCCTGTAAAATAGCATCATGCTATAAGCAGGAGTGCTACCAAGCCTGGGTTGATGCATCAGCGTCCCGGGATGTAAACACCAGCGCTCTAAAAAAGAAGTATAATTCCGCCTCTAGGTCCTTCAAAAGAGTCATTGCCAAGGCAAAGTCAGAGCACATAGGCAGAATTGGCGAGAAACTAGTTCGCCTTCCTTCTGGAACCCGTGCATTCTGGTCTCTCGCCAAGGCTGTCCAGGGGAATTTCTGTCAGCCATCTCTTCCATCTCTGCACAGGGAGGACGACTCACTGGCCCATACTGCAAAGGAGAAAGCCGATCTTCTAGGCTCCTTCTTTGCGTCTAACTCGACTCTCGATGACGGGGGGAGTACGCCGCCGACCATCCCGCGGTGTGAGTGCTCCATGCCGGAAGTGCAGTTCACACAGCGCTCGGTTCGCAAAGCACTCCTCTCCCTGGACATCCACAAGTCGAGTGGGCCTGACGGAATCCCCCCAATTGTGCTGAGGACGTGTGCTCCAGAGTTGGCACCGGTTTTAACGCGTCTTTTCCGGTACTCCTACTCCCTAGGCGTAGTCCCAAAATCGTGGAAGACGGCTTTCGTCCACCCAATCCCTAAAAAAGGCGACCGCTCAGACCCGTCCAACTACCGGCCAATCGCCATCACCTCCTTGTTCTCCAAAACAATGGAGTCCATTGTAAACTGCCAGCTCATGAGGTACCTTGAGGATCACCAGCTGATTAGTGACCGCCAATACGGTTTTCGCCGTGGTCGGTCAGCTGGTGATCTTCTGGTCTACCTCACTCACAGATGGGCGGAGGCAGTAGAGTTCAAGGGGGAGGCATTGGCCGTTAGTTTGGACATTGCGAAGGCCTTCGATCGGGTTTGGCACAAAGCGCTTCTTTCGAAGCTCCCTTCCTATGGGCTTCCCGAGAAATTGTGCAATTGGATCACCAGCTTTCTTGCAGATCGGAGCATCAAGGTCGTTGTAGACGGTGCAAGCTCCGATTGCAAGCCTATTAATGCTGGTGTTCCACAGGGCTGCGTGCTATCGCCAACGCTGTTTCTTCTGCATATCAATGATATGTTGCATACCCGTAACATTCATTGCTATGCAGATGACAGCACTGGTGATGCTCTTTACACCGGCCGAGCCAATATTTCTCGGGAAAACGTCTCCGAGTGCCGGGACAAACTTGTGTCTGAAGTCGAGTCTTTGCTGAACAGAGTCTCGGATTGGGGACGACTAAATCTAGTCCAGTTTAACCCCCAGAAGACACAAGTTTGCGCGTTAACCGCTAAAAAGAACCCCTTTGTCGTATCCCCTCAGTTTCAAGGCACTCCCCTTGTTGCCTCAGCCAGTATCGGAATCCTCGGCGTCGACATATCGAGTGACGTGCAGTTTCGTGGTCACTTGGAAGGGAAGGCCAAATTGGCCTCTAAAAAGCTTGGCGTGCTCAGCAGAGCGGGACAGTATTTCATGCCGGCACACCGCCTGCAACTTTACAAGGCGCAGGTTCGGCCGCACATGGAATACTGTTCCCATCTCTGGGCTGGGGCTCCCCAGTACCAGCTCCTTCCACTTGACCGCATCCAGCGCAGAGCGGCTCGAATCGTCGACGACGGAGTGCTTTCCGATCGGCTCGATTCACTGGCGTTGCGAAGAGATGTTGCATCTCTTTGCGTATTTTATCGCATCTATCACGGGGAGTGCTCTGAGGAATTGTTCGGATTAATCCCAGCCGCCAAATTTCGTGAACGCACGACACGGCAAACGTCCCGATACCATCCACACCATCTGGATGCTTGGCGGTCCACCACTGTACGTTTCACAAGGAGTTTTCTTCCACGTACAACCTCTCTGTGGAATAGTTTATCATCGGCGATTTTTCCGGACCGATACGACCTGGGGACCTTCAAGAAAAGAGCTTACTCCTTTCTAAAGGGCCGGCAACGCACCCGCAATTCTCCTGGTGTTGCGGTTGATCATGGGCGGCGGTAGTCACTTAACATCAGGTGAGCCGCATGCTCGTTTGCCCCCTCTTCTATAAAAAAAAAAAAAAAAAAAAGCTAATTCCTCGTCGTAAATGGGATAGGGAAGGTCCGCAATTAAAAGTAGGAGATCTTGTTGTAGTAGTCGATCCATCATTATTTCGAAACTGTTGGCCAATAGGTATTATTGAAAAGGTTTATCCAGGTTCAGACGGCAGAGTCAGAGTAGTTGACGTTAGGACTAAGTCAGAAGTGATGAAGCGATCAGCTGCTCGCGTGGCCTTTCTCCAGCTTGATGATGAGTGTCGGCGAACCGACACTTGGGGGGAGGATGTTGACGACGCTCACGTTGCTTCTCGAACACCTGAAACATAAATAATATTAATCAATAAAAAATAAAATATGTAAAATATATACTCATAAAACATTGTCACTTACCTTATGTACTTGCTGTTTTTCTATAATAAATAAGTACGTGTGCATACGGGGACGGTGGCACTTACCGCGATTTTTATCAGTAGGGTAAAGGTATATTTGCAACAACGGTGTTGCACCGCTGAGTACATGATCCCGCGTTTCGAGTTAGTTGCACTAGAACATCATACGAGGTGACACCTATGTCTCCCTCCCCGCGGATGTACACGCGCTCACCAAATTTTTTTTGTATATTTTTCTCCCAGACGACACCAGCGGCCTACATTATCAACAAGGGCTATGCTCGTAGTTTCTCTGCGTGATAGACTCAGAAATGAGGATATCCGCAGTAAAACCAGAGTGACCAACATAGCCCAACGGATTAGTAAGCTGAAGTGGCAATGGGCCGGCCATATAGCTCGAAGAACCGATAACAGATGGGGAAGAAAGGTTCTTGAGTGGCAGCCTCGTACCGGTAGGCGTAGTGTAGGGCGACCCCCCACTAGATGGAGTGACGACCTGGTAAGATGTGCAGGAAGTCGATGGATGCAGGTGGCTCAGGACCGTGCTTTGTGGCATTACTTGGGGGAGGCCTATGTTCAGCAGTGGACTGGTGAAGGGCTGTAATGATGATAATGAATGATGACTTCACCCAGAGTACATTTCGTATAAAATGTTTCTTTAAGTAATCTTATGAACTTGTATTCATGGTATATGATCACGAAAAATAATTTAAGATTACTTACTTAATTTAAACATTAAATACGTGGATGTATTTCTGATAGGACTTTTTCCCGCGACTTCACCTGCGTGAAAGTTGGAAAACGACATAATTTGTTACATGAAACTTGGAAAACATCGCCGCCATAGCGAAATTTTGAGACTTGAAACAGCATAAAAATTTAATTACTAAATTACGTCCCAATCACAAAATCACACAGGAACCGTGCAATTTTCCGTAACAAAATATTGCAGTTTTCCGTTCTTTCGGCCCATAAACTATCTCTCTATCTCTATCCAAAACCATGTCCATCCGGTTCCCTTTCCTTGTGTAATGTATGGCAATTATTGTAATTAAAATGCACGACTGTCTGAAGCAACAGATATTTATTGACTGACAGTAAGTCGGGCGTAAGGCTGTAAGACATGACGTGCCCGTATATTCAAATTCATTTATTTGCCAGAATGTATGTGTACAATAAAGTATGATCTTAAATTATGCATAATGGCCCATTTACATTCTACCATTTTATATACATTTCTATTATAGTTTCATCCCACTATTCCCCCTTTAACAATATATTCACTTTTCTTAGAATTATTTCCATATGAAACTTAGTATGTATTAACGAACATACTTAGTATGTATTAACAAACTTAGTATGTATTAACTTTTTTAATGCTATTTCATAATTTTGTGATAAATTTGTATACTACAGTAATTTGTTAACGCGGTAACATATAGGTATTAATTAGTGTAACATAGTTATAGCTTATAAACAAGAAGTGTACAATTAAACCTAAGATTATGTTTTATTTGCAAGTTATTATAAGTTTATTTATCTATAACTATCCTTTCGAAGTTACATGCTAAACAAAGTTAAAATTTTACCAGTAAAATAAACTTAAGATAAATAAAAACTAACACTTTAGCACAAAATAATATTAAGACGTCATTTATATTATTAAATGGTAGGTACACATAACAAATATAATACACGTCTACTCTAATCCAAATTTTGGACCAGGAACCGAACTCGTTTACTTCTTCCAAAGTAAGCATTTATAGTAGATCTATCCTCAACTCCGCTTATGTCTAAAGCCGTCTGTGGAAAGACTACCAACTTACGACCCTTAGTTTCCTCTATTGGACCCGAATATGACCGCTGCTTCTGTATCTTCTCGGAAAGCGAGATATTAGGATTGCAATCGTCAGTGCTATTAATGGTCTCTTCCAATTCCGAAGTCCGTGAACATAACTGATCAACATGACGGACCAACCTTATACCGTTAGTCGACTCGACTTCATATACATTTCGAACCCACATACCGGTCACTCTGCATTTCAACCATTTGTCCGTTTTCCTATAGTCCCGCGCCCATACTAAATCTCCCATCTCCCAATGTCGATCTGTGCCTTCCTTATTTCCCGCACGTTTTTTAAGTCTATCCGATAAATCTTCAACCAAGTCGTACTTAAACAAATCAAATCGTGATCTCAGAGGACGTCCGAACATAAGTCTAGCTGGTGTTTGTCCCGCAGTACAATGAAGAAATACTATTCCGATAGTCTAATAAAAATCGCTGTAAAAAAAAGAAGGCGTTATTTTCTCAAAGTTTGCTTTTTTTAATACTTTTTTCACAGTGCGTACTGCATTTTCCGCTTCGCCGTTGGAAGATGGGTGATAGGGTGCTATAGTTATGTGCTTGATGCCATTTTTACGTAGACACAATAAGAATTCCTCGCTTCCAAATGGGGGTCCGTTAGCCGAAACTAATGTCTTTGGTTTTGCGAAGTTTATTTACAGTATTAGACGCTGTAGTAGTAGTCATTGGTATCGCTTCAATCTATTTAGAAAATCCGTCGATAACTATTAGATAAGTCACGTCACGCAAGAAAAAAAGTGTATGTGTATTCTTTCAAATGGTTTCGCCGGACATGGCCACGGAACGACAGGAGATCTTTTTGCCATATCGGCAGTTTCTACACAAGTTCTACATGCCGCGCACATTTTTTCTATGTCATTATCCAGACCTGCCACCAGATGTAACTTCGAGCCAGTCCGTTACACTTTACCACGACTAAATATGACCCGTGTAGCTCTTCTAATACTTTAACCCGAAGTGCAACCGGCACCACTACTCGACAACCCCAGATAATGCAGCCGCCTTCAATGAACAAGTCGTCTCGACGTCTGTAGTATGATGCGTATTCTTGCCTAGCCCGGATGCTGGCCACCCCGATTTAATATAATTGCTAATTCTAGACAAGACTATGTCTTTTGCAGTCATTAATCGTATTTCATTAGAGTCTACAGGAAAATTGTCTTCTATAAAATTTTAATAAATATTATTGTTACGAGCTTGAGGTTCGTGACAATAAAAATTGCCGATAAAATTACCTAAATTAACACTTTAATTTACTTTACACAAATTAAAGTTAAAAACACTAATAATTAAACACACTAATTCACTTTATTCCGCTCCGAAGCTTCGCTCGTATCGCCAATCAACACTACCTCGATCGCATCTTGCAGCGCCGATTTATATAAATTAGCAAAATATCCAGAATGTTCAAGTAAACACGCGCAAGGTAACGAGAGTTCGAGTTTTAAACTTCAAGAAGTTTAGTTCTTCGGTTCGAGACTAGACGGCGCTAGTGCACCTATTTGAGCGCGGACCACTGCCCCCTCCTAAGACATGCTCGTCCCGAGCATTATCGGCCCCATAATAACGCGCTAGGCGATCCACATGGACGATCTTAGGAGTCCCTCTTGCGCTTTTCTGTAACGGCTTCGCAATGTCAAGGGATGTCCTATCCGTGGTGCACCAACATTGTACAATTTCGACGCTCCTCTAATCCGTGCCTGAGATCCCCTCACAGCCGCACAACTTGTACATGTACGACACCAATCCTCGACATCGTCACGATAATGGACCCAGTAAAACTGTTCTCGAACCTTCAGTAGAGTTCGCTTACCTCCCAGATGGACTCTTGAACGACCATTATGGCACAGCTGTAGAACATTCGGCACTTTAGCTTTAGGGACTCCTAGGGTGTGCTTAGGGCAGCTGGACCGAAGATGGCCCTTTTCCCCACAGCCATAGCACCTAGGGCTGTATCTTTTATTGTGGTCGCGAACCGTAACTGCTGTAACCTCCCTAGCGTGAGGTGAACGATGATCCTGTCGCCGCCAGGCAGTGCCGTTAGCTGCACTACCCTCTCGAGATCGATCAACTCTCCTTTCCACGGTTCGCTTAGGGCAGCTGGATCGAAGATGGCCCCTTTCCCCACAGCCATAGCACCTAGGGCTGTATCCTTTGTTGCGGTCGCAAACTGTAGCTGCTGCAAACTCTCTGACGCGATGGGAACGATGATCCTGCCGCACGGCTTCCACTTCAGTGCATGGGCCAAGGCGTACTTAAGCGTCTCGTGGTGCCCGAGCCTGACAGCAGCTCTGAATTCCAGGTCGCGGATGCCGTCGATGAATGTCTGCACCAGGTTCTCTTCAATGAGCGCAGGTACAGACCGGTATGCTTTTCGCACCAGCTTCTCCACTTCTAGAGCCCACTGCTGCAGGTTTTCGTTGATGCGCTGCACACGATCTTTAAGCTGCGCACGAAAGACGTGTTCCAGGTGAGCGTCGCCTTATCTCGCCTCCAATGCCTCAAGGAGTTGCTCATAAGTCACTTCCTCCCCGAGAGCTTCCAGAACTGTTAAGGCCTGGTCACGCAGGCCTAGTGTGAGAGCAGTCATGGCCTGATTTTTGTTCCAGCCGTTCGCCTTCATAACAGCCTCGAACTGGATTTTGTAGGCTGACCAGGAAGAAGTCCCGTCGAACGGTGGCACTTTGAACCCACGTAGCGAAGGTGTAGTAGCTACTACGGGAGCTGTAGTTCCATCACCCAGTTTGAGGTCGTCCAGCGTTTTCTTCACGTCAGCCACCAGGTAATCAACCCGATTGTTCACTTGGTCGATTTGGGTTTTAGCTTCCTTGATTTGGGTTTCAGCTTCCGACAGGCGGTTGTCATGTTGAGCAACCCTATCCTTGACATCCTTTATCTCTTTCCCAAAGGTAGCATGAAGGTCCTTAATGAGGAGCATCTGCTCTTCCGACCGACGGGCCTGTTCCTCCTGTCGGCGGGCCTGCTCCTCTTGTCCGCCCCGCAGCTGCTCTTCCAATCGGCGGGCCTGTTCCTCCTGTCCGCTCTGCAGCTGCTCTTTCAACTGACGGACCTGTTCCTCCTGTCGGCGAGCCTGTTCCTGCAGTATCACCATCAGAGCACCTAAGTCAGGTGCTGCAGGTGTAGGAGCTACTGACGGGCCTGCAGCCTCCGTAGCTGGCAGTTGGACCTCCTACGTCTGCGGCGTTGCACCACCAAATCTCCTCTGGTCCGTCTCATGCTGGCGTTGACTGCGGGTACGGACACAATCCGTTTCCTCCTGAGGTAAAATCGGCATGATTTTATCCCACTTCTGACACCAATTGTTACGAGCTTGAGGTTCGTGACAATAAAAATTGCCGATAAAATTACCTAAATTAACACTTTAATTTACTTTACACAAATTAAGGTTAAAAACACTAATAATTAAACACACTAATTCACTTTATTCCGCTCCGAAGCTTCGCTCGTATCGCCAATCAACACTACCTCGATCGCATCTTGCAGCGCCGATTTATATAAATTAGCAAAATATCCAGAATGTTCAAGTAAACACGCGCAAGGTACCGAGAGTTCGAGTTTTAAACTTCAAGAAGTTTAGTTCTTCGGTTCGAGACTAGATGGCGCTAGTGCGCCGATTTGAGCGCGTAACATTATCATCGTTTTTTCTATATTTGTCGTTCACGTTTAAAGGTAATCTAGAAAGTGTATCAGCTCGATTTGCTGATGACCGAACGTACTGTATTTCATACTGATGTCCTGATAACAAAATAGCCCATCTAACTAACTAAGGCGACACCTTGATAAATGCACCTCCTTTCATCGAATAGTATGGGTCTATGACACGACTAACGAAACTGAAATTTTGATATTAGTAAATTCATGTCTTTATCTTGAATTTGCTTGCTCAAAAACACGATTGTATAATTTTGACTCATCATTATTATTTGCGAAAACACCTCTAAAAATCACTGTAGTTGAAATCACAACATAATTACTTAATCTATTTTGCTTAAGCTTGGGAATCGAAATAATACGAGTTTTTACGGAATTTATCGCGTATATTTAACTTTTTAAATACCCGACGTTTCGTACGCTTTACAGCATTCATGGTCACGGGCGGGACTGAGATGTTCAACGTCCATATGTCATAGTTAACCGCGGTTACCATAGATTAAAATTTAACTTTTGTTCCGATCTATGCAGTATGAACTTATGGTATCTTGAAGTCTGGCAGTTGTATGCTTAGGTTGGGATTTAATTTTATTTATTATAGGATCCCAAGCAAATGGTAGCACCCAGCCATCTTCTCTATTGAAAAAAGTTAAATATACGCGATAAATTCCGTAAAAACTAGTATTATTTCAATTTGTAGTGTTCGCGTAAATATAAGAAATCATTATGCTTGGGAATCACTCAAATGTATTCGTAACGTCAATATTTATAATTTAGTTGCGCATTATTATGATTACTTAATTCATTAATTTTTTAAAAAATATTTAAAGATTCTGACAATTTGACTGTATTCTATCGTGTTATTCATCGCGGACGTTACGCAATTTTAGACCTTATGACGGCATTTTAAAGTTTTATAGAAATTATATAATCAGATTATAGAAATTATATAAGTGGCCGCTACAACGGAGGACCTACGCAAGTCGTTCGCTTGTACTCTCTATTCTTGTAGATATATCTCTATTATTATAAATAGCTATAGTCGTAGAATATGTTTATTATTATAATAGGAAATTACTATATAATATAATTTTTTTGTGGTAATGGGAAATACTAAGAAAAAAATATATAAGAAAAAAAGGAAAGAGCAATTTGAAAACTTAAACCTATCAAAAAAGAAATTAAAGAAATTAATGAGTCCATGAATTTCATAAATAACAGGTTTGAGGATATTGAGGAAGAACAGGCAGAAGCTAAGAAAACTAGTAAGAAATTGCTTGAAGATAAACTTAAAATGAAAAGTGTTGTATCGGAACTTAACACGCGACTTCTTTCCGCGGAACAACGTGTTAATATAACAGAGCAACATTTGCCCGCAAATAATTTAGAACTTCATTGTATGCCAGAAAGTAGAAATGAAAACTTGATTACTATTATACAAAAGTTGGGAACTGATGTAGGATATACTGTCAAAGAAAACGATATTATACACTGCACTCGCACAGCTAAAATTAATCCTGCTACCAAACGCCCTCGTTCTATTGTTGTACAACTATCTTCTCAATTTTTACGTGATCAATTTCTAGCCTCTATTATAAAATTCAATAAAAATAATCATCTTGACAAATTAAATAGTTCTCACCTAGGGCTTTCGGGTACAAAGACAGCGATTTATGTTGTTGAGCATTTATCGCCTTCCAATAAAGCACTTCATGCTGCTACCAGAATCAAGGCAAAGGAAAAAGGGTTCAAGTATGTATGGATCAGGGGTGGTAAAATATACGTTAGAAAAAATGATGAATCACAATATATAGTTATTAACGATTTAGGAACACTAAACAAATTGATGTAATATTTAAAATATGTATATTAGAATAATTTGTGCATGTACTCGGAAAACCTTACCGTAAAATTCAATAGCTTAAAAATATATTTTCAAAATTGTAGAGGCTTTCGATCTAAAACAAAAGAATTTTATTGCAATGTTTGTTGTAGTAATTATGATATTATAGTATTAGTAGAAACCTGGTTAAATGGATCAGTGCTGAATGGTGAACTTTTTGATGACCAGTATGACATCTACAGAAGAGATAGGGAAAACTCTACCTACCACAGTGGTAAGGAAGGAGGTGGAGTATTGATAGCAGTATCAAAAAAAATTAAATCTAATCGTGTCGCCTGCTGGGAAAGCAAATGTGAAGACCTATGGGTTAATATTGAAGCTCCAGTAACCTAGACTATACGTCAGATAGCACTGTGTGCTGTTTATATACCACCACCAGTAAGTAGAATAACAATCAACTATTTTGTATCCCATTGTAACGCTGTATTTGAGGAAATAAACTCACCCGTATGCACACTAGGTGATTTTAACTTAGGTAATATAAATTGGGGCATGTTAAAAATACAAACGCTATTTATACATCTTTACCAGCCATGAGTCAAGATTTAATTGATTTCTTACACATTAATAAACTTACTCAACGTAACAAATACTGGTCGTATATTGGACCTTGTACTTACATCCTTTAATTTGTGTGAAGTAACCCAAGCAGTAACGCCCTTAAGTAATACTGAACATATACACCCTCCTCTAGATATCACTATATCACTATCGACAGAAAAATGTCTTCCTTACAGTTTAAAAAATAAAAAGCGTAATTTTTATAAAGCAGATTATGGTCCCATAAGAAAGCATTTGAATGAGGTTAATTGGATTTAGATTTTTAGTAGATTAAATGATGTCAGCGACATGGTTAAAGTATTTTATGAGGTTTTGTAAACACTTATTAAGGAGTATATCCCAATGAGCAAGAGAAGAAACAAACGTTATCCCGTTTGGTTCAATAAAACTTTGATAAAATCATTAAATGAGAAAAATAAAACAAGAAAACGGTATAAAATATATGGTAATCTTAGGGATGAAATTGAGTTAAAGTTACTAAGTAAAAGATGTCAGCAACTAGCCGCAAAGTGTTATAAAAAATATATAGAAAAAACAGAACAGCAAATACAAAACAATCCAAAACTATTTTGGTCTCATGTCAAAGAAAAGCGCGGTGGTACTAGCGGATATCCCATCGCTATGACAAATGGTCAGGAAACTACTTCTGATAGATTTAAGATATGTGAACTCTTTGCGAATTATTTCTCTTCTGTTTACAATGCAGACGGTGATAGACAGTTTTGTATCCATGATTTCGATAATTTGAAATTATTATGGAGTAATAGCCAATGTTTGACAAGCCCGACTTTAGACTACAAAACTTTATAAAATAAGCTAGAAAGAGTGGATTGCAATAAAGGTACTGGATCAATGGAATGGATGGAGAGAGTTCAAAAACGCTTTATGTGGCATCTTACATACTCTGTTGGAAAAGCACTAAAAATATCATCCTATGCAGACTTCAATATTTTAATATGCTACCCTTATCGATACGTCTAAAATTAATAGATATTTAGTTTTTATACAAGGTGCTTAGAAATGAAGAAGATTGTCCACAGGTTCTCGCCCAATTTAAATTTCGCACTCCAATAAGAATTCAATGCAAACCAATTCCACTTCTTTACCCACCACGTCGTAGAACTGTTCTCGGTGCGCATTCGCCAGTCGCAAGGCTTTGTAAAGTATTTAATGTTTGATTCCATATGTCAGTTTTATAAGAAATTATATAAGTACTTCAAACAATGTGAAAGTACAGATCGTGTACCAAATTGTTAATAATTAATGTAAAACACGTACACACACACACACACACACACACACACACACACACACACACGCACACGCACACGCGCACGCGCACACACAAACACACACACAAACACACACACACACACACACACACACACACACACACGCACACGCACACGCGCACGCGCACACACAAACACACACACAAACACACACACACACACACACACACACACACACACACACACACACACACACACACACACACACACACACACACACACACACACACACACGCACACACAAACACACACACACACGCACACGCACTCGTTCATACAATATCAAATTATTTAAAATAAGAATTCCTTAGATACCTTATATAGCACTAAAATGTAAATTGATAGCATGTTGTGATTACCTTTAAGTGATTGTACATTTAGAAATAACAAAACTGTAAATTTTAATTAATGATATAATAATGTATCAATCGTTGGTAATCCAAATAAAGAGAAAAAAAATGTACTTGAATGAATGACGGAGGCGAACAAGTCAAGGTAAATAATATCATTGTAAATATTTTAATAGCATTTTAGTGTCACTTATGTCTGTAGTTAATTATAAAGAATATTACCTGCCTACCTAGATTAAATATGATTCAAGCAACTTAGCCATTTAGATAATTCGAATTACTTAGTACTTACGTAAAAGGGAATAGAGAACAAAATCGTATATAAATAAAATAAGCCTCTGCATTATACGTATCGGGGTATGATTTTTTTATAGGATAAGGTGACAAACGAGCACACAGTCAAGCTGATGACAAAAGGTTGCTCTGACCCATAGACACCTACATCTATCCTCGATTACGAATCAAAATACACATGAAAATGCAGATCAAAATGCAGACTTTTACGTGGTATACATACGAGCCATGCTGCAGTTATATAAGTAGTATAGTTGTAGTACGAATGGGTCGACTCGACCGGGGAAGGACCACGCTCTCACAGAATACCAGCTTAATGTTGCTGTATTTCGTATGGTGAGAGTAGAGAACTGGAGACCCTTTTTACTGTAAACGGGGCATTCCATCTTAGTCCTCAATGGTGACAACGCATCTGCATTTTGATTTGTAATCGAAGATAGATGTAGATGTCTATGGGCCGCAGCGACCACTTACCATCAGGTGGACTATGTGCTCGTTTGCCACCCTATCCTATAAAAAAGATATGTTGTCACCCGTGAGGACTAAGATGGAATATCTAGTTTCCAGTAAAAAGGGTCTCCGGTTCTCTACACGCACCATACGAAACACAGCAGCATTACGCTACTATTTTACGCTAGTATTCTGTGAGAGCGTGGTCCTTCCCCGGACGAGCACGCCCATCCGTGCTACAACTACTAATACATAATATAACTGCAGCATGACTCCACCGCGTTAAATGACACTTTAATCATTAGGTTTTCTACGCGTGGTTGCTAGGTTATAGCTGCATTGCAGTTATTTTTTGCGAAAATAAAACATGACATTTGACTAAAAGCTACCTATATATTTATTATATAGGTATATTGACAACATCCATATACTGGCCGTATATCTAGATAAGGAATCGGGACTCCACACACTTGTTATATCCACTATAAGCATGCCTGTTCAACCTAGGCTTTGTACGTCGGTGGAGGTCACATTCCGTTGGTCGTTATACGACTCAATACGCACTATTAGGACAGTAATCCAATGGAAACGCTGTGACTGTGCTCTATATTGTTCTAAGTGACATTAACGAGTTTTTTTTCTATTATTACACTGTCCAATTATGGGAAGATTGTTACAAGAATTAAAACCAACAGTTGCGCTAGTACAGTAAAGAATATCAAATTTTCTAGACCTAAATATAGACCCTTGTCGTTTATTCATAGACAAAAATCATGCATTTTTACGAGCAACGCCTGACAGTTTTATAGGAAGTAACACCCTGTTTGAAATCACATATCCCATAATTGCATACAAGGTCGGTATTGACGAAGTCATAATACAAGAAAAAATTTATTTCTGGCGGGTAAATAAAAAGTGGTGTGTTCCAGGTGAACAAAAATTCTGATTGGTACATGCAAGTTCAAAGACAGGTGCATATTTCCGAAATATCTAAATGCTTATTGGCAGTATGGTATAGACGTAATTAAATCAAAGTGGAAACAATAGTAAATGTGACCAATTTTGGAAGGATAAAATGAAAAAAAAACTACTTTCATTTTATTTTCACTGCTTGCTACCGGAACTGGTAGAACCGCGACTTACTCGCAATAAACAAATTCGGGATCCAAATAATGTAACAAAAAAGAAAAATAAAGAAAATGTGCATGATGGCCCTAAAAAAGAAGAGGAATAAAATATCATTCAAAACGTAGTTACAAATTCTGTTATACAATATAATCAGTTTTAAAAATTATGACTTAGTTATTATTTCAATAAATAAAAAATATAAGCTTTGTTGATTTCTCTTTTGATAAACTAACATGACGACAACAACAATGACATATACAGTTACATTTTATTATACAAGACAATAAATGATGCAAAATATTAAAAACATTAAGTAATAGTGTGTCGCGACTCCGACGCTAGCATTTGGCGCGAGTTTAAAATTTTAGGAACCGAGTGACGAGTGTTGCAAGCGGGGCGCGGGGTGGAATAGGCGGAGCCATTTTAAGCGTTTATTTTCTATGTGTCGTCTTAAATCGTCCCGCCACAGTGTGAGGTAATTCTTTGGTCCATGCTAAGGATAAACTTACGCCCATATATATATATATATATATATATATATATATATATATATATATATATATATATATATATATATATATATATATATATATATATATATATATATATATATATATATATATATATATATATATATATATATATATATATATATTTAGGAGCTGACTCCATAGGGGTGCCTATTGGTGACCATAATGAAAGGTGAATTCTTTTACTAATATATATTTATTATAGCGAAACGTGCCATACAGTTGGCGGGCAACTAGTGACTGCCTGAAAAGTCTTATTCACTACATAATATAGTTACAATACAACGTTGCGAAGTTTACATGTGTGTGCGCGGCACACCTACAATACTTCCCCCTTTACAACAATTGAATACAAAAAAAAACTTAAAACTATACAATGAATATAAACTTAAAACTAACAACAAAAACTTGCTAATGCGCTTGTGCGCAGGGCTGTACGGAGACCCCCGCGAAAGGGGTGGCGGCCGCGGCGGGCGCGGGCACATGCTGCAGACTGGTGCTAGAAGCACCTATCGTCTGACCCATATTCTGGCCCGATATCGGAATGCCTGCCATTAACACTTGATGACGAAGCCAGCTTTTGAACTTCTTATTAAACTTTACCCAAATAGTGTACAGGATTATCGCCCCCATAAAACTGGCTATCACATATAACCATGTTTGAAAATTATCCACTTTATTCTCTACAGTATTTTGAGCCTGAGAAACAATAACTGGTTTTTCTTGCAAATTACCCATAGTAAAAATCGTAAAACTTATCGCGCTAATGCTTTCGCAAGGAAGTATTTCGAATGAAATTATATTAAATACATTATAACTAAACTAGCTACCTGGAACCTATATGAAAGTGCAGTATACGCAAAATACTGAACACGATGCTTCTACAATTACATTCAACTTAAATAATGTAACTTGAATATCCTGAATGAAAATATTATGCACTAGACAATGCAAATAATACTTTCACATCCATAGTAACTAAACCTGATTATCATTTAGACATGTAATTGTATAATATATATTTTATATTAACACTAGCTTATAAATCGTGAAGGTAACTTAACAATCCGACCACTTCGCGTTGTTTTCACGGTTATCGGGTTGCTCGGGCCGGGTAACAACGACGTCAGCGGTGTGGACGGTGGTAACGGGAACCGTACATGCGCAGGTGCAACATCCGCTGCGTTGTCAGCGTTACTTTGGCGTGGCGTTGCTTCGTTACCATCACATTCCTTTAATACATATGCAGGCTTTAATCTGTCGATAGAAATATGTACCTGTCTATCGGGTAATTGAATTAGGTAAACCTTTGAGCCCCTTTTTATCACGCGGTACGGACCGTCGTAGGGTGGTTTCAAAGGTTTACGTATTGAATCGTCCCTAACAAAGACATATTCACAGTTACGTAAGTCCTTGTGCACAAAAAGACTATGACAGTTACGTGAATCGTCGGATGTAGGCTTATAACTACTAATAGTATCTCTAATCTTATCCACTAAACAATAATCATTGACGTTACGGTTGTTCGAAAAGCTGTCATAAAAGTCTCCCGGTAGACGCAAGTTTCGTCCGAACGTTAACTCGGCGGCGCTAACCCCTGAGTCGCTGCGGGCGGCCGCGCGAAGCCCCAGTAATACTGTGGGTAGCTCTTCCACCCAGGACCCATGTGACAGGCGAGCTGAAAGTGCTGCTTTTAAAGAACGATGCCAACGTTCAACTGCGCCATTGCTTTGCGGATGATAAGGAGTAGTTCGAATTCTATTAACCCCCAACATTTTTAACAGCTGGTTAAAAAGACTACTCTCAAACTGGCGACCTTGGTCGCTAGTTAACTTTATCGGGCAACCGTAACGACAAATCCAACCTTCATATAAATGTTTGGCAACAGTTTCTGCCGTAATGTCTCGTAACGGAAAAGCTTCAGGCCACCTGGTCCTCCTATCAATTATCGTAAGTAAGTATCTATAACCATCTGGTGAGATCTCAAGAGGGCCAACGATATCGACGTGCACATGCTCAAAACGCTCTACTTCCGGAAACTTAGTCAGATTCGATACCGTATGTCTGTTAACTTTAGAACGTTGACATTGTATGCACGTTTTTGCCCACAAAGAAACATCACGATTCATACTAGGCCATAAATACTTTTTGGCTAACATCTTTCGCGTAGAACGAATTCCAGGATGGCTCAAATTATGTAAACTATCAAAAGCTAGGCGTCGAAACTTTTCCGGTAGGTACGGACGAGCTGTATCAGTAGACATCTCACAAAAAATAGACTTATTTAACATAGGTATAACTAGTTCCTTTAACAAAATATTATCGGTATTTAAACCAGACATAACATTCATGATATAACTGTCGCTACGCTGCTCATTTGCAATGTCATCGAAATTCAACGCAGTTGGCATAGTCACGGCTTCGATGCGCGATAAGGTGTCAGCTACGATGTTATTCGCACCGGTTATATGCTTTATATTTGTAGTGAACTCACTTATGAAAGCTAAATGTCTCATTCTCCGAGGCGTTTCGCTTTCATCGCGTCCTACCTTTTGAAATGCAAAAGTTAAAGGTTTATGGTCCGTATACACGGTTATTTCTTGCCCTTCAAATAATTTCCGAAAATGTTTTATAGCTAAGTATATAGCGAGCAACTCGCGATCGTATGTGCTATATCGCTGTTGGGTGGTGGTCAATTTTTTTGAGAAATAGCCCAATGGTTTCCAGCTATCTCCTTCCTTTTGTTGCAAGACTGCTCCCACGCATATATTGGATGCATCAGTCATTAAAGCGAGTGCGGAACCCACTCTAGGGTACGTCAATGTAGCGGCCTGTGTGAGACCTGCCTTACATTGCGTAAATGCTTCGTTCGCACTATCCGTCCAGACGATGGGAGTCTTATCATTTTTCTTTGAGCTTTTAAGATATTTATTTAATTCTGTTAGATATAAAGTTGCGTTAGGAAGATGAGCTCGATAAAAATTGACCATACCGAGAAAACGTCTTAGCTCTGCAACAGTTTTCGGCTTCGGAAATTCCACAATTGCCTGAACCTTATCTTGCAACGGCCTGACGCCGTCGGTACTAATCTCGTGTCCCAAAAATTCTAGTTTAGTTTGTCCGAAACGACATTTTGCCAAATTAATTGAAATTCCATATTTATTAAGCCTTTTAAAAATAATTTCTAAATGTTGCCTGTGTTGAACTTCGTTGTCACTAGCTATAAGTAAGTCGTCTAAATAACAAAAGACAAAATCAAGACCTTGTAAAATGGAGTTCATAAAGCGCTGGAAGGTTTGTGCTGCTCCGCGCAAACCGAAGGTCATTCGAGGAAACTCGAAAAGTCCGAATGGTGTTATGATAGCGGTTTTCTCCACGTCACCTGGTGCGACAGGTATAAAATGATAACTTCTATTGATGTCTTATTTTGAAAATATCTTTTTATCCGGAAGAATAAAAGTAAAATCGTTCAAGCGAGGAATCGGGTATCTGTCGGGCTTTGTTATCGCATTCAGCTGGCGATAGTCCCCACAAGGTCTTATATCTCCATTCTTTTTAGGAACTACATGGAGCGGACTAGCCCACGCGCTCTTTGAAGGACGACAGATGCCTAGTTCCTGCATGATGCGAAATTCTTCTTTAACCTTTTTATACCTGTCAGGTGGCAACGGGCGCGCTTTCGCGTGCACGGGCGGGCCAGAGGTCTCGATATAGTGGACGACATCGTGTTTCGCAGTTTCTCGGAATGACGCTGGTTTAGTGATGTCCGGATACTTTAACAATAAATCCTGATATGGATGATTTACATCAATAGTTTTAACACTAGGTTGAGATACATTGACAACAGATGCCGAAACATTCAATTCTGTAGTTTTATCTATTAATTTACGCGCGTTTAAATCAACTAATAATTTGTGGTACGCTAAAAAATCGGCGCCCAAAATTGGTTGTTTGACATCTGCTACAACGAATTCCCAACGATAAAGTCGGCGTAAGTTTAAGTTTAACACTATTGTCTTGGTACCGTAAGTTGCGATTTCATTGCCGTTAGCTGCGTATAATTTATATGCACTACACTGATTTAGACGATCTTTTCTCGCGGCTGGTAAAACAGACACATTGGCACCGGTGTCAACTAAAAATCTAAGTCCGGAGTTACTGTCTGACACACACAAACGATTGAATGGAAAAACGGTACAGACCTGAAGACCCTCGGACTGTACCTCGCTGCTCAGTTTTCCGGCTGTGTTGTTTTCCACGCGCAAGGCTTCGTACACCTGTTGGCCTTTTCTCGGAACTTGTAATGGTAAAAGCATAAGTAGTTCTCCTTCCGGGGACGGCAGGAACTGCTACGGCGCCTGGACTGTGAACGACGCCGGTTGCGATCCGGGGCGCGGGACCGCGACCTCTGCTGATCGATCCGGTCCACGGTAGCCTTTATTTTAGCCACCTCAGCTCTCAACAGGGCCAAGTCATAGGCGGTAGTAGATGCTGGCGCTGGCACGGTGTAAGTAGCGGTGGCGGCATATGAAGGCCGCACAGCTTCCATGACGTTATCTGCAACTGCTGCTAGGTTGTCCAGGTCCTTGGAGTCGGACACAGTTAGCACGGCTCGGACTTGTGTCGGAAGACGACCCTGCCACAAGACGCGAAGGGTTTCATCAGGAACCTTGTCAGTAGCGAGCTCACGCATCCGCCGAAGCAGCTGAGATGGTTTCTGGTCGCCCAGCTCTAGCTCGCTCATAAGCTTCTCGATCTGCCTCGACATTGACTCCTCATAGATGTGGAGTAGCCGAGCTTTGAGTGCGTCGTACTTGTAGGTAGGAGGCGGGTTGAGTAATATGTCCGTCACTTGCGCGATAACCTCCTTACTTAGCTTAGACACGACCAGGTCAAACTTCGCCTCATCACTCAACCTCTGAGGTGCGAGGATAGCTTCCGTGCGTACGAACCATACGCGTGGCTGGTCCGTCCAAAAGTCTGCGAGGCGAGACTGTAGGGACACTGCATCTACCCCTGGCGCCATGATGGGCGGTTGCGCGGGTGGCTGGATGTCTTGATCGGGTGGCACGTTAACAGGCGGCACGTTCTGTGACGTAGGCGGAAACGGCGCACTCATGTTACTATATCTATTGTCCACTGATCACAACCACGCGAATATTGCCCACTACTGCATTAACATCACATAGACCACTTCAGTCATCTTGATCACGTCGGGGTCACCAGTTTAGGAGCTGACTCCATAGGGGTGCCTATTGGTGACCATAATGAAAGGTGAATTCTTTTACTAATATATATTTATTATAGCGAAACGTGCCATACAGTTGGCGGGCAACTAGTGACTGCCTGAAAAGTCTTATTCACTACATAATATAGTTACAATACAACGTTGCGAAGTTTACATGTGTGTGCGCGGCACACCTATATATATATATATATATATATATATATATATATATATACTAGCTGACCCGGCAAACGTTGTTTTGCCATATAAATAATTTCCTAGTAATTTCTAGTGTAGACAAAAAATAGCTTACTTATTGTAAGTATGTATGTATGTTAGAATGTGTATATTGTATGTATGTAAGAATGTGGTATATGCGTGAAATAAGCATGGAGCGCTGTGAACGATGAGGGAATATAAAAGTAATAAAAGGCAAACATTTTTTTAAGTTATTATAATTTATTCCTTAAAATTATATATCATTAAATTAAACAATTACGACAGTTGGTAACGCCAGTTAACAATCTACTTTATCAACATTACATTACATATCGCATTGAGTTCGTCCTAAGTTATATCTACTTTATCAACATGACTAGTGCATATTTTTTGTTTCCTTCCTTCCTTCCCTTTCCTACCGCACGCGCTGCCGCCGAGGTGAAAAAGAGGATCTCGGCGCGAGTCAGTATACTAAGTGATATTACGCCATCCGCAGCGCACGGCCACCCGTCGTGTCTTATATATATGTAACCGCAAACCGCGCAGGATGAACATTGAGTTCTCCTGTTTATGTTTAATATTCACCGCATCAGACATTGTGTCTTTGTAACTCATAAAAGTGTGAGACGCCCCCGTAAGGGCAAAGGTGGAGAGTGTGGGACTTCACGAGACTGTTCCGAGAGTGCGTGTGCGCCGAACCACGTGGCGAGCTTGCTGTATAGCAGACACTCCAGGAGGAAGGCGCGGCAGCCCTCATCAGGTCAGTGCGTGCTATCCCACCTATTTATTTTCCCCTTTGCCGTATGCACCAAAATTACAGTCCACTAAATCTTTATCGAAGATACCTTAAGTTACTGGCGTCTCCATTTTTAATGGTCCTTCTCGCTGGATTGACCTTGACTCTCCATTTTTAATGGTCACTTCTCGCTGGATTGACCTTGACTTTCCGCCCTTATTAGATCGTTATCGTAATAAGCGTTTATATAATTAATTATTTATATTTTAATCCGACTTCGGATTAACCCCGCCCTTATTAGAACACTAGAATAGGTCCTAATAGGTGACATTCATAGTAATTTTAAAACCATATTCATAGAATGAATAAGCATATAATTATCTATATAAATTATTTGTTGTATGTTCACATCACGTCATCAACTTTTAACTACATCTATAGATTATACTGTTAAATTACATTTATTATTTGCACATATATTTAAGCATTATATTCGTTATAAATAACTTCATAATTATTATAAAAGTTAACAATTAAAGTTCATCGTTAACGAAACTAATATTTAATAATTCAACCGCGTAGCGAGGTCGCTTACAGACTACCCGCTTATAATTATATTATTTTTGCCGCATAACTTAAGTTGTAATGCCGCCTAAAAAACAAATAGCATCGAATAATAGCGATTCCTCGGATAATGTGGGCACACCTGATGCTGAGTTGGTTTTATTGTTAGCTAAACGAGATGCTTTATTTGAAATAGTGCAAAAAATATATGATATGTCCTCGGACATCCACATAAACACTTCCACGATGGAGCGTTTTCTTGATGGAAGTTCTAATATTAATGCTTTACGTATTGAGTTTAAACAGGTCTTAGATAATTATAATTCACATTTATTAAAAATAAACCCTATTGCTAAACCTGATTATAACAGCCTCATTGCGTTTGAGTCTCTTTGCGGTAGAATAAATAGGCTTTATTTACAATATTCGCAATCTAATTCACAAAGTACTAGTACACCGTCTAAAGCCAGATTCACACTTCCGCCTATCGAACTTATGCCATTTTCGGGTGACATTCGCTCATGGCCTTTATTTTATGCTAGCTTTAAATCAACCGTCCATGACAACACATCGCTTACCGACGCTGAAAAGTTATACTATTTGCTAGGTAAACTAAAGGGCAAAGCCCTATCTGTATGCTCAGGTATAACTCCTTGCGCTGAAAATTATAAAATTTTATTGCAAGCACTCGTCGACAAATATGAAGACCGGCGTATGCTAGCATCTACATATATTAATCAGATGTTCGAATTTAAGCCATTGCAATCGGCCACCGCAAATAATTTTGATTTATTTACTGATAACTTTATAAGTGCAGTGCGCGCTTTACAAAACTTAAAGTTAGATAATCTCGCGGACTTAATTGTTCTTCATATCGCGCTTAAGAAGCTGGACCCGGATACCATTCGCTCTTTCGAATATAGTCATAACTCGATGGTACCTACCTTTGATGATTTAGTAAATTTTATTAAAACCCGCTCCAAAGTTTTGCAACGCACCGATTCTAGTACAAATTCTAATAGCGCACCAAACAATCGACGAGGTAACGGTAATAATCGTCGCTGTAATAATACTTCGTCGCCGAATTATCAGGCGTACGTAAGCACGACGACTAGTTGCTCAAAGTGTCTGTGCGATAATATTGTGCATCAACACCTATTTAAGTGTGCAGACTTTAATAAAATGACGCCGCAGGAACGATTTAAATGCGTAAAGAGTAACAATGCATGTGTGAATTGTCTCAGTTTAAGTCATCGAGTGTCTAGTTGCTCTTCAAATTATAGTTGTCGAGTTTGTAAATTTAAACATCACACATTGTTGCACTTCCACCGCAGAAGCGATAATGCTTCCCCTGCGCTGGCGCGTTCTCCACCGCTTCAGCCAGTTACACTGAAGTCTACAACCCCCGCGCCCGCACACTCGCCACCCCTCACCGCAGGTGCGCGTTCAGACGTCGCGCTGTGTACTTCGTTCAAGAATGTTTCTCAACGTTCACCGCCTCCCGCGCGCGCAAGTCGTTCGCAGAGAACTGTTTTATTATCAACCGCTCAAGTATTTGCTTACGATGCTAAGGGAGAGAAACAAATTATTCGTATATTATTAGACTCCGCGGCTCAAAGCCATTTTATGACTAAAGAGTGCTGTCATCGTTTAGGCGTTCAACAACACGATACCGAATGTACTGTAGTAAAGGGATTCGGTGGAGTTGAAAAAATTGTAAAATCGAAATCGATTGATATTAAAATTTTCTCACGATTCGACTCGAATATTAACTTCAATATTTCAACGCTAGTTGTTGATCAAATCACCGACCTTTTGCCCACCGCTGTGGTAGACACATCTGTCTTATCACACTTCCATGGCATAAGACTCGCTGATGAATGTTATAGCATGCCTAATAAAATTGATGTTTTGATAGGCGCATCCCTTTTCCCGCACTTACTATGTCCAGACGTAATTTATTCGACTAACGACTTGTCCGGGCCCTCAGCTTTGAATACGGTATTTGGTTACGTTATTATGGGCTCAGTGCCGACACTTCAGGTAAATCTTTCTTTAACGTGCTGCTCAGTTCTAGAGTCTCCTATCGTTGACAAATTAGTGCAACGATTTTGGGAGCTTGAACAGCCACCCTCCGCACCGCCCATTCAGTGTCCTTCAGACATTGAATGTGAAGAGTTTTATAAATCTACGACATCCCGCGATCCTTTTACTGGTAGATATATTGTTGGCCTGCCATTTAAAGATGACGTTTACTCTCTCGGAGATTCTTATGAAACCTCTCGACGACGATTCATGTGCTTGGAGAGGAAACTTCAAGTCTCGCCTACATTAAGGTTAACATATGATGACGTCATAAAGGAATACTTAGCTAAAAATTATATATCCCCCGCACCGCCGTATGACTCTCATGAACCCGCTCCAATATATGTCATACCGCATCATGGAGTGTTACGCGAAGATAAGAAGTCAACGCGTCTGCGCATCGTCCTGGACGCTAGCAGTAAGACTAGCACTGAGCGATCATTAAATGATATTCTGCATTCAGGACCAAATTTGCAAGGCGACTTGTTCAATATAATTTTAACTTTCCGCTTACATCCAATCGCTATGACAGCCGACTGTCGCCAACAATTTCTGCAAATAGTTGTTCGCGATTCTGATCGTCGTTACCAATGCTTCCTATACCGCTTCCGTCCACAAGACCCACTTGTGTTATACCACTTCAATCGCGTGTGCTTCGGTTTAACTTCGAGTCCATACCATGCATTGCGCACGGTAAGACAGCTCATTGATGACGACGGCGCAAAGTATCCGCTTGCGAGTCGTATCGCATTTACTTCGCTATATATGGACGACATCGCGTTCTCTATGCCCAGTGAATCCGAGGCCAGTGAGACCTCTCGGCAGCTGATAGACTTATTCAAGGGTGCCCAATGGGACCTGATAAAATGGCATAGCAACCGTCGATCTGTTTTAGATGACCTCCCTACTTCCTATAAAATTACAGGAGAAGTAGAGTTCGATAAATCAATGCCACATAAAATACTAGGCTTGCATTGGTCTACCGATAGTGACGCCTTTTATTTTAAGATATCTGTTCCCGCTGATGTGACGTGCACTAAGCGCGCCATCTTATCTACTGTCGCTCGCCTGTGGGACATAATGGGTTTCGTTGCTCCCACAGTAGCGTACGCCAAATTGTTAATAAAGCAGCTTTGGCAACTTAATTTAGATTGGGACGACATACCACCACCGCCAATTATTAAGATGTGGAGGCAATTCTGTGCTGAATTACCAGCTCTTAATGATTTACGTATCCCGCGACATGTTGGTGTATCCAAAAACTGTACTGCGTCACTCCTGGGGTTTTCCGACGCCAGCGAGCACGCATACGGTGCCGTAGTCTACATACATGTAAAGAGCGTCAATGGTAACACCGTCCAGTTGATTTGTGCAAAGACTAAAGTCGCACCGACGAAACCACTATCTATTGCACGCCTTGAGCTTTGTGGAGCGGTTTTACTCTCAAAATTGCTTCGCAGAGTACTCGACAATTATTCTCTTGACCTTGCAATATCAGTCTATGCCTTTGTAGATTCAAAAGTAGCTCTGTACTGGATAAAGAGTTCGCCACACAAGTGGCAGACCTTTGTTGCAAACCGCGTTGTTCAGATTACCGACAATATTCGCGCTGATAACTTTTATCATGTCGCAGGTACTGAGAATCCCGCTGACATACTTTCACGTGGCGTTACGCCAAATAAATTAGTTTCAAACCCCCTGTGGCTCCATGGGCCTCAGTGGACTTCGTTAGATCCATCTCAATGGCCTCTTCGTACTTTAGACAATGAGGTTATTGCAAATATGCCTGAGAAGAAGATTTTGTCGCACACTGTGTGCACATCCGTCTATAATTCTGCGATTTATGAGCTCGCACTCCGCATCTCTTCTTGGAGTAAACTTCTACGTATAATTGCGTACGTGTGTAAGTTTGCTAAATTATTGCCCCGCCGCAGCACTACTGTAGTGACTGCTGATGATCTCAGTTTCTCTGAGGTTATAATCCTCCGCGCCCTGCAAAAACAGCATTTTGCAGTGGAATATTTAAATATTGAAGGTAACAAACCTTGCTCGCCCGCTTTCAATCGTTTAAGGCCTTTTATTGAGAATGGTTTAATCCGCATTGGTGGTCGTCTTTCGAACTCCGCATTAGATTACACACAAAAACATCCAATTATACTCCCGCGCAGTGATCATGTAGTGAACATGATCATTGACTATTATCATATTAAAAATTTACACGCTGGGCCTGAATTGTTATTGTCATTGCTCCGTCAAAAATTTTGGATACTTTCCGCACGCCGCACTGTGAGAAGCAGAGTCTACAAGTGTAATATATGTTTCCGGCTTAGACCCCGTCCAACTTACCCTTTGATGGCTGATCTTCCCCATAGTCGTGTAAGACAAGCTATTAAGGCATTTACACACACGGGCTGCGATTATGCCGGTCCTATCGCATACACTCCTGTACGTCGTCGTGGTGTACGCAGCGAGAAGGCGTACTTATGTGTTTTCACATGCCTCACGACTCGAGCTGTACATATAGAAATCGCTACAGATCTTAGTAGTTCTAGTTTCCTCGCTGCGCTTAAACGTTTCCTCTCTAGACGAGGGCCGATTCAGTTTTTATATTCGGATAATGGAACGAATTTTAAAGGTGCCGCTTCGTATTTTCGCGATCTCTATAAATTTCTAAACGTTGAATACCGCCCAAAGCTTGAGCAAGAGTGTGCTGAGAATCGTATAACATGGAAGTTCATCTGTCCCAACTCTCCTCATTTTGGAGGCGCCTGGGAGAGTATGATCAAAGTCGTAAAAACGCACCTGTTCCGAGTTATCGGACATCAGTTACTTTCATACGAAGAGCTTAATACTGTTCTTGCGCAAATTGAGTGCTTGCTAAACTCGCGGCCCTTGACAGTATTAAGTTCTGATCCTGCAGAGCCTTCAGCTCTTACTCCGAGTCATTTTTTGAATACCGCACCTTTATTGTCAATACCCGCACCCAAAGTCAAATCTGACTCTACCAGTCTGTTACACAGGCATTCTTTACTGGATAAATTAGTTCAGTCGTTTTGGGACCGGTGGAGGACGGAATACCTTCACGGATTACAAGTTCGTCAGAAGTGGAACACCCCGTCTACGGCTATCGTACCAGGCATGGTTGTAATTGTGATAAATGATAATGAACCGCCCCTTGCTTGGCCATTAGCGATTGTCGAGTCTGTTCATCCTTCGAAGGATGGCGTAGTTCGAGTAGTGACCGTGAGAACTACTAAGGGAACATATCTCCGTCCTGTTGCTCGTATTTGCCCTCTCCCAAGACAATAAATCACGATTATTTGATTATAATTATTTATCTAAATTAGGAATTAAGTTTATATTTATATATATTAAAAAAGTATTAAACCGCAATATTATATTTATGTATACATTTTCTCGCTTACCAAGTAAGGTTAGTAGATGAGACATGCGCATTGAGCGCATCCTCTCACTTTATATACCGCTTATTTATTTGTTTTCCTTTTACTTTTTATATTACGGTTGTCTTTTAAAGGTGACCCTTTAAGGGCGGGAGGAAATGGTAACGCCAGTTAACAATCTACTTTATCAACATTACATTACATATCGCATTGAGTTCGTCCTAAGTTATATCTACTTTATCAACATGACTAGTGCATATTTTTTGTTTCCTTCCTTCCTTCCCTTTCCTACCGCACGCGCTGCCGCCGAGGTGAAAAAGAGGATCTCGGCGCGAGTCAGTATACTAAGTGATATTACGCCATCCGCAGCGCACGGCCACCCGTCGTGTCTTATATATATGTAACCGCAAACCGCGCAGGATGAACATTGAGTTCTCCTGTTTATGTTTAATATTCACCGCATCAGACATTGTGTCTTTGTAACTCATAAAAGTGTGAGACGCCCCCGTAAGGGCAAAGGTGGAGAGTGTGGGACTTCACGAGACTGTTCCGAGAGTGCGTGTGCGCCGAACCACGTGGCGAGCTTGCTGTATAGCAGACACTCCAGGAGGAAGGCGCGGCAGCCCTCATCAGGTCAGTGCGTGCTATCCCACCTATTTATTTTCCCCTTTGCCGTATGCACCAAAATTACAGTCCACTAAATCTTTATCGAAGATACCTTAAGTTACTGGCGTCTCCATTTTTAATGGTCCTTCTCGCTGGATTGACCTTGACTCTCCATTTTTAATGGTCACTTCTCGCTGGATTGACCTTGACTTTCCGCCCTTATTAGATCGTTATCGTAATAAGCGTTTATATAATTAATTATTTATATTTTAATCCGACTTCGGATTAACCCCGCCCTTATTAGAACACTAGAATAGGTCCTAATAGGTGACATTCATAGTAATTTTAAAACCATATTCATAGAATGAATAAGCATATAATTATCTATATAAATTATTTGTTGTATGTTCACATCACGTCATCAACTTTTAACTACATCTATAGATTATACTGTTAAATTACATTTATTATTTGCACATATATTTAAGCATTATATTCGTTATAAATAACTTCATAATTATTATAAAAGTTAACAATTAAAGTTCATCGTTAACGAAACTAATATTTAATAATTCAACCGCGTAGCGAGGTCGCTTACAGACTACCCGCTTATAATTATATTATTTTTGCCACATAACTTAAGTTGTAATGCCGCCTAAAAAACAAATAGCATCGAATAATAGCGATTCCTCGGATAATGTGGGCACACCTGATGCTGAGTTGGTTTTATTGTTAGCTAAACGAGATGCTTTATTTGAAATAGTGCAAAAAATATATGATATGTCCTCGGACATCCACATAAACACTTCCACGATGGAGCGTTTTCTTGATGGAAGTTCTAATATTAATGCTTTACGTATTGAGTTTAAACAGGTCTTAGATAATTATAATTCACATTTATTAAAAATAAACACTATTGCTAAACCTGATTATAACAGCCTCATTGCGTTTGAGTCTCTTTGCGGTAGAATAAATAGGCTTTATTTACAATATTCGCAATCTAATTCACAAAGTACTAGTACACCGTCTAAAGCCAGATTCACACTTCCGCCTATCGAACTTATGCCATTTTCGGGTGACATTCGCTCATGGCCTTTATTTTATGCTAGCTTTAAATCAACCGTCCATGACAACACATCGCTTACCGACGCTGAAAAGTTATACTATTTGCTAGGTAAACTAAAGGGCAAAGCCCTATCTGTATGCTCAGGTATAACTCCTTGCGCTGAAAATTATAAAATTTTATTGCAAGCACTCGTCGACAAATATGAAGACCGGCGTATGCTAGCATCTACATATATTAATCAGATGTTCGAATTTAAGCCATTGCAATCGGCCACCGCAAATAATTTTGATTTATTTACTGATAACTTTATAAGTGCAGTGCGCGCTTTACAAAACTTAAAGTTAGATAATCTCGCGGACTTAATTGTTATTCATATCGCGCTTAAGAAGCTGGACCCGGATACCATTCGCTCTTTCGAATATAGTCATAACTCGATGGTACCTACCTTTGATGATTTAGTAAATTTTATTAAAACCCGCTCCAAAGTTTTGCAACGCACCGATTCTAGTACAAATTCTAATAGCGCACCAAACAATCGACGAGGTAACGGTAATAATCGTCGCTGTAATAATACTTCGTCGCCGAATTATCAGGCGTACGTAAGCACGACGACTAGTTGCTCAAAGTGTCTGTGCGATAATATTGTGCATCAACACCTATTTAAGTGTGCAGACTTTAATAAAATGACGCCGCAGGAACGATTTAAATGCGTAAAGAGTAACAATGCATGTGTGAATTGTCTCAGTTTAAGTCATCGAGTGTCTAGTTGCTCTTCAAATTATAGTTGTCGAGTTTGTAAATTTAAACATCACACATTGTTGCACTTCCACCGCAGAAGCGATAATGCTTCCCCTGCGCTGGCGCGTTCTCCACCGCTTCAGCCAGTTACACTGAAGTCTACAACCCCCGCGCCCGCACACTCGCCACCCCTCACCGCAGGTGCGCGTTCAGACGTCGCGCTGTGTACTTCGTTCAAGAATGTTTCTCAACGTTCACCGCCTCCCGCGCGCGCAAGTCGTTCGCAGAGAACTGTTTTATTATCAACCGCTCAAGTATTTGCTTACGATGCTAAGGGAGAGAAACAAATTATTCGTATATTATTAGACTCCGCGGCTCAAAGCCATTTTATGACTAAAGAGTGCTGTCATCGTTTAGGCGTTCAACAACACGATACGGAATGTACTGTAGTAAAGGGATTCGGTGGAGTTGAAAAAATTGTAAAATCGAAATCGATTGATATTAAAATTTTCTCACGATTCGACTCGAATATTAACTTCAATATTTCAACGCTAGTTGTTGATCAAATCACCGACCTTTTGCCCACCGCTGTGGTAGACACATCTGTCTTATCACACTTCCATGGCATAAGACTCGCTGATGAATGTTATAGCATGCCTAATAAAATTGATGTTTTGATAGGCGCATCCCTTTTCCCGCACTTACTATGTCCAGACGTAATTTATTCGACTAACGACTTGTCCGGGCCCTCAGCTTTGAATACGGTATTTGGTTACGTTATTATGGGCTCAGTGCCGACACTTCAGGTAAATCTTTCTTTAACGTGCTGCTCAGTTCTAGAGTCTCCTATCGTTGACAAATTAGTGCAACGATTTTGGGAGCTTGAACAGCCACCCTCCGCACCGCCCATTCAGTGTCCTTCAGACATTGAATGTGAAGAGTTTTATAAATCTACGACATCCCGCGATCCTTTTACTGGTAGATATATTGTTGGCCTGCCATTTAAAGATGACGTTTACTCTCTCGGAGATTCTTATGAAACCTCTCGACGACGATTCATGTGCTTGGAGAGGAAACTTCAAGTCTCGCCTACATTAAGGTTAACATATGATGACGTCATAAAGGAATACTTAGCTAAAAATTATATATCCCCCGCACCGCCGTATGACTCTCATGAACCCGCTCCAATATATGTCATACCGCATCATGGAGTGTTACGCGAAGATAAGAAGTCAACGCGTCTGCGCATCGTCCTGGACGCTAGCAGTAAGACTAGCACTGAGCGATCATTAAATGATATTCTGCATTCAGGACCAAATTTGCAAGGCGACTTGTTCAATATAATTTTAACTTTCCGCTTACATCCAATCGCTATGACAGCCGACTGTCGCCAACAATTTCTGCAAATAGTTGTTCGCGATTCTGATCGTCGTTACCAATGCTTCCTATACCGCTTCCGTCCACAAGACCCACTTGTGTTATACCACTTCAATCGCGTGTGCTTCGGTTTAACTTCGAGTCCATACCATGCATTGCGCACGGTAAGACAGCTCATTGATGACGACGGCGCAAAGTATCCGCTTGCGAGTCGTATCGCATTTACTTCGCTATATATGGACGACATCGCGTTCTCTATGCCCAGTGAATCCGAGGCCAGTGAGACCTCTCGGCAGCTGATAGACTTATTCAAGGGTGCCCAATGGGACCTGATAAAATGGCATAGCAACCGTCGATCTGTTTTAGATGACCTCCCTACTTCCTATAAAATTACAGGAGAAGTAGAGTTCGATAAATCAATGCCACATAAAATACTAGGCTTGCATTGGTCTACCGATAGTGACGCCTTTTATTTTAAGATATCTGTTCCCGCTGATGTGACGTGCACTAAGCGCGCCATCTTATCTACTGTCGCTCGCCTGTGGGACATAATGGGTTTCGTTGCTCCCACAGTAGCGTACGCCAAATTGTTAATAAAGCAGCTTTGGCAACTTAATTTAGATTGGGACGACATACCACCACCGCCAATTATTAAGATGTGGAGGCAATTCTGTGCTGAATTACCAGCTCTTAATGATTTACGTATCCCGCGACATGTTGGTGTATCCAAAAACTGTACTGCGTCACTCCTGGGGTTTTCCGACGCCAGCGAGCACGCATACGGTGCCGTAGTCTACATACATGTAAAGAGCGTCAATGGTAACACCGTCCAGTTGATTTGTGCAAAGACTAAAGTCGCACCGACGAAACCACTATCTATTGCACGCCTTGAGCTTTGTGGAGCGGTTTTACTCTCAAAATTGCTTCGCAGAGTACTCGACAATTATTCTCTTGACCTTGCAATATCAGTCTATGCCTTTGTAGATTCAAAAGTAGCTCTGTACTGGATAAAGAGTTCGCCACACAAGTGGCAGACCTTTGTTGCAAACCGCGTTGTTCACATTACCGACAATATTCGCGCTGATAACTTTTATCATGTCGCAGGTACTGAGAATCCCGCTGACATACTTTCACGTGGCGTTACGCCAAATAAATTAGTTTCAAACCCCCTGTGGCTCCATGGGCCTCAGTGGACTTCGTTAGATCCATCTCAATGGCCTCTTCGTACTTTAGACAATGAGGTTATTGCAAATATGCCTGAGAAGAAGATTTTGTCGCACACTGTGTGCACATCCGTCTATAATTCTGCGATTTATGAGCTCGCACTCCGCATCTCTTCTTGGAGTAAACTTCTACGTATAATTGCGTACGTGTGTAAGTTTGCTAAATTATTGCCCCGCCGCAGCACTACTGTAGTGACTGCTGATGATCTCAGTTTCTCTGAGGTTATAATCCTCCGCGCCCTGCAAAAACAGCATTTTGCAGTGGAATATTTAAATATTGAAGGTAACAAACCTTGCTCGCCCGCTTTCAATCGTTTAAGGCCTTTTATTGAGAATGGTTTAATCCGCATTGGTGGTCGTCTTTCGAACTCCGCATTAGATTACACACAAAAACATCCAATTATACTCCCGCGCAGTGATCATGTAGTGAACATGATCATTGACTATTATCATATTAAAAATTTACACGCTGGGCCTGAATTGTTATTGTCATTGCTCCGTCAAAAATTTTGGATACTTTCCGCACGCCGCACTGTGAGAAGCAGAGTCTACAAGTGTAATATATGTTTCCGGCTTAGACCCCGTCCAACTTACCCTTTGATGGCTGATCTTCCCCATAGTCGTGTAAGACAAGCTATTAAGGCATTTACACACACGGGCTGCGATTATGCCGGTCCTATCGCATACACTCCTGTACGTCGTCGTGGTGTACGCAGCGAGAAGGCGTACTTATGTGTTTTCACATGCCTCACGACTCGAGCTGTACATATAGAAATCGCTACAGATCTTAGTAGTTCTAGTTTCCTCGCTGCGCTTAAACGTTTCCTCTCTAGACGAGGGCCGATTCAGTTTTTATATTCGGATAATGGAACGAATTTTAAAGGTGCCGCTTCGTATTTTCGCGATCTCTATAAATTTCTAAACGTTGAATACCGCCCAAAGCTTGAGCAAGAGTGTGCTGAGAATCGTATAACATGGAAGTTCATCTGTCCCAACTCTCCTCATTTTGGAGGCGCCTGGGAGAGTATGATCAAAGTCGTAAAAACGCACCTGTTCCGAGTTATCGGACATCAGTTACTTTCATACGAAGAGCTTAATACTGTTCTTGCGCAAATTGAGTGCTTGCTAAACTCGCGGCCCTTGACAGTATTAAGTTCTGATCCTGCAGAGCCTTCAGCTCTTACTCCGAGTCATTTTTTGAATACCGCACCTTTATTGTCATTACCCGCACCCAAAGTCAAATCTGACTCTACCAGTCTGTTACACAGGCATTCTTTACTGGATAAATTAGTTCAGTCGTTTTGGGACCGGTGGAGGACGGAATACCTTCACGGATTACAAGTTCGTCAGAAGTGGAACACCCCGTCTACGGCTATCGTACCAGGCATGGTTGTAATTGTGATAAATGATAATGAACCGCCCCTTGCTTGGCCATTAGCGATTGTCGAGTCTGTTCATCCTTCGAAGGATGGCGTAGTTCGAGTAGTGACCGTGAGAACTACTAAGGGAACATATCTCCGTCCTGTTGCTCGTATTTGCCCTCTCCCAAGACAATAAATCACGATTATTTGATTATAATTATTTATCTAAATTAGGAATTAAGTTTATATTTATATATATTAAAAAAGTATTAAACCGCAATATTATATTTATGTATACATTTTCTCGCTTACCAAGTAAGGTTAGTAGATGAGACATGCGCATTGAGCGCATCCTCTCACTTTATATACCGCTTATTTATTTGTTTTCCTTTTACTTTTTATATTACGGTTGTCTTTTAAAGGTGACCCTTTAAGGGCGGGAGGAAATGGTAACGCCAGTTAACAATCTACTTTATCAACATTACATTACATATCGCATTGAGTTCGTCCTAAGTTATATCTACTTTATCAACATGACTAGTGCATATTTTTTGTTTCCTTCCTTCCTTCCCTTTCCTACCGCACGCGCTGCCGCCGAGGTGAAAAAGAGGATCTCGGCGCGAGTCAGTATACTAAGTGATATTACGCCATCCGCAGCGCACGGCCACCCGTCGCGTCTTATATATATTAACTGCAAACCGCGCAGGATGAACATTGAGTTCTCCTGTTTATGTTTAATATTCACCGCATCAGACATTGTGTCTTTGTAACTCATAAAAGTGTGAGACGCCCCCGTAAGGGCAAAGGTGGAGAGTGTGGGACTTCACGAGACTGTTCCGAGAGTGCGTGTGCGCCGAACCACGTGGCGAGCTTGCTGTATAGCAGACACTCCAGGAGGAAGGCGCGGCAGCCCTCATCAGGTCAGTGCGTGCTATCCCACTTATTTATTTTTCCCTTTGCCGTATGCACCAAAATTACAGTCCACTAAATGTTTATCGAAGATACCTTAAGTTACTGGCGTCTCCAACAGTAACACTATTAAACAATATCAATCTCTTTATGCTATAGCGTGAACAATATTTTTTGTTAGTCCATCTTTAGCTTACACAAACAAACTGGATGGTTTATCCACTCGAGAACATGCCACGTATAATTGTCCGTGTGAAAAACATGGTGTTCTCAAATCTAATCCACAAACAGACATCGTTTGACCTTGGGATTTGTTGATAGTCATTGCAAATTCCGTATAATAGGAATCCGTGGTATGAGTATATTTTCACCTCTGGACTTGCCATTTAAAATCCTGGCTTCGATCACGTTTTTCATTAATTTTTGAATGACTAATCGCGTACCGTTGCACAGCCGGGGCGGGTTCAAATTACGAAGCAAGATAATTGGAGATCCAACCTTTAATTGTAAATTATGCGGTGGCATGCCTGGCAAATCCAGTGAGTTCAAAAACTCTGTGGGAAAATTTACTGCTTCGCTGTCGTCGCAAACTGTATCAATAGATTTATATGATACCAAGTTCCCTGGCAACAACATTTGTATCTTCAGATTTAAATTGTCAACGTCTACATTTTTTGCCGCTAAAATCGCTCTTTCTGCAAGCCACTCATGATTTATGTACTGTGTGCGTGCATCGGGAAATATTTGTTCAATGAGAGTATCTTGCGAATCAGCGATTGTGCAGAAATCGGTCGGTAATTTTACGTATCCAGTTTCATCTATAGCAACTTTTCCATCACCGATATCTAAGAGTTGTTTTGAAAATGTTTCAGCGGATGGATCTTGAAGCATTTGAACGCGCATATTTATTTTTAGCTGTAATTTTTCAACATTACGCCACAATGGAGATGATTTTAAGCAAGCGTTGATCTCATCAGCGTATGTTGAACGTGGAATGACTGGAAGTGTTTGTCTGAAATCACCTGAAAGGACCAACAGAGTTCCGCCAAATAATTTGTCACTGTTTTTAATATCTTTCAATGTCCTGTTCAACGCCTCAAGTGAACATTCACTTGTGTGCCATAGTACATTCATCCCAAATAATAATTTTACACCGTTTCAGCACAGTGGCCATGGACGATTGTTTCTTAATGTTGCATACTGCGTCAGGGTTATTCTGAATATTTAGTGGCAGCTTAAATACTGAATGAGCTGTTCTACCTCCATCCAATAAAGTTGCTGCAATGCCCGATGATGCAACGGCCAATGCGATGCCATTATTTGATCGTATTTCAGCAAGAATTAGCGAAATAACGAATGTTTTGCCAGTTCCACCCGTTGAATCCAAAAAGAAGAACCCACCTTGTCCAGCTTAAACTGCGAGCATAATGCGATCATAAATGGTTCTTTGTTCCTCATTCATTAGTGGGACATTGCGGGCAACAATCGCTGCCATTTCTACAGTACTGTACTGTAGTTCACGATTCATTTCAGTATTCATTAAATCAGATGCAGTTCGATTTGGCGAATTCATACCGAAATTACTAAGTGGTAAGTTGGCAATGACAATGCAAAGATCCTCAATAGCAATTACTGCTTCATTGTACATTCCGTCGCTGAATGTTATGGTTAGATCGTGGCACCGTATACGATGTTGATGCAATATATCATCAGTCATGGAATCTTTGTGATTTTCCCATAATATCTGTGCTCGGGCTGGGAAACATGTAGTCAACACTATAGCGAATAGTAGACGAATTTGTATTGCTGTACAGTTCAATGCAACTTCAGCAAGCATGCATTCCCACTGGTTGTCGTCTTTCAGCAAGCCGAGTGCAAGGCATGCATCTTTATATGTTGGATATTGTTGCCCATTCACTTTACGTATATCTTGAAATGATAATGGGCCAGTAACATTAACCAACAACAGTCGAAGATAAAAGCACTCCGTGTGTCTTGGATTGACTGTAAATAATCACCCCAAGGCGTTTAATTTAAATAAATTGAGACATGCAGCAACTGGTGAGCCTTGCTTGCGGGGCACCCATGTTTTTGTTTGAGTCCATGTAAAATAGCTTGGTACTTGTGAATAGAGTAATGTTCGTGCAAAGGCACCAAAATCATCCGCACGATTACACAATTCAAAAAATGCAGTGAGTGTAGTTTTAGGTGGATTTATTGCACGATCAATCGCTGTCTCGTTCGTGAAAAATACACGCCGACCGTTTTCAAGATGGATGGCTAACTGAACAACTGCTGGATCCCATTCATGAATTGGAAAACCAAAGATACGCCAAGCAGCTTCAATGGAGCTGATGTACCGACCAATTTGGTAGAGCGTTATTTCATCATTTTTATTCACTGGAGGAGCATTCACATTAGTATTTTCCACTCTAAACACAGCCATATCACTGCTTTTATGGACATAGTTGCAAATGTATTTGATGCTCTTCACAGAACTGCAGAACTCAACATTAATATGAGCATTATATGTCTTGCTCAGCAGAGGCGAATATGGCACCACCCAACGATTGTCAATATCAATGTCTGTGTTGATGATATTTTAATAAATAATTGTCCGCCATTTTCAGTATTTCTTCGACGATATATTGGGTATCCGTCGACATTTGTGACCGTATCATTGGTAAAATCTTTAGGGAAATTTTTAGTACATTTTCCATCAGCCATGCAAGGCGATGGACTATTAAGAGTACCACATGGACCATGAATCATGTTTGTTGTAACAATATCAAACAGCAGTTGGTCAGTGGATGGATCTGGAATTTCCGCAGAAATGATACTATCGATTTCTTCAGGACGGATTTTGTCGACGAACCAAACCAAAATGTGTGCATGAGGTAATCCTCGCTTTTGCCACTCTACCGAATACATCCAGCAACGTGTGGGACCAAATACATTTGATTTAGTAATGAAACTTATTAAAGACTTCAACTTTTGTCTGAACACACGTGCTGTAATGTCATGGCGATGTATTGCATTTTGGCCAGGCAGTAGCAAAGATGTAATCTCTGACCATTTTGGATTACATATGAACGTGATAAATAAACATGGTCGTCCATATTCGCGCACGAAAGTCAGAGCATCCTGTATATATTCTTGCATATGACGTGGACTGCCTACGTACGATGATGGTAAAATGACATGGTTACCAATTTCGGCAACGTCGGCGTTGTTGTTGATAGCGCCTCGCAAATGAATGTACTCTTCCGCGCGCAGCTTTTGTTGATTATATCGTAAGTATCGTAGTCGTTCGCTCTCAATACATACATATCGACCATGAATTGTTGACAAAGCTCACGACATCGTAAAATGACGTTGTCCAGGCCACGTCTAATCATTAATCGGTACGCATAATAATCCTTTGAGCTAACGTTCTTGTTTGTTTCAGCTCCTGTAATATTTTTTCATAAAAATTAATTTAAATTTATTACTTTCAATAATTTAATTGTATTGTTAAATGATTAATGATCAAATTAATAATCAATGAAGTACCTGATACGGGATCTCGTTGTTTTATGTTTATGCAATATCCGTCTTGTCCCTTCCAGAATATTAGTGGATATTGGAGAGCGTCATATGAACGATGTGTGTCAGCAATGAACTGAAGATTATTATTTCTTCTACGAATCACAATTTCTCGTGCAGCCGTATAATCGCCAACCATGATTCCAGCAACATCATCAACAACGGGTGCATTGAATCTACGAATATGCTCTCCAGCTGGTGTTTTATCAGGATTAATGACGATAGCGTGATAATCGCTTTGTAATTGGTGCATATGTGATTTGAATATTTTCAACAACTCGTTGTGCTCGTTCAAAAGAGTATCTAGCTCGCTAACGATGCGCCTGGCATAAAGTGAATCAAGGTTATTATAATCACAACGTGCACTCACGCGATTGGCAAGTGCGCTTCCGGAATCCTCGCCACCCATAAAGTAGATTTGTAAGAATTTATGTGGTTCGTTTGGCATTGGCAGCAGTGAGCCCATTTTATGATAAACTTGGCCTCTGATTTTGAATGTAGAATTGAATTGTTGACCATTTGCATTAGTATTTCGAACTATTTCTGTAGCTCCGAACGATGTCATTTGAAAGCATGAATTGAATCTTCGAATTGACTTCAGGAACACGTTAGAATCTGGATCCGTGCCGATAAGTAAGCCGTTCAATGGTTCAGGTGGTGTTTCAATTTCAGGTAGTTGCACTTTTTCTGACGCGCAACACATCCCAGCTTGCTCATTTTTGAATTTCAGAGCATGACAATGCGGACATTCCTTGTCTATAGAACCAATTACCACTTTTGAATGAGCATAATATTCAATATCGGGCTCATACTGGAATGCTAGACGCAGGAATGAATCAGATATAAATGCTCGATGTACCTGTTGTCGTTGTTGGTCATTTGTTCTTCGTCTACTGACTGTGAAACGGCGTGATTGTCGTTGTTCTAATCTTCTGACTTCATTGCGTTCAGCTCGTGTATCTTCTGGCTCTTCTTGATGCAATTGCGCCATTCTGACACGTGCATCAGTATTTTGTTGCTGGATTTGTTCTTCTGTTCTTTCGGATCTGCTATTTCGCAAGTTTCGAGCTTTACTTGTACTGCGGCTCAAATCAGCCCCTTTGCGTTTTCTTGGCATTGCTCACTGTACAAAACATACATAAATAGAATTAATGAAATTATTTAATGATGAAAAATGTAATAAGTATAATTAGGGCCAGGATTTTTGCCGCAGTTTTGAAATGATTAGTTTGAAATTATAACAAAAATATAAGTTTTATGGAAAAAAATTTCAAACAAAAGTAAAAAATTAAATTTTATGAAAACATTGTCTCTTATAATTTTTTCATACAACCAATATTTCCATTGACATTTCAAAGTAAAGATTCATAATGATTGATTTTTTGGAAACTATGAAAATCTTAATTGTTCAATTACATTTTTTTAATAAAATTAAATTAAAATTACATTTTTATAAGATCAACAACATTTTTCAAAATCCGTTGTTATTGGAAGCTCGTGTCACGTGTTGAGTACTTTTGAGGTTATAAAATCACTTGATTAACTAATCGTGCAAAATACAATCAAAATTGATAATTTAATTATTATTGATGAAATAGGAATGATTAAAAGTTAATATGAGAGTTACACTGAGATAGGAAAATAATAATTGTCAACGTTACTACTACACTTGATGCATAAACAATAATGATGGCCGACAACTGTGTAGGGAGTGAGAAAGAAAGGAGACCGGCTTCGTTCTCATCCCTACTCCGTGCTGTTTACTGGGTCAGAAGTGACACCTGTAGACATCTGGCGGGGATAACTAATTAAATGACGATTGATCAGTTTTCGACCGGAGAGGAAAAATGATTAAATTACTAAAATGGCTATTAAAAAATAAGGGTTGATCGTTGAAGGGTGAAAATTGAGGATTGTATGTATTTTTGTATGTTGTATCATAAAAAAATAGAAATTAAAAATTTTGTCTAAAAAATAAAAAATAGAATTTAGGGGTGGACTACCCCTAACATTTAGGGGGATGAAAAATAGATGTTGGCCGATTCTCATAGATACCGGATAAGCACAAAATATTTCATCAAAATCGGTCAAGTCGTTTTGGAGGAGTATGGCAACGAAAACTGTGACACGAGAATTTTATATATATATATATATATATATATATATATATATATATATATATATATATATATATATATATATATATTATAATACGAGTGAAACTTTTTTACTCCGAATACGATTGCAAGCGCCTCTCGTTGCACCTGATTATAGTTTGTTAGTGTGCGAGAAGCGTAAGCGACCAGCCACTCACCGCGTTCGGTATGATGCGTCATCACCGCCCCCACGCCCCGCCCGCTCGCGTCGCAACTCAATATCACTGGTAACTTTTCGTTATAATGTATAAGAACCGGACAACTACTAAGTTTCGATTTGTTTATTTCCAAGGCCTGCACTTGTTCAGTATCCCATTTCCAAACTGAATCATTTTTTAAGAAAACTATATAGTGGAGATAAAATTTCGGTAATTCCTTTAATAAATTTCGAATAAAAGCTCACCATTACTATAAATAATTTTAATTCCATTATCCGCCGCACAAGCCACTTGACTCAGCAGGACCGTTGCTAGCACCGCAACCAGCCTCCATGCGATCCTCCACTTCCTCCGTGCTGCATTGCAACCCATCATTCGCTTCTTCCATATGAAATAACTGTCGCACCTCACCCCGGACATTTGGACATACTCTTACCTTCGTACCCTCTCCTTAGACACACTTGACATACGTAATCTTTAAATTTACACACCCTGACCGCGTGATCATGACCACAACAGCACCGACAATATTCTCTGGCATTACACATTGTAAATTTTACCCTTGCAGCTTGCTGGCCCGTGCTCCGCCTACGGTAGTCTCGCCAGTTAGCGGGCGGTCCCTGCGGCCACCTGTCGTGTGCGCCTCGCGCGCCGCGTGCCCCGTGAGCACCGCGTGTACCGAGGCCTATTCTTCCATCTGTTGCTCAACTCTCGCTGCGTCCTTCATTGCCGCTTCCAAAGTTATCGCCTTATTATATGTCGCAGAGTACGTTAGATTATCTTCACAAAATAGCCGTTGGCGGGTAGGCTCGCTTCTGAGCCCGCATATAAATTGGCCTCTTAAGTTCTCATTCAAATTAGCTTTAAAATTGCATGACCGTGCCAGGTGTTTTAAGGCAGCAGCAAATTGCACCACTGTTTCGTTAGCACCTTGTGTTCTTTTCCTGAATTTATATCTTTCAGCAAGAATTGACGGCGTAGGCTGAATATTCTTCTTCACTACTTGAACCAGGTCTTCATATTTCCATTCGGACGGCTTCTTAAGGGTGCAAAGGTCGACCATGAGCTCGTACGCCGCGTCGCCGACGCACGCTAATAATGTTCTTTATTTACCTTTTATTTTAGGTACTCGAAGATCAATTTTTACGTCGTTAACGACGAAATATTGTTCTATGTGCTCAATATAAGTTGTTTACGAACCGTTTATTCAATTAAATTCGGTTGTCTTCCCGATAGGTATTTTTGAATTTACCGACTGCGCCACTGTAATGTATGGCAATTATTGTTAATAAAACGCACGACCGTCTGAAGCAATAGATATTTATTGATTGACAGTGAGTAAGTCGAGCGTAAGGCTGTAAGACATGACGTGCCCGTATACACACACATATATATATATATAATATATAATATATATATATATATATATATATATATATATATATATATATATATATATATATATATATACATATATATATTATAGTTGCACTTACAATACAATACATCCCACCTTGGTGAAAGAAGGATAAGCAGAAATTTTCCTTGTCCTAAAACCCTACCAGAAATAAGTGGGGGCCTGTGCCTTGCAGTGAGACGTAATAGGCTGTAACTTTATTTTTTACCTTACTAACATAAAATGGTAGCATTACGTTGTATGGGGAATGATGAGAACTACAGAATTTTGGTAATGGTAATGATATCTTAGTCCTCATGGATTTTTGCCATTTTTTCCAAAAAAAAAAATAGATTGATCTCTTTAGTATACTGAAGCAAAATCTTTAAAAGGCATCTAGCCTCGTATTATAAATTATTACTTTTATAAATGTAAATGGAAGAAGAATGAGTACCATCACATAATACCACAGAATACCGGCGTAAAATAGCAGCCTATTGCTGCTGTACTTTATACAGTGAGTATCGTGAAAAGGAGACCCTTTTAACTGTAAATGTGGCAATTCAAATTAGACATGAGAAGTGTCAACGTATTTGTGTTATGATTCATAACCAAGGATAAATGGGCTACAGAATCCATTTATTATGAAATAAACTGTGCTCATTTGTCACCGTTATTCTATAAAACATGTGGGAACGGAATATTAGTTTTTATTCGTGCTGTTTCTTTTATCTATAACGAGATATATTTATTCCGTAATTTCTTAATATCTTATCCCCAAGTATTATCCTTTATGAAATTAAAAGGATGACCGAAGCGAATAAAAGCCAAGGACCGTTGGTCATAGAGGATAAAATACTTATAAGAAGTAATGACTTTCTTTGTTATATGATGTTTGGTGATAACGATATTATGACAGTTCTATTATTTGTCGATAAAATAATTTGTTCTTATATTTCAAAAAAACACCTAAACTAAATACACTAATAATGTAAAAAAATATAAATAAATTCAGGAAAAATGAAGTTTGTTTGAAGACTATTTACTAAGTTAAAATAACTTGTATTGATTTATATTTTGTGACAAATTTGTGTCAAAATTAAACAACCTTATAACGAAAACTTTACTATGAAAATCACCATCCAGTACCTTCGTTAATCTGGCAGTAGCAGACGGAACGAAAAGGTTACTTTATACCCCATAAAAGTTACTTAAATCATCGACCCTTAAGAGTAATAAAACAAGTTAGTATCAGCTAAATAATTAACTGAGGTCTTGCACCATTAAGCGATCCAAATTTGATTAAATATTCGGTTCGAATGTTCTTGGAAGCTACGAACATAAATTCTTAATGAAGACTCAAGATTTTCGTACAGCACTGCCCCAACTATACAATGGTTGTAGTGTGAATGGATCGGTTCAAATGGGAAGTTCCACAGAATAAACAGCGTATAATAGCATTAAGCTGCTATTATACGCTGTTTATTCTGTGAAACCGTAAGACCGTGATAAAACCGTAGACTCTTATTACTTGAAACGAGACATTTTGTATAACTATAATCGGGGGGAAAATGCATATACTTTTTGATTCTTAATTGAGAATAAATGTAGATGTCTATAGGCCACTGCGTTCACTTGCCATCTGCTGAACCGTATGATCATTTCTCTATCAAATTTATTCTATAAAATAAAAATGTCACTAAGGGAGCAAAAGATACTATTACATTAATTTTAATGGCAGCTGTTTAAAGATATTAAAAGAAAATATTAACGCTATAGCTGTCAATGTAATACAAGGTTAATCCAATAGATCCCACAAAACACCGCTTCCGTATTCGAACCGCTAACGATTGTCACTAATGGAAACCTTTGCTTATCATTGCAGAACTTAGTAAGTGGTGTAAATAGGCAGCAAAACTCAAACTCGGAAGTGTAAAATTAAAGGGTATTTGTATGAAACATAGAGTTCAACATTCATTGATAATTGCTTCTGTGACGGTGCCTAAGTTATTGCCTCTCAGTTAAAGTTTTCTTTTATTTTCGTGATTAATGATCTATACCCAAACTCTGTGATCGTGTTCATTAAGAGTATACGATAAAATTTTGGTCGGTCTTTTGAAATAAATTTTGAAGCTTATTTTAATATTTTGGAAGCAAGATTTTAAATTCATAAGGCAGACAAAATATAAAACCTATTTAATTTTTATTTATATGCTATAAAATAAAGTTAACGAATGAGCACACAGTCCACCTGATGGTAAGCAGGTGCTATATCCCATAGGAATCCAAATCAACCTAACAATGGTCCCCCATTGTTAAAGTCACCATTACATATAAGACGCACGAGGATTATGTTGTATTTTCACATTGATATGAAGCACAAACGTGGTCCCCGGTTAGACAAACATAAACATATATATGAAGTAAATACTTTTGAAAAACCATGAAAATGAAAAATTTAAATTATAAAACATCCTTACAAGGTAGAGAATATCCTGATCTGTTTTTTTAATTAAATTAGCCTTTGAATGGACGGACTTGATGGGATTTTATAATATATACATCTCTTAAGGTATGTAGACTTCTAAAGGTATACGTATGAGAGTAATTAATAACTTGCTTTAATTACATCTCTGGGTTTCGCAAAATTTTAAAAAGTAAAAGTCCAATGTACACTGACCTCTATATATACAAGTACCCTGGACTGGCTATACCATACAAAATGACTGTGTCAATTTGAAGCGCCGCTAAAGGATGTCTTGAAAAATAAAATTAACATAATATGTCAAAGCCTGTTGTCTTATTTATATTGTCTTATTTCATAAGTCTGTATTTTGAACTTTTAAACTAAAAAACGAAAGTATTTTGTTGTTTGATTGTGTATAATATTAGTTACATTATAAGAATTATTTTCATTAATAATGAGAGTGTGCGTAATCTGTAAAACTCGCTACCAAAAGGGAAGTGGTATAACATTTCACAAGTAAGTGAATTTGCAGCAAATATTAAACAAACTAAAACTATTTGATAATATAAGTACTTAAAAATTTGTTACTAATCTTAATATCATATATACCAACATATTTTGGTGTATATTACTGAGTTTTGATAAACAATAAAATTCAATAGGGCTGTCGAGTTCTTTGTCTATAATACTTATCGATGTTCTTTCCTACCCATATGTGTTAACAAAAAATGTCGCCAACAACGAATGATTATCAAATGTTTATTAATTAACAGGTTTCCAACCGAACCTAGACTAAAATTATGGCTTAAAAGCATAAATATTGTGAATTGCCGTCCGAAACAAAATTATCATATTTGTTCCAAACATTTTACAGGAGACTGTTTGAAAAAGTACCACTTTGACACCACTTTGAAAAAGTGCAGTATACCGACAATATTTTCTGAAGCCAGTAACCTGTAAGTATAAAAGTATTACATTATTATTTCGAATGTTTTTTTATTTATTTTTTCCTCATTTTTCACCAAACTCAAGAGCCATAGCCAAGTGTCGAAAGATCGCCTGATGATGTCGAGCCACGTTGGATGTGTGTTAGTGGGCTGCGGCTAGAGGAGATTCCTCTCCCTGGACCGCTGTAGTCGAGGTGGAGTCGTAAGTCGATGCGCCACTCAACTATATTTCGCGACTTTGGTGAGGCTGCACCACATGATGCTTCCAAGTGCTCTTTTTTCCCTGGCTCCATTCACATATCGGGCTCGGGGAGTCCGTAGTGCAGCTCGTATCTCTATAAATGTTTCCTTGGTTTAAGATCTTTATAAAATATTTAGAGACGATACCAGGAGACCCGATGGTATGGGTTTGGTTGCTTGAAAGAGAGAGAGAGAGAGAGAGAGAGAGAGAGAAAGAGAGATAAAGCTTTAGTGTGGGATACTACTTGCGAACACTTTGACAGCATCCCATCTCAGGGGTGCCTCGTCTAAAGCAGGGGTGGCATTAGAGGCAACTGAACCAAGTAAATAGCCCAAAGTATCTGGAATATAAGTGCATATTTGTGCAATTTTCTGTAGAGACTATTGGTCCGAGGGGTGCACGTGCGGTGTAGTTTCTAAAAAACTGTATCTGCGACTGATCATCGCTGCTGGTAATAAGAAGTTGTCTAGTTTGTTGTTTCCTCACTTGAAGGCTAAGTATAGCCATAATGATTTCTTATATTTACGCGAACACTACACATTGAAATAATACTAATTTTAACGGAATTTATCGCGTATATTTAACTTTTTTACCCGACGTTTCGAGAGCTTTACAGCACCCATGGTCACGGGAAGGACTGAGATGTTCAACGTCCAGCTGTCATAGTTAACCGCGGTTACCGTAGATTAAAAATTTAACTTTTGTTCCGATCTACACAGTATGAGCTTATGGTATCATGGAGTCTTGCAGTTGTATGCTTGGGTTGGGATTTAATTTTATTTATTATAGGATCCCAAGCAGATGGTAGCACCCAGCCATCTTCTCTATTGAAATTAGGATGTTTTTTGATTTCAATAGCCTCGCGAATCATCCTTGGAAGGAATCGGTGTTCTTTAGCGAGGATTTGTGGTCTATCAAATCTGATGTAGTGACGGGGGCGATCTTGTACATGTTCACAGACTGCAGACTTCCCGGAGCGTCGATTCTTCACATCAGCTATATGTTCTTTGACGCGGGTTTTAATTGATCTTTTAGTTTGTCCTATGTAGGAGAGACCACATTCACAATCAAGCTTGTACACTCCTGCATCTTGCAGAGGGACGTTACACTTGACTGATGGTAAAAACTGACCAATCTTCTTCGGCGGCTTGAAGTATGTTTTGATGGAAGCGCGCTTCAAGATGTAGCCAATCTTGTCAGTGACTCCTCTAACATATGGCAGTACAGCAGGTACACGCTCGACTGTGGCCGGCTTCACTCGTTCTCTGTGACGTAGGCGTGGGACCCGAAGCTTGTTGTCATGCAAAACTTGCTTGATATGTTGGAGCTCGGCAGCCAGGTGTTTACTGTCACAGATCCCTCGTGCTCTCTGAAACAAAGATTTACCCACGGTAGCTAACTGTGAAGGATGGTGGTGAGAATCACCGTTTAAATATCTATCTGTATGGGTCTTTTTTCTATACACAGTATGGCTCAAGGTGTTATCAGGATTCCGAATTACTAACACATCTAGAAAAGCTAAGGAATTGTTTGCCTCTAACTCCATTGTGAACTGAATTTTAGAATTTATAGAGTTAAGATGGTCTAAAAATGCAGTTACTTTATCTAAAGGTAGAATTGTGAAAGTGTCGTCTACGTACCGCTTGTAGAATCTTGGATTTATGGGAGAAGTAAGCAGGGCTTTCTCCTCAAAGTCTTCCATGAATATGTCGGCGACAATGGGAGATACAGGTGAGCCCATCGCCACATCATCTACTTGCTTGTAGAACTCCTCCTTCCACAATAGGTAGCCAGATGTAAGGCAGTGTCTGAGTAATACTGCATATTCTGCAGGCATGTTGTTTTCTTCCAGCCTTCTAGTTACAATTGAGATGCAGTCTTCAACAGGTAAGCATGTAAACAATGACTGCACATCAAAACTGACCATAGTTTCATTGTCTGCCAGACGTAGGTCTTTAATCTCGCTGACAAAATAGTAGGAATCCTTTATGTGTGCTCTTGTATGTCCCCTGAACGGTGAGAGTATTTTCGCTAAGTGTTGAGCCAATCTGTAAGTTGGTGAATCGATTTGGTTCACTATGGGGCGTAATGGAGCATTGGGCTTGTGTATTTTTGGTAACCCATACAACTTTGGTGATTTGGCGCACGTAGGTATTATCCATTTTACGTCCAGATTTAATTTTTCGGAGTGTTTCTTTATGAGGTCACTAGTTGTTTTTAATGTGCTATTTGTTGGGTTGTTTTTAACCTTTTTATAAGTACTTACATCCGACAAAAGTTCTTGTATTTTAGAACTATAATCTGACGTATCCATGACCACCGTGGCGTTTCCCTTATCTGCGCGGAGAATCGTAAGTTCTGGTTTATTGCGTAGGTTCTTTAACGCTATAAATTCGTCTCTGGGAAGATTTGGTGTAGGCACTGAACATCGACGTAACATAGACGAAATGTCTTGACGTATCGCCTCCAAATCTTCTTTCCGCATATTGTTTTTAAAATAAACAGTCCTCGACACTACAGATAATTTTTTCGTACGGTAATCTGCTAGGAGTTATAGCATAGTTTAGTCCTTTGGATAAAACCTTTATTGTTGCATCATTCTGTGTATAGAAAAAAGACCCATACAGATAGATATTTAAACGGTGATTCTCACCACCATCCTTCACAGTTAGCTACCGTGGGTAAATCTTTGTTTCAGAGAGCACGAGGGATCTGTGACAGTAAACACCTGGCTGCCGAGCTCCAACATGTCAAGCAAGTTTTGCATGACAACAAGCTTCGGGTCCCACGCCTACGTCACAGAGAACGAGTGAAGCCGGCCACAGTCGAGCGTGTACCTGCTGTACTGCCATATGTTAGAGGAGTCACTGACAAGATTGGCTACATCTTGAAGCGCGCTTCCATCAAAACATACTTCAAGCCGCCGAAGAAGATTGGTCAGTTTTTACCATCAGTCAAGTGTAACGTCCCTCTGCAAGATGCAGGAGTGTACAAGCTTGATTGTGAATGTGGTCTCTCCTACATAGGACAAACTAAAAGATCAATTAAAACCCGCGTCAAAGAACATATAGCTGATGTGAAGAATCGACGCTCCGGGAAGTCTGCAGTCTGTGAACATGTACAAGATCGCCCCCGTCACTACATCAGATTTGATAGACCACAAATCCTCGCTAAAGAACACCGATTCCTTCCAAGGATGATTCGCGAGGCTATTGAAATCAAAAAACATCCTAATTTCATGAAATTTCATGAGAAGATGGCTGGGTGCTACCATCTGCTTGGGATCCTATAATAAATAAAATTAAATCCCAACCCAAGCATACAACTGCAAGACTCCATGATACCATAAGCTCATACTGTGTAGATCGGAACAAAAGTTAAATTTTTAATCTATGGTAACCGCGGTTAACTATGACAGCTGGACGTTGAACATCTCAGTCCTTCCCGTGACCATGGGTGCTGTAAAGCTCTCGAAACGTCGGGTAAAAAAGGTAAATATACGCGATAAATTCCGTTAAAACTAGTATTATTTCAATAAGTATAGCCATTCAGTGAGGACACGTAGCCAGCATTCTTGGGACGATACCACAGAAAGTGGGACTTTATGTTAATTTCAGTTATTTTTTTAATATTGTAATTTCAATTTCGAAAATGACGTAAATAACTGATGAATGAACGTAAAGAAATATGTAATTCAAAGTTTACATTTTTTTATATTATCTTGCTAGCTCGTACCTGGCGCATTGCTGCCGCAGAAGAAATAATTGTGGAAATATCGTTAAAAAAGTGGAAAAGTTATATTGTATAATTAGGAATGATAAGACAATCATTGAATTAGAATAATATATAACTTTCTATAACTTTCAAATAAATATTCGGTATAATATGTACGCCACCAAGTATCAGTTAATTGTACCATGCGCATAACCTTCGCACAAGTGCAACCAATAAGTTGACTATGTTTATTCTTTATTATATTATATTATATATTAGTCTTATCTTAAGGATGATTTTCATTTTTTTCATCCGATCGACGGTCGAACATCCCGACAGTCAAACCGTCTGAGGTTACGGTTTCCACAGCATATGTCAAATTTTTTTAGGTCGTCTTTTACGATAAATGCCACAAATAAAAATGTCTTCAAAGTTCTTCTCCGAGAACATTACCTGAAGGAAACTACTAATTAACATTATTTTCCTTAATTTTTGTCTTTCTTTTCTTCTTTTTTACTCCGGATATTTATTTCATTATATATTATTCAAACATCATATTATATATATCATTCATTTGTATATTTATTTACGAAGTTGTTATGTATGTATTATTGTATGTATATTTATACCATATGTGTGTATATTTAAATGTAATGTGTATGTATGTACTTTGCATATGTATATATTTTAATGTAATTAATTACGTATAATGGTCGCACCTGCCAACAATTGTCCTTGGCACCCAGGGTTGACTGGCAGGGAATGCCACATGGCATTAAGTCCGCCCTATGTACCCCTTTAGCTTAAGGTGTTACGTTTAAGTTTTTAAATAAATAAAATAAATAATAAAACTATTATTTACGGATTTTATCGCGTTTAATTACATTAGTTTATTTTTATTATTATCATGACGTTTCGGGTGCTTTACAGCGCCCATGGTCACGGGGGGGACTGAGATGTTTGACGTCCCAATGTCATAGTTAGTCCGGCTACCTTCAGTTTTTTAATATTAATTTTTGTCCGATTTACGCAAAACGAGCTTATAGTATCATGAAGTCTTGCAGTGGTATGCTTGGGTTTGGGTTTAATTTTGTTAATTATAGGATCCCAAGCCGATAGTAGCACCCAACCATCTTCTCTATTGAAATTTGGATGTTTTTTAATTTCAATAGCCTCGCGTATCATCCTTGGTAGGAATCGGTGTTCTTTTGCGAGAATTTGTGGTTTATCAAATCTAATGTAATGGTGGGGACGATCTTGAACATGTTCGCAGACTGCAGACTTCCCGGAGCGTCGGTGCTTCACATCAGCTATATGTTCCTTCACGCGGGTTTTTATAGATCTCTTTGTTTGACCTATGTAAGAGAGACCACATTCACAATCTAGCTTGTTTGATTTGATGGATGGTAAAAATTGACTAATCTTCTTCAGCGGCTTGTAGTATGTCTTAATGGACGCTCGCTTCAAGATGTAGCCAATCTTGTCCGTGACTCCTCTAACATATGGTAGTAGAGCAGGCGCGCGCTCGACTGTGGCCGGCTTCACTCGTTCACTGTGACGTAGGCGCGGGACCCGAAGCTTGTTGTCTTGCAATACTTGCTTGACATGCTGAAGCTCCGCAGCCAGATGTTTTCTGTCACAGATCCCTCGTGCTCTCTGAAACAAAGATTTACCCACGGTAGCTAACTGTGAAGGATGATGGTGAGATTCACCATTTAGATATCGGTTAGTATGGGTCTTTTTCCTATACACAGTGTGACCAATAGTGTTATCAGGATTTCGGATGACTAAAACATCTAGGAAAGCTAAAGAATTATTTGCCTCTAACTCCATTGTGAATTGTATTTTAGAGTTTATGGAGTTAAGGTGGTCTAAAAATGCAGTTACTTTGTCAGATGGTAAAATTGTGAAAGTGTCGTCTACGTACCGCTTGTAGAACCTTGGATTTACAGGAGCAGTAAGAAGGGCTTTCTCCTCAAAGTCCTCCATGAATATGTCGGCGACTATGGGAGACACAGGTGAGCCCATCGCCACACCATCTACTTGCTTGTAGAACTCCTCCTTCCACAATAGATAGCTAGATGTGAGGCAATGTTCAGGTAGTATTGCATACTCTTGAGGCATGTTATTTACTTCTAGCTTCCTAGTTACAATTGAGATGCAGTCCACAATAGGTAGGCATGTAAATAGTGACTGAACATCAAAACTGACCATAGTTTCATTGTTAGCGAGATGTAGGTCTTTTATATCACTCACAAAATGGTATGAATCCTTTGTGTGTGCTCTGGTATGTCCTCTCAGTGGTGATAGTATTTTTGCTAAGTATTGTGCCAGCTTATAAGTTGGTGAATCGATCTGGCTCACTATGGGACGTAGTGGAGCGTTTGGTTTGTGTATCTTCGGTAACCCATAAAACCTCGGTGGTTTGGCACATGATGGTATTAGCGAATTCACGTCGAGATTTAATTTTTCGGAGTATTTCTTTATTAAATCGCTAGTTGTTTTAAGCGTGTTAGTTGTAGGGTCTGTTTTGACCTTTTTATATGTACTTTCGTCCGATAAAAGTTGTTGTATTTTAAAATTATATTCCGACGCGTCCATTACCACCGTAGCATTTCCTTTATCCGCGCGCCTATAACGCCTCCAAAACACAATCGTGTCTTTACACCGCAAAAAGGAGCCCGCACACCCTGGCTCCTACTTTCCGGAATGCATCCTTGGAGTATACTGACTGCCTTCACCTTGTTAGGGGTTGAATTTTCTCCGAACCTCAACTATGGTCGGTTCATTGAGTACAGTGCCGAGGTAGCCTCAAATATATTTAATTTTGAAACCAACCTTGTCAGCCTCGAGCACAGGCGCAGAGAAGCTAGCCTTTCGGTATTCTGTAGGATGCATTTCAGAGAGTGTGCGCAGGAACTGCACGCTTTAATTCCTCCCTCTCCTTTCCACCATCGGGCGACCAGGCGGTCGGCGGGTCTTCACTCCTTTGTTGTCGATATTCCACGCATTAGGACCAAACGGTTTGCTTCGACTTTTTTAATGCGTACAGCAAAGGAGTGGAATAATTTGCCGGAGAATCGTGAGTTCTGGTCTGTTCCGTAAGTTATTTAGCGCTATAAATTCGTCTTTGGGAAGGTTTGGTTTATGCACCGAACTACGACGTAACAAGGACGAAATATCTTGACGTATGGCCTCCAAATCTTCCTTACCGATATTATTCTTAAACAGACAATCCTCAACACTGCAGATAATTTCTTTGTACGGGATTTTTTGGAACTAAAATTAATATTAAAAAACTGAAGGTAGCCGGACTAACTATGACATTGGGACGTCAAACATCTCAGTCCCCCCCGTGACCATGGGCGCTGTAAAGCACCCGAAACGTCGGGATAATAATAAAAATAAATTAATGTAATTAAACGCGATAAAATCCGTAAATAATAGTTTTATTCAATGTGTAGTGTTCGCGTAAATTTAAGAAATCATTATGTGAATCAGTACGGACTGGTAATAGCAAATAAAATTCGCCGATTAGAAGATCTTAAAACCAAGCGCGCAAGATATATAACATCTTTAAATTTCTTGAAGAGATGCAGAGACCATAATCTCATTCCTACGTGTGTCAAAATATCAACAAAGAAGGACATTCGAGGAAGCGCTAAGATCTTAAATCAGGCAAGTAAAAAGTTGTTACGGACGGTGATTCAGCAGAAACGGTTCGATTTACATTTCATAAACAACACCATAGACAATTTGTCCAGTGAACTAAAGACAATTTTAACGACATTTGATTTTAATAATTGCATCGAAACTTTAAACAAACGAGAGACATCAAAATACAATGAATGCAAAAATAAACAAATAGAAAAATACCAAAAATTAACGATCAAATCAAATGCCAAACATCCAAGTCAATTCCAGAATAATAAACAACCGTTGACCATAGACACAAACTATAAACAACGCACTGTCCATAATTTGTCAAAACATACACTGGACGAACCGACAATGAAAGTATTAGCCAAGGGAATGAACTTCGCATTAACTCCGCGAAAAATCCCGTACGAAGAAATTATCTGCAGTGTTGAGGATTGTCTGTTTAAGAATAATATCGGTAAGGAAGATTTGGAGGCCATACGTCAAGATATTTCGTCCTTGTTACGTCGTAGTTCAGTGCCGAAACCAAACTTTCCCAAAGACGAATTTATAGCGCTAAATAACTTACAGAACAGACCAGAACTCACGATTCTCCGCGCGGATAAAGGAAATGCTACGGTGGTAATGGACGCGTCGGAATATAATTTTAAAATACAACAACTTTTATCGGACGAAAGTACATATAAAAAGGTCAAAACAGACCCTACAACTAACACGCTTAAAACAACTAGCGATTTAATAAAGAAATACTCCGAAAAATTAAATCTCGACGTGAATTCGCTAATACCATCATGTGCCAAACCACCGAGGTTGTATGGGCTACCGAAGATACACAAACCAAACGCTCCACTACGTCCCATAGTGAGCCAGATCGATTCACCAACTTATAAGCTGGCACAATACTTAGCAAAAATACTATCACCACTGAGAGGACATACCAGAGCACACACAAAGGATTCATACCATTTTGTGAGTGAGATAAAAGACCTACATCTCGCTAACAATGAAACTATGGTCAGTTTTGATGTTCAGTCACTATTTACATGCCTACCTATTGTGGACTGCATCTCAATTGTAACTAGGAAGCTAGAAGTAAATAACATGCCTCAAGAATATGCAATACTACTTGAACATTGCCTCACATCTGGCTATCTATTGTGGAAGGAGGAGTTCTACAAGCAAGTAGATGGTGTGGCGATGGGCTCACCTGTATCTCCCATAGTCGCCGACATATTCATGGAGGACTTTGAGGAGAAAGCCCTTCTTACTGCTCCTGTAAATCCAAGGTTCTACAAGCGGTACGTAGACGACACTTTCACAATTTTACCATCTGACAAAGTAACTGCATTTTTAGACCACCTTAACTCCATAAACTCTAAAATACAATTCACAATGGAGTTAGAGGCAAATAATTCTTTAGCTTTCATAGACGTTTTAGTCATCCGAAATCCTGATAACACTATTGGTCACACTGTGTATAGGAAAAAGACCCATACCAACCGATATCTAAATGGTGAATCTCACCATCATCCTTCACAGTTAGCTACCGTGGGTATATCTTTGTTTCAGAGAGCACGAGGGATCTGTGACAGAAAACATCTGGCTGCGGAGCTTCAGCATGTCAAGCAAGTATTGCAAGACAACAAGCTTCGGGTCCCGCGCCTACGTCACAGTGAACGAGTGAAGCCGGCCACAGTCGAGCGCGCGCCTGCTCTACTACCATATGTTAGAGGAGTCACGGACAAGATTGGCTACATCTTGAAGCGAGCGTCCATTAAGACATACTACAAGCTGCTGAAGAAGATTAGTCAATTTTTACCATCCATCAAATCAAACAAGCTAGATTGTGAATGTGGTCTCTCTTACATAGGTCAAACAAAGAGATCTATAAAAACCCGCGTGAAGGAACATATAGCTGATGTGAAGCACCGACGCTCGGGGAAGTCTGCAGTCTGCGAACATGTTCAAGATCGTCCCCACCATTACATTAGATTTGATAAACCACAAATTCTCGCATAAGAACACCGATTCCTACCAAGGATGATACGCGAGGCTATTGAAATTAAAAAACATCCAAATTTCAATAGAGAAGATGGTTGGGTGCTACCATCTGCTTGGAATCCTATAATTAACAAAATTAAACCCAAACCCAAGCATACCACTGCAAGACTTCATGATACTATAAGCTCGTTTTGCGTAAATCGGACCAAAAATTAATATTAAAAAACTGAAGGTAGCCGGACTAACTATGACATTGGGACGTCAAACATCTCAGTCCCCCCCGTGACCATGGGCGCTGTAAAGCACCCGAAACGTCGGGATAATAATAAAAATAAATTAATGTAATTAAACGCGATAAAATCCGTAAATAATAGTTTTATTCAATGTGTAGTGTTCGCGTAAATTTAAGAAATCATTAAAATAAATAAATAAGTTTGACCGCAATTTGATGAACGGTATGGCATCGTAGAAAGTACGAACAAACATAAATGTGTATATAGTAGAAAATATTTTACTGTCTATAGACAGACCAGTAGCTGATTAGAATAAGCGTTATTATAGCAGCTGATTTGTTTTTTATAATACCAGAATTAAATGAACGGTTGACAATAAATTATTTTAGAAATTATGTTTTTATTTTTATTTTGTGTAGTTAGTTTAATCTTAATAATTTTTAGTTGAATGATCTAAGGACTACGATGGCTATCTGAGTACAGAACCAGAGTACAAAACTAATTTAACTGTAGAGATGTGTAAGACAGGGTGTCGTAATATCCGCGAAGTACTTTAACGCTGCATTGGAAGATATTTTTAAGCTACTGGACTGGAAAGTAATACCGCACTATTAACGTCAATGGCGTGTACGTGCATCCATCAACTTCTTTCATGTCTTACGACTTTTGACTCCATCTAGTAGGGGAACGTCCTACACTTCACCTGCCGGTACGAGGCTGCCACTCGAGAACCTTTTTTCCCCATCGGTATTTGATTCTTCGAGCTATATGGCCGGTAAATTGCCACTTCAGCTTACTAATCCATTAGGCGATGTCGGTCACTCTGGTTCTGCTGCAGATATCCTCATTAAGAAGTTTGAACCCCTGAGCATAGCCCCTTTTTTACTGTGGATATCGTCATTTCTGAGTCTATCACGCAGAAAAACTCCGAGCATAGCCCTCTCCATAGCTCGCTGAGCGACTTCTAGCTTCCTCATACAGCTAGCAGTGAAAGACCTCGTCTCAGATCCATAGGTCATCACTGGCAACACGCACTGGTCATACAAAGCTATTGAGACTATTTGTCCCAGGTAAACATACTCGTGAACAACTTCGAGCTTAGTGCACCCAAGCAAATACCGGCATAGGTGTGACATGGACGTTACACATGATCTTTGTTTTGTCCATGTTCATCTTAAGACCTATTCGTTGGGAAATATGATTGAGGTCATTGGACATAGTGCGTAGGTCCTCCAGCTATTCTGCCCTAAGGACTATATTGTCGGCAAATCGAAGGTGAATGATGTACTCGCCATTGATGTCAATACCGTATCCTTTCCAGCCCAGTAGCTTGAAAACGTCTTCCGATGCAGCGGTGAAGAAAAGACACATCGGTGTTACTAAATTAATTAATTTTGTCTTCCAGAATAATAAATAGTAAAAAACCCTTCATAGTTCTAAATTCAAGTTAGTTTATATTTGATACATACATGAGGTTGTGGCGGTGCTGTCGTCGCGTCGCAAGCGAAGCACACCGAAGCCTAAATCACGCTATCAAAATTCCGAATCATAAACAGTATATATAGAATATCTCCGAATAATCACACGGAGCGTTGGCCGCTCCCCGGACAGAACACCTTGTCCGGCGGGAGATCTCCCCTTTTCCTTCCGCGGCCACAGTGGTGACCCTGACGTGACTACTACCTTCGGAAACTTCAAGCTTCGTCATCGTCGTAGAGTACCCCACCCATTCGCTCCCGAGCCGATATCGTCAGCAGTCTTCATATCCTGCAATCTATCTAGCTTCGCAAGGTTCATCGCAGCACTGGAATAATAATGCTTCCTGTTCCTTCAAGTTACTCTCTGCGCTACACAGTGTTCGGTACGGCTTTGAACCTTACTGCTCGCCTCTGATTCTTGGCACTCTCGCAGATTATTTGCCTTCTTTTCGACTCACCGCAGACTACAAGGCAATCCAATGGCACCTGCACATTCGTCGGCAATGAGACTGCACTATCGACCTCCGGTCTGAGCAGGGGGTGATGTGGCGGCGCTGTCGTCTTGCCGCAAGCGTAACACACCAAAGCCTTAATCACGGTATCAAAATTCCGAATCATAAACAGTATATGTAGAACGTCTCCGAACTATCACACACAGTGTTGGCCGCTCCCCGGGCAGAATACCTTGCCCGGCGGGAGATCTCCCCTTTTCCTTCCACGGCTACAAGGTTTATATTATAAGGAGTAACAGTAAAAAAATAGAAGTTTAAAATTTGTTTCATTAGGCAACACTGAATCTTCAATTTGATTCAATGTCAAATGAAAAATTATTTAAGAAATATGTCCGCCGAATTGTGCATGTGCTTATTTCTTGTTATTTCATATTTTGAGTGTTTCACCTTAATTGCTTTTGTATAGCACAAAACATAGGGCTCAAGAATGTGCTTTAAAGTAGATTTTGTAATTGGTGCAGTGACAAATAAAATAAAAGACATAAAATAATATGTTAATTTCAACCCTGTAGGTATTTTTTATAATGGTTTGTAGCAAGTTATTTTCTACATTATGTGCAGACAACATGGAATTTTATAACATCTCACGTTTTGGTGTTATTTTATTTTCAAAATATAATCTTTTTTAAAATTGTGAAATAAATAATAATTATGTTAATAATACTGAAATTCTTTCTTTTTGCCTAATTCCTACAATTTATCGAAATCGACAAAATACTTAATCACAGTACTTAATAAAAAATTCATATTATATATATAATATCTATGGTAATTTATGGTTGAAGTAGTAGTTTGTAAGCTAGCTTCCAGTCGGCGCTGTTGTCGCGGCAATTTTTTACGTTAGAGATTCTTATCTATTTCCGTATCTACACTCTTATATATGCATATGAGATTGCCGTTTCGCATATTGGTCATTTCAAATCAAAATAATTTTTGTTCGGCTGGGAATTCTAATTTCAAATTAATTTTATTTTAAAAACATGGAATTCTTTTTTCAAAATTATTTATTTATTTGTTGATAAACATTATTTTTAATCGCATTTGAATTTTTTCGTTATAATAGATACGATAAAAATTCGAGTAATTATCGGATATCAGTAACGACATTTACGTTGCGAATTCTATTAACAAACGCACTACCGTTTATTGGTATGCACGGTTCCGTTCTGGAAATTACAACCTGTAAAATGAACCCCGTGGTCATGTGAAAACTTTGATAGACAAATGCGAACTAAAGGCGATTTTGAAAGCTGATGATATTCAATATACAGCTGAATTAGCAGTAGCATTCGACCTTAACATCAAAACATTATTGGTATATTTGCGTCGATTTGGCAAGGTAAAAAAACTTAACAAATGGGTGCCCTATGAACTCAATGATTGCCAGCGCGAAATACGTGTCGAGACTTGACTTGCCTTGCACTGTTGAACAAATACATAAACGAAGGAATTTTTAACCGTATGACGTTTGACAATCGCAAACAAATTGTTTGGATCCTGTTTCAGCACCTTAAATATGCTCTAAAAATTATGATACTAGAAAAGTGATGGTCACTGTTTGGTATCTAGCGCCGGTATGATCCATCACAGCTTTTAACCAATCGGGATGAGCATCATTGCCGATGTGTGAAGAACTGAACACAATGTTAGAGAAGCATCACCAACCAGCTTTGGTCAATCGATCGTCCCCGCTACTCCTGCATGCCAATGCATGGCCTCATACTGCACAACAAACGGTCTCTAAGGTACTAGAGCTGGGGTTGGAAGCTCTCTGTCATCTACCGTACCCACTCCTTGCGCCTACAGACTTCAACTTTTTCCAAAATCAGGATAACTTTTTGGCGGGTAAACCATTAAATACCCGAGAGGCAGTACAAAATGTACTTGAAGAATTTGTTGCCTCCCGTCTACCAGATTTCTTCACAAAGGGCATCAATAAACTGCCACTACGTTGGCAAAGATGCATCAATTGCATGAGTGATTACTTTGGTTAATAAAAATGAAAATAAAGTAAAAAAATACGTTAAGTTATTTCATAGAAAACGGCAACTTCATAGGTAAGGCCTAATATATTGTTATGTTATGTCAATAATAACACAAAAATTTCATTACTTGACAAATGTTGGTTGGTATTAAATTAAATATAAGTTGCGCGGAGTTGGGTGCGCCAGCAGGCTGTGGCGGTGTAATTCTTATGTGGTGTACTGCAGTGAGAATTTGGAACTTTTTTTTTTATTAAGCATTTAGCGCCGTGTATAATAATCTAAGATATTATAGTCTAGGTCTCATCCAATGTAACATTTTCGACATACGCAAATTTTGCTTGAATATTTTAAGTATAAATTATATTTAGTATAGATTTCTTAACATTGCGTACAATTTCGCCGTTGACTATCTACCTACCTCCTGCTAATATCAGTACTTAATCATTTAAGTACTTAAAAAAATATAAAATAACTTCACCTTGCATTATTCTTCGGGAACTTAAAAAAAAGATAAATCCAAATACTTTTGTTTTGCTTATTAAGCATTTATCTACGCAACAATTGTTAGTAGAAACGACTTTTTGCCATAATAATTCATCAAGTAAATTAGGTAATACACATGTGTATATTAATTACATTTGATGTTTTGAACTATTTTATCCTACAATTAAATCTACTAAACACTATAAAAATTATTTCAACAAGTATTTACGTAAAACTATTCACATAAACAGTCTTATAAACTTAAAAATTCACTTGTCTAGAACGCGCCAGCCCCGACTGCGTATGTAAGCTGAAGTCCCACGAGATTGTACGTAGGTCTTCGACCACGAATCCACCTGTAAAGTATGCATGTACTTTTATATAGATTAAGGGTGACAAACGGTCACACAGTCCACCCGGTGGTAAATGCGTGCTGTGACCCACAAATTTTAAATCTATCCCAGATTTACTATATTGATTATAACTTTTTACAGTACAACTCAATAATGTGTCGCATACATTTGTTTCAATCATGTATAATTTCGTATGTAATAAATTTGTGAACATGATGTACTCGTATTTCCATACATTATATGGTACGATATTTAGGGCTGTGTTCGTTCGTTCAACTGAAAAACTGTATGTGAATTGGCGCGGGGCCGGACGTGCAGCTTTCACTATATTTAACCTATACCACGCAGCACTATTTTCATTTAAGACAATACTGTTTCTAAATGATTGAAACCACATTGAAAAAATGCACACATTAATAATAACAACGTTTTCTTATTCACATTAAACAAGATCAGTGTAATATTATCAAAAACATCGTTCGCGGCTTACAAAACAAGAAAACTAGTCTTCTTGCTCCCTCGCAGTTGACTAAAGAAGTTACGGAGAATTGACCGTAAATTGGTGCGCAATGCGATACTTTCGTACTACTCATCTATCAGTACGAGTGTAAGCCAGATAGTTTTACCGCCATTCGACTTTAATCATCTTGGGAAGACATGATGAATTGACATGTTCTCTTACACCGCTATCGTCCGGCATCCCTACAAGTGGAGAAGCCCTTATTTAACAGTGGAATATAGCTGCTAATTATTATATATAAATATAATAATTAGCAGAGCCATGATTGTTAATATTCTAGAACACATTATCTCCGCAATCACACATATTGTTAATTTTTCGCTTGACTCGGGTCAGTTTCCGAGTCAGTGGAAAAATGCTTTCGTTAGACCCCTTCCTAAAGTATCCAATCCCACACTTCCTAATCACTTCCGTCCCATATCAGTTTTACCTTTCCTATCTAAAGTTTTGGAAGCCTGTGTTCATAAGCAAATTTCCAATTTCATATATAAACATAACCTGCTGAGTACTTTTCAGTCCGGCTTTCGTCCTGGTCACAGCACTACAACTGCCTTACTTAAAATAACTGAAGACATTAGAGAAGGAATGGAAAACAAGAAAGTTACAGTTGTGGTGCTCGTTGACTTTTCTAATGCTTTTAACACAGTTGACCATGATATCCTTCTTGCTATCCTTTCTCATTATAGGTTTGCACCGTCAGTCCTGGAATGGTTCTCATCTTATCTTCGCGGACGTCAACAGTCTGTCCACGTGGAGCAAATGACTTCACAGTGGGTTGACCTGATTTCTGGCGTACCGCAAGGCGGTATACTTTCTCCATTAATCTTCTCTATTTTTATTATTTATCTAATATTGATTGTTCGTACCATCTGTATGCTGATGACCTACAAATTTATGTACAGTCTGACATTTCTGACATCCATTATGCGATTAACAAATTGAATTTAAGTCAGTCTGTGATTGGTCTATGCGTTTTGGAGTGTCTGTCAACCCTACGAAATGCCAAGCGATGATTGTGGGTAGCTCAAGGATGCTTGCTAAAATAGATGCCGCTAGTCTACCTCCCGTCTATTATAATGATCGTCTGATACCGTTCTCTCCCTCAGTTAAAAATCTTGGTCTCGATATTGATAGTACTCTGTCCTGGGGGGTTCATATCTCCGAAACATGTCGTAAAGTCTCTGGTTCTTTACGTTCTCTTTATCGATTGAGAAATTTTCTCCCCTTTAAGACTAAAATTATGCTTGTACAGTTACTTATACTACCAATCATTGATTATGCAGACGTGTGTTACGCGGATTTAAACCAAAATCTTCTCAACAAGCTAGAGCGCCTTCTCAACAACTGCGTCAGATACATTTTCAATCTCCGTAAATTTGATCATATTTCTCACTATCGCTCTCGGCTAAAATGGCTCACTATTAAACAGAGGCGTGACTCTAGAATTTTGCTTGTTCTCTTCTCTATCTTAAATGATCCATCCACTCCTTCTTATCTCAAGGAGAAATTTCAATATATTTCCCTAACGCATGATAGAACTCTGCGTTCCTCATATAATAATAAACTAAGTATCCCTCTACATTCTACTAATTTTATTGGTAAATCCTTCACAATTCAGGCTGCACTGCTCTGGAACTCCTTGCCCGATGACGTCAAAAAAAGATCTAATAAGACTGCCTTTAAAAGATTGGTACATAAGCATTTTATGAAAATATTAGATGATAGTTAATATGGTTAATTTTGGTTACCTTTGTTGTTATTTTATTTATAGGTTTATATTATATATCTATTTGTATTTAAAATATGTATATATTTATGTATCTATGAATATGTATGTATATATTATATATTACCTGTATTATATTTTGAAGTATATAAGTTTATTGTATTTGTATATATAATATTAGTTTGTTTTTAAATTTATCAGTAGTTTTTTTCCTTGATTTACTCTGTTGTACATTTTATTTTGTCACCTATCACATAATTTCCACACGTCCCGGGTTGACTGGGAGAGAATGCCTAATGGCATTAAGTCCGCCCTTTGTAACCTTTTTATGGTGCAATAAAGTGTAAATAAATAAATAAATAAATATATTTATAGCTGTAAAGAATATAAGGATGAAGAATAATAATTGTAAGGCATTAATTTATGTGGTATTTGTGAACACTCCCGCTTTCGCTTCAATTTAAATTAGTTGTCGTTTCATGTAAACAAACGGTCGACCCGCATCCAAACTTTAACCAAGGGAAACATGTGTGTCACAAGCAAGCAGTGCATGAAATGTTAAATTGTATATTTAAAATCATGAATTGATACCAAACGAGTTGAATAAAATATAAATATTTTGGTAAGACTTAAGTTATTTGTTTTATTTTTATATTTTTTATTAGTTGTTGACTCATCACGCATTCGAACCAATGGTTTGCTACATCGTTCGTTATGCATGTAATAGGGGAGGGGAATAAGTTGCCAGCATCTGTCTTTACATCCCATTTATAATGTGAGTGTATTCAAGGCAAGAGTGAATAGGCTTCTGTAAAATACCTTTAGACAAATGGTACCTACATATGAAAACGTAAGGTGACATTTAGTTTGATCAGGTCGCACTTACGTAATCAATGAAAAGAATTGAGGTGATGGACCTTCTTACGATCACACAGTAAAGTTAGACTACCGCAAACGACTTGGTAAATCACAACAGTTTTCGAATAGACAATAGAATTAAACGCAACCATTGCGCACGAAATTTGAGTCATATCGTAAACTTGAATTTGGCTATAGAGACGTCTTAAGGATAAAGCGAATTAGTTTTTCTACTCTCGCAGCTGTAGCAGGCGTTTATATTTCCTTTTACGATCTCGACGAGATAAGAGGATCGAACCAATGGAAAACTTAAGCATTTAACGGTTTCTTAGCACGAAAGTTAAGTAACTTTTTGCGACTAAAAAATGTAAAGAACAGAAAATGACGACCGGGGGGCCTAGTTCTAATATAAGAGTTAAAGGATCGAAACTTAGCTCGTGATTTTTCACCACTTTTTTTTGCTTCCTTTCGTGTATGTCTGTTCGAGACGAATTTAGTAATTAACGTTTACCTAACTTTCTGCTGAGCTAGAGACGTGAAATTTTAACATAGCTCAGGATCGTTTGACAATGTAGGAATCTTATCTTAAGGATCTTAAGTCTCCTCTTTTAAACCAGGTACTACATGACACCCTTGCACCAATCTGTCGCCAGAACCGCTATCCATTGACGATGGAAAATTGCCATTTGGAAAACGTTGATTGAATAACCAGTTAATTGTAGGCGTCACATCGACCACCGATTTAACATAAAATAGACGTACAGACGGACTTCTATCAAATATTCGAAGTCCGCCTGTACTGGAAATAATTTTTTATACTGTTTGTTTCAGGCTCGCCTATACAAAATTATTATTGAAATACGCAGCTTTATCAAGCCTACAATTGACTGGTTATTCAATCAACGTTTCCAAGTGGCAATTTTCTATCGTCAATGGGTAGCGGTTCTGGCGACAGATTGGTGCAAGGGTGTCATGTAGCACCAGGTTTTGTACCCTTGTGTACCCTTCAACGGCCAAGTCATACAACATTAACTATAATAATAAAGAAATCGCAGTAAGGAAGCTTAGACTTGGCGCGAATTTGTCTAGATTTCATTACTTTTTAGAGATAAACAAGCAGCTCCATCGAGACTTGGCTAGTTTTTACAGAATATTTTTGGTGGGATTTCACTTCTTTTTGTAGAAACGTGGGCACATCGATTTATTTTATTAGATTTTCTTATTCGACACATTCTTTTTCTTTTTAGGAGTAATTTTTTTATTATTACAAGTCTTTCTTTTCTTTTTTTCTGGTTCTGATTCTTGTACAGTAGCAACTGTTTTTCGTATTGCCCATTCGCGTTCATTATTTATTCTTTTAGACGGTTTAGATGGTTTAAAATCTGAAAGATCGGCTCAGTATTTACGCCTAAGCCGGTTGTATTCGGTGATCGTTTTTTTTGCGCCCGAAGCAATTAAAGGGCTACCCTATACGTAGGGAGGCGGAAAATGCATTACGCATACCACGATAGCCGGTCTATCGTGGTTATAAGGGTACTCACATCCTACCGGGGAACCTAAGTGATACCCTCTAAAAACCGCCTTTAGGGACTGGAAACTGGTTGATTAAGCTTTATTGTGCCGTATCGGAGCGACCCTCTTTTGGGAAAAGAGGGCGCAGGCGGCTACGAGCCGCTGAAGGAGTGCCTACGAAGGCAAATTAATTATGAATGAATAATTTAATTTAATTAGAGTTGGTCTGAGCTGCCAGGAGGCAGTTCAGGTCGTTTCACAGTTTATTAGGCGAGTCCGAGTGAGAGTTTCTCGGCCTGCGGACTCGATAGCGAGAGGGGGGTGGGGCTGCATAAGTAGCTGCCTCACGAATAAAATGGTTGGAGTGCGACTCTGAGGCTTTGAAGAAGTTCTCAGAGAGTTTTTTTGAGAAATTGTTGAATTGTAGGGAGCTCTAGGTCCCGATGAAGGTCGGCATTACGGACGTGCGTACCAAGGTGCGTTCGCAGCTCGACGACAGAAAAAGTTTTGAACTATTTGGAGTTCATTAATAATTTTAGAGTCGGCGCGGGCAAAAACGGGGACCGCGTAGGACATGACTGGTCGTTTACAGACCTTATAAAGGGTACGCTTGTTTCTGAGGGACATTTTACTGTGTTGGCCCAACATAATGTTGAGCCTACTCAGGTAACAGAAGCTGAGCCGTAAGTAGTGGGTTTCATCATATCGCTCCTGTAGGATTGCGCGCTCGTGTATACGTCACCATCAGCATCACACGTGTACACTTGCATTTCGTCCCAATGTTCAGCAAAGTATGCAACTATAGCAGATCTGATACTTCAAGTTGAGTCAGGTCTACCATACAGCAAGAAAGATATTGAATGGAAGAGACAAGACCCGTCTTTGGGCATACCAACTACTTGGTAGCCACTAAGTTCATCGTCGTCTCTTAATATTATCGACATTTTTTTACGATATTATCTTGCGAAATCAAACACAAATAAACTCAACGACTTTTAGTATATGGACAACAAATCAGAACTACCGATACTATTTAGACTAAAACAATAATAATCTATATTTTTAAGACTTCTTTTGTCTTAATATAAAAAACTCAAAGAAAATATTACTCAGTCTACTTAATCTATACAAACTATAAACAAAACGTTAACTCTTAATTATTAGACAAGTGTCAATATAATTAATTATCAATGAACTTTCTACCAAAGCTATTACCTCTACCTAGTACTAAAATACAGCTAAATTAATGATATTTTTAAACGAAACGAAGTAATATCTAACTAAATAAACTATACCTAGACTACTAGAAAAGTACTTACTTACTATAAGGTTATCGCATAAACAAAACGTAAGCGCGTTTTAAAATACTACGTGTGCGGGTATCACCGCCACTCTTAGTCCAATGCATTATATTTTGAGCAAATTTTGAGCGAAATTAATATTTTAGTGTAATTTGTTTATTTAACCTTTCTCTTACTGCGCCCGCCGTAACAAAAACAGCTTTGTCACCTTAGCTGGCGGCACTTGTTATAAATATTTATGTTTCTCACTTATGTTTAAAGAGGTTTTTGTTACAGTTATTTAAAGCCGATAAGATTTTCGATAAGTAGAAACAATAACCATAACATTTAAATGTTTATTTTATTTTGTTACAGCTCTTTTTTTCTAACGGATCTTGATAAAATGTACTTACTGACAACAAATTTTATTTTATGAATGAAATATCATAAGTTTTTATTTTTTTTACGTCCTTACAATGAAAATAACATATTCTTCCTAAATAAACCGAAATTATGCATGTAATAATTATAATAATTCTACTTTTTCACTTGCAAACATTTGCTAAAAATTCGACAATAGACAGTTTGCGCGCGCTTTGTAACCTCATTTCCAAACCCTTTTTGTGTATATATTATAGCGTCGTCCTTTATTTATCTTATACAATCATATAGATATAACATTTAGCAATTCCTAGTAAAAGTTTTTACTATGGTATTCGAATAAGAAATATACTATTATTATCTTATTAGAAATCTTGACCGTTATGAATTTTTGGCGTAGAGGTTTTTTAATTCTACTTTTTTATCAATTGAAACATAAAAAATTACTGTTGTTGTAACTTAGATCATTCAAAAACATTACATAGTAAAGATAAATAACATTACTTACAGTTTTAAAATATTTAATATTATTTATGTAATAATAATGTAATAATTTATTTATGAACAAGATATTGTATAAGAATTCAAATAGAGTGGATCTGTATAAGTATTTAAATGTAAATAATATTCAAAAAGAATGTTTGTACATAACTTTTAAGCAATGAAATAATTTTAAAATGTTACACTGTGTTTGTGTAGTTAGCTGTATTTCATACAATTGTTGCATGCCAATTATGGCAAAACATGTCAGTTCTACATAATGATTTCTTAAATTTACGCGAACACTACACATTGAATAAAACTAAATTTACGGATTTTATCGCGTTTATTTCATTACTGTGTACAGGAAAAAGACCCATACCAACCGATATTTAAATGGTGAATCTCACCATCATCCTTCACAGTTAGCTACCGTGGGTAAATCTTTGTATCAGAGAGCACGAGGGATCTGTGACAGAAAACATCTGGCCGCCGAACTTCAGCACGTCAAGCAAGTATTGCAAGACAACAAGCTTCGGGTCCCGCGCCTACGTCACAGTGACCGAGTGAAGCCGGCCACAGTCGAGCGTGTACCTGCTGTACTACCATATGTCAGAGGAGTCACAGACAACGTTGGCTACATCTTGAAGCGAGCTTCCATTAAAACATACTACAAGCCGCCGAAGAAGATTAGTCAATTTTTACCATCCGTCAAGTGTAATATCCCTCTACAAGATGCAGGAGTGTACAAGTTAGATTGTGAATGTGGTCTCTCTTACATAGGTCAAACAAAGAGATCTATAAAAACCCGCGTGAAGGAACATATAGCTGATGTGAAGCACCGACGCTCCGGGAAGTCTGCAGTCTGCGAACATTTTCAAGATCGTCCCCACCATTACATTAGATTTGATAAACCACAAATTCTCGCATAAGAACACCGATTCCTACCAAGGATGATACGCGAGGCTATTGAAATTAAAAAACATCCAAATTTCAATAGAGAAGATGGTTGGGTGCTACCATCTGCTTGGAATCCTATAATTAACAAAATTAAACCCAAACCCAAGCATACCACTGCAAGACTTCATGATACTATAAGCTCGTTTTGCGTAAATCGGACCAAAAATTAATATTAAAAAACTGAAGGTAGCCGGACTAACTATGACATTGGGACGTCAAACATCTTAGTCCCCCCCCCCCGTGACCATGGGTGCTGTAAAACACCCGAAACGTCAGGAATTAAAAATAAGCAAAAGTAATGAAATAAACGCGATAAAATCCGTAAATTTAGTTTTATTCAATGTCAGTTCTACGTCATTGATCATCTTATGTACCATGTTTTTAAGCAGATAAATGTTCTAATTATCTATCTATCTTTTTTTGAATTTGCTACAATTAATTTACAAGAAGACACAACGCGGACGCTCTTATTATTTCTACATCTGCCATAGTCGAAAGTCGAAATTGATGTGAGTGGTAGGGCAGAATGTAAATACATACTTCTCTCGATCCTGCTACGGCAATATTTAGCGAAATATGGCCGGCTTAATGTAAATGAGGCTTTAAGGTTTTTGATATCATTATGGATATCCCAAATTTACATTTTCACAAAAAGCTGAAGGTCATCGGCGTACAAATGGTACAAGCAGTCGATGATGGAGGTAATATAGTTTATAAAAATTAAAAACATTATACATAAACATTTTGAACACCTTTATTTTTATTATTTAGTTATATTTTATTAAGTTAAGTTAAATTTTATTCCCGTATAAACTACACCAAATTGAATAACTTTATCTTGCTGTTGGTGTAGAACTTAAATCTACTTAATTCCAAGGCACATAAATTTACATTTAGCGTTGCTTTATCACGTAACGATTAACTGCGGTGCTTGCAGTGTTCCGCGTGTTCCACAACCAATGTTACTATTCGGAACATTTTGTGTGAATATTCTTATCGAATCAGTATCAGGTTTACTCCATGCATTACATTGTATCATGCAATATAAAGCTATATATTGTAAATTAGCTGTGCCCTGCCTGCATTGCATGCCTCTTTAGTCCGAAACCTTAAAGTTTGACGGATCCGTAGCGCTTCGGCATATCAATGAGTTACAGCACTGGTAACCGAGGGTTCGAATCCGACACCCAAAAAGTATTTGTACGGCTTGCAAGTTGTTGTTTCTGGTCTGGACGTTTGCTTATGTAATTTATGTTTTTTGAACTGCATCCACGCTACAGGAGAAAATCCTACGGAGTAACGTTTTTAAAGAAAAAATAAATTAAAGAAAATGTATTACAGATTAGAGTTATAACCCTTATGGAATTAGCACTGTCGTACACTCATTAATGATACAAATCAGGAATCTCGTGGGAAATTGTTCGGTGACTGTGCAAAATTTATGCAGCAAGGATCAAAGAGAAATTGTAAAGTACTCAAGTATTAAAGTGTATATGTATATTTGTTTAAATCTTAATTACAACTGCATTACACTTTGTTGAAGAGAAACGTACTCATTTACAAGCCGCGTAAGTCAAGAGGCAAAGCGTTTGCTGTGCGCGAGGTTTCGATCCCCGCCAGCACCAATTAAATCTGTCGATTGTTATTAGATATGCTGATTTACCACGTGCTTAGCAGTTAATAAAAACATCGTGAAGAAACCTGCGTGTCAAAAGAAATATTTTCCGTTTGCTTCAAAATCTTCTTATATTTAAATCGGTATGTTTAATTATGCCTTAATTTATTTAATATATTTTTGACGTGTAACACCGTTTCTTTCGCTTTCCCGCAATCTGAGGGAGTGATACGAAATCACTCCCTCATATTGCGGAAAATTCAGAGATTGGGTGATTGGGTGATTGATTTAACCGACGTGCGCGCGAGTTTGTAATACGCATTAAAGTGTTAGCGTCATAATTTTACATCACTCATCTTAAATGTTGAGTTATTGAGTTTGTGATTAATCATTTTTATATATATATATATATATATATATATATATATATATATATATATATATATATATATATATATATATATATATATATATATATATATATATATATATATATATATATATATATATATATATATATATATATATATATATAGTACCCGGTTGACCGAGCTTTGCTCGGTATTTTTCGCTCGATTTTTTTAATTCGTGTGTTTTGGAAATTATATTTAGATACAAATTACATACTGATGAATTATAAATAATATTTTTTGATCTTAGCGACATAACAGAAAAAACGGAACTGGTTATTTGAATAAAAATTCATGAGTGCAATTATTTTTATTTAAATTTTCGTGTTTTTAAAAAATACTAAAAAAAGGGCTCGAAAAAAATATATTTTCTCAAAAAAGAAAGAAACTTGAAAAAAAAATAAAAAAGTCGGTCGGTCGGTCTGGGCTCGAACCGGGGTTTTACGATTTTGTGACCGCCCATTATACCAATAAGCTATTTATAATCATTACCAAACTGTCAAAATTTACCTTCTTATTCTAACTATATTGTAGCAGTTTTTAATTGCCTAAAAACACGGACAAAAAGACATTTTCTAAAAATAAATCTTAGCTAGATCGATTTATTATCCCCGAAACTCCCTGGACACTAAATTTTATGAAAATCGTTGGAGCCGTTTCCGAGATCCCGATTATATATATATATATATATATATATATATATATATATACATATATACAAGAATTGCTCGTTTAATAGTATAGGATATATATATATATATATATATATATATATATATTAATTATTACAAATATTTAATTATTATAATCATCAGCAAAGAACATTGTTAAAGATGGTTAAAGTAATCAAGTATATACAAAAGCACAGGTGCACTCTACATCCCTCCCTCTCCCTCACTCTCATAGTCCGATGGGACGGTTATCCGACACGAATGAAAAGAGATCAATCAAAAGAGAGACAGATCATTGGCATTGCTTCCATTCAGCGGCATGGGCGCGAAATATCTTCTAAACTCTGGGCTGCTACTGAGAATTTCTCGACAGATAAACTTTATAACTGATTTTTGGCACGATCCGGGATTTGAACCAGGGACCTCATGAAAAGCAATCCTGTCTACGACTACTAGGCAAACGAGGTAGGAGAATACTATATGTATGCTATGGCTACAAGGCGAAGTGCGGTTATACCCAGGTTTATCCCGACAGACTAATGGATGATCAGTTTAGGTGTGTTCAATTTTGTCATAGCTAAAATAAGCATGCTTAACGATTAAGTTAAGTTGCTCGAATTGGGTATAGTAAAGTTCGAACAAATAAGTAAAATTACAGGATATAACTTCTATAATCTTTGACACATAAAAACGAATGCACCTGTCAAGTAATATCAGCGACAGTTTGGGAAGGCACTGCGCGGAAATTATTATATTATTAATAAATAATTATTCGACCAATCGTCAAATCGGATATAGGTACCTAAGTTTAGCTAACTGTATTTGGCTATACCCAGTTGTAGCCAGATAATCCTAGGTTATCCGTACTTCGGCTTTTAGCTGTAAAATACGAAATATATTATAATTATGCACGGAGCAGTGCGGCGGACTAGTTACTTCAAAACCCTCACAGAAATGAAGGGAGGCCAGTGCCCAGCGTTAACATGTACACAGGTTGTAGCTTAGATAAGCAATGTAGTAGCTATACTAACAGGCGATCTTCTAACGTAGTAGGGTTTTGTGGAAATGGTCGATCTTTGTTACTTTGAGACCGTCTGGATAATTTGACATTTATTAGCTATCCTTCATATTTACTTGAAGTTTTATTACATAATATTTTGCCGACATAATATATTCTCTGATTTTATTTCTCATGTGAATAAAAATTTATTTCTTTTTGCTATTTTACCTTGTTGGTTTGTCGCAACGAATGAGTTTAGACATATTATGCTATATCACGTATGATAGGTACCTTTCTGCTCATCATATCAGTCTACTGCGATAGTCCGTGAATGCCAGCTATATTTATGTTAAACTACGACTAATAATAATTAATAATAATTTTTGATCGTTTTTGGGTCTGTGACCCTAGCACCGCAAAAATTCTATGCAGAACTACTAACACTATATTCTACGATCAAGAGGTCCTGCGTTCGAATCCCAGGTCGGGCCAAAAAATTGAGTTTTCCCGTCAAGAAATTTTCAGTAGCTGCCCGGAGACAGGAAGTTGGCGGTGTCTCACCCTCGTGCATCGAAAAGCACGTAAAGCCATTGGTCCTCCGGTCGTATCGGTTTACCGATTATGATAGTGAATGAATAGAAAGTGCACCTGTGCTTGCGCATACACGGGCACTATAATCCTGAAATCGACTCGAACAGATAGCTGTTGTGTCTTTTCTATTGTAGTGTGTTGAGAGTAGTGTTGGATTATCAAACCACAGCGAAGACTTCAGCATGTTGACTTTAATCGAAAATATAGGGCTAGGGAGGGGGTTTTATTAGAGGGGGGGTTATACTTATGCACCCTTCTTAGGAATGATTACTAAGACGTACTACAGCATCATCATGATACAAACTTTATCATCATCATCATTATCATCATTACAGCCCTTCACAAGTCCAATAGGTCTCCCCCAAGTAATGGCACAAAGCACGGTCCTGAGTCACCTGCATCCATCGACTTCCTGCATGTCTTACTAGGTCGTCACTCCATCTAGTGGGGGGTTGCCCTACACTACGCCTACCGGTACGAGGCTGCCACTCGAGAGCCTTTCTTCCCCATCGGTTATCGATTCTTCGAGCTATATGGCCGGCCCATTGCCACTTCAGCTTACTAACCCGTTGGGCTATGTCGGTCACTCTGGTTTTACTGCAGACATCCTCATTTCTGAGTTTATCACGCAGAGAAACTCCGAGCATAGCCCTCTCCATAGCTCGCTGAGCGACCTTGAGCGTCCTAATGCGGCCAGCAGTGAAGGACCATGTCTCAGATCCGTAAGTCATAACTGGTAACACGCACTGGTTATACACTTTAGTTTTCAGAGATTGAGGTATACCTGACGAGAAGATGTGTCGTAATTTCCCGAACGCTGCCCAGCCGAGTTGAATCCGTCGATTGAACTCTCGGTCGAAGTTGGACTTATCTAGTCTGTACCAGGTAAACGTACTCGTCAACAACTTCGAGCATAGTGCTCCCAACAACTACCAGCATAGGTGTAACATGGACATTAAACATGATCTTTGTTTTGTCCATGTTCATCTTAAGACCTATCCGGTGGAAGGCACTATTGAGGTAATTGAGCATAGCGCTAAGGTCCTCCAGCGATTCTGCCATAAGAACTATATCGTCGGCAAATCGAAGGTGAGTGATGTACTCGCCATTGATGTTAATACCGTATCCTTTCCAGTCCAGTAGCTTGAAAACGTCTTTCAACGCAGCGGTGAAGAGTTTCGGGGATATAACATCACCCTGTCTTACACCTCTCTGCAGTTGTATAGGTTTCGAACTCCGGTTCTGTACTCGGATAGCTATCGTAGCCCTACTGTACAGACACTTCAGTACTTCTATATACCGACAGTCAACTTGGCACCGCTGAAGGGACTGTAGCGTTGCCCAAATTTCGACGGAATCAAAGGCTTTCTCATAGTCCGCATATGCCAGGCAAAGTGGCAGATTTTACTCTTCGGTGTTCTGTACCATCTGCCGCAGGGTATGTATGTGGACTATGGTACTGAAGCCTTTTCGGAAACCGGCTTGTTCGGGAGGCTGGAAGTCGTCGAGTCCGCGTGTGAGACGATTCATAATGACTCTCGAAATCAGCACGTAGACGCGGCTCAGAAGGGAAATCGGTCTATAGTTCTTTAAGAAAGCGTTGTCGCCTTTCTTAAAGAACAAGACCACCGCGCTTCTGCTCCACGCCTCCGGAGTAGTGCCACCATGGAGGATGGAATTGAAGAGCTTCTGAAGGACTTCACCGGTGTTCCACCCGCTTTCAGAAGCTCCGCTGTAATTCCATCCTCGCCTGGGGCCTTGCCGTTTTTAAGGTGGTGGAGAGCCATTGTAATTTTGCTCAGACTGCCGTCCGGGATATCATCGGAATAGTGCCGGATAAGACTTGCTCTTGGATCATTACTCACACTTGCGTGTGGCTCCAACAATGATGTGTACAGCTGCTCATAGAACCTCTCAATCTCACTCAGAATCTCAAGTGTCCCGGAAACGATGTTGCCACACTCAGTCTGCAGCTTTGACAGTTGGCTCTTTCTGGCTGACAGATCTCTGGCAAAGACTTTGGAGCCCTGGTTCCGCTCGATCGCTTCCTTAATACGAGCAGTATTAAAGTTGCGTAAGTCTCGCCGCATGCATTTGGAGATCTGTCTGTTCAGTTGCCTGTATGCTGTCAAACCTGTTGACGATTGCAGCCTCATCTCCCGTCTAACTGCCATGAGATTAAGAGTGTAATCGGAGAGTTTTTGTGTTCTTCTGCGGCGGGTCTTGCAAAACTTAGCTCCGTCCGCATGGACAGTTTCCACGAGCTTGTCATTCATATCATCCACTGCATTGCAATCCTCTAGGCACTGAAAGCGGTTTTGTAACTCGAGCTGAAAGGTTTCGGGATTCTGGATTAGAGCACGAGGGGGACGGAGCGTTGACTTCATTAGACGAGACCTCTCCAACTTAACGTTTAGGCTCAGTGTGCTTCTAACCATTCGGTGATCGCTGCCAGTTTTCACCCTTGCGATCACTGAGACATCACTGAACAGTTTGCGTCTGGTCGTCATAATGAAGTCAATCTCATTTTTTGTCGAACCGTCGGGGCTCGACCAGGTCCACTTCCTGTGGGGCCGCTTCTGGAAGAAAAAGTTCATCATAAAGAGTCCCTCTTTCTCCATAAAGTCGGCCTGCTGCTGGCCCCTTTGGTGCCGTTGCCCTACTCCAAATTTCCCTACCTTCAGCTCACCACTTTCTCTTGTTTGCTTGCTTGTCCTAGCTTTGCGTTGAAGCCCATCAACACCGTGTAGTGGGTTTTGGAGGAATGCATGGATCTGGAAATATCCTCATATATTTCCTCCACCTCCTCATCGGGATGTGCCGAGGTTGGCGCGTAAGCCTGTATGACCTTCAGCGAATACCGTTTGGTGATTCTAAGTATCAGGCACGCAACCCTCGTCGACACACTCCCAATCTTTACAACTTTGTTGACGAGAGACTTGTGGACGATAAATCCGACACCTCCTGGCGACAGATGGTCGTCCTCCCGGTTGTAGAACAAGTTGCCGGACTCGAGGATTGCCGTGTCCTCCCCCTCTCTTCAGACCTCGGATAATCCAATAATATGCCAGCGCAAGTTGTTTACCTCTTCTTCCAGCTCCAGTATCTTTTCGTCAGTCTTCAGGGTGCGTGTGTTATATGTTGCCAGGTCGAGACGTCGTAGGTGGCAACCGAACCTCCACCGGAGATTCTTAGCACCCCTTGCCCCGCCGTTACCATCGTCGTCACCGTAGCCAGGAATAGCGGGGCCGTCCGGGGACTGGGGGCCGTTTTTTTGCGGTGTTATTCATGGGGGGATATTTGCCATTGTTGCCACGCTTGGCGAGCGGGTTGGCAACCGCAGTTTTTTATTATATCACAGCTGCCCATCTCCTGCCTGTCTCCCTCTGTCGCCTCTTACGACACCCACGGGAAGATATGGGGTAGTGGATATTCTCAACCGCCACTACACGGCCGACACAAACTCTAAATAATTAAAAATTGCATTTGCCTACCCACCTAACAAGCTTGGCAACTATGGCAAAATACATATCCAGCCAATATTTTAATTTTTTTTAATTTATTGGCATTAATTAAATAAATTAATAAAGAAAGAAAACATATATTCTTTCTTTATTAATTTATTTAATTAATGCCTAAAAGAAACTGTTTTTGGTCCGGGTGGCTTATTTTGCATAATTACGTCCAATAAAGTTCAGCAATAAGATAAAAGAAAATAGTTTGCTTTAGAAACTAAAACAGTCAATTATTCTACTATAAAAATATTTTATAGACTTAGAGTAATATTTTAAGTGAAACGAACTGCAAGGAAGTACGTCTATATGCGAAATTCACATCTTATTTTGAGTTAGGTAACCCAGGCGTGAAAAAGATACACGTATGTCTCGAAAAGAACGTTACGTAAAATCGGTAAAAGATTTCACAGGTAAATGGATCAATGTAATGCAGTTACAGATGTTATTACATTTATTGAAATAATTTTTCCGCTGGTTATGTATCTAATTTCCTTATCTTTAACATTCGTCTGAGAAATACGACCTTACTAAATATATATTTTTATAGAATAAGTGTACCCGTTTATGCCACCAAGCAGTTCTGGTCTTGACAGTTGCGGTCTGATGAGTATAGTATAAGAGCCAGTATACTTAGTCAGGTCATAATTTCTCTCAGAAACTTTTTATAAAATTAATGATACACTTTTTGATAATTATATAGAATTTGTATATGAAATGAAAGGCAATTTAATTGAGAATACAATTTAATTTACATTATTCAAAATGCCCTTCCCTGTTTTGAATACATGTCCTTAATCGATGCGGTCGATCTTCAATCGCAGCACGCACTACACTCATATTTATTTCTGCCGCTGCTTTAGGCAAAGATGCTTGGAGAGATTTGAAATTCTGATGAGGTTTCGCGCGGACTTTTTCCTCCAAATATTGCCGTATCTTATAATTCAGTGGGCTTAAGTGTGGACTAGAAAAGGGGAAGTCTTCATGTCCGATAAACCCAATTCCATTAGCGGTCAACCAGTTTTGTGTGCTTCGTGCCTTATGAGCTGCTGCAGAGTGCTGTTGGAATATCCAATGTCTGTTTTTGAACTTTGTTAGAGAAACATGTTCCACTATGTTTGTTATGACGATATTTTGGTACACCTCTGCACTGGTTTTTACTCCTTTTTCACAGAAAAATTCCTCATTTAAGCCTGAATATGAGACTCAAAGCCAAACCATGACTGACGAAGGATAATGTGTTCGTTGAGTAGGAATACGCGTGCTGGCTTCTTCACTGCTCTGGGCATATACTTTATCATTTTGTTTATTATAACTTTCTTCGATGCTAAAATTTTTTTCATCCGAAAACAAAAATGCGCGGTATTTTTCTCGCGTACTGCCGTAACAAAGCGCGGGATCTATCAAGCCTAATTTTCTTCAAAAGCTCTTTCAAAAAATGTCCGGTCTTCTTACGATAAGTTCTTAGTTCTAGGTCTTCATTGATAGTGATCAACTTGCGATGGCTGAAGCTAGATGGGCTTAAGCAGAAACATGGTCAAAAGAGTGCTTTTGACTGTGGTTCTGCTTAAGCCCATCTGAAGAACTCAAATTTTTTTTGTTTACGAACAGGATTTGATTGGATTCGCGTCTTCACTGCTTTGATGATCGCGGGTGTCCTAACTGTACGAGGTCGGCCGGTCTTCTTACGACCTTCGAAGCTTGATTCTTCAGTAAACGTTTGATAGTGCGATAAAAAAATCGTAGGGTTATTTTCCAATTTTGTAGAATATTTAAAATCTCTTTTGGTGCGCAACCACAGCGGTGCAACGGGAAAACCGCTACACTATCTTCTTTCATCGACCACTCCATATTTGAAAATGAATGAAAATTAATGTCTTAAATAAAGGTTATGACAGAACTTATGATCCGACTAAGTATTTACGGGCCGAAAGCATCTCATCTCAGTTCTCGGAGTTGACAACGTGTCAGCTTCTTTGTTTGAATTTGGCTCCATGGGCTACAGAAACCACTTATATCGGGTGCCACAGTAAGTTCATTATTGTGATTTGGATAAACATTCGTACTTGTTTCACAATTTTTATTTTAAAGTAACTTTTAAGTTAATTTCAATTAAATCAAATTAAATACACTTACAATTAAAACCGACCAGTTTTGCCTCACTGCATAAATATCAGTACCATTGTTGAGTTCATTTATATATAATTCGTCAGAATAATTTACTGTTTGCGACCCTTGGCTGTTGAACTATTATTCGTTAACGACAGTTTGCAAGCATCCATTAACAGAAACCTTGAGCGCCTGACTTTGAGTTGTTTATGATGTTTCGTTAACTAGTTTCAAACTTCGACCTCCCTTCATAGTTCCAATAACCCTAGCAATGTAACATATTAAACTAATTTTATAGATTTAGGACTCTCAACTATTATTTGTTGGCAACTTAGACAACTGCTAACCAAGAACGCTTATAGCATTTATGTTGGCCATTTGTTCCCATATATAAAATTAGGAATAATATTTCAATAAAGGATAAAATGAATTGTTTCGTATGTGATTCAAATCGACGAACTGTGGTTCAGCAGCAACTCTTAGCCCCAAAAATTTTGATGGCCTTGTTATTATTGTTATGGTGTATTTATAGAGTATTCTCATCTGGTTGGGCTGAATAAATATATAAAAGGAAATTCCAAAAATAGCAACCCGGAGTCAGAAAGTTGCTAAGTTTCACCTTCGTGCCCCGGAAACTATGTTAAGCCGTTGTTCCTGTGCCTGATCTCCCTCTGGTCGTGTCGGATTACCGTACCATTGTGCTTTGAGGTTGAGGATATAGAGGTAGCACATGTGCTTATGTATACACTTGGGCACTATAACTCTGTCATGCGCATATAGCGTATATAATACGTACACAATACCAACTTACTATAATTGTGTTTAAGTAAACAAAAAAACTCTTTTGAGCTCATGGGTTTATTTGCATGCTATTAACTCACTAATAACGACTATTAAAATTCGGAATGGTGAAACCAATTTGATCTAGGCTATATTTTATCCGAAAACCTTAAAGATTTTTTTTTATTTTAAAATAATTTGTCATTGATTAAATACAATACGGCCATTACATTATATATATATATATATATATATATATATATATATATATATATATATATATATATATATATATATATATATATATATATATATATATATATATATATATATCTTTCTTATTCTTCTTCTTATCTATTATTTAATATTTCAAAACCACCACACAGTGACCATCACTATTGTAGTGTAATAAAGCCCCGTACCGGTAGGCGTATTGTAGGGCGACCCCCTACTAGATTGAATGACGACCTGGTAAGACATGCAGGAAGTTGATGGATGCAGGTGGCTCAGGACCGTGCTTTGTGGCATTACTTGGGGGAGGCCTATGTTCAGCAGTGGACTTGTAAAAGGCTGTAATGATGACTATAATATATACTAGAGTTAAGTTATGAATAGAACGCAACATAATTAAAGTCATAACAATAGTTATACATCCCTTTAATTGACACCTCTTCCAACATTACACGGTAACCCTGCCAGGCCGTGCGCTGCTACAATGCAAGCTTACCGCCACTGCCTGTAAATTAATTTTAACTAAAAATTAATATTAAATTTAACGGGAATGACACAAACACCGAATGCGACATTAAAATTTGAAGTTTACAAAAACGATAAGAAAATAATGACAAATATGGGAAAAAGCCACAACAATAATTAAATTTTATAGAAGTTAACTCAAAATTCTGAAGAATAATATTGTTACAAGCTTAGGGTTCGTGACAATAAAAACTGCCGATTGAATTACAAAAATTGACACTTTAATTATTGAGCACCAATTAAAACTTAAATCATACTAATAATTAATCACACTTAACACTTTAGTTCACTTTATTTCGCTCCGAAAGCTTCGCTCTTATCGCCAATTCAATACTGCTCCGGTGGCGGGCTGCAACGCCTTTATATACGTCTTTTTCACCGATAGATCCAAAATATCCTAGCAAATACCAGCCCCGATCGACCAGGTGCAGAAACTTCGAGTGTGGAGCTTTCCAGAAAGCTTAGTTCTTCTATTCAATACTAGATGGCGCTCTTGGTTGAAAGTTCAGTCATGGCATTTTCTGGAAGCCTCTGCTCGCTCTGTTCCTCGACACTAGATGGCGCTAGTGTCAGGTACCAGACATCAACTTAGACGCGCAACAATATATAGAAACTACGAAGACAACTAACAAATAACGAGGAAAATAAAATGTATTTTTTTATATGATTGATGACCTAAGACCAAAATCCAAGAAAAGCTTTACCCAGAAGAATATGAAAATTGAGCCAAAGGGAACACAGAAAAAATTAAGATGTTACGTCGCAATACATAATTAAAATTGCGTACCGGACTGGGTTCAATCCCTGGCATGCATTTCTTACTTTTCTTTGCGTTCTATGTGTGTTTTAAGCAATTATATACTATAAATTTACTTTAGTAAAACATAGGGGAAAACCAGCACACGTAAGCATTCTCAATACAGATCTTAAAGTGTGTAGCTTGCCAAGCTTAAACCGTTCACTTTCTGAGAAGAGACCTATGCCCAGCAGTGGGCAGGCAATGGTTTAATAATGTACAATGAAAATGTGAACCAATGATAATACGTACAAACAAATTGCTTTACTCAAAACTATTCAAGTAAAATAATTATTAGAATGTTTGTATAAAATCCGTCTTCCAATCTAGAAAACACCATATTTAATTACCTCAATGGGATAAATCCTTTGTACCCCACTATATCCCTTTCAGGAACATCATGTAGAATTCGAACGTGCCTTTGAAATGAAGACATTTTACACCATACGCAGTCAGCTACATAATGTCGATATAAAGGTCCTTCCTCAACATTAGTAACTCTTTGCACATTTCTACACGCTGCAATCCAGCATGCATAACAGACGAATCCTCCAGGAGGAATCTGTAGGGGATTATAAAGAATATTTTAAATGATTAATTATATATAAATGCACATAACAGTATTCATTACATTGTATTTTAATTTTCATTATAGGTTTAATCGGAGGTGACCTAATTTTAATATATCTTTCAAGGCAATACGCTCAGCTTTACACCCATTTTGGGTGGTGTCACAGACGATTAATGTGACTTTAGTATATTAATTTTTCTTTGGCACCAATAATAAATAAATATGTTTTATTTCTTCAATATTTTTTTAAAATATTAGCTTTGTAAAATCTCCTTATTAATATTATACATGCGTTATAAATGTTTGTTTGTTGGTTTGTCATTCAATCATGCTGTAAAAGACCTTTGGGTTTATAGTGATTTTTGCCTGGACATAGTTATCTACTTTTAGGTATCTTTAACAATATAATACCTATCATACCACGTAATGCCATGATGTAGCTATATAAGCAGTATATTAATTTGTAGCACGAATAGGTTGGCTCCACTAGGGAAGGACCACGCTCTCATAGAATACCAGTGTAAATTAGGAACTTAGTGCCAACTAATGAAACCAGAGACACCTTTCGTTGGAAACGAAGCATTCCGTCATAGTCCTAACGGATGAAAACGCATGTGCATTTCAATTCGTAATCAAGGATAGATGTGCCCAGATGTCTACGGGCCACAGAAACCACTTACGATCAGGTGAATTGTGTGCTCGTTTGTTAGCTTTATCCTAGAGAAAAGAGACACGTGCAGCAAATAATGGGTCGATTCGACCGGGGAATGGCCACGCTCTCACAAAAAATCAGCGTGAAATAGCAGCTTTAAGTTTCTGTGTTTCGTAAAGTGAGTGTAGAGAACCGGAAAACATTTTTACTGAAAACGAGGTATTTCGTCATAGTCGTCAGGGCTGACAACGCATCTGCATTTTGATTATTAATTGGAAATGAATGTAGATGTTTATAGGCCACAGCATCCATTTACCATTCGGTGGACTGTGTGCCCGTTTATAAACCTAATTTTACATAAAAGAAAATAAGCATTTGATACTTTTTTTACTTCTGGAATGATTAATATTTAGATAGATATACCTTTAAAACAACATAAATACTAACTTGTCTTGGAAAAATCCTCTCAGACATAAAATATCTTGCAGGTCCCTCTGAAACAGAGTGACGAATTCCGCTACACAGTCTTCGTGACACCAAATACTGGTGACTAACACACACAATATAATGGTACTATTGGCATTAAGGCGTTGGAGACCATTTTTATGGTCGTCATTTCTGTGATCGACAGATAATTCTTGCAATACCTTTGCAAAACATCATGAACATACTGGTCCATTCTCATCCATCCAAAAGAAATATATCATATTTATATACTGAAATATATAAAAGGTGTCATATCCGTCGGACTAGATATTGCCAAGTAATTTGCAATGATTAAAGTATGTGCGTTCTTGCCAATTTACCTAGATTTTCAAGAACAGTAATAGTTTCTGGACCCAAATCTCCAGAAATGTAATATTGCTCATTTTCTTCTATTGCAGAATCACATTTTAAACAGTGCAACATGTTTTAACAGGTGAACTGAAAGATAATTACATTATATTAATATTATGCAGCCATTACGAACTTATGTAGAAAATAGTTATTTAGTTTTGTAGTTTATGTATTTTAGTGATTGTTAACAGATAACACACAGTAGCTTGTTATTCAAATGCGTTAAATACCTTAAGGAAACATCGTTTTTTACATACCTGCCTAGTGATTCAAAATGTAATTCTACAGATGTATGATATCAAGGAAATCAAAATCTCACTTAAATCATGAAGTCCATAAAACAATAGGCGAGTCAAACAAGTAGTAACAGATCTAAAGTCCAAATAAAAATAAACCAAATCGCCAAAGTAATCCAAAAGAAACACAATAGATGCATTCACGAGTTTGTGAACTCGTATGCGATATCATGCTCGGAATAAACAAAAAATATCGGACTACCTACATTATTTCAACACTAAAGTCACATGTTGGACATGACATTTAACCATAGATTACTGCGTATATATTAGAGATAGATGTGCGACTCAAGTTTTATTTTCGTTATTGATACGTGCTTATAATAACAGATTGCGCTAAATAAAAAGTGCTTTAAGCTCGCCCTTTACTTGCACTTTTACACAATTTTTATTTTATATTTTATATACAACCATCAATTACATTGCACAAGTGCTGCAATGTAATTAATAGTTGTTTATGTTTCTTGTGCTAATTGTTAGTTTCTGCTACAAAAATAAAAACCGGTTATTTTTAAAATGTTTATTGTTTAAAAATTCTTGGCTTAATTGTTGATTAACATTGGATGTGTTAAATTTACCAATATTTGCACAATATCAATTGATTTCTTTATACAATGTCCCTACTGGTTAGTTTATATATTACAGAGAATAGAATACATAGTATAATTTTTATTCAATATAGATTATTACATAAAACTTATTGAATGTCATGTTTTATTTACAACTGGTTCGACTCTTTTTAAAACATATTTCACTTTACAATAATTTTGTTTGTATTTTTTAAATAAATTTTAATAGAACAAGCGTGGTGGCGATCACCTCATTCCCAGAGGTTATTTTTATTGATGTATTCTTTGATATTATAAAACACTTTTTGTACATTTTTCCTTTAATAGAACATTTAAACTTGTTAAACGACAAATTTTGTAACATTTTCTGGGATTTTGTTGTAAAAGCTTCTACATTCTACATTTCTACATTTGATGATCTTACATTGCCCCATAAAAGAACTACTGGTTCAATGGAGTCTAGTAACTGGTATTAAGAGCTATGTTTATTCCTAGTGTTTAAAGTATGAACATCTCTATTCTCATTATATATTATGAAAGCTATTTATGTTTTTATGTACTTACATACATTACATTTTTATAATTATAATGCGGGTTATTTCATTAAATTTTTCTCTAAGGGACTCTTTACAATTTAAGATATTAATTGTCCATACGACGGCTCTATTTTACAAAACAAGTATGGCTTCAATGTTAGTTGCATGAACCCAATAGTAATACCAAGAAAAACAGTGCTATTCACAAGACTAAACTCCTTCACATTTAAGTGCATATTAGTATTATCCTTTCCAAAGTTTTGCTCCTCTTCCAAAATTTCATGAAGTAGTATCAATTAATTCTTAATAGTGGTGCATCTTTACTTGAATGTAAAAAGATACATTTTGGAGGAGCATTATTAATCTTTACATACTTGATAACGTTACCATATTTTAGTAACATAACTATTTTTTTAAATGTGTGTAACAACTATACCTTTTAAAATTAAAAATAATTTACAAAAATGACTTCTTATGTCCACTTTACCATTGTTTACATGTGTAATCAATATACTATTTTTTAACAAAATGAACATTTTATATATTATAACATAACATACTTCATAAAGCAACAAAAATAATACCAAGAAAAAAATTGAATAAAACTCTGATATCTTTGACTATGCACACCCACATATTCCTGAATATGCAGTTAGTACAGTATAATGTGAATGTAGTGGAAGAAAAGACAAATTGTTTAGCACTTTCAATAATGTAAATGTAAGCCTTAAAAGATATAGATTCTTAAGGAAATTGTTCACTTTGTCCTCAAGATGGACATTAAAATGTCCTTAAATAAATACTAATTGAACCAAGTATAAACCCAATTATATTTAGGCAAATGAAAGAACTAAGCTTGAGTATGGCAGATTTCTTGTGGTTCTTAATGCTTGATGAAATGCTAGTGTTCTCCGCACTACATTACAATGCAACTGTCATAGGTTTTGAAGACTGAGGATGTTAAGAGTGAAAATATGACCATGAATATGTTTTGGTTTAATGATAAAGGAGATAAAGGCCATAATAAGCTATCAATTTGTTATAGATTTTGCAAAAATGCTACTCTGGCAGTAATTAAAAAAATATATAATAAAAGATTTATAACAAACATGATTAAATGGTGTTTATGATCAATTTACAATTAACACCAAGGTAAGCAATAATTAAGTTAATAAAACAAAGGCAGAAATAATGCTTTTGAAATTTAAAATAAGAAACAATTCTCTTCATTTGATCCTACACTTATGGAAGAATTAAGATTTACAGGCATGATATAGTAGACTGCTAAATGGGAGCATAAACAATAATTACAGTTAGATATTAATGCGGGAGAAAATGAACTACTGAATGATGGACATGTAAGCTGATAGATACCTCAGTATAACCTGACAAAATACCTAAATTTAAGAGTAAAGCACGAATTTTAACTAACGTGTATCAGATGGTCTAAGATTTTGTGCAAGTAAGACTTTACAATTAAAAAATTTATAATTAATGTTAAATAAATATTTGTCTCTAACAACTTTGTTTTGATTTTATTTTCAAAACATTATTAATTACCCCAAGAGAGCAGATACTGCAGATATTACTGACCGACTGAAGTTAGTCACTTTTGTTTGATTTTATTTAATTCCTTTAATCAAAGATTTTATAAAAAGTGTCTAAAACATTATTCAGAACATATATGCTGTGAAACATTTCCATATTGACATAATACTAGTTTTTACGGAATTTATCTTGTATATTTAACTTTTTTACCCGACGTTTCGAGAGCTTTACAGCACCCATGGTCACGGGAAGGACTGAGATGTTCAACGTCCAGCTGTCATAGTTAACCGCGGTTACCATAGATTAAAATTTAACTTTTGTTCCGATCTACATAGTATGAACTTATGGTATCATGGAGTCTTGCAGTTGTATGCTTGGGTTGGGATTTAATTTTATTTATTATAGGATCCCAAGCAGATGGTAGCACCCAGCCATCTTCTCTACTGAAATTTGGATGTTTTTTCATCAATCATCCTTGGAAGGAATCGGTGTTCTTTAGCGAGGATTTGTGGTCTATCAAATCTGATGTAGTGACGGGGGCGATCCTGTACGTGATCACAGACTGCAGACTTCCCGGAGCGTCGATTCTTCACATCAGCTATATGTTCTTTGACGCGGGTTTTAATTGATCTTTTAGTTTGTCCTATGTAGGAGAGACCACATTCACAATCAAGCTTGTACACTCCTGCATCTTGCAGAGGGACGTTACACTTGACTGATGGTAAAAACTGACCAATCTTCTTCGGCGGCTTGAAGTATGTTTTGATGAATGCGCGCTTCAAGATGTAGCAAATCTTGTCAGTGACTCCTCTAACATATGTCAGTACAGCAGGTACACGCTCGACTGTGGCCGGCTTCACTCGTTCTCTGTGACGTAGGCGCGGGACCCGAAGCTTGTTGTCATGCAAAACTTGTTTTGACATGTTGGAGCTCGGCAGCCAGGTGTTTACTGTCACAGATCCCTCGTGCTCTCTGAAACAAAGATTTACCCACGGTAGCTAACTGTGAAGGATGGTGGTGAGAATCACCGTTTAAATATCTATCTGTATGGGTTTTTTTTCTATACACAGTATGGCTCAAGGTGCTATCAGGATTCCGAATTACTAACACATCAGGAAAAGCTAGGGAATTGTTTGTCTCTAACTCCATTGTGAACTGAATTTTAGAATTTATAGAGTTAAGATGGTATAAAAATGCAGTTACTTTATCTAAAGGTAGAATTGTGAAAGTGTCGTCTACGTACCGCTTGTAGAATCTTGGATTTATGGGAGAAGTAAGCAGGGCTGTCTCCTCAAAGTCTTCCATGAATATGTCGGCGACAATAGGAGATACAGGTGAGCCCATCGCCACACTATCTACTTGCTTGTAGAACTCCTCCTTCCACAATAGGTAGCCAGATGTAAGGCAGTGTCTGAGTAATACTGCATATTCTACGGGCATGTTGTTTTCTTCCAGCCTTCTAGTTACAATTGAGATGTAGTCTTCAACAGGTAAGCATGTAAACAATGACTGCACATCAAAACTGACCATAGTTTCATTGTCTGCCAGACGTAGGTCTTTAATCTCGCTGACAAAATGGTAGGAATCCTTTATGTGTGCTCTTGTATGTCCCCTGAGCGGTGAGAGTATTTTCGCTAAGTGTTGAGCCAATCTGTAAGTTGGTGAATCGATTTGACTCACTATGGGGCGTAATGGAACATTGGGCTTGTGTATTTTTGGTAACCCATACAACTTTGGTGATTTGGCGCACGTAGGTATTATCCATTTTACGTCCAGATTTAATTTTTCGGAGTGTTTCTTTATGAGGTCACTAGTTGTTTTTAGTGTGCTATTTGTTGGGTCGTTTTTAACCCTTTTATAAGTACTTACATCCGACAAAAGTTCTTGTATTTTAGAATTATAATCTGACGTATCCATGACCACCGTGGCGTTTCCCTTATCTGCGCGGAGAATCGTAAGTTCTGGTTTATTGCGTAGGTTCTTTAACGCTATAATTTCGTCTCTGGGAAGATTCGGTTTAAGCACTGAACATCGACGTAACATACACGAAATGTCTTGACGTATCGCCTCCAAATCTTCTTTCCGCATGTTGTTTTTAAATAAACAGTCCTCGACACTACAGATAATTTCTTCGTACGGTAATCTGCGTGGAGTTATAGCGTAATTTAGTCCTTTGGATAAAACCTTTATTGTTGCATCATCCAGTGTTTGTTTTGACAGATTATAGAACGCGATTAATCTATGATCTGTGTTTGTCAATGGTTGCTTTTGGTTCTGGCATTGATTCGGATGTTTGACATTTGATTTGGCCGGTAATTTTTTATATTTTTCTATATGTTTGTTTTTGCATTCGTTATATTTACTAATTTCGCGTTTATTTAATGTTTCCATGCAAAAATTATAATCAAACGTCGTTAAAACTTTCTTTAATTCACTGGATGATAAAAACTAGTATTATTTCAATGTGTAGTGTTCGCGTAAATATAAGAAATCATAACATTTCCATATCTTTTTTAACTTCCTTAAATTTTACCTATTACAATGAGATTTGAGGAAGTTCAAAAAGATATGGAAACAATTTTTGTCTTCGTCATTTTCATTGCTGCTTTTATTTGACATTTTTGTTTTTTAATTTTGCTTTTTAAAATCATGATTTTGTTATTTTTTTTTTTATTTTCACATCTGTACGCCTTCTTGTAATCAATGTATCTGACATTGACGGCATAGATCAAATTGTATTGGAAATATAATATAATAAAAATAGATCAAATTGTAACAATGACGCCATAGATCAAATTGTATTGGATTCTCCTTTTTTAATGAATGATTTTGAATTGCAACTTCTGCCTTATAATGATATAATATATATTATGCAATATGCTATTAGAATGCTTCTGGAGTTGGCACAGTGCTGCAGTGTACACAGTGCAAAAATATAGCATTTCCACTGCATGGCTTGCGGCCCAGTGATAACAAAAGGAGGATGGCCAAATCGTACCAGACAACGAAATTACAGCGCCCCAATATGAAATATTTATGTAAAATACCCTTATTGTTAAGGTATAACTCTCTAAGTAGCCACAAAAAAAGTTATTCATTTATTACTATTAGTGTAACTGTTCAAAATTATTTCAAATAATAGTTTCAGAACGCACCTAATGACGATTCATTTCATGTGTGAAAGGACTTTGTATTCTAAGACTATAATTATTCACGTTTTTATGAATAGTTGTTAATTTTAATTCAATTATGCTGATTTATTATGTACTGCATTAATATCAATCATTATTAATCAGTTCCACGTCATTTACCATCTCATGCACCATGTTCTTAAGCAAATATATTTTGCATACAGTGATGTATTTGATATTTAAGTCTAATTAAATAGTTTAAATAACTTAGACAGTTTCATGTATTTTTGTACTTAAGCCGTGCACAACTGCTTAAATGCAACTGAATGTCTGTGGAAATTGTTTTCGCTAATGTAAAACTCACATTTAATTGTACACACATGTATTTTACTAAAAAGCTGTATGTTTTCCTTACATAAATAACTGAGTAATAATGTCCTCCAGACCGAATTTCAGCCACGGCGGCCTGCTTCAACGGAGGCTAGCCATCGGCGCAGGACAGGATTATAGTGCCCAAGTGTATGCGCAATCACAGGTGCACTCTCTATTCCCTCACTTTCATAATCCGATGGGATGGTAAACTGACACGACCGGAGAGAGAAAAGGCGCAGGACCAACGGCTTTACGTGCCTTCCGAGGCACGGGGGTGAGGCACCGCCAACTTCCTGGCTCCGGGCAATTACTGAGAATTTCTCGACGGAAAACTCAATTAATTTTTTGGTCTGACCCGGGATTTGAACCCAGGATCTCATGATCAGCAGTCGCACTACTACAACCACTAGACCAACGAGGCAATCTGAACTGAGTAATTAATTAATTAGTTAAATAATTAATCGACCATAATTTTAATATCAAAAATTTAAAATTAACAAGTAATCATCAGGTTACGTTATTTATAGGATTATTGAAAATACCAGGATTCAATTAATTTGAGAAACATCCACTTTAATTTAATTTAACATTCAACATGTTGAGCAGGAGGGCCGGTGTCACACAAACACTGATGTGAACCGAGGACGTTGTCATGAGGTGCAATTGCCACTTAAGGACGTGATTATGTTAATATTATTATCCCTCGTGATAATGTATCAATATATGGGTAAATAACAATATATAATAATATAAATTGTCATCATTTTTTTAAAACCACTGCTAAACACTGATTAATAACGCTAATTACCCCCCTCACTTATCGCTTACACTTTTAGGCTATATCGCAGTCGGATAAAGCGGCCAAGCAAGGTTTTTCGTTATTAATTAAAATGTGCAATAAATTTCCTTTAGAAATAAAGACTTCCATTAAACGCGTTTCGACAATTGACAAAAACATACTTTTTGAATCACGCTTTCTAATATAGAAGAATATATGAAATGTTCATTTTTTGACTTGCTTGACATGTAAATGTAGATGTATTTTAATTTGTAATTTTAATAATCTAATGTAATGTAATATCATTTACATTGATTGTAATTTTGACAAACCAATGTTATATTTTAACAAAATGGTTATTAAATAAAAAAATAAGAGGTATTTGTTGATTCAGCCTTAAAAATATTGTTGACGTTATATAAAAAATCGAGGCTATATAGATATTATTTTAAACGTGATTGTGTTTACAACATAAAAACAAACCAATCTAACTACAGTTTGTTTTGGGACATGAAAAAAAAGTCCAGCTCCTATAGAAATATGGCCATCCTCCTTTCGAAATTATAAATACAAGAGTTGTAACCGCTTTCTACATTTGAACCATTATTAGTTACTATTAAAGTAATCTTTAACTTATCACACGGAAAATTTACTGGTATAGTAATAGAATATAGTTACAGTAATTACTAATTATTAATGTATGACCAAAGAATTTACTGGACAAATACAACTTGATCTTTCGAGAAAAGAACCTACTCTTTTGTAAATGCCCCTGGGTGATGTGGTTCTTCATGGGCGGTGATAGTTACTTACCATCAGGTGAACTGCATGATCGTCCCCCCCTCTTCTTTAAAAAATAAATTAAATACCTCTTATAGGATTATCATATGAACTTGGCAGAATCTTGTGAAGTACATTCAGTATATGTGGTGTGGGTTCCATTTCTAATCCTTCAGCATGTAAACCTGTAATAGTGGTGAAAGTATATGAGTAACACAAAACTTTCTTTATTGGGCTTGCTTTATTCACTGCTGCATACTACATATATAATGATAATAATAATAATGTCCTCTAGACCAAATTATATAGTGCCCAAAGTGTGTGCGCAAGCACTGGTCATTATTATTATTTCCAATTTCTTAACTCTGAGAAAACTGCTGAGAATTTCTTGATAGAAATACCCAAAAACAGATTTTGGACCGACCTGGGATTCAAACCCGGGATCCCATGATCAAATTGCATTTATACCATCAGACCAACGAGGCAGTCAAGTGTTATTATAGTATTAAGGAATAAATTAATGTATTATCATTATAATCATTAAAACCTGAAAATGAAAAATAGTGCTCCTTGAAAAATGCCGATATGTGCGATTAATATGTGTGCATAAAGCAGTCAAATACTTAAAATTTGCAAAGAGATTAAGTTACACTCCACATGTATTTTTATTATGATATATGCTTTTTTCTATTAAAAATTGTTTAAAGTTATGTCATAAGTAATAATCGAAAACTATACCGATTAGGTAATCTACTACAACTGCCCTGATTTATCCTGAGTTTATGAGGTCGCCCGCATAATCCAAGAGTATTACGAATGAAACTGTATCAGGCTTTTTGATTGTATGAATACTTTGATTGAGACAACAATATCTACCAACTAAAAAATAAACGAAAATAGTAAGATTTCTTCATAAAATGTTTATTTCTTACAGTTCACAATAACAATACAAAGTTATAATGCAGCTAGTTTTATGTCATTTTCTATGGAGTTGTAACGAAATTTTTACCAATCCAAGTTCAATTAATAAGTTGGTATTTATTTTATTTATTTTTTTATTTTATAGTATAGGGTGACAAACGAGTACACAGTCCACCTGATGGTAAGTGGTTGCTGTGGCTCTTAGACATCTACATCTGTCCTCGATTACGAATCAAGGTGCAGATGCGTTGTCACCCATGAGGACTAAGATGGATTGCCTCGTTTCCAGTAAAAAGGGTCTCCGGATTTCTACACTCACCATACAAAACACAACAGCATTAAGCTACCATTTGACGCTGGTGTTCTATGAGAACGTGGTCCCTCCCCGGTCGAGCCGACCCATTCGTGCTATAACTATACTACTAATATAACAGCATCATGGCTCTACCACGTAAAAAATGATAGACTATTACTCGTTAAAAATCCGTTAACTTGTTAATTCTAATTTGATGCGATAGTTTTCCTTTTAACTTCAATGCTACTATTGAGTATACTTTCCACATTTCCAAAAATAGCAGTTTAGTTGGCAGGGGAGACACATGACTCTAATGAAAAATACGACTTTAAAGCTTAATATTTCGGAAACAAACCCCTGAATCGTAAAGATGTTCTTCCATACTCGCAATGTTTTTGAAATACCTATCCAACAATACCTTACAGGATTGAATATATGGGTAAAAATAATCATCATTCATTTACCTGCATAGGAGGTGTACCCAAAATAAAAATGTTTTTAAGATTTTATTTCACAGTTTTGTAGACATGATTAATGCCTATAAACTATGCAAAATTCCGAATTTGTAACACTTAGTGTCTCTTAGTAAAACTGCGTTAGGATGAACATGGAGAAACTATAAGGTTTCCTTGTTGTGTGTAAATATGGAACCCTAAAAATCTAAAATATTATTAATTTACTATCTAGGGCTTTATAACCATTTACCACCAGGTGGAGTTGTAGTAGTTGTTGTCAAGTTATACACTGACATACCATTGTCTTTAATTTAAAAGTGAATAAGCTTTTTTTTTTCTTATTTTATTTAGGGATTTTTGTTAGTTAACATGTCAATCCTATTAAAATTTATACGTTGCTATTAATCTGCACATACTCAATGCAATATCCAAGGTGGATGCCTGTATGATGCCCCGCGTAATACCTATATTGTCCAAATTTATCTTATAGGTCCTTCCAAATAATTCCCATTCCCTTAGTTTCCGTTCACATTCCATCAAAAAGTGATGTAAGTTTTCTATTACTTCACAAGTTTCACATTAGGTGGAATCAGTTCTTTTCGTCAAATAAGAAATCTTTTTCATGGAATGTGACCTGTTCTTATTCTAAATATTAATTTAATAGCACTTCTTTTTAATTTTGTATCTACAAACCAAGTTATTCGAGGTGGTTCACTCTGTATTGTTTTGTACCAAACACCTTTCGTTTTAGAGCGTTCATTGGAAAATTCTTTCAATTTGTCATGACATTAATTTTTGAATTTTGGTAGTACTTCTGAGTAGCAAGGGTCAATATTATATTCTACACCATTTATACAAGCAGAGTTCACTAATCTATCTGCCTTGTCATTACCCAATATTTGGTCTATGTGCTGGAATCCACTGCACTCTTGCACATATGTAGCGTAGACTGAACTGATATAGGCTTTCGAAACACCTATGATTCCAGAGGCAGATCGAGACAAATGTTGGATAGCAGTTTTCCTGTTCGAGTATATAATAATTTAGTTTCATTTATACTTGCAGCATACTTTAGGGCTTCGGATATTGCAATGAGTTCAAGGGTCATAATACAAATGTCATTAGTAACTTTATAAGATTTAGAAACTGCTTGATATGGGTCGAAAAAAGCTGCCCCTTGCAACTTTAGCACTCTTTGATCCGTCTGTGTAGATTTTGTGCCAATCGTGATATTTATTTTCAAGTTCTTCAATAACATTTACTTTAACGGAATTTATTCCTACCCCTATCCTATCCAATCCTATCCTTTAGGTATTGATAAGGCAGTGCTTTACTATCTATGGCTTTATAACCACTGACCATCAGGTGGGGTTGTAGTAGTTGTCGCAGTCAAGCTATACACTGACATACCTATAATAAGTAAAAACAAAAAGTTTGCTTGCCCACCTTTACTGATATTACAATCATGAAAGTGAGTTTCTTTAGTCTGCACTGCTAAAACAATTGCTAATTAACATGACAATGAGAAAGTTTTTAATAGACTTACCAAGGTTAAGACTGGGGTAAGCTGTTTTTGCAAGTCTTAGTTCGAGGATATAGAAAACGGTCCTCAAAGTGCCGATCGCAAATGCGGTAGTTATAGTAAAATTCACGATCGGTTTTATATTTTAGATGTTCCAGCTATCCTTTTCAACTGCTGAAACCTTTTTAGTGAGGTATTCTGGTTTCGGAAAATAGTGTAAAACATCTGGAATAATAAAATATAATCATTAATTCCGAGGCAAGAGAGGGAAACTGAAACAGGAGATGGGCAATAACCCAGCTGCCAAGCGTGGCAGCTATGGCAAATAGTACCTATGAACAATCCGTGGAGGTAAAACCTTCAATTTCTTAGATATTAGCTGTTTACAAGTGAATAAAAAATGGAAATTATGCCAATAAAAAAGTCCTTACCAAATTGGTCACATTTAAAAACACATTGCCATTTTTCTTCTTCTTCACATTTTTGACATTTTTGTACACATTAATAAAAACACTGGTTCGCAAATATTTATTATAATACAAGAAAGCATATAAACAAACGAGAAATCAGAATAATTTGAAATTAATATTAATATCAAATTAACCTCAACTATCAGTGACCGCCATTAACTGCGTAGTGGCGTGGTGCGTCTAATTTAGTCTAGTGCTTTGGAATGTAGATGGCAGCACAAAAAAATATAATTTTGTTCTCAAAATAATGTTCTAAGTTGCACGCCCATGCATTTAACATATAATTTTACGAGTGGTAGGGCGCCATCTTGTAAAATCGTCAACAATTTGGATTGCATTTTTATTTTTAGCAATTCATTTAGTTGAATTTATTCTCTTATTGTATTTGTAATAAAATGCCTGTTATTTTCGCTTGTTACGGTATAGTGTACATAGACTAGGCCTTAAATGGACCGTCTCCTTTAAAATAAATTTAGTTTATACGAGTATATTGCTTATTAAAATCAATTCCAAATTATATCGACACGCTGTCATTACAAATTTCATAATGTAATATTTTTTTCTTTATAATATGCAACGAAACCTAAAATTATGTTATATCTGCTTAAAAATAATTGTCTTTTCTAGTGTTAATAAACATGTTGTTTTGTTGTGTTACTCGTATGGTGTAATTTTTAAATTTCTGTTTTACATTTCTCTAAGAAGTTTTGAAATTTTACAAAAAGTAATGCGTTTTCGTCTTATAATGATAATTTAACATGTACTAAATACTTGTTAAAGTACCTATGTGATAGTATCACTTTGAAAATTAAAAAGAAATTTTTTAAAACAAATATTTAGAGGTGTAAACTATTAGGCAAGTAAATTAATTTTATTCACGTTATGGTTTTAATATATTATTAAAAATAGATACAATCGTAAGACGTAATCAAAAACGTTTCCATTTAAATACAATGGAATTTAAAACAAAGGTGTCAGAAATCACTTGCGTTGACGAGTTATTTTGTCGTTGTTGTTTCTTTGTTCTTTTCGTTTTAATATGCAATATAGTAATTTATTTTCGGTTTTATATTTTTTGAACAAATAAATTATTAGCTTTTAATATTGTAATTTATTATTTTGTGGGAAAATAATTTTAATATTTTGTGTAGTTTACGAAAATATTTTTTCGTATAAACGATTTTGAAACTCTTGCTATGTATACAATTATTTAATTTAAATTTTGTTGTTTAAATTTTTCAAAATTTAAATTAAATAATTGCAACAACTCATTAATGTTACAACCATAATATAGCTACAGCATGGCCCTACCTGGTACTAATCACCTTGTATCTCTTAGGTATTCTAGTAAAATTTTGTTCTCTCGTCACAAACTGGCACGCGTCCTACTTTCCACAAGTTCGAATTCATTTGAAACTAAGCCGCATTCGACAACACAACAATCTATGGGATGTGGCTGTACATTGAGGAATTTCGCATAAAATCAACATGGGAGATAGAATTAATGTTGTAGGAGGTGTTTTCAGTAAAGTATATCTGGTACAGATCTACCAAAGTAACACACAATTGTAATTAAATTATTATATCCAGGGTTCTATGTCTCAAAAAGAAAAAAAAACAGAACATATATAGGATCACTTTGTTGTCCGTCTGTCTGTCACACTTTTTCTCATAAACGAGTTGAGATATTTAAATTAATATCAAATACCAAGTCTATATACATAAAGTCATAGTACCACGATGTCAAAGGGAATTGAAGATTCGAAGTAAACTCATTCGAATGATGAGTTCATTTTATGTCACTACTTTTGATACTTGCAAACTCAATCATTAAGACCTATATAGGATATTTCCCGTTGACCTGGAATTACGGAACTCTGCTAGATGCAAAGTCTCACAACAATTTACTTGTAAAGGAAAAATTGCCAGAAACATTAATTTCTAGTAACAACATATAAAAATATTTTTATTTAAATAACAAACTTATATTTGCTCTAAGAGCATCGTCACTAGTGAAGACCGAGTACACCAGAAACTGATATAGAGACCAAAGATACTAGTAAGTCAAGTCTAATCTGGTTTTAGGCGACTTCAAAAAAGTTGGTAGTTCTCAGTCCAAGGGTACGTTTTTTTATGTACGTCACGCGATATATATTCATCAATTGTAAAATTTGATTTTACAATTGATGAATATATATTCAAGGGTAGTCTCATATAATTTTAAAGACAAAATTCCTAAATCTTCATCACACAAAACAGCCCAAACCATTACCCCCTATTTGGTAAAATTACCACTCTTAAGGAATAAAGTTTTAATTACAAAAAGTTCAAAAGTATTTAAATTTTAAAAGTAAAAGTCGTCTTTAAAGAACAAATGAAAATAAATTTAATTTTTCATTAAGAAGTCGGGGCATAAATTCTTATTTATTTATTTATTTAAGTTCAACAACGATTGTTGCAATAATGCAGAAATAGTAAGCACACATCAACGTAGATAGTAACTGCATAATTAATTAAAGGCATACACTAGATGTTTCAAGTTGCTAAAAAGTTACATAGTACGAGTAGTTATAAATACATAAGGTACAAAAACTAAGGATAGAACAAAGTAATATTATATGTATAAAATAATGATTTACACCTAGTTACTTAAATAATAAATCGTTTACTGTAGCCTTAGCTAGAGACAACATGAACATTTATTGACTCAACGCACTTATTATATAGTTGGAAAATCCCGGAGAATGATGAATTGGCTCTCAGAACTATTTTGCGAAACGGACGAAAGGAAAGTTCAACGGGCTAACGAGGCATTCGTTACATAACTTTGATATTGAATTTCATTAGGAGTTCAGGACAACACCAGTGATATCTTATTATCTTGAAAAAGAGGGATGGGTCAAGTACTCGTAGGAACCTTAAGACCCTAAGGACTCTAGTAGGTCCTTGTAGGGATTCAATATTATATGACAGAAGGGTGAGAGCAGCAAATGTTTTACTAATAGTTTTTGAATGCGTTCAATACGAATTATATGAGCGGCATAATGTGGACGCCAGACCACACTTCCATACTCATGGATCGATCTGACCAACCTATTATATAACGCAATTTTTGTGGAATGTCACTTTTGAGATTCTATCGTTCCTTGTAATAAAACCCAACATCTTGGACGCCCTTTCTATGACGTAGTCAATATGTGAGGCAAATGTCCATTTATATCACTGCATCCACTTACCATCAGGTGGACTTTGTGCTAGTTTGCCGCCGTTATTTTATAAAATAAAATAAAAAAACTGTCCATAAGCACCTCCAGATCCTTAAATACTCTCTTTTCTTCTAATCTAATCCCATTAATGGTGTATGAAATAGGATTCGATTTTCTTTTGAATTCAATATGAACACATGTATTGAAGATCTTTTTGTAAATGCAAAACATCCTCTTGTGTTTCAATGACTTTCCACAATTTGTCAATTGGTCATTTGCGAAAATTTACGGAAACGAGTATTTTATGTAATTATGTAGATCGTTTACAAATACTGCGTGCGACACGCAGACTCGACGACTTCCAGCCTCCCGAAGAAGCCGGTTTTTTTTTATAGAATAGGGTGACAAACGAGCACACAGTCCACCTGATGGTAAGTGGTTGCTACGGCCCATAGACATCTACATCTATCTTCCATTACAAATCAAAATGCAGATGCGTTGTCACCCGTGAGGACTGAGATGGAATGCCTCATTTCCAGTAAAAAGGGTCTCCGGTTCTCTACACTCACCATACGAAATACAGGAGCATCAAGCTACTATTTCACGCTGGTATTCTGTGAGAGCGTGGTCCTTCCCCGGTCGAGCCGACCCATTCGTGCTACAACTATACTACAATATAACTGCAGCATGGCTCTACCACGTAAAAAAGAAAAGCCGGTTTCCGAAAAGGCTTCATTACCATAGACCACATACATACCCTGCGGCAGATTGTACAGAAGACCGAAGAGTACAATCTGCCACTTTGCCTGGCATATGTGGACTATGAGAAAGCCTTTGATTCCGTCGAAATTTGGGCGGTGCTACAGTCCCTTCAGCGGTGCCAAGTGGACTGTCGGTATATCGAAGTGCTGAAGTGTTTGTACAGTAGGGCTACGATGGCTATCCGAGTACAGAACTGGAGTTCGAAACCTATCCAACTGCAGAGAGGTGTAAGACAGGGTGATGTTATATCCCCGAATCTCTTCACCGCTACGTTAGAAGATGTTTCTAAGCTACTGAACTGGAAAGGATACGCTATTAACATCAATGGCGAGTACATCACTCACTTTCGATTTGCCGACCATATAGTCCTTATGGCAGAATCGCTGGAGGACCTTAGCACTATGCTCAATGACCTCAATAGTGTCTCCCAACGGTTAGGTCTTAAGATGAACATGGACAAAACAAAGATCATGTTTAATGTCCATGTCACACCTATGCCGGTAGTTGTTGGGAGCACTATGCTCGAAGTTGTTGACGAGTACGTTTACCCGGGACAAATAGTCCGACTACGTAAGTCCAACTTTGACCGAGAGGTCAATCGACGGATTAAACTCGGCTGGGCAGCGTTTGGGAAATTACAACACATCTTCTCGTCAGGTATACCTCAATCTCTGAAAACTAAAGTGTATAACCAGTGCGTGTTGCCAGTGATGACTTACGGATCTGAGACGTGGTCCTTCACTGCTGGCCGTATGACGACGCTCAAGGTCGCTCAGCGAGCTATGGAGAGGGCTATGCTCGGAGTTTCTCTGCGTAATAGACTCTGAAATGAGGATATCCGCAGTAAAACCAGAGTGACCGACATAGCCCAACGGATTAGTAAGCTGAAGTGGCAATAGTTCGGCCATATAGCTCGAAGAACCGATAACCGATGGGGAAGAAAGGTTCTCGAGTGGCAGCCTCGTACCGGTAGGCATAGTGTAGGGCGACCCCCCACTAGATGGAGTGACGACCTGGTAAGACATGCAGGAAGTCGATGGACGCAGGTGGCTCAGGACCGTGCTTTGTGGCATTACTTGGGGGAGGCCTATGTTCAGCAGTGGACTTGTGAAGGGCTGTAATGATGATGATGATGATGATATGTACAAATACATTGAATAGGGCGTAGGGTCTTGCTGAACAGCAGAAGTGATATCGCGTTACTCTGAGCGAAAACCGTTATTTACTACATAGAAAGAGCGTCCAGATCGTTGAGACTCGAACCAAGCTAGAACAGACCTCTCCTTTTTCCGTATGCTGATAATTTTAATCTCTAACAAGTAAATAACAAGTAATTAAGCTCTCTAACAAAAACTTTGCTAAAATCTGTATATAAAGCGTCTACTTGTTTATTTTCATCGATACGACTAACAATGTCTTCAACATACGTAATTAGATAAGTATTAGTAGATCTACCTTTTGTCAAGCTATGTTGGTTGTCGTTTAAATATTTGATGAAGTAAAATTAAAGAATAAGGCAGACAAGAGACTCAAATAGTTTAGCTAATGATGACAATATGGAAATAGGTCTATAGTTGCGAATGGAGCTGAGCATCACCGGCCTTGTAAATTAGTACCACTTCAGACACCTTCCAAGCAATGTGAAAAACCTCAGATTTCAATAGTAAATAAGAGCTCCACCAGGCATGATGTGCATTGAGAAATGAATTTTATTACTCACGGGGCCTTTTGTTACATCAATATTGATTAATCTTTTATAAGTTTGCTTGCGGGGAAGATGTAGAGTTGAAAAATTATTGATTCTTCCCAGCACTGACGTACTAAATATATTCTCGTTGGTATTTATGTCACAAGGGAAGCCAATATTGGACATAGTAGAGAAAAAGTAAGATGCAAAGCTGTTGCATATGTCATTACCGTTTCGTATCACCGTATTACCGCCTGTCACCATAGCTGGATATGTTCCAGAAATACCACGTTTAGTATTGACATAAGACCGGAACAGTTTCGGGTCCGTTAATATTCCATCGTCAATTTTACGATTATATGCATTGTATCATTCTGAGGCTAATTTATTGCAACGCTCAGTTAGTAAGCGATATGATATTCTATCTAAGGGCTTGCTGTATTTTTTGTGCCTTAGTCTAAACCTATTTTTCTCTAGCAAGCGATTAATAAAGTCCATAATAAACCAGGGAGGATATTTATTCTATCCAGTTACTTGTACTAAATTAACGTAATAATTATCATTACAACTACTTAATACTATTCAACGAGTCCATATCTCTTATAATCTTACAGTCGGAGATATCAGTTTTTCCCACAAAAATACGACCGTTCCTAACCCACACGTGCTAGTATCCCTTTTTTTACCAATCCTTCTAGCTGCGGCATGAAGCGATTTATTCACAGGCGACAAATGGTCTACAATATATATTGAAGATTTTACTCCGTTGAATCGCAGATGCGAGCTATTAAGCTTATCCTGCATTGCCTTTTTTCGGTTGAAATTGATGGATGCTGCCAAAAACTCAGTGAAAATCTTTTTATTGGCGAACTGGGCTACAATTGATTTTGGTCACGTAATGTTAGGGTTGATCTTGGCAATACGTGAATAGTTAACAATATCTTCATTTTTAAAACCATACTTGTGTAACCCAGTTTAGTTACTACTTGCATTAAGTATTCATTTTTCTTCTCAGGGATGCACTGAATTCCTATATTCATAGCTCGTGTGTTCTGTTCAAAGGTATTAATTTGCGCATTGAGGTTTCTAATATTGGTCTTTAAACCACCGTTCTTTACTTCGAACTTTTTAGAGATCAAACATTGCCTGTTTAGTTTCTTTGTGGTCCTTGATCAAAAATTCGTATTTGGAATTCCATAGCGCTTCTCATTTACAGCATTTTTTCCTTAACTGAGTTTAGTTCATAACTAATGGAAATAGTTAATTTTTATTACATTATATTATTGTTTATCACTGAGCTTTGTTATAAAACACACCTTATTACAAATTTGCGGAATGCAGATTAGTAGGCGTTAATCGTACTTGCTATATATTTTTATTTTTTTATAATAAATTTTATTTAATATCCGATACTACACACAAGGTGATTTAAAAATAATTGAAAAAAATTGTAAGTCAGTAAAAAAACAACAGCTAAAAAGTAAATCACTGATGTTTGAACCTAAGTTTAGCAATTCGTCCTTAGAAGTAAAAACATTCACTCGACAAGACGCATACTCGTTGTTGTCTACATAAATTGTTTTCTTGTGTACATAAATCACCGACACTTTAAAATTACTCGCAGACTTCGTAATGTTGAAATAGTTTTTACAAGATTACTCCACGGTGCTTGAACTGTGAAGCAAGATTTTTCGCAATGAAATAGGTCTTAATTTCACGCACTAATCAGTGTTGGTACGTATGAAATATTGAAGTTTTGCACTTGAATTTACGGGTTATTGGCGAAGCTAAATGGATACGTATTTACTATGCAATTGTTCATGGGGGGTATAATATACCCCCCACTAGATGGAGTGACGACCTGGTAAGATATGCAGGAAGTCGATGGATGCAGGTGGCTCAGGACCGTGCTTTGTGGCATTACTTGGGGGAGGCCTATGTTCAGCAGTGGACTTGTGAAGGGCTGTAATGATGATGATGATGATGCAATTACTCGCTAGCTATTGAAATAAATTTTTTCTGTACAATATGTGTTCCCACTGACCTCAGAAAAAAAATTTTTTTTAGTTGTTTGAAGTTCTTCTCCAGCTGCACCCAACTTTCACTACCATAGAAGTACGGGAAGAAGAAACACAAGAGTAGAATAAACGCAGTAGAAATGCGATCGTTAAGGAGTATGTTAGGGCTGAATCTGAGTGACAGGGTGAGAAATTGTGTGATAAAAGAAGAGTGTGGTATGCAAGATGATGTTGTGACCAGGATTAAGAAGGGAATGCTTCGGTTGTTTGGTCATTTGGAAAGATTGAGTGGGGAAAGAGTGACAAAGCAAATTTATGTTGCATAAGAAAACGGCAAATCGGAAAGGAATCTGCTAGGCGAAAGTTTATTGATGTATTAAAATGAGCCAAATTAGTAGTACCCTTAACTGACGAGCGTGTATGCGTAGGTATAAGGATATGGAGGAGGCGAGAGAGCTCTGTCAGGATCGTGCCAAGAGGAATTCTGTGGTCTCTGTCTACCCCTCTGGGTGACAGGCATGAGTGTTTGTGTATTACGTATTATTTGAAATAACCTCGACCTCTACCAGGCACCCACACCGCAGAGGGTATAATGACCTGTGAGGAAGGGTTATCGTACAGTGTTATTAATGTTTTGTTTCATTTCGTTCAGTACTGACGTTTTTCATCATAAACAATAAAAAACACGTGCTATATTCGATAATATGCTATAAGGGCAGCGCAGCAGACATTTTTTTGACCTACAAACTCCAGCCCAGCAGTGCAACATATATAGCCTGTATCTTAACTTTAATGTTAATAGAATCAAGCTTTACTTTAAAAACGAATTTTTGAAGAGCCACCGCAGGCCACTTCATCTGAAGTTGCCTCACTTAGAGGCGAAAAACGTATCGCATTATCAGGGGTGGATATGTCTTTTATAGTGTAATAGTTTTGGGATTAGTGGTGACTAAGATAGTGCAATCAATTGAGCGAGAGCAGGAGGTGCTCTTCAAATTGGGTAAGACACGTAATTTTATTTTACTACGCGGACCTTAACTTATTATTTTTAATATCTTTATTACAGGTTATAATATTATCATAGTATAAAGTTTGAAGAGTGTTGCTTAAAACAATCCTCTTGGGATTACTGTCACGATGCTGGCTTATATTTGGCTTAATGAATGTTAATGACAACTTCACAACACCGCTTTGAATAATAATTTCTGAGTGAATTACGCCAAAGTTTCTCAATCACTGTTAATATAATTACAGATCCCTCGTAATATAATTGGAAATTACTGTTGTATATCTCATTCGTCAACATGTTTGGATGGTGAATAATAGGTTTTAAGATATAATTCTTATTTAACCAAACATACTGTCCACGTGATAGTACGTGGTGGTGTAAGTATTTTAGCTCATAGACGCTCACCTACAGTTAAAAAAGAATTTAAATACAGATGCGTTTTAATTCCTTAGAATAATGATGTGAAACATATGCGCGGTAAAGCCACGCTGCAGCTGTATTATAGTTGTAGCATAAATGGGTCGACTCAACCGGGGAAGAACCACCCTCTTACAGAATACCAGCGTAAAATAGCAGTTTAATTGCTTTGCTTTTTATAAAGAGTTTACAGAATCTGAGACACTTTAACCGATAAGGAGAGGGGTTAGATGTAGTCTATGGACCGTAGCATATGGTAAACTGTAGGCTAGTTTAGCATCTTTATTCTTTAAAAAAAGATAGTATTTTTTATATTGAAGAGAGGGCAAACGAGCATAGGGTTCACCTGATGGTAAGTGATTACCGTCGCCCATGAACAGCTGCAACACCAGGGAGATTGCAGATGCTTTTAAAAAGGAATAATCTCTTTTCTTGAAAGTCCCTAAGTCGTATCGGTCCGGAAAAATCTCTGATGGTAGTTGATTCCACTAAGAACTTTTGCGAGGAAGAAAACTTCTTCCTCGCAAAAGTTCCTAGATGGTATCGCGAGTTCTGTCGCGATGTCCGAAAGTGAAAAGTATATTCTAGCTTTCGGTGTTCTTTTTAAATAACTTTAACTACGAGAGAAGGCCAGTGCCTAGGAGTGGGACGTACATAAGTTGTAACTTTTTTACAATTTTCGCTGTGTCATAAAATAGCTCGAAAGTTTGTTCTGTCCTGTCTGGTATGCAGTTTTGTGAACCTACCAATCGTAGCCAATTAAATTAATATGTAATAATATACCCCTGTGAAAAGGAAATAAGGATATTTTTATTATTACAGCTGGTCTATTCCTATAAATGATCATATGTTTTTGTGAAACTATTTTCTCACCACTTTCCGAAACCTGACTCGCTATGTGAGTACACTACAACTATTACATCGTTTCCTCCATAATATAGAAATCCTTTTTTTATATTGATGTTCCCGTATTTTTGTCACAGTTCATTGAACATAATATTGATATGTATTCAGATAGAAACACATTTAATATTTATTTTCGAATGAATTATATGAAGCATAAATTCTATTAATGCTTAGAGCTGCCATAATATATTCAAATACTATACAATTGTAGAGTATCGTTCTAGGAACAACAATTTTCTAAAGGTTTCTCCCTAGGGCAGGATTTATCAAATTCATGAACCTGATTAATATTGAATAAAAATTATATTGGAACAAGAATAATATGAATTGTGTTAATTGTACATTAAATCCGTCTCCCCAAAAAAGGCCTAATAAAGGTATGCGGCAATATTTTGAGGAGACCTTCGAGGAGAACAGTGGAACATTGATGGGGTGTAATAATATTGATTTATATGACAGCAGTGCCTTAAAAGTTTTCACTATTAGGGGTTACTCCGAATAAAAGGTGAGAAATTGTGTGATAAGAGAAAAGTGTGGTTTATAAGATGTTGTGACTAGGATTAAGAAAGCAATACTTTGGTGGTTTGAAAACGTAGGAGGAATTAATCAGGTAAATGTGATAAAGCAAATTTATGCTGCAGGAGTGAGTGGCAGAGTCCGTAATAAACCAGTCCCTGTTGATATTGTGCGTGATATCTCCACGGTTTGGTCGGTAAAGTTAGGAAGACATTAATAATATTATTTTTATTGTCATACCCTTAACAGACGACCCTTAATATACGCAGGTTATGTACGTGAAAGAGGCGACATAGTTGTGTCAGGATCGTGCTATATGGAAGTTCGCAATCTTTGCCCATCCCATTGGGTGAGCGTGACAGCTTATGATCTGGATTAAAGTTAAGTTTACTTACAGCCTATATGCGTCCCATCGCTGAGCACAAGGGGGACTCCCTTTCATTTCTATGAGGGTTTTGAGGCAAGGAAATGTCCACTACGCTGCCTCATTGCGTGTTAGCTGATGATCAGATGTTTTCCTTCACGATGTTTTCCTTCACCGCCAAGCACGTGGTAAATCAGCACTTAAAATTGCAATTAACAATCTCATTGGTGCTGGCGGGGATCGAACCCGTGTTGCTCGCTCATTTGACAGGCCTGTTGGTCTAGTGGTTAGTGACCCTGACTGCTATGCCGGAGGTCGTGGGTTCGATTCCCACCCAGTACAAATGTTTGTGTGATGAGCGCGATCATTTGTTCTGTGTCTGGGTGTAATTTATCTATAATATTTATGTATTTAGTAATATATAAGTATGTTTATCAGTTGTCTAGTACCCATAACACAAGCTCTGCTTAGCTTGGGACTAGATGGCGTTGTGTGATAGTTGTTGAATATTATTATTATTATTATTATCATACACATATGATCATAATCATGATTATAATGATCACATATAATATGATCATGATTATAATGATGAAATTTAAAGCAGTAAATTTGTGTATGCACAATTTTATAAAAGATCCCTCAAGCAATATACATATAGAATAATCTACTGGTTACTGTTATGGAATAAAATACTAACGATTTGTTGTTGCCTTATTGGTCTAGTGGCCAAAAGAGCGACTGAGTCCCGGGTTCCAATCCCAGTTGCCAAAACTGGCTATAAAGTTTTTCTGTTAAGAAATTTTCAGTATCAACTCGCAGTGCTGCTAGTCTCCGCTGAAACTGATTGTCTTAAGCAAAATTTGGTCTGGCCTTATTATTATCAGCCTTAACATTTAAACTCTGCCTTTTAATAGTTTGCTCGCGTACTTAAAAATTTACAGCGAGCGCTTAGACCCTACCGTTATATTAATTTTAAAAACCGTTACCGTTACAGCCTGTTAAAGTCCACTACTACACATAGGCCTCTAAATTTTCCATAGTTGTCACGATTGAGCGTGTTGACAACCGCAGGTTTTTATTTTTAGCCGTTATTAGGAAGACGTTTGCTCGCGTACTTCAAAATTTACAGCGAGCGCTTAGACCCTACCGTTATATTAATTTTAAAAACCGTTACCGTTACAGCCTGTTAAAGTCCACTACTACACATAGGCCTCTAAATTTTCCATAGTTGTCACGATTGAGCGTGTTGACAACCGCAGGTTTTTATTTTTAGCCGTTATTAGGAAGACGTTTGCTCGCGTACTTCAAAATTTACAGCGAGCGCTTAGACCCTACCGTTATATTAATTTTAAAAACCGTTACCGTTACAGCCTGTTAAAGTCCACTACTACACATAGGCCTCTAAATTTTCCATAGTTGTCACGATTGAGCGTGTTGACAACCGCAGGTTTTTATTTTTAGCCGTTATTAGGAAGACGTTTGCTCGCGTACTTCAAAATTTACAGCGAGCGCTTAGACCCTACCGTTATATTAATTTTAAAAACCGTTACCGTTACAGCCTGTTAAAGTTCACTACTACACAAAGGCCTCTAAATTTTTCATAGTTGTCACGATTGAGCGTGTTGACAACCGCAGGTTTTTATTTTTAGCCGTTATTAGGAAGACGTTTGCTCGCGTACTTCAAAATTTACAGCGAGCGCTTAGACCCTACCATTATATTAATTATAAAAACCGTTACCGTTACAGCCTGTTAAAGTCCACTACTACACATAGGCCTCTAAATTTTTCATAGTTGTCACGATTGAGCGTGTTGACAACCGCAGGTTTTTATTTTTAGCCGTTATTAGGAAGACGTTTGCTCGCGTACTTCAAAATTTACAGCGAGCGCTTAGACCCTACCGTTATATTAATTTTAAAAACCGTTACCGTTACAGCCTGTTAAAGTCCACTACTACACATAGGCCTCTAAATTTTCCATAGTTGTCACGATTGAGCGTGTTGACAACCGCAGGTTTTTATTTTTAGCCGTTATTAGGAAGACGTTTGCTCGCGTACTTCAAAATTTACAGCGAGCGCTTAGACCCTACCGTTATATTAATTATAAAAACCGTTACCGTTACAGCCTGTTAAAGTTCACTACTACACAAAGGCCTCTAAATTTTTCATAGTTGTCACGATTGAGCGTGTTGACAACCGCAGGTTTTTATTTTTAGCCGTTATTAGGAAGACGTTTGCTCGCGTACTTCAAAATTTACAGCGAGCGCTTAGACCCTACCATTATATTAATTATAAAAACCGTTACCGTTACAGCCTGTTAAAGTGCACTACTACACATAGGCCTCTAAATTTTTCATAGTTGTCACGATTGAGCGTGTTGACAACCGCAGGTTTTTATTTTTAGCCGTTATTAGGAAGACGTTTGCTCGCGCACCTCAAAATTTACAGCGAGCGCTTAGACCCTACCGTTATATTAATTTTAAAAACCGTTACCGTTACAGCCTGTTAAAGTCCACTACTACACATAGGCCTCTAAATTTTCCATAGTTGTCACGATTGAGCGTGTTGACAACCGCAGGTTTTTATTTTTAGCCGTTATTAGGAAGACGTTTGCTCGCGTACTTCAAAATTTACAGCGAGCGCTTAGACCCTACCGTTATATTAATTTTAAAAACCGTTACCGTTACAGCCTGTTAAAGTTCACTACTACACAAAGGCCTCTAAATTTTTCATAGTTGTCACGATTGAGCGTGTTGACAACCGCAGGTTTTTATTTTTAGCCGTTATTAGGAAGACGTTTGCTCGCGTACTTCAAAATTTACAGCGAGCGCTTAGACCCTACCATTATATTAATTATAAAAACCGTTACCGTTACAGCCTGTTAAAGTGCACTACTACACATAGGCCTCTAAATTTTTCATAGTTGTCACGATTGAGCGTGTTGACAACCGCAGGTTTTTATTTTTAGCCGTTATTAGGAAGACGTTTGCTCGCGCACCTCAAAATTTACAGCGAGCGCTTAGACCCTACCGTTATATTAATTTTAAAAACCGTTACCGTTACAGCCTGTTAAAGTCCACTACTACACATAGGCCTCTAAATTTTTCATAGTTGTCACGATTGAGCGTGTTGACAACCGCAGGTTTTTATTTTTAGCCGTTATTAGGAAGACGTTTGCTCGCGTACTTCAAAATTTACAGCGAGCGCTTAGACCTGAATGATATTGAAATGAAAAACACAATGATAACATTTTGCTATATACCTGATCATTCTCACATGGAATATACAAGAGAAATTTATTTGTGGTCGGATTCCTAAAGGTGTAGTTTGAAATTTCACGCAGGTATAGTTGCAGCATTTTATGTCCCCTTGTCAAAAAGTTTTTATTTATAAACGTCCTGAAAGCTTTGCTCGTTGCTTCTGTGGATTGTTTTATTTACCGTGTAATTTTTTTCAGTACTAGAAGAGAAGTATTTTTTTTCATTTTCACGTGTAGAACCACGCTGTAGCTATATTAGTTGTAGTACGAATGAGTTGGGGTAGGGGGGGGGGAGGAGATTGACCATGTTCTTACAGAATACCAGCGTAAAATAGCAGCTTCATGCTGCTGTGTTTCGTATGATGAATGTAGAGAACCGCAGATCCCCTTTTACTGGACACGACGTTTTCCATCTTAGTCCACAGGGGTGAAGACGCATCTACATTTTGATTATTAATCGAGGATAAATGTAGATATTTATGCGTTATAGCTTCCACTTGCCATCAGGTGATCTGTATGTTCGTTTATCATCCTTATTGTATAAAAAAGGAATTATAAGAATAGAGAAATATAGGAGAATTGACGAAGAGTAATAAGTCAGGACATGGGCAGCAGCGTCGTTCAGCGAGCTATGGAGAGGGCTATGCTCTGGGTTTCACTGCGTGATAAACATAAAAATGTGGATATCTCCGTAGAACTAGAGTAATCAGTAAGATTAAGATGCAAGGACCTTATAGCTTGAATAACCGATAATTGATGAAGTATAAAGTTTATGGAATGACAGTCTCGTACTGGTAGAGCGGCTCTCTACTACATAAAGTGACGATCTATTAAGAAATAAAGAAAGCCGAAAATGCGATAATGAAGCTTTGGAGGTGGACTAGCAGCATAATTTTATTTTTTATTTTTATAGAATAGAGTGACAAACGGGCACACAGTCCACCTGATGGCAAGTGGTTGCTGCGGCCCATAGACATCTACATCTATCCTCGATCACAAATCAAAATGCAGGTGCATTGTCACCCGTGAGGACCAAGATGGAATGCTTCGTTTCCAGTAAAAAGGGTCTCCGGCTCTCTACACTCACCATACGAAACACAGCAGCATTAAGCTACTATTTCACGTTGGTATTCTGTGAGAGTGTGGTCCCTCCCTGGTCGAGCTGATCCATTCGCGCCACAACTATACTACTAATATAAATGCAGCATGGTTCTACCAAGTTTCAAAACTCCTATTAATCTGCTTTCTTTTATCCATAGTCTGGGTTGTGCGTCTGGTTGATGATATCTGATACTGACTCGAATAGTAAAAATTTATGAAACTATATAACATAATTTTTATATTTATTTATAGTCTTTGTGCCAAACAGAAGAAACCAAAAACCCTTAGAAAAATGTTTGATCCTGGAGAATAAGGATGGTAGCTGGTGTGGTTTTTTTAATTGAATACGTTTAACAAACAAGCATACCGTTCGCCTGAAGGTAAGTGGTTGCTATGGTTTATATACTTCTAGATCTATTTTCGCATAAGTATAAAAATGCTCATACGTTGTCACCCTTGAGGACAAAGATGAAATGCCTTGTTTCCATTAAAAAGGGTCTCCAATTATCTGCACTCCCCAAAGATTATGTTTTTCATTTTTACGTGGTAGAGCCACGCTTTAGCTATATTAGTTATAGCCCGAATGAGTCGGGGGGACCACATTCTCACAGAATACCAGCGTAAAATAGCAGCTTATTGCTATTGTGTTTCGTATGGTGAGTGTAGAAAACCGGAGATCCTTTTCCTGGTAATGAGGCATTCTTAGTCCTCGGGGGTGACTAGATGTGATGTCTCCCCTATACAACATTATGTGCTCGTTTGTCACGCTTTTTATTATGTAAAAGAAAGATGTGCAAATTAAAACATGCGTTCATGTTCATGAGAGGTCAAGTCAAATAACATACCAACCATACAAAACGCTTTCGCTAATATTAAATTTATTTTAAATAAATACGCTCGTGTTTCAATATTTTGTAATTGAATTTCAATTTCAGTTTTTGCTTCAGTTATTTTCCCGTATAAAACGGAATGAATTAAATGTTTAATAAAATTACAGATTGAATAAAATCTTTCAAATGTTACAAATTTGAGGTAAAATTAAAATATAAGCTTCTGGATGATCTCCACTTCCTGCGGGATCAAAAAATGAAGTAGTAAGATTTCAATCTGTTAAAAGTCCAACCAAATAACTGTCCACCTGATGACACATCTTCAGCTAACACTAAACAAAGAAATTTTCTGATTCCTTACCACCACTAAGGACTAAAATGGAATGGCTCACAGCCTGTAATTGTAATGGCTGACTGTCTCACGTCATCCTTTAAAACCGTTAAGAAATCGGTTTTTTAAAGTCATATAAGAGCACAGTACTCCTTGTACAGTGCTCATTTGTACACATGGTACACCATGTTAGGTAGTACCTGTTTTTTAGAAGGAACAAACAAAGAAGGAAGTAAGAATTTATCCACCGCTTCAATACGACGTACACTGGAATACGTACGCAGAACATTTTTAAAGAAGTACGGCACAAAAATATATTGCATATTTGCAACAAATTGCTTATTTGCAATAAAACAACAAATTGATACAATCTAAAAATTTAAACTTAAAACATAAAACAAACGTACATTTCTTTTCTTAAAAGGCAATTTCTTCAAATTCACACTGTAAAACTCATCGCATATCCAATCCAATAAATCACTGCTTTATGCTCCAATACAAATCAGAAACAATTCTGAACAGCGCCGTGGGCAAGCGAATGAAAGGTAAGCGATGCGAGAATAACCTAAACAAGGATTTTTGTAAAACATGTAGTTTTTGAACCATTTCTTGGCTTACGTTGTTCATTTCGATTGAGTTAACGTCCGGTGTGTTTACAGATGACAAGCCGCCATGCTGCAATGTCGTCTCCTTTAATCATGTATCATTGCCAAATCCTAATATTTTTTTTTAAATAGAATACGAGTAACACACGGTCTACCTGAGGGTAAGTGTTTACTGTGGCTCATAGATATATACATTTATTCTCGGTTAAGAATCAGAATGAAATAAAATACCTCATTTCCTGTAAAAAGGGTTTCAGGTTCTCTACACTCACCATACTCAGCAGCATTAAGCTGTGAGAGCGTGGTTCTACCACGGTCAAGCCGACCTATTCCTGCTACAACCACAATATGCATGGCTCTACTACGTATACAATCCTTTAAAATATAGTTTTTATAAACTATAAACACTGGTAATTTCTGATATTTACGCGAACACTATATATTAAATTTTACCTTTTAGTAATTTATTTCTGGAAGCCACGCTCAACTATGACATTTAACGATAACAGTGTCCCCGTGACAATGGGCTCTGAAAAGTACTTGGAACTCGATGAAAAAAAAATGTCTTCTAACAAATTAAGTAGCATCGAAGTGCTTATCTATCGGGATAAAATAAACAGGAAAGCCATTTGTCGCCCGCACTTAACTCTGTTCATTCTGGCAAGAAGCGAAAGTACTGAATCATAGGGGTTTTTACATTATAATTGACAGTATAATGAAAATACGCGAAAATTGCCTTTCATTTCGATAGAAGTGAAAATCTTGTTAAAAATAATGCCTGTTAAAATATTTTGATTGTAGTATATTAATCCCAGATGGATCTATTAATACTATCTGTAGACTGGAAGCTGACCGCCTCGTTAGTGTTGTAGCCATATGGGATGAGTGTGTTTAGTAGCACTTTTAAGTGTAACAAGCATACTCAACTCCAAGTCTTAGTTTATCAGCGCAGTGATACATGGATTTTAATTAAGTATTGGTGTCTTAGTAGTGTGCTACTATCATACGTTGGTGCTATTCTTAGTTAACAACAATACCAATTTTATTATCAAAGTCGATAGGGATTATAATATATGTGGTGTGAGGGGGCGTCATCCGTATCATAGTTGAATTGATGCTTACTGCTACTTGCGGTATTGCGTTTTGTGACGGATTTGCGGGTGTGCTGCGCCTGATTTGACGCATCTTCTGAAATTGAATAAAAAAGCAAACATTTTAAATTTTCTTACTGCCAGTGTCAAACACAACATTTTTACTTGGGCAATTAATCTGATAGTAAATACATACATAGTAATCACAAATTATTTCACTTTTTTCTTTCATACTATCAATGTCCTAGAATACATGTAAGCAAGATATTATAAACTCTAAAGCCAATGCAAACATTAAACAGTCTGTGGTCAGATAGTCCCACAGTGTAGAGGTTGTGCCCAGGGTTAAGAAAAACGTTGCTAATAAGTTCAGTCAATCCGTCATTCAGTCAATAACGGATTGACTGAATGAATTGTGAATTTTCTAAAATTTCAAATGATCTTTATTGATAGTGATTGGAATGTAGGTAAAAACGCGTTATTAGCGTTATATATTTATATATACGTTTGCCAAGATGTCAGGTATTCTGTGACCGTGTGGTCTTTCACCAGTCGAGCCGACCCATTCGTGCTACAACCATAATATAGCTGCAGCGTGCGTCATATACTTTTTTATATCAATATTTGTAAGTAATACTAATAGAAAGTTATGTTATTAAGTAAATACTTATTATTTAGAAAGTGAACCATTTCTCTTAAAAACCTAAGGTAAAAACAGTAATTTCACATTTTTCATTATGTGGCGTATTGAAGAAAGAAAATTTTGCGGTTTTAATGGTAATCTCTCAAAAACTTAGGGCTGTGGTCGCCTTTAGACATGGTTTCTGGCATGTGCAGTCAGTACAAAAAATAAAGTAATGTAATTAAACCTAGGTTTTCTTACATTATTTTCAATTTAACCAAGTTTTTTGGGCCATCATAATTCACACCAATATTACTATTATTTCTAAATGAAAAAATGTTCATGCCCAGTAAATGACCACACCCAGGCTGAAATTTTATTTATTTATTTAAGCTTTCAACTTCGCACAACTTCCTTGTGGAATCGACTATCACCAAGACAGACACAACTTCAAGAAAAGAGTCTATTCCTTTTTAAAATGCCGGCAACGCATCTGCAATTCCCCTGGTGTTGCAGTTGATCATGAGCAGCGGTAATCACTTACCATCAGGTGAGCTGTATGCTCGTTTGCCCGCTGTCCTATAAAAAAAACTCAAAAATGGTACATTCGGCGGAATGCCTTGAGGCACAATTTCCAAGCCAACCATTAAGTTAATTAGAGATAAAATATATAGAAGGTGTATTAGCAAAAACTGAAATATAAATATAATTTAAAAGTTTAAAATATTTCATGCATTCATTTATTCATTACAGCAAGGCAAAAGTCCACTGGTGAACATTGGCCTCCCCCATAAATTACCTCATAGGGGTGATATTTACAATAGTTGCCTCGCTTGTTAGACAGGTTGGCAACCACAGTTTTATTTTTATTTTTTGTTGTTATTAGGAAGATGCTACTGCCCATCTTCTGGTTTCATTCCCCCTGTCGTCTCTGACGACATCCACTGGGTTGATGTGAAGTGTTAGATACACTTACAGCGCTACTTGACGGTAATAGAACCCTTATTATTAGTATAAATAATAATAATTCATACATGCAACGATTTAAAAATTGCTATTGAGAAACGTTTATATTTCTATTATAATAAAGTTGTTCAAATTTTCGCGTATTTCTTTTATCGATTTTCACATAAACATGCTTTGTTTTAGTGTCATATTCAAGACAGGTAGCTTGTAGATAAAAGTTTTCCATTCAGTGGCTTGTATAGAAACATATATTATATTGAATCGTAAAAGGAAAAATATGAAGCTTGTAGCACTTAAGATTGGTAATATTGAGGTGATCAGGCTTAAAAAGCACAGGCTTTTTAGCGAAAATTTGTAACTACTTATTACAAGACTCTGTATGTTAAAGTAAAAAAAAAACAACTTTTCGAATATATGCGATCGGGAGGGATTTGGTTCATGATTTCAAACTAACTTCCTGATGAGAAATGATGAAAAAAATTTTGAAATTTTGAACATAGCCCTGAATCGGATGACAATGTAAAATTAAGATAATAATAAACGTGGTATATTAAAAATGACTCATACATACATTTAAAAATTTCGCTTCCTTAAAGTGAAATGCTCCACCAATGAGTTCCTGCTGTGGGGAAACCTCGAGAGAAGAAGCGGTCAGAAATTCGAAAATAGAATATTTCATACGTGGCAGAGCCACGCTGCAGCTATTACAGCTGTAGCATGAATGGGTTGGCACAACCGGTAAAGAACCATGCTCTCACAGAATACCAGCGTAAAATAGCAGCTTGATGCTGCTGTCTTTCGTATGGTGAGCGAAGAGAACCAGAGACCCGTTTTACTGGAATCGAGGCATTCCATCTTAGTCCTCAAGGATAACAACGCATCTGCATTTTGATTCTTAATAGGGGTTAAATATAGATGTCTACGGGCCAGAGCATCCGCTTACCATCAGGTGGACTGTGTGCTCGTTTGTCACATTTATTCTATAAAAAAATTCTCTAAACAATTGCAAGTTATCCTTATAAAATATATACTCGTACATAAGTAAAATGTAATAAAATCTGAAAGTTTTGAAATAAATGAAAAGCGCACGTAAAAACACGTTTTGACACATGGTATAACCAAGCTAACGCTGTATTTTTGTAGCGCCACATAGATCGGCTCAACCGCCAAAAACCCACGCTTTTAAAGAATCCCAGATGGAAATGACAGCTTAACGCTGCTGTGTTTTGTATGGTGAGATTCGAGAACCAGAGACCCTTTTTACTGGACACGAGGCTTTCATCTTAATTATCAGGGGTGATAATGTACCTGTATAAATATAAATAAAAATGAGTATAAGTATAAATGTAATGTAAAGCCCTATGGGCCACAGTATCCACTTACAATCAGGTGAACTGTATACTCTTTTGTCATCTTTATTCTATAAAAAAGCATTCCAAAGAAGAAAAAAATTATAGATTATTTATTTGAAAGAGAGATCTCTTTCAAATAATTAATTTTTAAATACTACCTTTAGCTTAAAGTTAAAATAAAGTTACAGCCTATATACATCCCACTGCTGGGCTCAGGCCTCCCCTCATTTCTGAGAGGGGTCAGGGCAAGGAAGTGTCCGCCGCGCTGCCCAAATGCGTGTTGACGAACTTCACATGTCTTCGAAATATTTTTTTCTAATTCCTCAGACATGCAGGTTTCCTCACGATGTTTTCCTTCACCGCCGAGCACGTGGTAAATCAGCACTTAAAATTGCAATTAACAATTTCATTGGTGCCGGCGGGGATCGAACCCGGGTTACTCGCGTTCTGTTATATTTACAGCGAGCGTTAACCACTGAGCTACCACGGCTTGTTTATATATAATTTTTAAGATTAAATTGTAAATTTAGGGAGAAAACCTTTTAGGTTTTAAACGAAAAAACAGAGAGAAAAAAGGGTAAAAAAAACAATATGAAACGAGTTCCAAATGAATTGATTCCATAATCTGCTCCTGTGACCGCAGAATCACATCGACGCACAATAAATTGCCTCTTCGGAGGTAAATTCCGACTTCTGTTTCATATTTTCTTTTTATTTACGGCGTAATATCTTACACTGATTGGATTTTTTACCCAGAAGTCTGTTTTGGTAAGTGAGGAAAAAGTGAAATTAATTAGGGGCTTTAACTCGGCATGAGTCCTCTGTGTCAGGCATCTTGATTTTTAAACCGCAATAAGTTGACAACTTAAGTAACAAAGCCGTACTTATTGTCTATTGATATTCGCCGTTTGCCCACAGCTGGAAATATGACATTTTTACGTAGAGAGCCTTTGTCCCAATTGTTATTGTTGCTATCCATCACTGCTCTGGGTATCGTTACATAAACTTTACTTACTACTTAACGTTACGTAACATAAAATAACACTTATTTTTATTATGTGCGAGCAGCTATGCAGGTCTAGGAAAGGAATACATAATTCTAATACTAACAGATACTAACAGCAAAAACTACGAACTTACATTTGGAACAATCCTGCAATACCTCCTTCGCTACATGCACAGCTATTTACACGTATTTTAATGGTCTACAAATAATTAGATTTAGATGTTTATCTTTGTGAAATCAATGTATTCAAACTGGTACAAACGTTACAGGGGAAAATCCTAGAGTGGGAGAATTTTTTTTAATTAAGAAACCGTCCATAAATTCTTAATGAACACATTTCTACAGCATTCCATTTACATATATGCTGATATACCTAACTTTCACTACCAAACGTTAATAAAGGACTAACACCTTGAATCAATATAATGTAAAATTTTAATTTATGCGCATAGTTTAATTGATAATTTTAAATTTAAAAGTACTTTTCTTTTCCCTTAACTTGTGTGCTCTGTTTTTTCATAAGAGACTGTCAAATTATGTAAGCTGTCGTAAAATAGTTGACACATGTAATACTCGAAATACCCTAAAAGTGGACGAGATCATTTCAATATAGTAAAATAATTTTACAGTTGTAACAACGCGAGGGGCTGTGATATTAATGACATATTCGTCAAAAGCCTAAGGTTCCTTAGAAACTTGAAAGGCATCAAGGTTTAGGTAAGTTATTATGTTTTTTATAGAATATGAGGCAAAGGAGTATACGGCTCACCTGATGGTAAGTGACTACCGCTGCCCATGAACAACTGCAACACCAGGGGATTGCAGATGCGTTTCCGGCCTTTTGGAAAGGAGTAAGCTCTTATCTTGAAATTATTTAAGTCCTATCGGTCCGGAAAAATCGCCGGTGGTAAACAATTCCACTGAGAGTTCCGTCCGCCACGTATCCAGATGTTGTAGATGCCGCCATGGATCCAGCAACTCAATTCCAAGAAATTAGGCTGCTAGAATTATCCGAGCAATTCTTAAGAGCACTCCCTGTGGTAGATGCGAAAGAAAATCAAAGGGATGCAACATCTCTTTGCAGCGCCAGTGAATCGAAACGAACGCTGGATACGTTCAAGTGGAAGGAACTGGCACTGCGAAGCCCTAGCTCAGAGATGGGAACAGTATTCCAAGTGAGGCCGAACCTGCACCTTGTAAAGTGGCAGGCAATGTGCCGGTATGGAATACTGTCCACTCCGCAGAGCACGTCAAGATTTCTAGAGGCCAATTTGGCCTTCTCTTCCAAGTGACCACGAAACTGCACGTGACTCGGTATATCGATGCCAAGAATTCCGATACTGGGTGAGGCAACAAGGGCAGTGCCTTGAAAAAAGGAGACAGGACAGATGGGTACTTTTTAGCGATAAACGCGCAAACTTGTGTCTTCTGAGGATTAAACTGGACTCGATTTAGTCGCCTTAGTCCGAGAATTTGTTCAGCAATGACTAGACTTCAGACAAACTTGTTCCGGTACTCGGCGACGTTTTCCCCAGAAACATTGGCACGGCTATGCTATAATTGTACGAATGGTACCGATTTACCACATATTATTGATATGAGGAAGAAACGGCGTTGGTGATAGCACACAGCTTTGAGGAATACAAGCATTAATAGGCTTGTAATCGGAGCGCGTACCGTCTACAACGACCATGATACTCCAATCTACAAGAACGGTGTGATCCAAGTGCATAATGCCATTAAATTCATCAATTTATTAAATCTTCGAAAGAAGCGTTTTGTGTCAAACCCAATCGAAGGCATTCGCAATGCCCAAAATAACGGCCAGTGCTTCCCCCTTGGATTCTACTGCCTCCACCCATCTACGAGTCAGGTAGATCAGAAGATTACCACTTGATTGACCCCGACGAAAACCGTCTTGGCGATCACTAATCAGCTGATGATCCCCAAGGTACCGCATAGCCGGCTGTTTATAATGGCTTCCATTTTTTTGGAACAGGCCTATCGCCAACAACCCTTATATTGGATAGGCCTGTAGTTAGACGGATCTAAGCAGTTGCCTATTTTACGGATCAGGTGGACGAAAGCCGTCTTCCATGATTTTGGGACTATGCCTAGGGAGTAGGAGTAGCAGAAAAGACGCGTTAAAACCGGTGCAAACTCTGAACTCACGTACTTAGCAAAATTAGGTGTATTTCTTGCCTAGCAGATCTGTTTTCTCCATGGGCCAGTGAGTCTTCCCCCCCGTGCAGAAATGAAAGAGATAGCTAACAGAAATTCACTTGGACAGCCTTGTCGAGAGACCAGAATGCACGGGTTCTAAAAGGAAGGCGAACTAGTTTTTCGCCAATTCATCCTACATGCTCTGAATGTTTTTTGCTGCTTCTTCCCAGGACAGAGGTTTTTTCCAAACCAGTGGTAAATTAAAAAGAGACTTTCAATAAATATTATTTATAGTGTATTTTTAATTAAAATGTTTCTGTTTCTGTTCCTATGCATCCCTATCAACCTTGGAGGTTAAAGATGTAAAAAAATTTATGCGATAAATCAGATTAATATACCAGAACTTAAATTTGCTAAAAATATTTAGGTCCCAGATGGGATATGGGATGGAACTACAAAAAAATCTTGTAACGGGAGACAAGATAATTTTGTTTTTCAGGTATTCAATACTTCCCGTTGACACGCCGTATCCGTCCAAAAACATGCTACCTCATATTTTCTGTCCATTAATTTTTGTAATACCTGCCATTGTTTATCATCAATTGCGAATACTCTGTTTGTTTCCGATGTTGTAATAGTGTGGACTGGTTTCTCGATCGGTCTGTTGAACGAATCGATCACTTTCGATGCTGAGATAGTATGGATTACATTTTCGTTCGGAACTTTCAACTGTTATTTTCAACTGTCTTTTCCATGATGTTTGAACTCGTTTCACATAATTTTGGAAGCTTTGATACAATTTTTGTTTCGGAACAAATAGTTCAACCTTAATTTTTCATCCTGTTCTTTTAGTTTATCAGCTAAAGATTTATTTACAGTAACAAATTGTGCATTTCGTCTTCAGTAGCTTAAAGTTTTACCTTCAACTTTAAAATTTCATGTTTAATTAATTATGTTTCTTTGTTCTGGAGTAAATCAGCTAAGATCTTTGATTATTTCTGACTTCGAAGGATGATTAATAATTTTCAAGATTTGGAAGAGGCATTTAAAAAAACCGTTGTATATATTGCACTTTCAGATGCAGTATATGTATGCACTATATGATGGATGGAGGTGATTTTGATTAAATTTTTTGATCTGAGGGTAAAATTGAGGGTTCAAAATGTGGAATGTTATAACAGAATTTTCTTCTTATAATATATTTCTATGGAATGGAATGGAGTAGGAGCGCTCTCATTCTGAGTCAAATCGGTTTCAAACATCATGTGCGGTCTGAGTTCAGAATTCTTAAATTCGCTTTTATTTTTGGTTTTCACAGTGCATGTGCATGTTCTTGACTATGACGACCAATATCCTTCTTACTTGTAACAGTTGACGTTTATGGTTTTAATGCGTGTGATTTGTCGATTGGTGTTCTTGTAGCTGACCTTTTTTCATTAAATACACTTTTCACAAGTCCATTGTGATTTATGTACGGGCTCCGTAAGGTTAAAAAACTAACTGGCCCATTTAGTAGTGTGGTGACTTAGTAGAGAGCTCTCTTTATGAGATTTTGTACGAGTACCTATATCGCGACACACCGGTCGTTTATTTTCTACCTTTTTAAAATTAATTTCGCTATTACATTTGAAACGAGTAGAATATTAAAGCGCGGTTTTCACCAATAACTGCACTAGTTCACTCTCTACAAAATTTACAAATTTATTATAATTAATACCGCACGACGATGTTCTAAAGTTAATTATCATGCACTTTAGTAGCGTGGCAAGCTACATTCAATATAAATATAACCTGACTTACGGAATGGAACCTCCATTTGACGGTATTTTTTAAGTCTTAAATCCGAGCTGCGGCACGAATAGTTCAGTTCGATCGGAGCAGGACTACTCTTTTAGAGAAATATCAGTGTAAAACAATAATGCTGTGTTGAATGGTGAGTGTAGACTATCCGAGATCATTTTTACTGGTGACAATATATTCTATCTTAGTCCTCAGGGCATCTACACTTTGATTCTTAATCCATGGTACATGTAGATAGATGTATATGGGCTACAATTTGCAATTACCATCAGGTGGACTGTGTGCTTGTATGTCGTAGCAATTTTATGGAAATACGTAAATACAAACAATTAAAGTGGAATAGTTTCCATACCAAATACTTTAGTTCAATTTTTATTCTCTCTCACAATCTCCCCCCTCACTGCTAAGTATTTATATCAAGGTAATACCACTATTTAGGAACGATGAGATGTTTTTGGCATTTTCCACTGTCGCCTCTTATATCATATATGGGACACAATAAGATAGTGGTTACTTTTACTTCGTCACCACACGTCAATCACGTAAAACATAAATAAAACAAAATGAATTTAAAATTGTATACCTTAATAGCGTAAAAATATCGTACACCTTTTTTCTTTGGCTACCAATATCAAAACTGTGTACTAAATCATCACTTTTTAGGAACAAAGTAATTACCTTAACAAAGGCAATCAACGGAAATATTTCTCACTGAATACTGTGGAGAAATGGATTTAAAAATACAGTCATTTGTCACTTGCCGGACGCCCGCTAACTGCTCACTGCATTCAAGTACAGAGTATACAGGAATTTAGATGTTTCGTTTTTTATAATATTGCAATAAAATTAAATTACCTTAACAAATGGGAATTTATTAGAAAACAGGGAATTTATTAGAATACATTTTTAAAGAATATGGGTGACAAACGAGATACTGTGGCGCATAGACCGTAGCCATCTTCATTTATTCCCGATTAAGTACCAAAATGCAAATTAGGTGTCATCCCCTAAGGACTAAGGATGGAATGCTTCGTTTCCCTTAAAAATTGTTTCCGATTTTCTATACTCAACTTACAAAACAGCAAACAGCGTTAAGCTGCTGTTTTTTAAAAGCAAGGTCTTTTTCTGGTCAAACCGACCCATTCATGCTACAACTATAATATAGCTGCAGCGTGGCACGACCAGGTTTGAACCTTTTTTTTATTCGATGTTGCTGAGTTTTTGAAATTGTAAGGTAGCTTAAAATTTTTTAATTTTATTTCAACCGGACCGACCGCTTTCAACGGCGAGCGAATGTTTTCTGCACGCCGTATAAACATAATATGTTACTGTTCTCTGTTATGTTACGTCGCACATAAGAAGGCTCGTCAGGATAGACGATGCCCGTGTAAATTCGTTTCTAGTGAAACTCGCTGCACTTTGTATTGCCGGTTTATACCCTTGTAAATATTGACCCATGTATTTGTAATTGACAGTCAACGCTGACACTTGCAGTACAAAATGAGTTCGCTTGTAATATTACAGCTTGGGGTTAAAGTAGTATGTATCTTTCTTTATATCGTTATTTCATGTAGATAAATTGCAAGCGTCTGTCTGAGATAAGGTTTTTAATTGAGCTTAGGGATTTTTTGCATGCTATTTAGACATAATTAAACACAATGCTTTCCTATATTTACGCGAAGACTACACATAGTGATTATGTAAAAGTAGTTTTAATCAACATAAATAATGATTTCTTATATTTACGCGAACACTTTACATTGATTAAAACTACTTTTACGGATTTTATCGCGTTTTATTTATTTTATTTTTAATACCCGACGTTTCGGGTGCGTTCCAGCACCCGTGGTCACGGGGGACTGAGGTGACTGACGTCCCGATGTCAAAGTTAACATAGAGTACCTTCAGCTTTTTAATTATTGTCTTTGGTTCGATCTACGCAGAATAAACTAACTGTGTTTTGAAGTCTTGCAGTGGTATGCTTGGGTTTAGTTTTAATTTTATTAATTATAGGTTCAAAAACAGGTGGCAAATTCAATAGCCCCACGTATCATCCTTGGTAGGAATCGATGTTCCTTCGCGAGGATTTGTGGTCTATCAAATCTGAAGTAATGGTTAGGGCCATCTAGGATATGATTGCAAACTGCAGACTTCCCGGAACATTGATGCTTCACATCAGCTTTGTGTTCTTTTACGCGGGTTCTAATTGATCTCTTTGTTTGCCCTATATATCACATCACAATTGTGATTGTGGTCTCTCATACCCGAAACGACGGGTATTAAAAATAAAATAAATAAAATGCGATAAAATCCGTAAAAGTAGTTTCAATCAACATAAATAAACAATTATAAAATTATGACAATATGTAATGAGAGGGCCAGAAGTGATTTCGGCTATAAATATTATCTAAAGAAATGGAAAACTTTGATAGTCTTAAATCTAAATGACGCCACATTCTTCGATCCCACCCAGACAAAGCTGGGGCGAGAGCGTTGTGTGTAAAAAAGACATTAGCTGAACCGTACTGCGTCAGGTTAATCATTTATTTATTACAGCTTTTAAAAGTCCACTGATGAACACGGGTCTACCGGGGGCTAGGGAGGATATTCGCCATAGTTTCCAAGCTTTGTAGGTGGTTTGGGAACTGCTGTTTTATTATTATTTGATGTTATTATCGGGAAGAATTATCTACTCGTTCCATTTCTAATCATCATCTCTTACGATTACCAAGGAATGAAATGAGTTTGTTGATTCTCTTTAACCGCCACTACACAAACATCGGGTGCATAATATTAACATAAAAAGTGTTAAATGCTTTCTTCTGTATCATTGACGAAAACTCACTCGTTATACCTGTGGCAGTCGACAACTCAGTCAACGCTATTTTCATAATGCAGTCGGAGTGTACGACACTTTAACCTAGAGTCAATGCAAAACAATGCAGAGGGCATTCCAGTTCCAGATTATTACATGTTGTAGAGCCATGCTGCATTTATATTAGTAGTATAGTTGTAGCACGAATGGGTTGACTCAACCGGGGAGGGACCACGCTCTCACAGAATACCAAAATTAGTAGCATAATGCTGCTGTGTTTTGTGTGGAGAGTGTAGAGAACTGGAGACCCCTTTCGGATGAGGACGGATATAAATGTCTATGGGCCACAGCAGCCACTTAACATCAAGTGAACTGTGTGCTCGTATGTTACCTTATCCTTAAAATATTGAATTTTCCAATAACCTTTGATATTAGAATATTGGAACTCATCGCGTTCTCATAAATCACATTAATACAAATCCTTATGTATTCCCTATAAAATTCAAAATAACAAGTAGTTAAAATTTAAAAAAAATGTGCAACCAACTTCAACATAAATAAAATGTGAACATCAAGAATGTTGTCGAAGTGAATTAAATACGCATTATTAAGGATGACACAAAAACTACTGGCCGTATTTTGATCAAAAGTTATATGGGACCACATGAGAAGCACTAGCCTTCAAATAAAAAAATAATAGTGCAAAAAGTTCCAAGGTAAATATACCGCACATCACCTTCATTCTGTAAAAAAAATTTTGGCGGTAATTTCAACCTTTACCTACATCGGAAGAGGTTTCTCCGATGTGAACTTACGAGCAGGCAAAGATACGACACAACTCAACAATTCGTTCGGATTGAATAGCTGTAAAACGTTATATCAGATATTTAGCTCAACATTTGCAAGATGAAGTTGGAAGGCGGCGTTATGAACCCCGAAATTAGTTCGTCACCGCGAAGTTTACCAGCGATGGTTCCGCATTTGACGTCTCAAATAGCTATGGCCGTATAAATAAAACGTTTACATCTGTTTTATTTTGCTGGTTTGCTTGTGGTTTCATCATATAGCTAAAAAACGTTTTCCATGGAATAAGGGTGTCAAACAAGTGAATAGTCTACCTGATAGTAAGTGGATGCCGTGGCCCGTAGACTCCTACATATATCCTTGATTGAGAATCAAAATGTGGATACTAAAAATAAAATATACAGATTGTCGACCCTAAGGACTGAGACAGAATGTCTCGATATCAGTAAATAGGGTTTCCCAAGATTGTTAACGTTAGCCCAACGTAGACTGATGCTCCCGGTTGGTTACCGTTCTTTTGAAGAACAATGATTGCCTACCAAAAAACATAACTTTACGCCTCTAGGATTGATACACAGTAATCAGAAGTAGTAGTTTAGTCAATATAACGACTTTTGCAAACAATCTTAAAGTTTTAAAAACAATTCAGCTCGTAATAAATACTACATAATATGTTATTTTTAAATCAATATTAATAAAAATAAATAAACACTACGGATAAGTCGGCAACTTAAAATTCAAAACAAAAGGAAATTCACTTTCATTGTGAATTGGTGTTATATAGTTTTTGTAGTTACTTTAAAAATGCTTCTAGAACAAGTATTGTCTGCAAACAAAGGATAAAGTTTTTGAAGTAAATCCAACTGCAATGTTTTTGTTTCAATATTATATAGACGTACCACAGGGAGACATGGCACAGACAAACTAATTATGTGAATGCGCTATGCAATTTTCGCTTGGATAGAATTTCAAAATGCGTTTATTTAAACATTTGTTTTCAGTTAAAGTAGTCAAACTATTATGTGGCCATGTAAGTATGACAAACCAGAACATAGTCTACATGATTGTAAGGGATTGCTGTAGCCTGTACACACCTTTTTTCGTCCTCGGCTAAGAATCAAAATATGGATACGGTCTCACCCATAAGGACTAATATGGAATGTCTCATTACCAGTTAAAAGCTGCTTATTTAGAATATATATATTTGGTTAAAATACCAAAAGACTTGGAAATTAATTTTTATAATTTATTTTAAATAATTTATTAAGTAAAAAACGATCAAACTTTTAAAATGTAATTATTCCAGCAATTTATACTTAAAAAAAACTTGCAGGTTATTTTTTTTTATAAAAGTAAACAACAACAAGTGAGTAAGTAACAAGTAAAGTGTTCCTCTATTCATGAATAAGGATCACAATTTAATGTGCTTTGTTACTCCTGAGGACTAAAATGTAATGCCTTGTTTGCGGTAAAAAGGATCTCTGGTTCCCTATACTCACCACACAAAACACAATACGCCGGTTGAGCCGACCTATCCATGTTACAACCATAATGTAACTAAGCAGCGTGACTCTGCCCTATGAATCCAAATTAAAAGAGTCTTACCACCTAGTAAGACACTTACGTACATAAGTAAGTACAATCCCTATCCCTTCACGAACAATCCCTAACGGGGTAGCCAGAGAGAACAAATCGCCATATGTCACGTTCCTTACATACCTCTTTCCGGTATCCGAGGGTATCCGAGTACTCTTGACCTTCCCATTTTCGAGTAATTTGCTCACATGGTCTTCGAAAGTTAGTCTCGGTCTACCTCGACACCTTTTAAAATTTACTTTCGCGCTATATATTTTATTCACCATTCGGCCTTCACTCATTTGCTCAACGTGCCCAAACCATCGGAGTACACCCCTACCATTTTTTGTGATAAGGTCATCTTTCAATCCTGCCATATTGCGAATCTCTTCGTTACGCTTTCGGTCGGCTATGGTAACGCCGCACTTTTCAACAATCTCCACTGCATTCAACTTGATTTTATGCTTCGTCTGGCATACCCAGGTTTCGCTGCCATATAACAAAGTCGGTACCAACACTGCTTTATGTATTGCAAGGCGTGCACTCTTCACTACGCCTTGCCTTTTGACTAACGCATTTAGGGCACCATTGACTTTGTTCCCGGCAGCGACACGCCTGTCCACATCTAAATCACATCTTCCATCCTGGCTGAAAGCACTCCCTAAGTATACAATTTCATTTAGTAAGACCCGGTATATAATATGTATTGGAAAGTTTAAGTATGTATTTTATAATTTTATATACCTAGGCTGCACTAAAAGTATCGGGAATGGAATATTTCCACTGTTCTTGTCATATTAAAATCTTTTTTAATTGAAAACTCATTGGTTTTAAAAATCGAATACCATTTATTTATTTTAAAAAGGATTCTTGATCTTGTCACAAGGTTTTGTCAAACTTGTTTAGTCATTGAGAAAATGGAATTGAGTCGAGAAAATTCAAGAGTGATGATTTATTATGACTTTCGAAGTGGTTTAACACAAAAAAGTGTGTTGACCGGATGATTTCTGCATTTGGTGATAAAGCCACATCCAAAACCACAATTCAGGGGTCTAATAACAAAGGCGGCAAAGTCCCATATAATGATATGGGACTTTGCCGCCTTTGTTATTAGACCCCTGAATTTATCAATGGTTTGCTGAATTTCAACGTGGACGTGTCAAGCTCAGTGATGATCCCCGTCAAGCTCATCCAAAAACTACAGTCACCCAAGAAAACGTTGATGCTGTGCGTAAGCTGATTAAGCAAGGTCGACATGTGACATACTACGAAATTCAGGCAACTTTACACATTGGCATGAGTCAAATACAAATAATCTGGCATGAATAATTAGGTGTAAAAAAGTTATTTTCCCGATTGATACCGCATTCGCTCTGTGAAGAGCAAAAAGCGGCTCGCGTTACTTGGTGCGTCAGAACTCTCAAAAGATTCCACGCAGGATCCTCAAATGCTGTATACAACATCATATCAGGTAATGAATCCTGGATATATACGTACGAACCCGAAACAAAAAACCAGTCACGAATTTGGGTGTTCGAAAATGAGTTAAAGCCGACAAAAGTTGTTATTTCACGGAGTGTTGCAAAAAAAAATGGTGGCCACGTTTGTCTCCAAAACCGGCCATGTTACGACTATTCCTCTTGAGAGACAAAGAACGGTTAATGCAGAATGGTATGCTAGCATTTGTGTCCACAGGTCGTTTCTGAATTCCGTAAAGAGAACTGCAACCGCCGCATCATCCTCCATCACGACAATGCGAGTTCTCACACCGCACACAGAACAAAAAAGTTTTTAGAGCAGGAAAACATAGAATTATTAGACTATCCGCCGTATAGCCCCGACCTAAGCCCTAATGATTTCTATACTTTCCCTAAAATAATGAATAAATTGCGTGGACAGAGATTTTCATCACCTGAAGAAGCTGTGGACACCTACAAAACGGCTATTTTGCAGACCCCAACTTCCGAATGGAATGGTTGCTTCAATGATTGGTTCCATCGTATGGAAAAATGTGTCAAATTTCGCGGAGAATACTTCGAAAAGCAATAAATACATTTTTAAATAGTAATGTTGTGTCACTTCCTCGATTCCCGAAATTTTCTCGTATCCTCTATTAAATTGCAGATTTCAATATTGTATTTCTCTGCTGTGGGATGACAGTATAACAGAAAACATCACCACATTTCGTCCTTAAAGTGTTGTAAGCGTCAGCTATGGGATATTACAGAGAGTTCTCATTGTCCTAAGGGGTAACAGTGCATCTACAACATTTACTTGGAGTTGGCTTCAAATGTCCACGGACTGCAGTTGTCACTTACGATCAGGTAGTGGTCTCAGGAAAGAGTATTACTTTTGTAAAATTACTTCCGCGGAGTATATCAATTTTATCAACTTTATTCTACTTCAGTATCTTAACGTTTTCATGAAACGCATAAAAAGAGAACATTTCCGATATTGTTGTTTCCGGATTTTATCGTTCTCTATTTAAAGCGGAAGTGTGTTATTTTATTACATTTTGCATGGCTTAAGGAACAATGAAACTGAACAAACTGGTGGATACAGTTTAAACTATTTTCATTTCTTATCTGTACAAAATATTATAAGGCATTTGTGCCGGTAATGAAGTAATAGTAGATATTAATACTATTTTTTTTTCGTTCGTTCGTTCGTTTGTTGCCACCTACGACGACTCGACCTGGCAACATTTAACGCACGCACACTGAGGACTGACGAGAAGATCCTGGAGCTGGAAGAAGAGATAGACAAGTTGCGCTGGAGTATTATAGGATTATCCGAGGTCCGAAGAGAGGGGGAGGACACGGTGATTCTCGAATCCGGCAACTTGTTCTATCACCGGGAGGGCGACCATCTGTCCCAAGGAGGTGTCGGATTTATCGTCCACAAGTCTCTCGTCAACAACGTTGTAAAGATTGGGAGTGTGTCGACGAGGGTCGCGTACCTTATACTCAGAATCACCAAACGGTATTCGCTGAAGGTCATACAGGTTTACGCACCAACCTCGGCACATCCCGATGAGGAGGTGGAGGAAATGTATGAGGATATTTCCAAAGCCATGCATTCCTCCAAAACCCACTACACGGTGTTGATGGGAGACTTCAACGCAAAACTAGGCACAATAGAAAGCGGTGAGCTGAAGTTAGGGAAATTTGGAGTAGGGCAACGGAACCGAAGGGGCCAGCAGCTGGCCGACATTATGGAGAAAGAGGGACTCTTTATGATGAACTCTTTCTTCCAGAAGCGGCCCCACAGGAAGTGGACCTGGTCGAGCCCCGACGGTTCGACAAAAAATGAGATTGACTTCATTATGACGACCAGACGCCAACTGTTCAGTGATGTCTCAGTGATCGCAAGGTTGAAAACTGGCAGTGATCACCGAATGGTTAGAGGCACACTGAACCTAAACGTTAAGTTGGAGAGGTCTCGTCTAATGAAGTCAACGATCCGTCCCCCTCGTGCTCTAATCCAGAATCCCGTAAACTTTGAGCTCGAGTTACACAACCGCTTTCAGTGCCTACAAGATTGCAATGCAGTGGACGATATGAATGACAAGCTCGTGGAAACTGTCCATGCGATCGGAGCTAAGTTCTGCAAGACCCGCCGCAGAAGAACACAAAAACTCTCCGATTACACTCTTAATCTCATGGCTGTTAGACGGGAGATGAGGCTGCAATTGTCAACAGATTTGACAGCATACAGACAACTGAACAGACAGATCTCCAAATGCATGCGGCGAGACTTACGCAACTTTAATACTGCTCGTATTAAAGAAGCGATCGAGCGGAACCAGGGCTTCAAAGTCTTTGCCAGAGATCTGTCTGCCCGTAAGAGCCAACTGTCAAAGCTGAAGACTGAGTGTGGCAGCATCGTTTCCGGGACACCTGAGATTTTGAGTGAGATTGAGAGGTTCTATGGGCAGCTGTACACATCATCGTTGGAGCCACACGCAAGTGTGAGTAACGATCCAAGAGCAAGTCTTATCCAACACTATTCCGATGATATCCCGGACGTCAGTCTAAGCGAGATTAGAATGGCTCTCGAGCACCTTAAAAACGGCAGGGCCCCAGGCGAGGATGGAATTACAGCGGAACTTCTGAAAGTGGGTGGAACACCGGTACTTGAAGTCCTTCAGAATCTCTTCAATTCCGTCCTCCATGGTGGCACTAATCCAGAGGCGTGGAGCAGAAGTGCGGTGGTCTTGTTCTTTAAGAAAGGCGACACTGCTCTCTTGAAGAACTACAGACCGATTTCCCTTCTGAGCCGCGTATACGTGCTGTTTTCGAGAGTCATTACGAATCATCTCGCACGCAGACTCGACGACTTCCAGCCTCCCGAACAAGCCGGTTTCCGAAAAGGCTTCAGTACGATAGACCACATACATACCCTGCGGCAGATTGTACAGAAGACTGAAGAGTACAATTTGCCACTTTGCCTGGCGTATGTGGACTATGAGAAAGCCTTTGATTCCGTCGAAATTTGGGCGGTGCTGCAGTCCCTTCAGCGGTGCCAAGTTTACTGTCGGTATATCGAAGTGCTGAAGTGTTTGTACAGTAGGGCTACGATGGCTATCCGAGTACAGAACCAGAGCTCGAAACCTATCCAACCGCAGAGAGGTGTAAGACAGGGTGACGTTATATCCCCGAAACTCTTCACCGCTGCTTTGGAAGACGCTTTCAAGCTACTGGACTGGAAAGGATACGGTATTAACATCAATGGCGAGTACACCACTCACCTTCGATTTGCCGACGATATAGTCCTTATGGCAGAATCGCTGGAGGACCTTAGCACTATGCTCAATGACCTCAATAGTGTCTCCCAACGGTTAGGTCTTAAGATGAACATGGACAAAACAAAGATCATGTTTAATGTCCATGTCACACCTATGCCGGTAGTTGTTGGGAGCACTATGCTCGAAGTTGTTGACGAGTACGTTTACCCGGGACAAATAGTCCGACTAGGTAAGTCCAACTTCGACCGAGAGGTCAATCGACGGATTCAACTCAGCTGGCAGCGTTCGGGAAATCACGACATATCTTCTTGTCAGGTATACCTCAATCCCTAAAAACTAGATTGTACAACCAGTGCGTGTTGCCAGTGATGACTTACGGATCTGAGACGTGGTCCTTCACTGCTGGCCGTATGAGGACGCTCAAGGTCGCCCAGCGAGCTATGGAGAGGGCTATGCTCGGAGTTTCTCTGCGTGATAGACTCAGAAATGAGGATATCCGCAGTAAAACCAGAGTGATCGACATAGCCCAACGGATTAGTAAGCTGAAGTGGCAATGGGCCGGCCATATAGCTCGAAGAACCGATAACCGATGGGGAAGAAAGGTTCTCGAGCGGCAGCCTCGTACCGGTAGGCGTAGTGTAGGGCGAACCCCCCACTAGATGGAGTGACGACCTGGTAAGATATACAGGAAGTCGATGGATGCAGGTGGCTCAGGACCGTGCTTTGTGGCATTACTTGGGGGAGGCCTATGTTCAGCAGTGGACTTGTGGAGGGCTGTAATGATGATAATGATGATGAATGATTAATACTATTCTTCTGCCCTATTACTAGCGTCTAAAAATCCACAGCATGATATGGACCAATCACCGTGATACTCATTAAATAAGCAATTAAATGGCTTGATTTTACCCACATTAATCAATTTTAATTCCTTAAAGCCAACATCATTTAATTATTCAATAATGCATACAAAAACCCTCACACCTGTCACCCAGATGGGTAGACAGAGACTACGGACCATATATCTACACATATGTGATCGTCAGTATAAGCTACTCTGTACTTGGTCCACCTTATATTATGTTTTTTTTTAATTTTCTACAGTCCATCTGTTGTTATATGAATACTACAACTGTAGGTACTTCCAGCTAACTTTAAATTAACGAACAACAGATGTGTTATAACCCGTAAGTATCAATATGAAATGCCTTAAAGTCTGTAATAATACTAGTTCTCAATTACCTTCAAACCAGAAGGAATCGTTACATGCAACGCTGCATAGTATCAGTATAAAATTATGCTCGTTTTTACGACGATCATGAATTAATGATTAATTGATTAACCGTGTAGTTGCGGTGAAATAATGTCCTCTACCTCAAATAAAATGACAAAGGAAAACTGAACCAAAGAGTATCTTCTTGATAACAACTCGAAATAATAGGCTGGGTGTTTTATGGTTGACATAAACGAGATGGTATAGTACGAATTAGTAGTAGAGTAGTGAATACCAGCGTAAAAAGGTGTCGTTTTGAGTAAATTAATTTTACGGATTTTTTCACGTTTAATTTTTTTTAATTCATGATGTTTCAGATGCTTTCCAGCACCCATGGTCACGAATACCTGAGGTGACTGACGTTCCGATGTTAATGTTAAAGCGAAGTACCTTCAGATTTTTAATTATTATTTATGGTCCATTCTACGCAGAATGAACTCACTGTATCTTGAAGTCTTTCAGTGGTATGATTGGGCTTAGTTTTAATTTTATTGATTACAGGGTTCCAACCAGTGGTAGTACCCAGCCTCCTTCTTTATTGACATTAGGATGTTTTTTAATTTCGATAGCCTCACGTATCATCCTTGGTAAGAATTGATGTTCTTTCGCGAGGATTTGTGGCCTTTCAAACCTGATGTAATAGTTTGGGCCTTGGGGCCACCTGGGATATGATCACAAACTGCAGACTTCCTCGACCGTTGATGCTTCACGTCAGCTATATGTTCTTTTACGCAGGTTCTAATTGATCTTTTTCTTTGCCCTATATATGTGAGACCACATTAACAATCAAGGATTTTTTATAGAAGAGGGAGCAAACCAACATACGACTCACCTGATGGTAAGTGACTACCACTGCCCATAAACAACCGCAACACCGGGGGAAATGCAGATGCCTGCATTGCATTTCCATGCCCTTATAGTTTCGCCATGTCTGTCTGTCCGTCTGTCCGTCCTCGCTTAATCTCTGTGACCGTTAGCACTAGAAAGCTGAAATTTGGTATCAATATGTGTATCAATCACGCCGACAAAGTGGTAAAATAAAAATTGGAAAAAAATGTTTTATTAGGGTAGCCCCCCTATATGTAAAGTGGGAAGTGATTTTTTTTTTAATTTCAACCCTAACGTGTGATATATTGTTGGAAAGGTATTTAAAAATGAATAGGGGTTTACTAAAATTATTTTTTGATAATGTCAATAATTTCGGAAATAATCGCTCCAAAAGTAAAAAACGATGTGTCCCCCCCCTCTCTAACTTTTGAACCATAAGTTTAGAAAATATGAAAAAAATCTGGAAAGTAGAACTTTATAAGGACTTTCTAGGAAAATTATTTTGAACTTGGATGGAAACTACAGTTTTTGTACAAACTCATAAGTTACTAAGTTACTTACTGTGACGGACGGGAAACTACGGAACCCTACACTGAGCGTGGCCTGACACGCTCTTGGCCGCTTTTATTTTAGAAAGGAGTGAGCTCTTTTCTTGAAGGTCCTTAAATGTTATCGGTCCGAAAAAGTCGCCGGTGGTAAACAATTCCACAGAGAAGTTTTACGAGAAAGAAAACTCCTAGTAAAAGGTACAGTAGTTGACCGCCAAGCATTCATATATATATATATATATATATATATATATATATATATATATATATATATATATATATATATATATATATATACATATATATATATATAAGGTATGTTATTGAGGATCTTCAAAATAAACCACAAATTGTTTCTCTGAAAATACAAAGTTTTGTTTTATTTAACACGTCTTTCCAATATTACAACAATTATCAAGTTATGACAATTACTCTTCTATCTCACCTGAAAATACAAAGAAACGACATTTAAAGTTTACTAATATTGCTTCCTCAATCGTATCCTTCGGTTTATCTCTCTACAAGTTTTTATAACAATAAAATGCACAAAATAATCTAAACGTCATCCGCCATTGAATCATAGTTTACACATCACTTCGATGCGCCCTCTACCATCTTCCACAGACAACATAGATACGCGAAGCGCAGCAAATTCAAATTAATGAAATATCATTCATTTCATTACATCTCCCCCCCTAAGAGCGAAAATTCTAAGCAATATATCTATACAATGTACCTATAAGTTATCTTCATATTCGTTTTCTTCTCCTTCATCTTCTTCTGTTACGACAGGTTGTAATTTTGTTATGTGAAATAATGTTGATTCTGCTTTTCTGTTGCCTGTATCAAGCCTATAAATCGAATTCGATATTTTCTCTATTATCTTGAAAGGACCTATTTTTAATTCGTCTAATTTCTTTCTATTCAGTCTATTTCCATTTTCTAAATATACACTGTCTCCTACATTAAACTCTTGCATTTTTCTATTTCTATCAAATATTTTCTTGTTGTACTCATGGGATTTTATTGTATTCTCTAATGCCAATCTTCTATCAGCCATCCACTTGTCTTCCTTTTCTATTGTTTTAAATTCATTTGGTAGAATACTGACATTTGTACCATCCAGTAAATATTTTGGTGCAAAACCTGTAACGGAGTGTTCTGTTTCATTATATTTCTGTATACATTCTCTTGCTAGTGTTGTCCACGTTCTCTTATTATTTTTCTCATTCATTTTACACCTTATTTTATTTACTATTGTTTGATTTAATCTTTCATTCAAGCCGTTCGAGAATGGTGTATTCACAGCTGTAAAAATTAGTTTAATATTATTCTCCTGCAAATATTGCTTAAATTCTCTTGAATTGATGCTCGGATATTGATCTGTCAGGATAATTCCAATCTCATCTGTCTCTAGTACTTTCTTTGTTAGATTTATAAAGTCACTTGCATTCTGAGTTTTTGAAGTCGCAATAAATGCATATCTTGTGTAGTGGTCTACTAAAAGATGTAGGTATTTCTTTGTAGACATAGATCCTCCAAAGCCACCAATAGTATCCATTGACATTATCTCAAATGGTTTTGTAGCTGGTCCCAGTTGTGACATTAATCCAATTTTTTTTTGACATCTTGATTTATTTTTTATGCATATTTCACATGTTTTACAAATATTTATAATATTTTTTGTTAGGTTTATAGCTGTATATATAGGACTTATTTTCTTCTGCAATTGTCTGATCCCAATATGGCATAAATTTTCATGCACCTTTTTTATAAATTTTTTACTAAATTCTTCTGAGAGGATAATCTTTTCCTGTTTCTTTATTTTTTTATAATAGATTTTATTTTTGTGTATTAAATTTTGTTTCTTTTCTTTCATTGTTTCATTTTTCTCTTGGTCTTCAACTATATCTTTTATTTGTATTAAATTAACTATTCTCAATAGTTCCTCACTGTTATCTTCTGATTCTAATACCGGATTTCGGCTCAAACAGTCTGCTTCTACATTTTCTTTACCAGGTATATATTTTACTGTAAAGTCATACTGAGATAGGTAATATGTTAGATCACCCAATTCTTCATCTGTCCTGCATTTAATGTTCATGTTCTCTAGAGGTTTGTGGTCTGAGTAAATAGTGAATTGTTTTCCAATGAGCCAGTGCTGCCAATATTTAACGGCTTCTTTCATAGCAAGACATTCTAAATATATAGCCTTTTTCCGTTTTTGATGTTCGTTCAGTTTTTTTGAGAAATATGCCACCGGTTTGTCTTTACCATCTAGTTGTGTCTGTTTTAATATTGCTCCAATGCCCTCCAAAGATGCATCGGTAAAGATTTTGATTGGTAAGTCTTTGTCGAATATTTCCAAGACCGGTTGAGAACATAAATATCTTTTTATCTGATTAAATGATTCTTCACACTTCTCTGACCATACAAACTTCTCGTTTTTTCTTAATAAATTATGTAATGGATCTAGGATAATTGCACTTCTTGGTATGTATTCATGGTAGAAGTTTATTTTTCCCAAAAATTGTCTGATGTTTTTTTGCGTCTTAGGAGTTGGAAAATTCTTTATTGAAATCAAATTGTCTTTTAATGGTCTTACTGAGTTGTTCTGAATTATATGGCCGAGGTATTTTACCGAGTCTGAAGCAAAGGTACACTTCTTAAACTTCAATCTAAAGCCTTCTTTAATTATTGCCTCTAATACATTTCTTATGTGCTTTATATGTTCTTCAAAGGTAGACGAGTATATCAAAATATCGTCAATATAGTTTACAGAGTATCCTGTGAGATTGTGTTTTCTTAAAATATTGCTTAAAATTCTCTGGAAAATTGCTGGTGATGTTTTCAAGCCATAAGGGAGGCAGGTCCACTGGAAGTGGCCATCTTGTGTGACAAATCCTGTTTTACTTCTGTCTTCCACCCGTAAAGGTATTGCCCAAAATGCTGAGTTTATATCCAGTGTAGTAAAATACTTGCAATTTCTTGTTTTAATAATTAGATCATCTATCAAAGGAAAAGGTTGAGCTTGTGGTACAACAATTTTGTTCAATTCTCTGAAATCTACACATAAACGGGATTTTCTATTTTCACCTTTTTTAAAAGCCAATGTCACTGAAGCAGCGAAAGGACTGTAAGATTCTTCTATTAAATTATTCTTTAGTAACATGGATATTTGCTCTTCAATTTCTAATTTATCTTCTATTGTACATCTGTATGGTCTTTTACTACAATATTTATTTACTATTAAATCTATGTGAGCTTCATAATCTCTAACTGATCCTATATCATACTTGTCCTTAGCAAAAATTGTTGTATATTCCTTTATAATTTTCTCTATCTCAATTTTCTTTTTATTATCTAAATGATCTGTCATACTTATAAATTCCTTTGTTTCTATGTGTTCATTGAAATTTACTGTATATGTTTCTATATTCTTATCTTCATTTCTGTTATCTTTAGACATTCTGTCTATTTTATTTGTTATTTTCTTTTGTTCTATCTGCAAGTTCTCATTTTGGGTTAATCTGAATTTCTTTATCATATCCAATCCGATTATGAAATCTTCAAAATCTTCATTTTCTACTATGTTTACATCCACCTCTTCATCCAAATCAAATATTTTTATTTTTATTGTTATCAAGCCATCCATCTTCTTCACACCATTAACCGTTTTCATGTATGCTATATTCACCTCATCTTTTTTTTCTTTTACTTTTATCAATCTTGAATTTATTAAAGAGATCTGTGAGCCTGAATCATAAATGCCGCTCACTTCTAGTTTATTTTCTAATAATAGCTTGATTTTGATTAATGGTGTACTTACTAGTTTTTTTTACAAGCATTTATGTCTACTTCAATGATGGAGTTATTATTTACATTTTTAGTTTTAAGAACCTTTTCAGGTTCATTTATATTTTTCTTGAACCAACATGACTCCTCCGGATGATATCTAATTCCTTTGTCCAAAGATTCACAAGTCTTACATGGCTTCTTCTCATTAGTTTTATTTTTATTATAAAATATACCACTCTTTATGTTAGTTGAGTTTTTCTTGTACACCATACCTTCATATTTTCTTATCTCGTTGTACAAATCAGTAGTGTTGTTGAGTTCGTCCCTGTTTAACTTATTTAAGATAAATCCAGGTAAACCAGTTGCAATAAGATCTATCATTGTTTTGGAATCTATAGATTTGTTTATATTTAATATAAGCCATTCTTTTTTTATGGCATAATCAATTAACAGTCCTTCTTTATACCTAAATGCGAGAGCATATGTGACTATATCCCATCCTCGGTTTTTAAAAGTTTCTAAAAATTTGTCTTTCCATTCACTCCATTCAGAATTTACTGTTAGTTTTATGATCATCGAGCTATACCAATCCAAACAAGGTTTATCTAAAAATAACCTCAATATATCAATTTTTGTTTCATCTTTTGTTATATTGAAGCGCGCACACTCTTTTTCAAAAATCTCTATCCATTGCATCGCATTAGGATTCTTGCTTGTGAATTTTTCAATAATAAATTTTTCTGAAATATGTTTTAAGTTATGTTGACTTTCTTTCTTAGTTGTAGTTTTTATTAATTGTTCCAAGATATGTTGCAAACTGTCATCTTTGTCTCTTGTTCGTTTTGTGCTCATTTCTTCTAAATATTGATCTAAAAATTGCATATTACCTTCCTCATCTACATATGTCTTCTTTAGATTTTCATCCAATTTTATCCATACTTTTCTACTTTGGTGTCTTTTCTTTATGCTATTTTTTACTTTTGTGAAAGTGTTCATTTTAACAATATATGTATGATGACTCACCGGCTTCAGCTCCTCGGGTAAAACATAACATTTTCCTTCTTCTGTAGATATTGAGGTTATGGCTAGTACATTAGATTTGCCATCATTTGAGGCTATCATCGTAAACTCGAATTGCAGCCGGTCCATCTTCTCTTAGTTAACAAAAATGTCGTTTTATAAGGTATATTATTGAGGATCTTCAAAATAAACCACAAATTGTTTCTCTGAAAATACAAAGTTTTGTTTTATTTAACACGTCTTTCCAATATTACAACAATTATCAAGTTATGACAATTACACTTCTATCTCACCTGAAAATACAAAGAAACGACATTTAAAGTTTACTAATATTGCTTCCTCAATCGTATCCTTCGGTTTATCTCTCTACAAGTTTTTATAACAATAAAATGCACAAAATAATCTAAACGTCATCCGCCATTGAATCATAGTTTACACATCACTTCGATGCGCCCTCTACCATCTTCCACAGACAACATAGATACGCGAAGCGCAGCAAATTCAAATTAATGAAATATCATTCATTTCATTACATATATATATATATATATATATATATATATATATATATATATATATATATATATATATATATATATATATATATATATATGTATATATATGTATATAGATAGTGAGGATGGTATCGGAAATTTTAACGCGATGTGCGTTCGTAAAATTTGGCGGCTGAAACTAATCTGAACAATTCCTCAGAACACTCCCCATGGTAGATACGATAGAAAACGCAAAGGGATGCAACATCCCTACGCCAGCGCCAGTGAATCGAGCCGATCAGAAAGAACTCGGTCGTCAAAGATTTGAATCGTTATGCGCTGGATGTGTTTGAATGGAAGGAGCTAGCACTGGGGTACCTCGGCCCAAAGACGAAAATAGTATTCCATGTGAGGCCGAACTTGCGGTTTGTAAATTTGTAAGTGATGTGCTGGCATGAAAAACTGTCTCGCTCTGCTGAGCACGCCAAACTTTTTAGAGGCCAATTTAGCCTTTCCCTCCAAGTGACCACGAAACACACACACACATCGTAATAGTGTACACTATTTCGATACTCGATACAGATACCAATACTGCCTAAGGCAGCAAGGGGAGTGTTTTCAAATTGAGGAGATACGACAAAGGGGTTCCCTTTAGCAGTTAACGCGCAAACTGGTGTCTTCTGGAGATTGAATTGGACTAGATTTAGTCGCCCCCAATTCAAAACTTTGTTAAGCAAAGACTGCAAGACTTCAAGACACAGTGAGTTCATTCTGCGTAGATCAGACCATAAATAATCATTAAAAAGCTGAAGGTTCTCCAGGCTAACATTGACATCGAGACGTCGGTCACCTCAGTCCCCCATGACGATGGGTAAAGGAAAGCACCAGAAATGCCGGGAATTAAAAATAATTCAAATTAAATGCGAAAAAATCTGCGAAAGTAGTTTTAATTGATTAAATAGTAATAGGGAATGGGAAAAGGGTCATTTCATTTCCACAACACCGGTGTCGAGTTATGTGGACCTATCCTTAGAGCTGACCGTAAGGGATGCGGTTGTCGATTGAAAAAGGTCTATATTTGCATTTTTATGTGTTTTGCAGTCAAGGTTCTACACCTTGATCTTGCCACGGACCTTACCAAGGAGACGTTTCATGCAGCATTCAACTATTTTATATCGCGGATGGGTAGGCCTCAAAACATCTATTCCAATTATGGTATAACGTACGTAAGAGCCAGCTACGAACTTACTCGATTCCGAAAGGCGGATAATATCTAAATACAGGTCTGTTTAGCAGAACTTCATATTACTGACGGCATATTTTCCCCACTTTGGCGGCATTTGTGTGGTGGTCGTTAAATCGGTGAAAACTCTTTTAAGTCGCGTTTTAAACTTGACACATCCAGTTTATGAAAAAATTTCAACCTGTTTGTTTCAGATAAAGGCAATTCTGAATTCTAGAACTCTCACATCTTTATCCACAGATCTTACCTTTTTTCGCCAGCCCATTTCCTCACCGCACGGGCAATTATGTCAGTACCATACCCTTCACTTGATGTTGCTAATATTAATCGCATTCAATGCTTTCAGAGAACTAAAAAGTTTAGATGAATATATATTCCAACAATAACAGAAGACACACAAAGAATCAGAAGACGCTTCATCTGACGAACTGAACATTGGTGATCAGGTTTTGGTCAGAAGCCAAAATGCACCGCCCCTATTATAGGTCTTAGGATGTATCACTAAATTATTATCAAATGGCAGCGATAGATTATCCAGAGTGGCTGAAAACGAACAAGGAAGGTACTCATAGTTCGAAGATTTAATAACCACTGTCTGCTTTCACTCGAAAACTACGCCTCAATGCCGGGGAGTATGTTCACGACGTCTTGTCAACAACATAGGAAGACTTCGCGCCGTGCCTGCGCTCGTGTTTTTGAGATGTCCTGCGCCTTGAACGTCCCTTTCACTACTGGCCCGATCTTTGTGAGCTGGAAGAGGTCTCAATCCATATCGAACAACGGTATAAGCGAACGCTTCCAGTACTTTTTATTTACTTATTTGCATACACGTCAATTTCTACATAGTATTATGATAACTGGAATCAACAAACATATAAGTACTTCTGTCTACTCGTGTATCAACCGAAAACAGAACGAATACGGATCAAAAAAAGAAACTTTATTTTTAAATATAAAAGTAAAAGAAGTTTATTATTTGCTGAACCTGTAATTACTCCTCAGTCTAACGATAAAGACTGAGAGACGAGACGCTATTCGTCGCTGTTTTTTATTTAGTCGTTTTTCTCACTTAAAAGTTTATTTCTTACTTTCTTCTCTTCTTTGTAAAAGATTCCAATTATTGTATTTTACAAGGATTTTAAAAGGACAGTCTCAAGATAAATTATTTTGTAAACATTGTTGAATTTACTAATCTTGATACGCAGATAGTTAAATATACTAAATATATTAGAAGGTACTTTATGTACCGCCAGTTTGCATACATCATTTTGAATCACTACATAAGATCCTCGTAGTAAAACAACAGAATATGCAAAGAGATGAAACATATATTTGCAACGCCAGTGAGTCAAGTCGATCAGAAAGTATTTGACAATTCTAGTCGCTATGCGCTAGGTGAGTTTTAAAAAGGGCTAGCACTAGGGTGCCCCAGCTCAGAGATAGGGACAGTTGTTCTAGTTATTTAGGAATTTTGCTTGAAATATTTTCCTTTTATCCAAGGAATGCATAGATCACTTGCAAAATATAAACTGAAAGATTACTTGACAGTTTAACTGCAGAAAATATGACTGCTTTATTTATGTTATAACATAATTTTCTCTCCCATAGGAATAGGCAAAGACTACCATTAGGCATGATCCTGGAACACCTCTCTCTCTTACTTCCTTCTTTTTTCCTACATTGCCACTCCACCGAAAAATCTTTACAACATCTTCTTGCAAACTACACTTTTATCTCATTACACCATTTCCCATGCTGTCATACAGAATCAGCTCTAACATACTCCTTAAAATATAATAAATTTAGATGTAAAAATAAATAAATGTACATTTAAATATTGAAACTAAGCAATGTTAATAAAGCGTGTGTTAAAAGTTAAACGCTTGAAAATGTTAAAGCCTACTTAAGATGTAATAAAATCATAACCAGTACAACAACTCGCAGTAGTAAAATATTATCCAAACTACGTGTCTTAAATATACAAACAAAGAGTAGTTTAACACTGAAACGAAATAAATTGATGAAAAATGCTTTATTCAAATTTAGCGCGTGTTGAAATTTTAAAAGATTAAAGTAAATTGGATAAAAGTCAGAAAGGTTGTTTATTTAAATTGTATTTTGCTCGACATTTTAATAATAAGTATCATATCAGTAATTGTTTTCTAATTATTTTTTGCAAAATATGTTTAATAGGATAATGGTGACACGCAGTCAACTTCAAACATGGGAGGCTACAGATGCGTTCTCACTTCCGAGGACTTAGAATACTTCATTGTCTGTTATTTTACTAGACTTAGAATACTTAGAGGGGGGGGGACACATTGTAAAAAACAATGTGTACCCCCCCCCCTCCAACTTTTGAACCATAAGTTTAGAAAATATGAAAAAAATCTGGAAAGTAGAACTTTATAAGGACTTTCTAGGAAAATTATTTTGAACTTGGATGGAAACTACAGTTTTTGTACAAACTCATAAGTGGGAATACTTACTGTGACGGACGGGAAACTACGGAACCCTACACTGAGCGTGGCCCGACACGCTCTTGGCCGCTTTTATTTTAGAAAGGAGTGAGCTCTTTTCTTGAAGGTCCTTAAATGTTATCGGTCCGAAAAAGTCGCCGGTGGTAAACAATTCCACAGAGAAGTTTTACGAGAAAGAAAACTCCTAGTAAAAGGTACAGTAGTTGACCGCCAAGCATTCATATATATATATATATATATATATATATATGTGTATATAGATAGTGTGGATGGTATCGGGAATTTTAACGCGATGTGCGTTCGTAAAATTTGGCGGCTGAAACTAATCTGAACAGTTCCTCAGAACACTCCCCATGGTAGATACGATAGAAAACGCAAAGGGATGCAACATCCCTACGCCAGCGCCAGTGAATCGAGCCGATCAGAAAGAACTCGGTCGTCAAAGATTTGAATCGTTATGCGCTGGATGTGTTTGAATGGAAGGAGCTAGCACTGGGGTACCTCGGCCCAAAGACGAAAATAGTATTCCATGTGAGGCCGAACTTGCGGTTTGTAAATTTGTAAGTGATGTGCCGGCATGAAAAACTGTCTCGCTCTGCTGAGCACGCCAAACTTTTTAGAGGCCAATTTAGCCTTTCCCTCCAAGTGACCACGAAACACACACACACATCGTAATAGTGTACACTATTTCGATACTCGATACAGATTCCAATACTGCCTGAGGCAGCAAGGGGAGTGTTTTCAAATTGAGGAGATACGACAAAGGGGTTCCCTTTAGCAGTTAACGCGCAAACTGGTGTCTTCTGGAGATTGAATTGGACTAGATTTAGTCGCCCCCAATTCAAAACTTTGTTAAGCAAAGACTGCAAGACTTCAAGACACAGTGAGTTCATTCTGCGTAGATCAGACCATAAATAATCATTAAAAAGCTGAAGGTTCTCCAGGCTAACATTGACATCGAGACGTCGGTCACCTCAGTCCCCCATGACGATGGGTAAAGGAAAGCACCAGAAATGCCGGGAATTAAAAATAATTCAAATTAAATGCGAAAAAATCTGCGAAAGTAGTTTTAATTGATTAAATAGTATATAGTATTCGCGTGAATATAAGAAATGGGTCATGGTTGATGGTGGGAATGGGAAAAGGGTCATTTCATTTCCACAACACCGGTGTCGAGTTATGTGGACCTATCCTTAGAGCTGACCGTAAGGGACGCGGTTGTCGATTGAAAAAGGTCTATATTTGCATTTTTATGTGTTTTGCAGTCAAGGTTGTACACCTTGATCTTGCCACGGACCTTACCAAGGAGACGTTTCATGCAGCATTCAACTATTTTATATCGCGGATGGGGGCCTCAAAACATCTATTCCAATTATGGTATAACGTACGTAAGAGCCAGCAACGAACTTACTCGATTCCGAAAGGCGGATAATATCTAAATACAGGTCTGTTTAGCAGAACTTCATATTACTTACGGCATATTTTCCCCACTTTGGCGGCATTTGTGTGGTGGTCGTTAAATCGGTGAAAACTCTTTTAAGTCGCGTTTTAAACTTGACACATCTAGTTTATGAAAAAATTTCAACCTGTTTGTTTCAGATAAAGGCAATTCTGAATTCTAGAACTCTCACATCTTTATCCACAGATCTTACCTTTTTTCGCCAGCCCATTTCCTCACCGCACGGGCAATTATGTCAGTACCATACCCTTCACTTGAAGTTGCTAATATTAATCGCATTCAATGCTTTCAGAGAACTAAAAAGTTTAGATGAATATATATTCCAACAATAACAGAAGACACACAAAGAATCAGAAGACGCTTCATCTGACGAACTGAACATTGGTGATCAGGTTTTGGTCAGAAGCCAAAATGCACCGCCCCTATTATAGGTCTTAGGATGGATCACTAAATTATTATCAAATGGCAGCGATAGATTATCCAGAGTGGCTGAAAACGAACAAGGAAGGTACTCATAGTTCGAAGATTTAATAACATCTGTCTGCTTTCACTCGAAAACTACGCCTCAATACCGGGGAGTATGTTCACGACGTCTTGTCAACAACATAGGAAGACTTCGCGCCGTGCCTGCGCTCGTGTTTTTGAGATGTCCTGCGCCTTGAACGTCCCTTTCACTACTGGCCCGATCTTTGTGAGCTGGAAGAGGTCTCAATCCATATCGAACAACGGTATAAGCGAACGCTTCCAGTACTTTTTATTTACTTATTTGCATACACGTCAATTTCTACATAGTATTATGATAACTGGAATCAACAAACATATAAGTACTTCTGTCTACTCGTGTATCAACCGAAAACAGAACGAATACGGATCAAAAAAAGAAACTTTATTTTTAAATATAAAAGTAAAAGAAGTTTATTATTTGCTGAACCTGTAATTACTCCTCAGTCTAACGATAAAGACTGAGAGACGAGACGCTATTCGTCGCTGTTTTTTATTTAGTCGTTTTTCTCACTTAAAAGTTTATTTCTTACTTTCTTCTCTTCTTTGTAAAAGATTCCAATTATTGTATTTTACAAGGATTTTAAAAGGACAGTCTCAAGATAAATTATTTTGTAAACATTGTTGAATTTACTAATCTTGATACGCAGATAGTTAAATATACTAAATATATTAGAAGGTACTTTATGTACCGCCAGTTTGCATACATCATTTTGAATCACTACATAAGATCCTCGTAGTAAAACAACAGAATATGCAAAGAGATGAAACATATATTTGCAACGCCAGTGAGTCAAGTCGATCAGAAAGTATTTGACAATTCTAGTCGCTATGCGCTAGGTGAGTTTTAAAAAGGGCTAGCACTAGGGTGCCCCAGCTCAGAGATAGGGACAGTTGTTCTAGTTATTTAGGAATTTTGCTTGAAATATTTTCCTTTTATCCAAGGAATGCATAGATCACTTGCAAAATATAAACTGAAAGATTACTTGACAGTTTAACTGCAGAAAATATGACTGCTTTATTTATGTTATAACATAATTTTCTCTCCCATAGGAATAGGCAAAGACTACCATTAGGCATGATCCTGGAACACCTCTCTCTCTTACTTCCTTCTTTTTTCCTACATTGCCACTCCACCGAAAAATCTTTACAACATCTTCTTGCAAACTACACTTTTATCTCATTACACCATTTCCCATGCTGTCATACAGAATCAGCTCTAACATACTCCTTAAAATATAATAAATTTAGATGTAAAAATAAATAAAAGTACATTTAAATATTGAAACTAAGCAATGTTAATAAAGCGTGTGTTAAAAGTTAAACGCTTGAAAATGTTAAAGCCTACTTAAGATGTAATAAAATCATAACCAGTACAACAACTCGCAGTAGTAAAATATTATCCAAACTACGTGTCTTAAATATACAAACAAAGAGTAGTTTAACACTGAAACGAAATAAATTGATGAAAAATGCTTTATTCAAATTTAGCGCGTGTTGAAATTTTAAAAGATTAAAGTAAATTGGATAAAAGTCAGAAAGGTTGTTTATTTAAATTGTATTTTGCTCGACATTTTAATAATAAGTATCATATCAGTAATTGTTTTCTAATTATTTTTTGCAAAATATGTTTAATAGGATAATGGTGACACGCAGTCAACTTCAAACATGGGAGGCTACAGATGCGTTCTCACTTCCGAGGACTTAGAATACTTCATTGTCTGTTATTTTACTAGACTTAGAATACTTAGAGGGGGGGGGGGACACATTGTAAAAAACAATGTGTACCCCCCCCCTCCAACTTTTGAACCATAAGTTTAGAAAATATGAAAAAAATCTGGAAAGTAGAACTTTATAAGGACTTTCTAGGAAAATTATTTTGAACTTGGATGGAAACTACAGTTTTTGTACAAACTCATAAGTGGGAATACTTACTGTGACGGACGGGAAACTACGGAACCCTACACTGAGCGTGGCCCGACACGCTCTTGGCCGCTTTTATTTTAGAAAGGAGTGAGCTCTTTTCTTGAAGGTCCTTAAATGTTATCGGTCCGAAAAAGTCGCCGGTGGTAAACAATTCCACAGAGAAGTTTTACGAGAAAGAAAACTCCTAGTAAAAGGTACAGTAGTTGACCGCCAAGCATTCATATATATATATATATATATATATATATATATATATATATATATATATATATATATATATATATATATATGTGTATATAGATAGTGTGGATGGTATCGGGAATTTTAACGCGATGTGCGTTCGTAAAATTTGGCGGCTGAAACTAATCTGAACAGTTCCTCAGAACACTCCCCATGGTAGATACGATAGAAAACGCAAAGGGATGCAACATCCCTACGCCAGCGCCAGTGAATCGAGCCGATCAGAAAGAACTCGGTCGTCAAAGATTTGAATCGTTATGCGCTGGATGTGTTTGAATGGAAGGAGCTAGCACTGGGGTACCTCGGCCCAAAGACGAAAATAGTATTCCATGTGAGGCCGAACTTGCGGTTTGTAAATTTGTAAGTGATGTGCCGGCATGAAAACTGTCTCGCTCTGCTGAGCACGCCAAACTTTTTAGAGGCCAATTTAGCCTTTCCCTCCAAGTGACCACGAAACACACACACACATCGTAATAGTGTACACTATTTCGATACTCGATACAGATTCCAATACTGCCTGAGGCAGCAAGGGGAGTGTTTTCAAATTGAGGAGATACGACAAAGGGGTTCCCTTTAGCAGTTAACGCGCAAACTGGTGTCTTCTGGAGATTGAATTGGACTAGATTTAGTCGCCCCCAATTCAAAACTTTGTTAAGCAAAGACTGCAAGACTTCAAGACACAGTGAGTTCATTCTGCGTAGATCAGACCATAAATAATCATTAAAAAGCTGAAGGTTCTCCAGGCTAACATTGACATCGAGACGTCGGTCACCTCAGTCCCCCATGACGATGGGTAAAGGAAAGCACCAGAAATGCCGGGAATTAAAAATAATTCAAATTAAATGCGAAAAAATCTGCGAAAGTAGTTTTAATTGATTAAATAGTATATAGTATTCGCGTGAATATAAGAAATGGGTCATGGTTGATGGTGGGAATGGGAAAAGGGTCATTTCATTTCCACAACACCGGTGTCGAGTTATGTGGACCTATCCTTAGAGCTGACCGTAAGGGACGCGGTTGTCGATTGAAAAAGGTCTATATTTGCATTTTTATGTGTTTTGCAGTCAAGGTTGTACACCTTGATCTTGCCACGGACCTTACCAAGGAGACGTTTCATGCAGCATTCAACTATTTTATATCGCGGATGGGGGCCTCAAAACATCTATTCCAATTATGGTATAACGTACGTAAGAGCCAGCAACGAACTTACTCGATTCCGAAAGGCGGATAATATCTAAATACAGGTCTGTTTAGCAGAACTTCATATTACTTACGGCATATTTTCCCCACTTTGGCGGCATTTGTGTGGTGGTCGTTAAATCGGTGAAAACTCTTTTAAGTCGCGTTTTAAACTTGACACATCTAGTTTATGAAAAAATTTCAACCTGTTTGTTTCAGATAAAGGCAATTCTGAATTCTAGAACTCTCACATCTTTATCCACAGATCTTACCTTTTTTCGCCAGCCCATTTCCTCACCGCACGGGCAATTATGTCAGTACCATACCCTTCACTTGAAGTTGCTAATATTAATCGCATTCAATGCTTTCAGAGAACTAAAAAGTTTAGATGAATATATATTCCAACAATAACAGAAGACACACAAAGAATCAGAAGACGCTTCATCTGACGAACTGAACATTGGTGATCAGGTTTTGGTCAGAAGCCAAAATGCACCGCCCCTATTATAGGTCTTAGGATGGATCACTAAATTATTATCAAATGGCAGCGATAGATTATCCAGAGTGGCTGAAAACGAACAAGGAAGGTACTCATAGTTCGAAGATTTAATAACATCTGTCTGCTTTCACTCGAAAACTACGCCACAATACCGGGGAGTATGTTCACGACGTCTTGTCAACAACATAGGAAGACTTCGCGCCGTGCCTGCGCTCGTGTTTTTGAGATGTCCTGCGCCTTGAACGTCCCTTTCACTACTGGCCCGATCTTTGTGAGCTGGAAGAGGTCTCAATCCATATCGAACAACGGTATAAGCGAACGCTTCCAGTACTTTTTATTTACTTATTTGCATACACGTCAATTTCTACATAGTATTATGATAACTGGAATCAACAAACATATAAGTACTTCTGTCTACTCGTGTATCAACCGAAAACAGAACGAATACGGATCAAAAAAAGAAACTTTATTTTTAAATATAAAAGTAAAAGAAGTTTATTATTTGCTGAACCTGTAATTACTCCTCAGTCTAACGATAAAGACTGAGAGACGAGACGCTATTCGTCGCTGTTTTTTATTTAGTCGTTTTTCTCACTTAAAAGTTTATTTCTTACTTTCTTCTCTTCTTTGTAAAAGATTCCAATTATTGTATTTTACAAGGATTTTAAAAGGACAGTCTCAAGATAAATTATTTTGTAAACATTGTTGAATTTACTAATCTTGATACGCAGATAGTTAAATATACTAAATATATTAGAAGGTACTTTATGTACCGCCAGTTTGCATACATCATTTTGAATCACTACATAAGATCCTCGTAGTAAAACAACAGAATATGCAAAGAGATGAAACATATATTTGCAACGCCAGTGAGTCAAGTCGATCAGAAAGTATTTGACAATTCTAGTCGCTATGCGCTAGGTGAGTTTTAAAAAGGGCTAGCACTAGGGTGCCCCAGCTCAGAGATAGAGACAGTTGTTCTAGTTATTTAGGAATTTTGCTTGAAATATTTTCCTTTTATCCAAGGAATGCATAGATCACTTGCAAAATATAAACTGAAAGATTACTTGACAGTTTAACTGCAGAAAATATGACTGCTTTATTTATGTTATAACATAATTTTCTCTCCCATAGGAATAGGCAAAGACTACCATTAGGCATGATCCTGGAACACCTCTCTCTCTTACTTCCTTCTTTTTTCCTACATTGCCACTCCACCGAAAAATCTTTACAACATCTTCTTGCAAACTACACTTTTATCTCATTACACCATTTCCCATGCTGTCATACAGAATCAGCTCTAACATACTCCTTAAAATATAATAAATTTAGATGTAAAAATAAATAAAAGTACATTTAAATATTGAAACTAAGCAATGTTAATAAAGCGTGTGTTAAAAGTTAAACGCTTGAAAATGTTAAAGCCTACTTAAGATGTAATAAAATCATAACCAGTACAACAACTCGCAGTAGTAAAATATTATCCAAACTACGTGTCTTAAATATACAAACAAAGAGTAGTTTAACACTGAAACGAAATAAATTGATGAAAAATGCTTTATTCAAATTTAGCGCGTGTTGAAATTTTAAAAGATTAAAGTAAATTGGATAAAAGTCAGAAAGGTTGTTTATTTAAATTGTATTTTGCTCGACATTTTAATAATAAGTATCATATCAGTAATTGTTTTCTAATTATTTTTTGCAAAATATGTTTAATAGGATAATGGTGACACGCAGTCAACTTCAAACATGGGAGGCTACAGATGCGTTCTCACTTCCGAGGACTTAGAATACTTCATTGTCTGTTATTTTACTAGACTTAGAATACTTAGAGGGGGGGGGGGACACATTGTAAAAAACAATGTGTACCCCCCCCCCCCTCCAACTTTTGAACCATAAGTTTAGAAAATATGAAAAAAATCTGGAAAGTAGAACTTTATAAGGACTTTCTAGGAAAATTATTTTGAACTTGGATGGAAACTACAGTTTTTGTACAAACTCATAAGTGGGAATACTTACTGTGACGGACGGGAAACTACGGAACCCTACACTGAGCGTGGCCCGACACGCTCTTGGCCGCTTTTATTTTAGAAAGGAGTGAGCTCTTTTCTTGAAGGTCCTTAAATGTTATCGGTCCGAAAAAGTCGCCGGTGGTAAACAATTCCACAGAGAAGTTTTACGAGAAAGAAAACTCCTAGTAAAAGGTACAGTAGTTGACCGCCAAGCATTCATATATATATATATATATATATATATATATATATATATATATATATATATATATATATATATATATATATATATATGTGTATATAGATAGTGTGGATGGTATCGGGAATTTTAACGCGATGTGCGTTCGTAAAATTTGGCGGCTGAAACTAATCTGAACAGTTCCTCAGAACACTCCCCATGGTAGATACGATAGAAAACGCAAAGGGATGCAACATCCCTACGCCAGCGCCAGTGAATCGAGCCGATCAGAAAGAACTCGGTCGTCAAAGATTTGAATCGTTATGCGCTGGATGTGTTTGAATGGAAGGAGCTAGCACTGGGGTACCTCGGCCCAAAGACGAAAATAGTATTCCATGTGAGGCCGAACTTGCGGTTTGTAAATTTGTAAGTGATGTGCCGGCATGAAAAACTGTCTCGCTCTGCTGAGCACGCCAAACTTTTTAGAGGCCAATTTAGCCTTTCCCTCCAAGTGACCACGAAACACACACACACATCGTAATAGTGTACACTATTTCGATACTCGATACAGATTCCAATACTGCCTGAGGCAGCAAGGGGAGTGTTTTCAAATTGAGGAGATACGACAAAGGGGTTCCCTTTAGCAGTTAACGCGCAAACTGGTGTCTTCTGGAGATTGAATTGGACTAGATTTAGTCGCCCCCAATTCAAAACTTTGTTAAGCAAAGACTGCAAGACTTCAAGACACAGTGAGTTCATTCTGCGTAGATCAGACCATAAATAATCATTAAAAAGCTGAAGGTTCTCCAGGCTAACATTGACATCGAGACGTCGGTCACCTCAGTCCCCCATGACGATGGGTAAAGGAAAGCACCAGAAATGCCGGGAATTAAAAATAATTCAAATTAAATGCGAAAAAATCTGCGAAAGTAGTTTTAATTGATTAAATAGTATATAGTATTCGCGTGAATATAAGAAATGGGTCATGGTTGATGGTGGGAATGGGAAAAGGGTCATTTCATTTCCACAACACCGGTGTCGAGTTATGTGGACCTATCCTTAGAGCTGACCGTAAGGGACGCGGTTGTCGATTGAAAAAGGTCTATATTTGCATTTTTATGTGTTTTGCAGTCAAGGTTGTACACCTTGATCTTGCCACGGACCTTACCAAGGAGACGTTTCATGCAGCATTCAACTATTTTATATCGCGGATGGGGGCCTCAAAACATCTATTCCAATTATGGTATAACGTACGTAAGAGCCAGCAACGAACTTACTCGATTCCGAAAGGCGGATAATATCTAAATACAGGTCTGTTTAGCAGAACTTCATATTACTTACGGCATATTTTCCCCACTTTGGCGGCATTTGTGTGGTGGTCGTTAAATCGGTGAAAACTCTTTTAAGTCGCGTTTTAAACTTGACACATCTAGTTTATGAAAAAATTTCAACCTGTTTGTTTCAGATAAAGGCAATTCTGAATTCTAGAACTCTCACATCTTTATCCACAGATCTTACCTTTTTTCGCCAGCCCATTTCCTCACCGCACGGGCAATTATGTCAGTACCATACCCTTCACTTGAAGTTGCTAATATTAATCGCATTCAATGCTTTCAGAGAACTAAAAAGTTTAGATGAATATATATTCCAACAATAACAGAAGACACACAAAGAATCAGAAGACGCTTCATCTGACGAACTGAACATTGGTGATCAGGTTTTGGTCAGAAGCCAAAATGCACCGCCCCTATTATAGGTCTTAGGATGGATCACTAAATTATTATCAAATGGCAGCGATAGATTATCCAGAGTGGCTGAAAACGAACAAGGAAGGTACTCATAGTTCGAAGATTTAATAACATCTGTCTGCTTTCACTCGAAAACTACGCCACAATACCGGGGAGTATGTTCACGACGTCTTGTCAACAACATAGGAAGACTTCGCGCCGTGCCTGCGCTCGTGTTTTTGAGATGTCCTGCGCCTTGAACGTCCCTTTCACTACTGGCCCGATCTTTGTGAGCTGGAAGAGGTCTCAATCCATATCGAACAACGGTATAAGCGAACGCTTCCAGTACTTTTTATTTACTTATTTGCATACACGTCAATTTCTACATAGTATTATGATAACTGGAATCAACAAACATATAAGTACTTCTGTCTACTCGTGTATCAACCGAAAACAGAACGAATACGGATCAAAAAAAGAAACTTTATTTTTAAATATAAAAGTAAAAGAAGTTTATTATTTGCTGAACCTGTAATTACTCCTCAGTCTAACGATAAAGACTGAGAGACGAGACGCTATTCGTCGCTGTTTTTTATTTAGTCGTTTTTCTCACTTAAAAGTTTATTTCTTACTTTCTTCTCTTCTTTGTAAAAGATTCCAATTATTGTATTTTACAAGGATTTTAAAAGGACAGTCTCAAGATAAATTATTTTGTAAACATTGTTGAATTTACTAATCTTGATACGCAGATAGTTAAATATACTAAATATATTAGAAGGTACTTTATGTACCGCCAGTTTGCATACATCATTTTGAATCACTACATAAGATCCTCGTAGTAAAACAACAGAATATGCAAAGAGATGAAACATATATTTGCAACGCCAGTGAGTCAAGTCGATCAGAAAGTATTTGACAATTCTAGTCGCTATGCGCTAGGTGAGTTTTAAAAAGGGCTAGCACTAGGGTGCCCCAGCTCAGAGATAGAGACAGTTGTTCTAGTTATTTAGGAATTTTGCTTGAAATATTTTCCTTTTATCCAAGGAATGCATAGATCACTTGCAAAATATAAACTGAAAGATTACTTGACAGTTTAACTGCAGAAAATATGACTGCTTTATTTATGTTATAACATAATTTTCTCTCCCATAGGAATAGGCAAAGACTACCATTAGGCATGATCCTGGAACACCTCTCTCTCTTACTTCCTTCTTTTTTCCTACATTGCCACTCCACCGAAAAATCTTTACAACATCTTCTTGCAAACTACACTTTTATCTCATTACACCATTTCCCATGCTGTCATACAGAATCAGCTCTAACATACTCCTTAAAATATAATAAATTTAGATGTAAAAATAAATAAAAGTACATTTAAATATTGAAACTAAGCAATGTTAATAAAGCGTGTGTTAAAAGTTAAACGCTTGAAAATGTTAAAGCCTACTTAAGATGTAATAAAATCATAACCAGTACAACAACTCGCAGTAGTAAAATATTATCCAAACTACGTGTCTTAAATATACAAACAAAGAGTAGTTTAACACTGAAACGAAATAAATTGATGAAAAATGCTTTATTCAAATTTAGCGCGTGTTGAAATTTTAAAAGATTAAAGTAAATTGGATAAAAGTCAGAAAGGTTGTTTATTTAAATTGTATTTTGCTCGACATTTTAATAATAAGTATCATATCAGTAATTGTTTTCTAATTATTTTTTGCAAAATATGTTTAATAGGATAATGGTGACACGCAGTCAACTTCAAACATGGGAGGCTACAGATGCGTTCTCACTTCCGAGGACTTAGAATACTTCATTGTCTGTTATTTTACTAGACTTAGAATACTTAGAGGGGGGGGGGGACACATTGTAAAAAACAATGTGTACCCCCCCCCCCTCCAACTTTTGAACCATAAGTTTAGAAAATATGAAAAAAATCTGGAAAGTAGAACTTTATAAGGACTTTCTAGGAAAATTATTTTGAACTTGGATGGAAACTACAGTTTTTGTACAAACTCATAAGTGGGAATACTTACTGTGACGGACGGGAAACTACGGAACCCTACACTGAGCGTGGCCCGACACGCTCTTGGCCGCTTTTATTTTAGAAAGGAGTGAGCTCTTTTCTTGAAGGTCCTTAAATGTTATCGGTCCGAAAAAGTCGCCGGTGGTAAACAATTCCACAGAGAAGTTTTACGAGAAAGAAAACTCCTAGTAAAAGGTACAGTAGTTGACCGCCAAGCATTCATATATATATATATATATATATATATATATATATATATATATATATATATATATATATATATATATATATATATATATATGTGTATATAGATAGTGTGGATGGTATCGGGAATTTTAACGCGATGTGCGTTCGTAAAATTTGGCGGCTGAAACTAATCTGAACAGTTCCTCAGAACACTCCCCATGGTAGATACGATAGAAAACGCAAAGGGATGCAACATCCCTACGCCAGCGCCAGTGAATCGAGCCGATCAGAAAGAACTCGGTCGTCAAAGATTTGAATCGTTATGCGCTGGATGTGTTTGAATGGAAGGAGCTAGCACTGGGGTACCTCGGCCCAAAGACGAAAATAGTATTCCATGTGAGGCCGAACTTGCGGTTTGTAAATTTGTAAGTGATGTGCCGGCATGAAAAACTGTCTCGCTCTGCTGAGCACGCCAAACTTTTTAGAGGCCAATTTAGCCTTTCCCTCCAAGTGACCACGAAACACACACACACATCGTAATAGTGTACACTATTTCGATACTCGATACAGATTCCAATACTGCCTGAGGCAGCAAGGGGAGTGTTTTCAAATTGAGGAGATACGACAAAGGGGTTCCCTTTAGCAGTTAACGCGCAAACTGGTGTCTTCTGGAGATTGAATTGGACTAGATTTAGTCGCCCCCAATTCAAAACTTTGTTAAGCAAAGACTGCAAGACTTCAAGACACAGTGAGTTCATTCTGCGTAGATCAGACCATAAATAATCATTAAAAAGCTGAAGGTTCTCCAGGCTAACATTGACATCGAGACGTCGGTCACCTCAGTCCCCCATGACGATGGGTAAAGGAAAGCACCAGAAATGCCGGGAATTAAAAATAATTCAAATTAAATGCGAAAAAATCTGCGAAAGTAGTTTTAATTGATTAAATAGTATATAGTATTCGCGTGAATATAAGAAATGGGTCATGGTTGATGGTGGGAATGGGAAAAGGGTCATTTCATTTCCACAACACCGGTGTCGAGTTATGTGGACCTATCCTTAGAGCTGACCGTAAGGGACGCGGTTGTCGATTGAAAAAGGTCTATATTTGCATTTTTATGTGTTTTGCAGTCAAGGTTGTACACCTTGATCTTGCCACGGACCTTACCAAGGAGACGTTTCATGCAGCATTCAACTATTTTATATCGCGGATGGGGGCCTCAAAACATCTATTCCAATTATGGTATAACGTACGTAAGAGCCAGCAATGAACTTACTCGATTCCGAAAGGCGGATAATATCTAAATACAGGTCTGTTTAGCAGAACTTCATATTACTTACGGCATATTTTCCCCACTTTGGCGGCATTTGTGTGGTGGTCGTTAAATCGGTGAAAACTCTTTTAAGTCGCGTTTTAAACTTGACACATCTAGTTTATGAAAAAATTTCAACCTGTTTGTTTCAGATAAAGGCAATTCTGAATTCTAGAACTCTCACATCTTTATCCACAGATCTTACCTTTTTTCGCCAGCCCATTTCCTCACCGCACGGGCAATTATGTCAGTACCATACCCTTCACTTGAAGTTGCTAATATTAATCGCATTCAATGCTTTCAGACAACTAAAAAGTTTAGATGAATATATATTCCAACAATAACAGAAGACACACAAAGAATCAGAAGACGCTTCATCTGACGAACTGAACATTGGTGATCAGGTTTTGGTCAGAAGCCAAAATGCACCGCCCCTATTATAGGTCTTAGGATGGATCACTAAATTATTATCAAATGGCAGCGATAGATTATCCAGAGTGGCTGAAAACGAACAAGGAAGGTACTCATAGTTCGAAGATTTAATAACATCTGTCTGCTTTCACTCGAAAACTACGCCTCAATACCGGGGAGTATGTTCACGACGTCTTGTCAACAACATAGGAAGACTTCGCGCCGTGCCTGCGCTCGTGTTTTTGAGATGTCCTGCGCCTTGAACGTCCCTTTCACTACTGGCCCGATCTTTGTGAGCTGGAAGAGGTCTCAATCCATATCGAACAACGGTATAAGCGAACGCTTCCAGTACTTTTTATTTACTTATTTGCATACACGTCAATTTCTACATAGTATTATGATAACTGGAATCAACAAACATATAAGTACTTCTGTCTACTCGTGTATCAACCGAAAACAGAACGAATACGGATCAAAAAAAGAAACTTTATTTTTAAATATAAAAGTAAAAGAAGTTTATTATTTGCTGAACCTGTAATTACTCCTCAGTCTAACGATAAAGACTGAGAGACGAGACGCTATTCGTCGCTGTTTTTTATTTAGTCGTTTTTCTCACTTAAAAGTTTATTTCTTACTTTCTTCTCTTCTTTGTAAAAGATTCCAATTATTGTATTTTACAAGGATTTTAAAAGGACAGTCTCAAGATAAATTATTTTGTAAACATTGTTGAATTTACTAATCTTGATACGCAGATAGTTAAATATACTAAATATATTAGAAGGTACTTTATGTACCGCCAGTTTGCATACATCATTTTGAATCACTACATAAGATCCTCGTAGTAAAACAACAGAATATGCAAAGAGATGAAACATATATTTGCAACGCCAGTGAGTCAAGTCGATCAGAAAGTATTTGACAATTCTAGTCGCTATGCGCTAGGTGAGTTTTAAAAAGGGCTAGCACTAGGGTGCCCCAGCTCAGAGATAGGGACAGTTGTTCTAGTTATTTAGGAATTTTGCTTGAAATATTTTCCTTTTATCCAAGGAATGCATAGATCACTTGCAAAATATAAACTGAAAGATTACTTGACAGTTTAACTGCAGAAAATATGACTGCTATATTTATGTTATAACATAATTTTCTCTCCCATAGGAATAGGCAAAGACTACCATTAGGCATGATCCTGGAACACCTCTCTCTCTTACTTCCTTCTTTTTTCCTACATTGCCACTCCACCGAAAAATCTTTACAACATCTTCTTGCAAACTACACTGTTATCTCATTACACCATTTCCCATGCTGTCATACAGAATCAGCTCTAACATACTCCTTAAAATATAATAAATTTAGATGTAAAAATAAATAAAAGTACATTTAAATATTGAAACTAAGCAATGTTAATGAAGCGTGTGTTAAAAGTTAAACGCTTGAAAATGTTAAAGCCTACTTAAGATGTAATAAAATCATAACCAGTACAACAACTCGCAGTAGTAAAATATTATCCAAACTACGTGTCTTAAATATACAAACAAAGAGTAGTTTAACACTGAAACGAAATAAATTGATGAAAAATGCTTTATTCAAATTTAGCGCGTGTTGAAATTTTAAAAGATTAAAGTAAATTGGATAAAAGTCAGAAAGGTTGTTTATTTAAATTGTATTTTGCTCGACATTTTAAAAATAAGTATCATATCAGTAATTGTTTTCTAATTATTTTTTGCAAAATATGTTTAATAGGATAATGGTGACACGCAGTCAACTTCAAACATGGGAGGCTACAGATGCGTTCTCACTTCCGAGGACTTAGAATACATCATTGTCTGTTATTTTACTAGCCGCACAAAGCAGGTGCAAGTACAGACACGGCTATTTGGTGGCAATAAAAGGATAATGAAGAGAGAGTGGTACTTAGAGGGACTCCTAGTGTTTTTATAGAAGAATAGTAACAAGCAAGCCACAAGACAAGTCCACTTGATGATCCGTTCAAAATCATCTCTGGTTCTCTACAAACGGTATACAAATATTTATGAGCCTCAGCAGTTATTTACCATCAGTTACACTGTGCGATCGTTTGTCACTCTTAATCCAAAAAAAAAACCTTTTTAGCAATCAAAAATTAAAGGAAGACAACAGTCGAAACTGTATGTTTTCTTTTGTATTGGTGAAACGCTATATCTTCAAGTAAGGGTACTTTATATATTGCCAGAGGTGAAAAGTTTGTGATTCTGATATATATATTACTTTTTCAGATATTTTCAAAAATCTTGATAACAGTGCGATTGGTCTATAGTTACTTATGTCGTGCCGTAATCCTTTTTTATATAATGGATTTATGAGAGCTTTTTTCAAAGTATTAGGAAATTTTCCCGTTTCCAACATTATGTTTATGATACGTACAAGCGGGTCAACAATAAAGGATATTATGCTTTCTTTGATTACGCTAATAGGTATATTATCATATCCGTGGCTGGGTTTGTTTCTTAATTATTAACTATGTTTATTATTTCACACTTATCTACTGGATAAAAGAACATACTTTTCTTTTTTTCTTTGCTTTGGAATATGGTCTTACACAGCTGACTACTTCGCCCTATGCGGATTCCAGACGTGGAGCATCATACGCCTTCCCTGTTGGACATTTTGCTGACTTCTTATCCGGACGGATATCAGGTTTCCATCTATGCTCCAAGAGGCTCGTCGGACCATAGTCTTGTCCGGAGTGTAGTACTACTTAAATCAGGTCGCGGTTGCATAGTGCAGGCTGTCGCCGTGTTTTGGCACTATAGGTTGGCCCATTAGGGTAGGATGCAGTCTTTTTTTGCTTCTATCTTGCTTTTATCTTGGGGGTGGGATTGCTTCTCACCGGACAATCCTGGCGTGGTTGCTGATTTTGTCGCTGATGTGGTACTTCGGGGTATGGAACTTTTTATTCCATCTTGCCTCAAATCTTTTAACGATCCCTGGCTTTTAAACTAGTTGTAATAACTGTATCTTAGAAACCAGTGTCTTCCCCTATTAGTGGTATAATTACAATAGATTCTGCCGACTTAAGAATAATTAGGATTCGGCTAATAATTAAATAACATGCAGTAAATGAAAAACAAGGAATGAGAAAAAAATTTCACGTGCCTAGTAGTCGTGTGCGTGCGTGCGTGGTGTGTGTGTGTGTGGTGAGTGTGTTGCGTCTAAAGTGAATTTAATATATGCACTTGTATTGATAGTGAATTTAATATATATATATATATATATAAGAGCCGTGGTAGCTCAGATGGTTAGCGCTCGCTGTAAATTTCACAATACGCGAGCAAACCGGGTTCGATCCCCGCCGGCACCAATGAAATTGTTAATTGCAATTTTAGGATGTGTGAAGTTCGCCTAAACGCATTGGGGCAGCGCGATATAATAATTTCATGACTGTGGCCTACCATCACCACAGCTCATAGCCAGCGTGTTGTTATTTTTATACTAGAATATTATTCTATTTATTTAGACTTAGCGTTCATATTTTTGAGATATTTTAATATAAGCCATAATATTATCAGTAATATTAAGAAAACGAAACTCAAAAGCTCAAGCTTGGAAAAAGTAAAGCTCAATCTGTTTGAGAATTAAGAGCAACAACACAAAGGGCCAAAAGATTTTTATTCTATATTTTTGTTTGAATATAGAAGAAATATTTGTAACGGTTAAATTGAGGTTCTATTTTTGTAGGTTTGTATTGAATAAATATCGTGCAAATTCTTTGTACAGTACTTTCAAATACACTACAAATGATATGCAACAGTAGAAACAATGATTTTTTCCGATCGGTATCATGATGAAGCACTAATTACCGTAACATATAAATACAATTTTAGTGTTTGTTTGTAATATCGAAAAAACCGCACCTTATTGAGCTCAGGGGATTTTATGTATCCTATACTATTAAACGAGCAATTCTTGTATATATGTATATATATATATAATCGGGATCTCGGAAACGGCTCCAACGATTTTCATAAAATTTAGTGTCCAGGGAGTTTCGGGGATAATAAATCGATCTAACTAAGATTTATTTTTAGAAAATGTCTTTTTGTCCGTGTTTTTAGGCAATTAAAAACTGCTACAATATAGTTAGAATAAGAAGGTAAATTTTGACAGTTTGATAATGATTATAAATAGCTTATTGGTATAATGGGCGGTCACAAAATCGTAAAACCCCGGTTCGAGCCCAGACCGACCGACCGACTTTTTTATTTTTTTTTTTCAAGTTTCTTTCTTTTTTGAGAAAATATATTTTTTTCGAGCCCTTTTTTTAGTATTTTTTAAAAACACGAAAATTTAAATAAAAATAATTGCACTCATGATTTTTTATTCAAATAACCAGTTCAGTTTTTTCTGTTATGTCGCTAAGATCAAAAAATATTATTTATAATTCATCAGTATGTAATTTGTATCTAAATATAATTTCCAAAACACACGAATTTAAAAAATCGAGCGAAAAATACCGAGCAAAGCTCGGTCAACCGGGTACTACAATTAAAACACGAATAACCATTTTCAAAATCTCTACCTGTTTGACTGTCTGTCCGTGCAGGCAATGGTTAAACACATTGTGGCCAATAAACCAGGACCAGTTGAGATACACCATATCCGAAAACGTAGAGTATTTGCCATCGATGAATATTAAAAAAAATCTTAACGACGACAACGAATGTATCCAACCAAAGCGAAATCCTAATGAATTATTAGATAGTAATAAATTTATAAGTTGGCTAGTAGAGAATGACTTTAGGCATTAAGTCCTCCATTTTTATCCATTTCTAATAAATAAATATTTTATATAAAAAAATATAATCTTTGTAAGAACTGCTGAAGTGAGGAAGAAGGGAGATTCGCGAAAGGTGAAGGACACTAATGTAAATTCACGACCTAAAGATGTACGCGATGGGCTGCTTCAGTAATATTCTCCATGAGCTGCGGATAATAAATTATATCACAATTCACAATATTTTAAGAAATTTAACATGTAGGATCGGCGTAAGAATATTGACTACCTTATACCGTCCTGTTGGTGTCGTAACGGGTGCCAGGAAAAAAACTGAAACGGGAGATGGCCAGCAGCATCCTCCTGATAACGACTCAAAATAAAACAAGCTCAAGGTTAAGACAGTAAGTGACAACCCCGACTGCATAAAAAAGTTTACTAAGAAGAGATAACATACAAATGTTTCTCCACAACTAAGACTAACCCGACAATCCATAATATTATGTTGAAATCCAATTAGGCTACAGAGCGTGCTAAAAACATTGTTTAAAAATATTTGCAAACTATGTAAAATATGCAAATCATGAGCGCTCATTTTTACATGTTAACAACATTTATGCAATAATTTACGTAAATAAATGTTACTATTATTAAATTGAATTTATACATAGTAAAAATATAACATAAACAAATTTAAAATAACAATTTAATGAATTAATTATTATTATTATAACAGACCTTCACAAGTCCACTGCTGAACATAGGCCTCCCCCAAAGAATGTCAACAACTTCCGGCATGTATCAGGTTGTGACTCAATCTAGTGGGGGTGGGGACTCGAGGCTGCTACTCGAAAATTAATTGAATTGAATAAATCAAATAGTTTAATTGCTTTACTTTTTTGCATTGCTTTGCATTGCTCTCAGTCTGGTTATAATTTATTTGATAGATAATTTTTATTCAATCATTGAAAAATAGGCTCTATGAATTAAATTTTAAACTTGTTATAAATATGTGCTTGAAATGTGAAATAAAATTCGTTTAAATATGTTTTTAAAAAATATTGAAATAAATAATTGACAGACATAAATATGTACACAAATCGACACTCGAAAAACATTACTCACTTTTTAAAGCAGTCGCGGACGATCTACGATTGCCTACCCGCCTCCGAGCTGGACAACTATGGAATAATCTCACCTATTAGGTAATATATGGGAGGCCTTTGTTCAGCAGTGGAATTTTATAAGCTATAATGAGATTTTATTTAGATAAATATCACAAACAACTTTAAACTATAGCAAAGTTTTGTCGTTGGTGTGTTATAACGTACTTTATAAGTAACGAGCTTTAGCGTCTTAATTAATTGCAGTTGCGGTATCCAATTTTTTTCCGAACAAAGAACATTCTTTGCTCTAACAAGATGTCTGAAAGAAAAAGCTGCTCTTTTCTGCACCACTCAATTTTACTTTCTTTTTAGTGAACTTATAAAGCAATCTTTAAAATATTAAAAGTACTAGGTACTGGTAGAACCCTATGATCTCGATGTAGAACTTTATGGGCTACAACATCTACTTACCATAAGGTGAACTGTGCTTGTTTATTAAACTCATTCTATTATATATTAACAATTGCTTCCAATTTGAAATGTATTTTAGTGTTATGTACTATATATAATATATCAGCACCAATCTATACTTACAATTCTTGCCGTCCAATTGGAATCCAATTCTACTTCTTAAAGATTTTTAAAAATGTTACGTATAACATTAAATATGACTGATATCAATGAAAAGAAATTTGATAACCATGTTCGAGTTAAAAGTCATACAAAATTGAACTATCAAGCAACAGAACATGGGAAATTGTAGAATTCATGGTAATCATTATCTTCCAATTGATACGATCTCGACATACACTATCGCTTCTCTCGCAACCATTTATAACTATGTTTTTTATAGGATAGGAAGACGAACGAGCACACAGTCTACCTGATAGTAAGTGGTTGCTGTGGCCCATAGACATCTACATCTATTCTCAATTACGAATAAAAATGCAGAGGCGTTGTCACTCATGAGGACCATGATGGAATGCCTCGTTTCCAGTAAAAAAGGTGGCCGGTTCTCCACACTCATCATACAAAACACGGCAGTATTAAGCTACTATTTTACGCTAGTATTCTGTGAGAGCGTGGTCCTTCCCCGGTGGAGGCGACCCATTCGTGCTACAACTATACTACTAATATAAATGCAGCATGGCTTTACCATCTATGCATACTTGCGGGTTCTACTTATTTGGTCCTTTTTCATTCCGTTCAATTAACGAGTCTTCCACATATTTCTCCAGTATAAATTATTAACTAAAAAGCATCACCTATTATTCTATTTTAAGAAGTAATGAAATAACAAGTTACTAAAACATTTACTGTCCAGAAGGCAGTGGACTTTTTTAAGTTTCAGTCTGTACATACATCTTATTTTTATTGTATAAGTGTGAAAAGCAAGCAAATTGTCCACCACATAGTAAGTAGATGCCAAGGCCCATAAACATGTAAATTTATCATTCATTAAGAATTCAGAGTATTAAATAAGATGACAATTATATATGATAACAAAAAGATGAAATGTATCGATTCCAATAAAAAGTCTCGAGTTCTCTACACGCACCAAACGAATCGCAGCAGCATTATTCTGCTATAATACGTGTGTTACGTTAAAAATTTTGAACATTTATAACACACACATTTATTGAAACACGTTCAGAACATAGTTCACACACACACACACACACACACACACACACACACACACACACACACACACACACACACACACACACACACACACACACACACACACACACACACACACACACACACACACAAACACACACACACACACACACACGCGCGCGCACACGCACACACACACACACACACACACACACACACACACACACATATGCATACACACAGACACACACAACCACACATACATACACACGCACATATAAACAAATTACTGTCACGTGTATTGTCACGAACGGTGCTACCTCAGCGTGTATTCTGTTGCCGAATCTCGAAGCTCGTCGTCACTCTAATTTAACTAATTTTTTACGGTAAAAAAAATTCCGCGAATACAAATCCGAAACGAAATTTCACTACTAGCAAACTATTTTTGACTATACATTTTTTTACATTACGTGACATTTGCGAGATAAGAGTTAAATGTAAATACTTGACTTCGTATTTTAGTTCCTTTGGTTTCTGCTATCAAATCCATTATACCAAGGAAAGACTCTTAAGGCCTAGCATAGGAATAGGTCAAAAAATGACTTTCACCGAGACGTATTTCAAAGTACGCCATGATTTATAATGCAACAGGTATTACAACATCGCTACGGCTTTTTAACACTATAGAATAGCTGAACAGTGTCACGTCCCGGTATTTCAAAAGGAGGAAAATAAGCAACCGTGTTGTGGAGTTAGAATATTTACTAGGTCATATCGTCTCATAGGTGTCATAAGAGACAACAGAGGGTAGTATTCAAAAAGATGGACATCAGCGTCTTGTTATAAGAGCTAAGAAATAAGAATTCAATTGATAACCCGCCTGTCAAGCGTGATATCAGTTGGAAACATTAGCTCTACTAGACAATCTGTAAGGAAGACATATGTTTAGCAGTGGACGTCTAGTAGACTGTAACAACGGTGAGAGTAATCGAATTTAAATGTATACGACATGTTCGAATACCATTAATTGTGACCTAAAGTAAAAGAATGTTGATAATAATAATAATATCCTCCAGACTGAATTTTGGTCACAGCAACCAGCCTCAACGGAGACTAGCCATAGGCGCAGGACAACATTACATTACCCAAGTGTATGCGCAAGACAGTAAACCGACACGACTGTATAATGTTGGAAGGTGTTAAATGAATAGGAGAAATGTTACTCTTGCTCTATTCTCTTATTCTCTGCTTAATTATTCTACCTTAACACTAATATATTCACGTGGGGGCTACACTAAACTACAACCGGAAAGAGATCAGGCGCAGGACCAACGACTTTACGTGTTTTCCGAGGCAAGGGGTGAGACACCGCCAAACTCCTGACTCCAGGCTGCTACTGATAATTTTTAGTCGGAAGTAAAAACTGATTTATTTCCAACCCGGGATTCGAATCCGTGACCTTATGATCAGCAGTAGTGTTTACAACCACAAGCAAATAAAATCTGTCTCTACACTACCATAATATGTTACACAGCAGCATTAACTGCTGTTTTACGCAGGTGTTATGTGAGAGCGTATTGATGACCTCAAGTTAAGTCGAAACATTCGTGATACAACTGTAATATAGCTGCAGCATGGCTCTACCACGTATAACCTTCCCTTATTATAGGAAAAGACTTTAGTAACTATACGAAATAATTACAATATTTTTAGTTTTTTGGGCTCATCATTGTTTGGATTATTTGATAACTAAACGTTTTTTTTATTTTCTTTCTCCGTTTCCTTTAACACCCCCTCGTGAACCGTCCGCTCTCTTTATTCCGCTTCTAATTATCATTACAGACTATGACCTACGAAACAAATTTTCTTCGCTAGTCTCGATCCTGGGCCTGGCATAGGAAGATATTTATACCGCCACCTATAGAAACGATTAAAATCGGAGTGTCAAACGAACTGATAGCTTGCCTGATGGTAAGTGGCTACTGAAGTCCATGGACACCTGCAACGAACTTCAAATAAACGAGGCTATAGAAGCATTGTCACCTCCGAGGTTTAAGACGGAAAGTTCAGCCAGTAACTATACTGGCTCTCTATAACCTTCGTATCGGAACACGAAAGTGCGGGCTTTGCTATTGATCAACAAAAATAGGTTAGAAAGAAAAGGTAAGGTACCTAGGAAAAGAGAGAAAGTACCTACCACGTACATACGACTACGAAGTAAAAAAGTGTCTCAGCACCTAAAGAACGTATTTTCATTTATTTAGAATTTCTCATAGCCTTTTACGACATCCATATAACTACACCACATGGCAATAATATCGGATTGAATTTATTTAAAATATGTCCCGTATACATCATTATCTGCTGTCACGTGTAGGAGGATTAAGTATTTAAATTTTATTATAAGTAGGCAATTACAAAGATGTCTAAATATACTTTAATGTACGTTGGCTTTATATGAATTATTTGAACAAAGTCAACACAGTAATTAGCAATTACTGTGTTGACTTTTATTTATATAATTAATTAGCAACCTAAATAACCTTTATTTAATACCAAATAACCTTTATTTTTACTACATATTTTATATTAATGTAATTAATGACTTTTTATAGAATAAGGGTGATGAACGAGTATAAAATCTACCCGATGGTAAGCGGATACTGTGACTCATAGACATCTACATCAATCCTCAAAAATAATGAAAACTTAATGCGTTGTCACCTCTAAGTATTAAGATTGATTACGCTGTTTCCAGTAAAAAGAATTTCTACTATCACTATACGAAACACTGTAGCATTAATCTGCTATTTAAGTAAATTAATGTATCAGAATACCAATAGCATAAATTTCAAGTCGACAGCAAAGTTAGGATAGGTCAATCAGTTAGCGTAGGCAGACACGTCATCTCAAAGGCGTGTGACAATTAATATTTCTAGTATATGTATAGGTAATAAAATGAATAGTGAACTGGTCATTCAGCAGGCTTATTGAGTATCAAGGTTTGCTTTTGATAAGAAACTTATACCATTTATTGGTTTAACAAGGTGCTGATAGTGGCCTAGGAGTCCGTTTGGGAAGAAATCTGCCTTTTAACCATGAAAACATCGTAAATATGTAATGTGTATAGTAGATATGGTTATTGACCATACGCAACTTAGTAAAAAGTGCAAGCTTTCTAAGGGCCAATTTCCAACAAAAATAAATAACTTTGACTTGTAACTAAACATAATATCAGTTATAAATAAAAGCATAATAATTCAGTGCTTTACATGGCGAATGTAGAGAGCCGGAGATGATTTTAACCGCTAACTAGCCGTTCTCATTGTCTTCAAGGGTGACAACGCATTTGAATTTTAATTAGTAATCAATAAATGATGTAAGTGCTTAGGGGCAACAGCATCTTTTTGCTAATAAGTGAATATTATCATCTTTATTACTTTTAATTACATAAAAAGAAAAATTAAGTAAAATGCAAATAAGGACTTTTTATTTCATATTAACCACTTTTTAACTCATATAAAATTTAAAGGACAACCGAACTTACAGAGCACCTTGTAACAAAATTGAAACAAAATAATGTAAGGCATTCCATTTTAGTCATCTCTGAGGACTAAGATGAAATGGAATGCCTTACATTCTGTCATTCAATTTAGACCAGATAATAGCAGTGCAAGACCTACTATATATAAAGTGTACAAGTAATAAGAAAATTAATAAAATGTTTTAGTAAACCCAATACAAAGAAGTACATAGGATAATTTATCTTCAGTCTCATTGAAAACCTGTTCTTGTTTTAAGTATCCAGTTATTTAGAAGTTGCCTTACAGATTTGAAGAAAATTAATTCAGATATGTACTCAGCATTTTGGAACAAGCAAACCTGATTTGAGTGGGAGTTCAAACAAGCCGCGTACACGAAACTTTTCGTAACTGTAACAAAAGCTTTCTATTACAATTATTTGTAATATTATGAAACAGAAACAGAAAGTTTTTTATTCACTATATATTATAAATAATTCTTATTGAAAGTCACTTTTTTAATTTACCATTAAGAGATTTTGATTTATAGTACAATAATAAATTATATTTTCTTTGTTAGTGAATCTGTTAGGTAATACTTTTGCCAGAGTAAATTAATAAGAAATCGTTAATTTTAAACTTTTTCAAAATATACTGATGTATCTATACCGATTCCACGTTTTTGGGAGATCGTAACAACGATTAACTCATCGAATATTCGATGACGATAGCATGTCAAATTCTTAAGACACCTAAGTGAACATACTAACTTGAGGTGTATGCCAATATAAGATCACTTCTTTCGTCAGTTCTGTAACAATTCACGTGTGCAGACACTTATAACACAAAATCACGCCATAATAAGTTTCTAAATCCATATCCAAACATTATCTATCCATCTATATCTGGCAGTTGTAAAGAGACAATCGTTTTTGGGCCCACTAGATATTTTAACGACTCTCAATGGTATTACACACATAAAGATACCAATTTATTATTATAAATAGCTTAAAAGTAAAGTAAAGTAAAGTTACATCCTATATACGTCCCACTGCGCGGCTCAGGCCTCCCCTCATTTCTGAGAGGGCTTAGAGCAAGGAAGTATCCGCCGCGCTGCCCCAATGCGTGTTGACGAACTTCACATGTCTTCGAAATATTTTTTTTCTGATTCCTCAGACATGCAGGTTTCCTCACGATGTTTTGGTAAATCAGCACTTAAAATTGCAATTAACAATTTCATTGGTGCCGGCGGGGATCGAACCCGGGTTACTCGCGTTCTGTTATATTTACAGCGAGCGTTAACCATCTGAGCTACCACGGCTCTCAAATAAAAATAGCCTAAAGACTTTTGAAAATCTCAACGGAATTAAGAAATGTGGAAAAAAGAGTTGTTTTTATATTCGTGTTTAAAGTCGTATTTTTAATTAAACGAAGCTGCTGGACGTTTACTGGGTTGTCAGGTTTTGATGAATCAAAAATAGTGTTGTGACTAAAGACTGAACGGAAAACAAAATAACTGACTAATAAAGAAAACGACTGAATGGTAAAAAAAAATTAACTGAAGGTTTTACAAATTACGTCAAGATTTATTTAAAGTACATCCACGTTGTCAGTTCATCAGGTGAAAATTATCCATAATGTATGTCGTCATAGGGATTTCATTAAAAAAAAAAACTTTGCTTCGGAATTTCATTTTCTTTATTCATCGTCGTCAGATTTCAGTAACATATATTAACCTTGTCTGAGACACTATCGATCATGTGGTAGAGATTAAACATTTTGTGTTCTTCTTTTATTATGTGAGCCACGCAGCTACTCCATTTTTCGGCAGTCACTTCATTTAATCCTTCTTCGAAAAGTTTTTTTACATGTTTCATTTTGAAGGTCTTGTTGTTTCTTGCAACATACCCTTTGGCCTGCGCCTAAATCAGCTCATTAGGAATGAGCTCACAATGGTAAGAAGGGGAACGTAAAATAGTGACTCCACGCTCCACTGCCATCTCGTCCACGGCATACTTGTCGCAGTGTTCATGTTTTTGCAGCCGTATAATGTCTATAAGAGTAGCTTTTACCATTTGTGCCTCGAATGGGATATTTTTGCTCTTCATCCACTTTTGTATTCTTCGTTTATTCCAAGACATTGTAGGCAGCGATTCTAACTTTCTGGATTGATGGGCGGCATTATCCATTACCACTACAGAATTAGGTTTTAGTTTGGACAAAACCCCACTAAACCACTCCTCAAAACACTTAGCATTCATCTCTTGATGGTAATCTTCTTTTCCTGTTTAGCCTCAAGACAAGTAAGCTATCTTCTACAAATCCTTCTTCCCCGCCTATAGGGCTAATAATTAGCCGTTTGTCTTTTCTTGAAGGCCATTTCAAGCCGGTGATCCGGCCGGCTTCTAAGAATACCTGCCGGGACGATTGTACAGTCTGGTCAATCCATTGCTTCTTCGGTGTATGACCTTTGAGAAAATAAAAAATACCCATTACTTATTAAACTCATCGGTGGCATGCAATACCTACACTGTAATAGATAAATAAAACAGAGAAAATTTTAATTACCTTCGTTGATACAGGTTTCATCTTGGTAATAAATGTACCTTCCTTCCCTGCGATTATCTTTAATTTTTAATAACTAGTGCAAACAGTAAATCAGTATTATTTCAATCATAGCTCAGGATTTATTTTTGCGAAATAAAAGCATTTTATGAATGTAATAAGAATTTTATTTAAAATTTAAAACTAAAAAATTGCCACTTCTATCATCAAACAAAAAGGGATACAAAAAACACGTTATATTTTTAGAGTTAATATTAAAGGTCAAATATGTAATAAAATTTCGAATCAAAAATAAATAGAATTGTTTTTTTTTTACAAATGCAAATACAAATACAAAGTCTTTATTTGCATGCAACACAGTTGACAGGGGCTTAAGTTAAATATCTATAATGTACATATGCTTAGTCTGCTCACAGACGTGCAATATTTATAACAAAAAAAAATATAAAAGTAAAGCACATAAGTCATTAAACTAATTTTTCCATTCTAAATATTCTTTTAGGCTATAGAAAAAAATAAAAAGTGGATGTCGTACAATTACCGTTACCGCTACGGCCTATCACAAGTCAATTTAGGCCTCCCCTTAAATTGTCTCTTACGAGGGATACCTGCAATAGTTGCCGTGCTAGGCAGGCGACGACGCTGCTGCCCATTTTCTGATTTTATTCCTTCTAGCGTCTCCTATGGGTAAGACACTAATATGGTGATATGGGGTAATGAATATTATTATACCACTACTACACAGTTAACATACAGAATATCAAGGTGAAATACACAGTAACATATTGCCGCTTTTTTGTTAACAAGGTAGTTGACTTGATAGGCTCAGTTGGATACTACACCATTCTTAATAAGTAATTGAGCCTACTTATATCTGCTTACCTCTAACGATCTGCATCTTGGGTCGAACCGACCGTGCAGATTTTAAATGTGGTAGATTTAAATATAAATTTAAAGATTGCTATGTTTTCTCAAATATTTTAAATTCGTTTTTCGTAAATCACGTAACGGTTTCACCCGTGGTGTTTGACTTTATTTGCAGCATAATTGCAGCATTAAATAATTATGCCCAAAATTATACAGAGTTATTTCACTTCAGTTACTGAGGTGAAAGCACTTATGTAATTTGATTCAAAATTAAGGATCGATATAAGCGCGTTTGGATATGAGCATCCATTTACTATCAGATCGACTGTTTTCTTATAAATCACCCTCATTTTTACCCTAATTTTATCTAGCATTGTTATTTATCGTGTGACAAAATATGTCAAAAACAAAGGTTAAAAAATTATTTGGTTGTTATAACTGATAATCCTAAATTAATTTTTCTACGTTTCGATGTTTCCATATTTTTTTTTTGCGTTTTAACAAACAATATTAGTAAAATCTCAAGCCTTAGAAAATAATCGAAAAATAAAGGATCTGCGCGGTTTCCGTATCTGTAAGAATTCGATAAGGCGAGCGGCCGTATCAGTAAGTAGCCTAAAAATTCAAAATGATCTTCATTTTTGCTCGTTATTTTGGCACTTACGGTTATTAACAAAAGAATTACATAATCTTAACATTAACTAAAGAAAGGCAAAGAGTGCCCAAACACTCATATTTTGACATTATTATTAGAACTTTAAATTTAAGACTATTACTAGGTATGCTATACATAAACATTGCAAGTCGTGCATACATTATTTGCAGGATCATGTTAACTTATGAAAAGATATTAACACCCTCTCTCGTCTAGTGTATGTCGTAAGACTAGAAGCGGTATAACGGAAAGCAGCATCAAGGGTGCGAGATATCCGCAATCACGATAGTAAATTTCCTGTCGAGCGTGACGATCACCGTGGATCCTTTCTACTATGGGATAGGCACATGTCCAGTAGTGGACCGCTTAGGATGATGGTGAGAATGATGGGGCTTACATTTGTTGTACATTCATACATACGTATACATGTACACATATATTAGCAGTTACTAAAAGATATATACTATGTGTATTAGTAAATACATTTCAGAGATCTATGCATAGGTTACTAATAAATATTAAGGATACGATAATAAACTACAAACGACCTCTTGCGACCATATAGGCCTGAATACATATTGTGTCTAAATATTATCTGGGCCTTTTTAAACAAAATAAATTTTTACCACACACTATATATTATATATGGAACATAGACAGACACCCAAGACAGTATCGGTTTGGTCATGGTCAGAAATTCTTAAAAAAATAGTTTTTGTTTATTATCAAATTTAACTTTTAAATATATTTCGCAATAAGTATTTCTGAAACAGTTCTTTGAATAGAATTATTTTGTCTTTCTTTACGCTTGAAAACATATGCAGTGAATACTTGACGCGAGTTCTTCTCATGCGATTGACAATTGAATCCATTTTGAAATTTATTTCTCAGCAGCGTTCAGTGAAGTGTTAAAAATTAGGGTTTTCTGTGTCACATTTCCTTAAAAACTGTTGACGTGTGAGTTTTGTGTATCAAATCGGTATATGATACAATAACTTTATATATTTGCATTATTTACTGACTAATTTAGAAATCGTGTAATTTTTTATCAAAAAATAATGTCGATAAGAAATAATACTTGTGGTTTTGAAGTCAAACTTCTTTATCAACGTAGTGAAGAAATTTAGTACGGTATTAAAACTAAAAACTGACCACGACTTCTTGTAACGTTTCACCGCCAGAGCTGCAAGTGTATACTTTTATTTAACCTACTTATGTAAAATATAAAATAAAAAAACATATGTGCAGGTCACACGCGGTAGAAATAAAACCATTGGAAAACTAAACTTCCAGATAATGAAACAAATGCAGAGATTAAGTAGGAGGATAATTTTAAGGTTTATGTAATTAAAACATAAAGTACCCGGTTGACCGAGCTTTGCTCGGTATTTTTCGCTCGGTTTTTTTTTTAGTTCGTGTGTTATGGAAATTATATTTAGATACAAGTTACATACTAATGAAATAAGAATAATATTTTTTGATCTTAGCGACATAATAGAAAAAACTGAACTGGTTTTTGAATAAAAAATCATGAGTGCAATTAGTTTAATTTAAATTTTCGTGTTTTAAAAAATACTAAAAAAGGGCTCAAAAAATAGGTTTTCTCAAAAAAGAAAGGAACATGAAAAAAAATTAAAAAAAGTCGGTCCGCCGGTCCGGGCTCGAACCGGGGTTTTAAGATTCTGTGACCATTATACCAATTAAGCTATTTATAATCAGCAACAATCCGTCAAAATTTACCTTCTTGTTCTAACGATATTGTAGCAGTTTTTCATTGCCTAAAAACACGGACAAAAAGACATTTTCTAAAAATAAATCCTAGCTAGATCGATTTATTATCCCCGAAACTCCCTGGACACTAATCTTTATGAAAATCGTTGGAGCCGTTTCCGAGATCCCGATTATATATATATATATATATATATATATATATATATATATATATATATATATATATATATATATATATATATATATATATACAAGAATTGCTCGTTTAATAGTATACGATAAATTTATAAGACACACCTATACTCTATTCTGTCTCATTCTCTCGTACATTAAATCCCACGAATGTACCTATATGTTTGTCTCTTTTTAGTATCGGTTTTTCATTTAATCCATTTTCAAATCACAACGATTCTAAAGAAGTTTCAGTTCAATAAGAAAAATATGTCATAAAGACATTTCACTTTGTACGCGTGTACAAAATTACATGCACAATTTTTTATAAAGAAATGTATGTGATGTTTTAATGAAGATTAATGTTGTTTTGTCTTAAAAAATTAGCAATGGAAAACTTGTTATAGTATAAATAGTATGAATCATTTAATAAACACAACTTGTTGTCACACTGCTTCAAATTATTTTATTGTGATTTTGATATACACGTGTACTTTTCAGGTATAAAGATGACCTGATGATGTCATGAAGTGAAACGTGAGGTTTTTTTAATTATTAAATTAATAATTTAAAATAAATACTTTGCAACGAATACAAATCAACTAATTAAACTATCTTCACTCTCCGTAGTACAGTTTAAAGAATTTGGATACGTTTCTTCACTGAATGACTATAATTAGCCCTTGAGCGAGAAAACAACCAGCTTTCTCATCACCAGCGACGACTACAAGTCACGGCTAAAGTCCTCAAGGAACTTCATCGAACCGATAACCTTGACAGTTAAATGACACAACATATGCAATCATCTCAATTCAATTTTATGTTTCTATTTATTGTTCCAAATAAAATAAAAAATGAAATTATCTTTTACGGATGGGATGCAAAGCCAAGTCATTCAAACTTGGTCTGGAACTTCGTTGCATGTACAAGAAGTCTAGCATTTTTGACGTAGATTTCTTTACATAACATCGACAAACGAAATTACAGTCCACTGGAGGTAAGTGGCTCCTGCAGTACATTTAGTGATGACTATTAGAGAGCCGTGGTAGCTCAGTGGTTAACGCTCGCTGTAAATAGAACAGAACGCTAGTAACCCGGGTTCGATCCCCGCCTGCACCAATAAAATTGTTAATTGCAATTTTAAGTGCTGATTTACTACGTGCTCGGCGGTAAAGGAAGACATCGTGGGGAAACCTGCATGTCTGAGGAATAAGAAAAAATATTTCGAAGATATGGGAAGTTCGTCAACACGCATTTGGGTAGCGTGGCGGACACTTCCTTGCCCTAAACCCTCTCAGAAATGAGGGGAGGCCTGAGCCCAGCAGTGGGACGTATATAGGCTGTAACTTTACTTTACTTTTTTTGACGACGACAACAGCGACAAAGATACTGGTGTCATTTCTTGGTATAATTTCTTCTGCTCCCTCTTACAACACTCACGGGATGATACGAGGTAATGAATATTCTAACACCGCCACTACACAGTTAAAAAAATAATATTAACGTAAAATAGCAGCATATTACTTCTTAAGATGGTGTGTACATGGACACCAACAGCCAACTTCAAATTAAGAAGTTTACTCAAACGTTTTCACCTTCTCCGAATAAGAATCTATCACAGCCTATAATTAAACTGGCTTCATACCGGAAACCATAAGTGCACGTACCTTGTGAACTGAAATAGGTAGGATAGTACCTAGCCAGATGGACTCTTAGGTGGAATAGAAATCCTACAACGAGGAGAATACTTCTGCTTTTTTTGGCAAAGGATGGAGAAGAAAACTGCCAATGAAGCTTCTGTAGGACGGTAGCTAAGCATTTAGTTAAAGCAAAATTATCTGCAAGTTTTACTTCTAAACGGAACAAACATGTATGGTCTACAGTTAACTGCTCCGGATCGGATCCAGACAGTGCCCAATAGTCTTACTTTCATAGTCGGATAGGACGGTTATCCGACACAATCGGTGAGAGATTAAGGCCGGACCCACGATTTTACGTGCTTTCCGAGGCCGCCAACTTCTACTCCAAGTTGCTACAGAGAATTCCTTGACAAAAAACCCATAGTTGATTTTGGTCCGAACCGAGATTCAAACCCAGCACCGTATGATCAGCAATCGCGGTTACGACTACTAGACCAACTAGGCAGTCAATTGTAGTGCAATTGTATTTATGTTTGCCAAAAGCCTCTACATTAACGCCGCGCTTACCGCATTACTGTCACGACGGCCAGTCAGGCAGAGACATAGTGTATCTAGTATCATGAATACTACTATTGGGTGGTGAATTAATGAAGATTGACGAAGTATTAGTTTATTCATTACAGTCTATCAAATTCATCAAGATATTTAGAACAGTTATCATGCTTGGCAGACAGGTTGACAACCGCAGTTTTTACTTTCTAATTTTTATTAGAAAGACATCGCTATCTCTGACCATGGAAAGATAAGGAGAGACCACCCGTCAGGCAAGGTGTTCAGCCGGGGAACGGCCAAATTATGCCACATATACTCTGCGGTCTGTGTAGTATCTATCAACGAGTGCGTCCGCAGACACGCGTGATGCACTGTAAAAACGTATCAGCCTCAATAGTGGGAACGTAGTTGTATTATACGCCTCTTTCCACAGGGTACAAGTATAAAGTTATCTTTTTAGAACAAAATGATCTTGATGTGGTCTGAACAGTGTCTTAATCTTATATCAATATTAGCGATCGAGGTTTCGCACGGGTGATTTCTTGATCTCGACATCAGCACCACCTTTTGGATCGAATTGTGATTCGAAACAATCCAGGGATCTACACAAATACACTTAAAAAGTTCATCAAAATAGATCTGTTCTTGCCGTTTAGGAGGAGTTCCGTGACAAACACGCATTTGTATGTTTATTTTATTTGAATGTGTGTCTTAAATAAATAAATTTCGTCTATTCTAGATACAATCGCACCTCAATAGATATTATTTTAAATAAAACATATAAAGTAATATCTTTGTTAAAATTTTGTAGAATATTGGAACCCACCAATTTTAGACCTATGTCTGTATTTCCAACTTTAGTAAAATAAAAAAAAAATCTTCATCCAAAAATTTAAAAACCAATTCGGTTTCACAAGGGGTTGCTCACCAACTGATGCTGGTGTTGAGCTGATTAAATATATCTTCAATGCATAATAAATTCACAGGATGCTTTGGGTATAATCTGCGACCTATCCTAAACCTTCGATTATGTTTACCATGAAAGATTAATTAGAAAACTTCAATACTACGGCTTAAGAAGTGACGCTCTTTAATTAATTAATTCACACTTGAGTAACAGAAGTCAAAAAATTGGCTGGGTTGATAGTACAAAAGGGCGTGCCTCAGGGCTCAATTCTCAGCCCCTTTCTGTTTTTTGTATATATTAATAAATTAACTTACATAGTAGGGGATAACCATAATATAGTATTATTTTCTGAAGATATTAATTAAGTTTCAAATTAAAATGACTGTTGATAAAATATGACGAAGTAAATAATGTTATTTCTTATATTTACGCGAACACTACACATTAAATAAAACTATTGATACGAATTTTATCGCATTTAATGTATTTTTAATTTCCGACGTTCCAGGTGACTAACTTTGGCGTAGTGTATATATTCTTTGACTTTGGTCTATTAATACATATTATATGAATGTACTTACACAACAATAAAACGCAAAAGGGTTACTATAATATTAAGGAATTCAAGGAAGATAATAACCCCTGGGAGTGAGGTGATCGGTAGCAAGCTATTTCTAATTTGGTTTGTGTTGATTTATTGTGTAACGTAAATGGTTATTTTAGAAATCGGTCTCGCTGGGTTTTTTTGCTTGTTTTTCCCAGGGCAAAGGTTTCTTTTCGAATCAGCGGTAATTAAACAAAAGACTGTTGTTTAATTACCGCTGACTGAATTTTGTATTATTTATAATCTATATTCAATAAAAAAAATTCTGTTTCTCTTTCCAGTATTGAACGACTAGGAAAATCGATTCAATTATATTAACAACGCTTTTAAGATCATGTTAAAATCTTTGTTATTATAGTATTGCATTACAAGAAACATTACTGCCTTATACAAATGCATTGTTGGAAAATAATTTTATTTTTTGTTATTCTCTTTTCAAACTTTATGTTAAAATAAAAACAAGTGTCTGTCTGACAAATCAAATCTGTAAAAACGGTTTAATATAATGTGTAGTGTTTGCATAAGTATAAGAAAGCATTACGTTTATTAAATATTTAAAACAATTGTATAGTGAATATATTATAATGGAACAAAATAAAAAATGACGAATAACTTTCTTTTTAAATTTTAGTTCTCTGCAACTTTAGGTGATTGAAACTTAGGCACTGTCAATTATACGATAGCATGATGTTGAAAAGCTAGCACGACCCCGCCCTATCACATACTCGTTTTTTTTATAAAATAAGGGTGACAAATGAAAATTTGTATGTGAATACTGGCCAGTAGATGTCTTTATCTGTCTTTAAATTAAAATCATAATTCAAATGTACTGTCAACCTTAAGACGGTCTAAGAAGGAATGCCTACTTTCTAGTAAAAATGGTCTTTTTTTACCCACACCATTTGAAACAAAGCAGTACTAGGCTGCTATTTAACGCTGGTATTCTATAAGAGAAATTCTGTAAGAAACTTCACGAATATATAGAGAAGAGTATCAGGAATGATTTGGGCTATATTTTATCCTAGAAACTTTAAGTTCTTTTTTTTTTAATAAACAAATATTAATGAAACAGATATAAAATATTAAATATTATATCGTAAATTTAATATTCCTTATAATCGTTATATTTAATCCAAACTATATCACATTAACAGATCCTACCAGAGGAAGCCTGAGCAAGTCATTAGAAAAAAATCCCTAAAATGTTATCTTATTTTTCTTTTATTTATATATTTACACATATGCTCACTTAAGTCTTCGTATAATGACGAACGCTCCGGATATTACCTGTTAAGTGACTAAGCCCTAAATCCCTGCTAGAGTCAGCTGAAAGACGCCATAATCTGTTGAGCTCTCACCTCGCCCAAGACGAACTGTGATGAACCCCAAACGGAAAACGTTGTACCGTTGAAGGGTTCATAACAAATTTGTCGTATGAACATCGTCGTTTACTACCCTTCGTTATTTATATCTAGTAGTTTTCTATATGAATTGTTTGGCTTTGTCTGATTGATTTAATACTCTATCAAAAGCAACGTACATTATATAATTTCAAGTTCTAAATAACGAACAAAAATATAGACAGAACTAGAGCCGTGGTAGCTCAGATGGTTAGCGCTCTCTGTAACTATAACAGAACGCGAGTAACCCGGGTTCAATCCCCGCTGGCACCAATGAAGTTGTTAATTGCAATTTTAAGTGCTGATTTACCACATAGTCGGTGGTGAAGGAAAACATCCTGAGGAAAACCTGCATGTCTAAGAAATAGAAAAAAAAATATTTCGAAGACATGTGAAGTTCACCAGCACGCATTGGGGGAGCGCGGCGGACACTTCCTTGCCCTAAAACCTTCTCAGAAATGAGGGAGGCCTGTGCCCAGCAGTGGGACGTATATAGGCCGTAACTTTACTTTTTACTTTTACTGAAGAACAACATACATTTCAAGTGACGCTGAAACGCATGAGGAAGCTCAAGGTGGCTCAGCAAGATATGGAGATGGCTATGATTCAGGGTTTCTTTGCATGATGGACCAAGCAATGATGATAGACCTATGCAATGAATGAATTTGCAATTTGTAATAGAACCAGATTAACTGACATAGCCCAACGGCTTAGTGAGCTGAAGTCGCAGTGGAGTGGCCAACAACTTGAAGAACCGACAAACGATGCTGACGAAAGGTTTCCAAGTGGCAACCTCGTACCAGTAAGCAAAGTGTAGGGCAACCCCTCACTATATGAAGTGACGACCTGATGCAGGTGGTTTAGGACCACTTTTTTGGTATTCTTTAGGGGAGATATATTTTAAGAAGTGAACTTGTGAAGGGCTGTAATGATGATGATTTAGAACAATTGGTAATACCCCTACAATGGATGTCACAACGCCGCGTGAGACACTCCTAACATCCTGATTTCGGATAGCTACTGAGAATTTCTTAATGGAAAAATTCAATAACAAATATTTTTTGCGCGCTCGTCCAATCGAACTACTAAAACCACCAGGCCAAAGAAACAATCCATAGTCATTTTATCAAAGATCATGTTACTTTACATACAAAGACTATTAATGGTTCTAGGTTATTATCTAGAACATCTTTTCTGCCTAGTAGTTTCCCTAGACATGTAAAACCCTTTTACCCATGTCTGCTGCCAGATAACATTCCTTAAATTACAGGGATCTGGTCTGAAAGGTATTGAAAGTCAGTGTAATGACAGTTTGTGATGCAGTCTTTAAGGGTGATGGTGCATCTATAAGCTTCTTTGTATGAAGATGGCTGCAGGTGTCCAAGGACTGCAGTAGCCGCTTACAATTAGATATACTGTAAGTTCGTTTTCACATCAGTTCTATGAAAAATAATACCTATGCACGAAGGTCCATAAACTAATGCTTGATTTTGCAAAGATTTGTCCCTTTTCTGATATTTAGGTATTATAATATGACTTCGTAGTGCAGTCGCTTATCAATAAGTTGCAGTGCTGAGGACTGTGGGTTTAAATCCAGCACCCAGTATTTTTAAGACCCACAAACAATTTTCTGGGTCTTTATGTTTTTCCTTGAGAAACTTATGTATGTAAACCACGATAACATACAAAACTGCAGTGTAAAGGAAAGTGAAAAAAAAAAGATTTAAAAAAATAAATAAGAAAAGTGTAATATTTCGCTTTGTAAAAATCTATAACTAGCCATTTTGTAACCTAGTAGGGAGTAGTAGCAACAAATAGGCTGTTACTACTAGAACGTGCTTAAACGTGCTATCATATTTCCGACCCATCTTTTGTATAAATCCTGTAATGTCCTCTAAGTGCGCCAATTATTCTTAATGAGTACGTTACTAATACAGCACTCAAAATAATTGCCCGACAGAAGGGAGGTTGCCGATAAATTACTCAAAAATACAGAAAGTGAAACTAACATTATGATAGAACATTCTTATATGCACATATTTTTTACGTAATTGGGTCCCAGTTTCGGTTAATAAATATAAATTCAATTTTATGCAACACGTATCCATAAAATGTAGCTTATCAAACTCCACTGTTAAACATAGGCTCATCATCATCAGCGGACATAAGTAGTTATCTTGAAGATGACTGTGTAGTGGCGGCGCATGAATATGTACTGCCTCATATCGTCCAGTGTGTATCTGAAGAGGCGACAGAGAGATTATTGATGGAATCAGACGTTACTTTGCGGAAATCCATTATAATAAAAAATAAAAATATAAATTTCTTCGCATACCTACCGCTAAATAAATTGTTGTCTTACCTGGATTGAAGAGCACCTCCCGCCCTCCCTCAATTGCAAATCTTCAGGTAATGTAGAGTCTGCATTACCTGAAGATGCCTCGTGTAAAGGCAAAACACGTGTCGTATTATCGTCGATGGTGTGTCTTACCTGGAGTAGTGGTCAGGACTAGTGGTGACGGAGTTAGTGCGTGCAATTGAGTGAGGGTGGGAGGTGCTCTTCAATCCAGGTAAGACACATCATTGTATTTATTTAGCGGAAGGTTGCGAAGAAATTTCAATTTTTATTTTTATTGCGACAGAGAGAAACAAACCAGAACATGACCAGCAGCATCTTTCAAATAACAACTACCAAAGTACGGTTGCCACCTGCCAAGCGTGACAACTATTTCCCTATGCACGTCGTAGAGCCACGCTGCAGCTATATTATAGTTGTACAAATGAGTTGGCTGCACCGGGGTAGATCCACGCTCTCACAAAATATTAGCGTAAAATAGCAGCGTAATGCTGCTGTGTTTCGTATGGTGAGTGTAGAGAACCGGAGACCCTTTTTACTGGAATCGAGGCATTCCATCTTAGGCCTAAGGGATGACAACGCATTTGCATTTTTATTCTTAATTTAGGGTAAATGTGGATGTCTATGGGCCACAGCATACACTTGCCATCAGGTAGAATGTGTGCTCGTTTTTCACCCCATGTAATAATAAATAAGCCAATTTATGGGTGAGTCCTACCTTCAAAAGTTGATTTTTTATATTATGCTGCAACGGTAACCTAATATTATAGATTATTCTTTGGATAACGGGCTTGATTGAATTCGTTGTTTAGTTTATTAAAGTAAAAATATTATTAAATTACGTTAGAAATGTTTCATATTACTTGAAAATTAATCTTAATAATTTGTTGCAATATATGATTTACTTATTTTTTATTTTGGATTGTTTCAGAATCGATATCTACTTCGATCGATTGTTTTTTGATTTATTTGTTTTATTAACGTGTGTGATAAGCAAATAAAGCATATTGTTTTATATCATCGTTTCAGTTGATTTCACATGTATCGAAAGATAGAACACGATGGCTTCACAATCTCACTTTCCACTTTACCTGTTTTATACGTGCCGAGTAATAAAAGACAAGCAGCGCAGCGCTATCAAATATTTAGTTTATTAGCCAACATCTCGGCGGTATCAAAGGTTATTAAGCTGCAGAGAAGCGTCTTTATTAACACGCGGATATATTTACTCCGACGAAAAGATTCATATTAGTTGACTGTACGTCGACTTGAGATTTAATGTATGTACAGGTCTCTGCTGTTGTGAGCATGAAATTACAGTGATGTGAACTATTTTTCGCGTGTACTGAAACTGAATGACACACAAATATCCAATAGATGACAATGACTAACAGATGGACCAATCACGTGAAAAGATGTTTAAAGAACATATTTTTATAATTCTTAAATTTTAATTTAACAAATCCCAATAGATATCTCAGAAAAATATCTACATTAGTATTATAATAACACAGTGGTTGTGTTATTTTTTGTATTAATACACAATCCACTACACCGAATATGTGACACATATTTGCAAATTCAGTAAAATTAGTTAATATATAACCCCCACTGGTAGAGCCACGTTGCAGCTTCGTTTATGGTTGTAACACGAATGGGTCGGCTAGTTCATGGTATGCATCATGCTCGCACGGAATATTAGCTTAATGTAGCAGCTTAAAGCTGCTCTAACTCTTTTTAATGAAAACGAGGCATCCCATCTTAGCCCGCAGGGATGACAATGCGTCTGCATTTTGATTTTTAATCGAGGATAAATGTAGATGTCTGTGAGCCACAGCATCCACTTACTATCAGGAGGACTGCGTGATCGTTTATCACCTTAATTAAAAAAAAATGCCATTTTACAGGAAACGAAGCGTTTTGATTCTTAAAAAAGGATACGTTATGCGCCTATGGGTGAACACAAGCCTAATGGCAGAATTTAAGTGACGGTAGCCTAATGGCAGAATTTAATCGACGATAGCCTAAAGGCAGGGCGCGTATCGCCCCCCCCCCCCGATCGGGTTCCCGCCTTGTCGTGGCGGGGGGGCTTAGTAGCCGTGGTCTCCCGCGGTGAACAAAGAGGAACCCAAATGGCTGGTCCGAGGTGGAGGGCCGGCCCGAGGTGGCCACTCCGAGTGGGCTTGGGAAGCCCGCTTCGGATGTGTGTTGGTGGACTGCGGTGAGAGGTGTGTCCTCCCCACCTACCGCTGCAGCCGAGGTGGAGTCGCGGAGGAAGAGGAGTGTTGGTATGGCGATGCGCCACTCGCCCTATCCTCCGCGACTCAAACGGGGCCGCACCGTTGATGCGGTGGTGGTGGGGCTGCGGGGGGAGAGGATTGTCGGTATTGCGAGGCGCCGCTCTCCCTACCCTCCGCAGCCGAATCTTGGTTGGCGGCGGAGCCATAGACCAGATCCGCCGCTGGGGTCGGGAAGGCTAGTACTTCTAAGTTCCCGTTTTTCCTGGCCCCATGGCCTTCTTGCATTGGACGCGGGGGCGACCGTTGCGCAGATGAAATTGGAGGCCGAGAAGTAAGGCGCCCCATGTGTTCTGGTGCGCCTTACCTGTGAAGGAGAACGGGGAGGAATATTCCTCTCCCGAGGAGGTGCTGCCATGGGGCGGCAGGCGCTGGTGGGGCTGCGGATGTGTGCGAAAGCGTTCCCGTGGCCCTGCCAACAAGCGACAAAGGTGGAACACCATGGGGTTTTAGTCGGTGCGAGTCCGACATAACCCGTCCTTGCCCCCGCGAGGCGGGTATGCGTAGGCACTTCCCCATGTTAAAAAAAAAAAAGGGCGCGTATCGCGAACTGAAAAAGATCGTGAGTTCGAATCCGCCATTCGACTACTGGCGTGAACCACTCATAACACAAGCAATTTAAGCTTACCACGAGTGGTTAAGGGGAATATTATTATTGTTTATAGCATTGTTAATATTCTTTTAAAAAAATACATACTCGTAACCATCGTAGGCATACAAACAACCACGTAGCTAAAAATTGTTCCGCATTTCAATTTCAGAGAAATCAGATAAAAACCCTCTCACAGTCATCGCCACAGTATATCAAAAGTCTATAGGTCTCCCCATAAATCAGCTCATAGGGAAAAGCGCTCGGGCGCGTTGCCAACTGCATTTTGTTATTTTTGGTTGTTATTAGGAAAACACTTCTGTTTATATTCTGTTTTAATTTCCCTCCATCGTCTGTTACAATAGACATAGATGTCTAAGGCAGTAAATAGGTAAGAGTGGTTGTATCTCACAAATCTCGGCATTAACAGTACGAAAGTATTGTTTCTATCAGCTATTCTTTCAAAGGATGCACTCATATCATGCTGAAACTTTAAAAAGGGGCAACTCAGCTGTTTTATACAGATACTAACATACTAACAAGCTTTGCACGTGGTAGAACCACTATGCTTTAGTATTTTCAGGGGATATTTCATCCTTCTTTTCAGGAGTGACAACATATCTATATTTTTATAAATCATAATTTTAGAAAAGTGTACTTCAGTATTTGAAGACATAAATTGCGGTAAGATGCTGGCAAATTACTTCATCCTTTTGTTGTACCCACGCATTAAAAACGTGGAAGCAAATCGTTTCGTTAGAGTTCTCAGTGTATTTATAAGAAAGGAGTGTAGACCTTTCTAGCGCATAACTGGAGGAAAAGTGAATAATTATGTTTTTTTTATAGCGCGGAGTGACATACGAGCACACAGTTCACCTGATGGTAAATGTATGCTGTGGCCCATAGACATCCACATTTATTCTCAATTAAGAATCAAAATTCAAAAGTGTTTTCACCCCTCAGGACTAAGCCTTGTTTCCGGTAATAAGGGTCTCCGGTTCTCTACACTCACCATACGAAACACAACAGCATTACGCTGCTATTTTACGCTGGTATCCTGTGAGAGCGTGGTCCTGCTCCGGTCGAGCCGACACATTTGTACTATAACTACAATATAACTGCAGCCTGACTTTACCACATATATTAATATAAAATATATATGAAATATAGTAGATAAGTAAAAAAAATATACAATTATTGCTCTATATCTAAACAACAAATAAACGGTGGAAAATTCGTATGTAATAAGATACGACAAATTATATATCTTATCGTATGGCGGGACGCCAAGTAAGAAGTCTTACGGTATGGAGTTGCATCTGAATAGTTAACGTAAACAATAATTACGCAATGATTAAACTTAAACTCATTATGATAATGCGAAACATATAATGTAACACTTTACCTACTATTGTGGTTAATGGACTTATTAAGTAAAAAATAAATCATAGTTTAGAATGAACAAAAGACTCTAATATAAGTTTACTAATTTCAAAATAGGCCTCTTCTGGATATGTTACTTCCCAAGATACATTACGATACGTGACGACCGACTCGCATAGTGCTAGGTAAGAAAACTTCAAAATGTAAAAATTAGCAGCAGTAATTATTTTAATATATTGATGATTCCAGAAGAGAGTAGAGTCAATGTTACCTAACGTTTCACGCTTGTACTCCGTCGGATATATGGAGATCAAGGTCTAGTAGGAAAACGTGCTTGCGGTTGGTGCTGGTAGATACGTGAATGTGTGAATACCCTTAGCAACAAATTGCCAGCGCTGTGTACTCCTTCTTGCTGAACACTTTCTCATAAAAGATAAGAGTAAACATCTGTTCCTTAGCTCAGTAGAAAATAGGAAACCATTTTTCCTCGTAACTAGACGTTTCATCTTAGCCTCACTGTTGACAACCCATCTGCAACTGCCTATAAACGTCTTAAAAGACGTTTATAGGCTATTTACCATCATGATAGATTCTATGTTCATTGGTAACTTTTTCTTTTCTTTTTTTTTTTGAATCGGCAGTGCACTTAATAATTCCGGTAACGTTACAAAGCATTAAATTATTCATTATTAATATTCAACAATTTATTGAATTGGTCACAGAAACAACTGCAGACCTGAAAATTAATCTGGTGAAATTTTTCATCACGTATCTCATATAAATTCAGTATCCGCACAATTATGAGTCACCAGCAGTCCGCATTCACAAATAATATTTCAGTGGTTATAAGTTTTTTCGCGCGCTTGTTCCGGTTTCTATAACAGATTGCGAGTTCTGACACGTAGTGTGTTGAATGTGGCATTATGTATTTGTGGCAATTTTAGGCAAAACCGGGTTGAAATGAGACTGCTTTTTATCGTACATTGGAATAATTAAATTTGTATATTTATGTAGTATTTTATTTAAAAAAATATTTAAAACGCAACCTAAATATTATTTGACTACCATTCCACGCTATATGATATTTCCATTGAATCACAAACGTTTATCATATATTACAACCATGGACTAACGTAACACAATAGCTCTTTGTCCCAATCTACTTTGAAATCATTGCGTATGTCGCGGACATAAATTTATTGCTCTGTGGTTTTAAAAGTTAAATGTAATACCATTACGATAGAACCGATTGCGCTACCAAATGATAAAAGACATTGAAAATAGAAAAATATTTTCAAGCTTTGCAACATAAAACAAGAAATAAATTGTATTAATTTTTTCCTTTTTTAATTAAAACAAAGGATCTTTCAAAAAACCAACTTAACATTTTTGATATAGAAATTTAACTAATGTCAATTCTAAATGTTGAAACTATTTGCTTTGTTTACTAAATTACTTGTACGAGTATTAATTACTTGTAGTACGTCGTATTTCATACCAGCATGAAAATTTATCCAATCTTCGCGACAACACTATAACAACGCGTTTGTCAAATGCAATTTCATTACGTTTTTTTTTTTCGCCAACCGTCACAGTGTGTTTTTATAATTTTTGTTGATAAAATCAAATATAATTCGTGTAAAATCAAATGTTTTGTATCCAAAACCTACAAAAAATGAATTTATTACTTGTCTGCGTAGTAATATTTGAATTATATACAAATGTAAACAAGAATCCTCTTGTTTCGGAGGTATAAAGGTGTAATAATTTATTTTTTATTTTATTTTATTTTTTTATTTTTATTTCAAACAAAATCCACAGCTTTAGAAAATAACTTAATAATTAATAAAATTAAATTCACTGTCTATCGATACATTTAATGACAAGTATGTCTATGGAACAAATTCATGACTACGTCACTCGTATAATATGATACAATAAATAGGTCCGTCTAATAGTTGTATTTTTAAATCTAAAATTAGTCTATTATTAAATATTATTATCGCACCAAAAACATTCTGTAAAAAACTAGCCAAGTATCGATGGAGCTGCTTGTTTATCTCTAAAAAGTAATGAAATCTAGACAAAGTCGTGCCAAGTCTAAGGTTCCTTATTGCGATTTCTTTATTATTATAGTTAATGTTGTGTGACTTGGCCGTTGAAGGGTACACAAGGGTACAAAACCAGGTTGACTGGTTATTCAATCAACGTTTTCCAAGTGGCAATTTTCTATCGTCAATGGGTAGCGGTTCTGGCGACAGATTTATGCAAGGGTGTCATGTAGCACCTGGTTTTGTACCCTTGTGTACCCTTCAACGGCCAAGTCACACAACATTAACTGTAATAATAAAGAAATCGCAATAAGGAACCTTAGACTTGGCACGACTTTGTCTAGATTTCATTACTTTTTAGAGATAAACAAGCAGCTCCATCGAGACTTGGCTAGTTTTTTACAGAATATATTTGGTGGGATTTCACTTCTTTTTGTAGAAACGTGGGCACATTGATTTATTTTATTAGATTTTCTTATTCGACGCATTTTTTTTCTTTTTAGGAGTAGTTTTTTTATTATTACAAATCTTTCTTTTCTTTTTTTCCGGTTCTGATTCTTGTACAGTAGCAACAGTTTTTCGTATTGTCCATTCGCGTTCTTTATTTATTCTTTTAGACGGTTTAGACGGTTTAAAATCTGATAGATCGGCACGGTATTTACGCCTAAGCCGGTTATATTCGGTGATCTCTGAAGCTTGAGCTTTTATACTCTTGAAGTCAGCATTTATGAGGTGCATCCCATGAAGATTGGTTACTCGTGAAAGCGCCACGTAGGCTTGGCCACAAGTGAATATGGAGGTGCCAATATCCATGAGGGCATTTTTTAGACTTAGACCTTGGCTCTTGTGAATTGTTAGGGCGTACGCCACACAGATTGGGAATTGTCCCCTGTACACGTATGCCCGGGGTATGATCCCAAATTTCGACTTAATAGGCAATAATTCGTGAATCAAATTATTAGCGAATTTTACTACCAATTGTTTAGGCTTTGTTTGGTCTTCCGGGTTCCACCTCACTTTTTGTACAACGCCTAATGACCCATTCACTAAACCTAAACCAACATCAATATTTCTCCTAAGCATTACTTTACCTCCCTCTTTAATGATAATAGTTTCTTCCAGTCCAGCAGTCATCGACGCATCATGTTCATATTTTTGTAAACACGCCCGGGCTTTCGTTATCATACATTTTGAACAATCCAAGGAATCTTTAGCAACTAACTTTATCTCGGGGTGCGGAATCGCTTTTAACATAGCATTATTTAACTGCATACACATATTTCTAGTCGGTAGTAAACAAACAGTATCATCTGGTAAGTCTAGTGTAATTTGTTTATTTAACTTTTCTCTTACTGCGCCCGCCGTAACAAAAAACAGCTTTGTCACCTCAGCTTGCGGCACTTGTTATAAACATTTATGTTTCTCACTTATGTTTAAAGAGGTTTTTGTTACAGTTATTTAAAGCCGATAAGATTTTCGATAAGTAGAAACAATAACCATAACATTTAAATGTTTATTTTATTTTGTACAGCTCTTTGTTTCTAACGGATCTTGATAAAGTGTACTTACTGACAACAAATTTTATTTTATGAATGAAATATCATAAGTTTTTATTTCATTTTTATGTCCTTACAATCAATACAACATATTCTTCTGAAATTATGCATGTAATAATTATAATAATTCTAATTTTTCACTTGCAAACATTTGCTAAAAATTCGACAATAGACAGTTTGAGCGCGCTTTGTAACCTCATTTTCAAAACCTTTTTGTGTATATATTATAGCGTCTTCCTTTATTTTTCTTAAACAATCATATAGATATAACATTTAGCAATTCCTTGTAAAAGTAATTACTTTGATATTCGAATAAGAAATATACTATTATTATCTTATTAGAAATCTTGACCGTTATGAATTGTTCGCGTAGAGGTTTTTTATTCTACTTTTTTATCAATTGAAACATAGAAAGTTACTGTTGTTGTAACTTAGATCATTCAATAACATTAGGTAGTAAAGATAAATAACATCACTTACAGTTTTTTGAAAGAAAATCCAACTAAAATCACAATCACAAAACTCCAACGATTACGCCACTAGCAGCACCAACAGCACAAAAGCGAATTGCTGTTATATTTGATTTTGTCTATGTAACCGAGTGAATATAATTCTTCAGAATACTCTTTAGTTCGTTCAAAATCGAATGAAAAAGTGTTCAATTGAAAATATACTATATTTTTATATCAATTAATGAAGAAAATAGCAGCACGTAATGCGGACATGAATTCATTGTCGCGGTACTCAACGGTCTCGTCGAGATTAATTAATGTCCACGGTACTTTAAAGGAATTTAAAAAATGTTCGAGTAGAATAAAGTTAATCGTTCGACTATTTTTTCTTGTAAACTTGTAAGTATAAGTATAAAAGCCAATCTAGTGTTATCCAGAGTTTTCCTTTAATTTTATTTATATGCGTATTAAAAGCAGAAGGGGAGGCATTCGCCCAGCAGTGGGACGCTATAGGCTAGATTAAATTTGATGTGTCCCACTACGCTGGATTTTAGCAATGACAGTAGATTTTTATGTACCAATGGTAGAAGGGGGCATTACCATATCTCTAATACAGCTGAGACCAGCTGAGGGTTCTTCATCAGATACTTTAGACCTACGATTTTTGACATCAAATGAAGCGGCCCACCGAGTTGACTATTTTTTTGTAAAGGCGGTATGTCGATCTCTTCTAATAGTTTGGTTGGGCTCTTGTGTTTTCTAATCAGGGTCACCAGGTACTCCAGATGATCGATTATCCTAGTTTTTATATCCCTTTACGTGGCCATTAAACCCTAACTCTGTACCAAATTTCAGCTCTCTGAGTTTATGGGAAGTACTAGTTCTATTTTGATGATCATGAGTGAGTGAGTGAGTGTCTGAAATGCGAAACTTTGCTTTCGCTTAACTTCGGAACTAAATGACCTACAGACTTGAAATTTTGGATTTTAAGTATGTGATTATAGTTTACTGGATGACGAAAATTTCTGCGTTCTGGTATTATCCAGAGGTCTCAAATAGGGGCCTGAAAATGCGGCGAAATGGTTCCAGTAAAGGATGGTACGGCAGTGTTTGCTTCGCGCTCGACTAGGCGGGGGCACTGCCGTGCCCCCAGATAAAGACAATTTTAAAAAAAGTTACATAATAAGACACCCCTATGCGGCATTCTGTGGTAGGCCTATGTTCAGCTGTGGGCTTTTAGAGACTGCAATGGATGGATTGATAATATGACATGAAAGTAGGAAAAAATGTGATATGAGAACTGTTTTACCCTGATATTGAATATCAAATGGTTTTAGGATTATATAGGCTTAAAAGTTTTTGTCTGTTTAGAAAAATCTGAAAGATTGAATCTATACTATTATTTAAATTATAACACACACGGTGCTAATAAAACCTGTTTTGACATATCTGCAATACAAAAATTGTATTGTAACCATCATATTTAAATTACAATAAATTCCTAATTAACTAAGAGCGTAATAAAAATACAAGTCGTTAATTTTTCATGACTTTAATTTTATTGTAAATTTATATTAAGGTAAAGAGGTAGAACTTCTTTTCTGCCCAGGAGTCCATATGGGTAGTGTTACCCCCAATTTCTGGTGACGAGTTGAAGTGCCTGTCTAAAGAAGATAGAGAGCCAGTATAATAACAGGTTGTGAGGTCTTAGTCCTCAGGGGTAACAACGAATCTGTAGCGTTATTTACTTTAAATTGATTGCAGGTATCCATGGACTACAGTAGGCATTTACTATCAGGTGCACTGTACGTGTATCAATTCAAATAAAAACTAATGTGTGAACTATAAAAACTGCAGGCTTCAAACCAACCTCAGGTATCAAATTGAAATTCGGCTGGAATATGCTTACAAGCGCGCCAGGTCTCAAGGTTATTTAAACGCGTAGTACGTGCCGATGAGTTGAGGATAAATTTATCCAAAATGTTTTACTTGGTAAATCGTGCGTGTGTCTGAATGCGTGCGTGGGTACTAGCGTGCATCAATACGAGGACGTGTGTAGAGACTGACAGCTACCCTGAAAGTCTCATATACTGCTCTACATGCGTATATTGTCCACATTTATGGAAAATGTGACTATTGTGCTTGTGAGCACAATAGTCACACTTTCCATAAATGTGGACATTTTACAAGAATTTATTTTATTGCATGTTCAGAATGCATCTTTATTATGTTAAAAGTTTATTCGCAAGGTATATCTGGGTATTTTGTATATTTATGTTTACTTCTGCATATTAAATTAGGCTAATAAATCCTGCAAAAAGTTAAAACAATACGCAATAATCATGAGAAGTAATGATCTTAACAGGAAATAAAGTTAATGTTTTGTCATTGGTCCCAATGCAATATTTTTTACACGGTTGAGGCATGCTGCAGCTATATTAAAGTTGAAACACGAATAGGTCGGTTCAATGCTGCTATGTTTCATATAATGAGTTTAGACAACCGGAGTTCCTTTCTACTGGAAATACGGCACTCTATCTTAGTCCAAAGGGTGGAAACGCGTCTGCATTTTGATTTTTAATCGAGCATAGATGTGGATTTCTATGGGCGACAACACTACAATCAAGTGAACTATGTGCTCATTTGTAATTCTTATTCGATATAAAAAATACGCCTGCAATATTTTGCCCGGAAAAAGGCAAAAACTGATACAAAAATTCCATCAAATTTATACATACGGGGTAAACCTTGAAAATCCAAACGCCTTGTGACTAACGATTTCTAACATTTCCGCGAACACTTCACATTGAATAAAACAATTTTACGAAGTTTATTCTTGACCATTTATACTTACATTAATCTTTAGTAAACTAGCGCGCAAACTCATTCAATCGGATGTAATTTTGAATCTAATTACGTTCGGTCCGTTTCTCGATCGCAGTTGCAGGTGGCAAATTGTCTCTTGGTTTTCGATTGCGTAACCATTCCTGCGAATTAGGAAAATATCAGTTTTACTCGATTTTTTCCCTTTTCATTCTTACTGTGCACATTTCGTATTTTCATACATTAATATACTTTTCATCGTTGCAGAGTAATTGTAACAAAACGTACCATCTGCGTAAAACTCTTACCACGAGGACTGAAAACAAAATAAGAGTATAAATGGCCCTACTTTAAAATTACTATAATACAATTTTATTTCTTCATATCAAATCTTAAGCTAAAGTTATTCAAAGTATATTGTGTTTGAACTGGGAGAGCGTTAAATATAAGACTGCGGTTACTCATAACATAGTACCCTCTTATATACTACAATCCCTCCACATATATTTACCAAATAATTTGAAATAACAAAACTAACTAAACATTTACTGAAAATCGGGAGATATAATAGTATTATTTTTTTATTGCGACAATAATCTACGCCCTTGCGGGGCCTTAGGTTATATTCCCTGAGTGGATGCGCGCTCTACATGTCATCTGAAGAAGAGCCACTCATTCTCGAAGCAGGAGACAAAGATCTCCTATTTCCATCCTCATCGAAAAGGCCATCGATTCTAGCTAAGTAAATAACAAAAGTTGTATAGTCGTGAAATAAGTTCTTCGATTCTGGGTAGGGGATATTTATCTGCATGCAGAACTTTATTTAATGTCACCGAGTAATCGCCACAAATTTTGATCTTATTTTTGTTAGGTTTAAATACTAGGATATAGGAGTTGCAAAGTCAGAATGGTCTAACGGTTCACTTATGTTTAATTCTAAAAGCTTATTTAACGCGTCATCTAATTTAGATCGTAATGCAAATGGCATGGGCCGTACTTTGAAATAATAGGTTTAGTATCAATAAACGATAACTTAACTTCTTAATTTTTAACTACCTAATTTGTTCAAAAAAACCTTGTCATATTTATTTGATAAATACGAAATTTGACTCGACTTCCCAAAAAGTCAAGTGTCTCTTGATATACCAGGTCGACAACTAAGCTGAAAGTTTCTTCGCTTAAAGCAGTAATTAATAAAGTTCATTAATGTGGATAATTAATGTGGCTCAAGGTGTTATCAGGATTCTTGAGCGCGCTTCCATTAAAACATACTTGAAGTATGTTTTAATGGAAGCCTTCAAAGAAAATTGGTCAGTTTTTATCAAGCGTCAAGTGTAATGTCTCCCTGCATATTATGCAGGATTGTATAAACTAGACTTTGAATGTGGTCTCTCATAAATCAATTAAAAACCTGCGTGAAATAACATATAGCTGACGTGAAGCGTGGATGCTCCGGGAAATCCGCAGTCTGTGAAAATGTCCAAGATCGTCCCCACCATTACATCAGATTTAATAAACCACAAATTCTCGCAAAAGAATACCAATTCCTTCCAAGGATGATTCGCGAGGCTATTGAATTTAAAAAATATCCTGATTTCAATAGAATTCGTATCCGAAGTATTCATCTATGTAGCCTCCTGAATACCATGTCTAAACGTTCTAAATTTGATACTTTACAGGGTCCCGTTATTAAAAAATCATCTGAAAATATACAGACGCCTTGAAATAATACTAGTTTTTACGGATTTTATCGCGTACATATATTTAACTACAAATACCCGACGTTTCGAGCGCTTTACAGCACCCATGGTCACGGGGAGGACTGAGATGTTCAACGTCCAAATGTCATAGTTAACAGCGGTTACCATAGATAAAAATTTAACTTTCGTTCCGATCTACACAGTATGAACTTATGGTATCTTGAAGTCTTGCAGTTGTATGCTTGGGTTGGGATTTAATTTTATTTATTATGGGATCCCAAGCAGATGGTAGCACCCAGCCATCAACAAAAATAAATACCAACGTAAGCATACAACTGCAAGACTTCAAGATATTCTAAGCTCATGGTAATAATTTTAATAATAATTCCACAACTATCACACAACGCCATCTAGTCCCAAGCTAAGCAGAGCTTGTGTTATAGGTACTAGACAACTGATAAACATACTTATACATTTCTAAATACATAAATATTATTGATAAATTACACCCAGACACAGAACAAATGATCGTGCTCGTCACACAAACATTTTTCCTGGGTGAGAATCGAACCCACGACCTCCGGCATAGCAGTCAGGGTCACTGACCAGTAGACCAACAGGCCTGTCAAATGGTGTAGATCGGAACAAAAATTTATAATTTTAATCTGTGTGTAACTACGGTTAATTGCCTTCGGGACATCGAACACCTCAGCCCCCCCCCCCCGTCACTGCTGTTAAGTTCTCGAAACTTCGGGAGTATAAAAAATTAACACACGCGATAAAATTCGTAAAAACTAGTTTTATTTAAACGACAGACTTCCTCCCATAACTGCCTGTGCAATTACGATAATGTATCGCCGTAGGTCACGTAGTCCGTAATTTCCTTGTCGCCAGTTGTAGTGTATTCGAACTGGGAGAGCGTTAAAAATAAGACAGCCATTACTCGATACGTCGTTTATAGCAATAAGGGCAACTCGGGTGCGCGTCAGATCGCGCGTAGATAATATAGTACCCTCTTATATACCACAAAAACTGAAGCTAAAAATGTCAATAGCCATACAGTCCTAATTCCCTCGGTATAATACTGAGCACGCTGTCTGCAAAAAGGTCTAATTTTATATAAAATATTTTTAATTCTGAATATTTTCAACGTTTGAAACAAAATCTATTGAAGAATTTATTATTACGAAACTTCTAAACTTCAAGTTATTTTAATTAAGTAATTCAAGTAATTCAAATTTGAGTGTATACGATACTTTCAAACTTCTGAAGAGATTATTCTAGGGATTTAATTAAAGTTTCATCCTCACAAGTAAAATAATTCAATCAAAAATTCACATCTCTATTTGAATCAGTATAACTTGTTGAAAACTTAATAAAGATTGTAAATGTTATTATTTATATGTCATCAAAAGTTTTACAATTAAAGGCAAAGATAATTTATTGTTTATTTCTACTAATATATTAAAAACAATAATGGAAAAATTGAATAATAAACTTTCAAAAAAATACATGCAATGATATTACTATTACCACAGAATAAATAATAGTACTACGTACTAATTACTAGTATTTCCCTATGACCACTCCTGATAAGCCTAAAATGCTTGAGTTAGAAGTCGTTAACGCCAGTAGTCGTGTGGCGGATTCAAATCCACGAGCTTTAAGTTAGAGTTTTTTTTATTTTTAAATTAAAAAATATAATATGATTTACTTAAATTTAAAAATATTTTTTTATTTAATTATATTAGCTGAACACTTATTAGGCTCCTGTCGCTTTTTAATATTTCGCTCACTCATTGGCTTGTTTCAACATGTCATTAATTGCTCCGGCCTCCGATGAACCCCTACCCTGATCAAGGCTCTAGGTAGAAGCGGCCAAATTATCTAAGAGTTCGATCTCTTGAATCTGTATTTCAAAATATCTCCCGACCTTGTTTTTTAATAATAACGACAAAGAACTTAACAGTGTTATATTGTATGTATTTTATTAAAATCTTGTATCTTAGGATATAGTTTGTTTTTTATAGTATGAACCGATTTTTGATGACTTTTTTATCTGAAAGCTGGTGCTTCTCGTGTGGTCACAAATAAATTTGAGCAAGATCTGAGAAGTAGTTTTTGTGTTATCCTACCCTACCTAGAGCTAGAATACATTGATAATGTTCTCATTATTATATATTATAATATATTTATTTATATTGAAATCGGTTGTACAAAATTTTTAATTTTACCACTTGTTCACTTTGGTGTCGGTACGAGATCTTGTTTAGTTATCAATACACTTCAATTCTTGAACCTTCAAACATACCTACATCATATTATATACTTATTTACTATGTAGGTATTTTTATGCATATAGTAAATAGTCGTGTTCTTTATTACTTATTATGTTGTATATTATTAAAATACTTTTTTTTATAAAATGAGAGTGACAAACGAGCACACAATCCATCTGCTGGTAAGTGGATGCTGTGGCCTATAGACAGTTACATTTATCTTCAATTAAGAATCAAAATGCATATGCGTTGCCAGCCCTGAGGACTGAGATGAAATGCCTCGTTTACAGTAAAAAAGGGTCTCCAGTTCTCTCCACTCACCATATAAAACACAGTAGCATTAAGGTACTATTTTAAGCTGGTAATCTGTGAGAGCGTAGTAGTGCTCCGGTCGATCCGACGCATTCCTAAATTTATATAGTAGTATATATTTGTACAGAATTTGTTTCTGTACTTTGAATCCCATGTAACTTTTTTGCTGAACCTAGATTTAGACTAAGAGGAAATGCTTTGTGGCATGTTTTTGATCGAATTTGAGCAAATAAATAATTGGCCTCCATCATTAATCAACTTGGCAACAATGGTGACTACAGGAGTCTGTCACCTCATAGGTTGTCATATAGTTATACTGTGTCTGTGTCAGTTGTGTCTGGCAGGGATATTTTGCGGAACGATGAAACAAATTGGTTATTGGAAACTTTGCGAACAGATAGACAGCAATTCCAGGAGGAACATAGGCTATGTATTATCCAAAAAACGTGAAGATATTTTCTAGATAAACGAAAAAATGACAAAAACCATTTAAATCTAATTAACGCTACATTCATAGATCATCATTTATATAGCCGTGGTAGCTCAGATGGTTAACGCTCGCTGTAAATATAACAGAACGCGAGTAACCCGGGTTCGATCCCCGCCGGCACCAATGAAATTGTTAATTGCAATTTTAAGTGATGATTTACCACGTGCTCGGCGGTGAAGAAAAACATCGTAAGGAAACCTACATGTCTGAGAAATAAGGAAAAAAAATTCGAAGACATGTGAAAGTCGCCAACACGCATTGGGGCAGCGCGACGGACACTTCCTTGCCCTAAAACCCTCTAGAAATGAGGGGAGGCCTGTGGCCAGCAGTGGGACGTATATAGACTGTAACTTTACGTTACTTTACTTTACTAATAGATCATATCCTGAGGAAACCGAAGCGTGATGCTAGCTTTTTAATATATACACACTTTTGCTAAAGTATGTTATATCTGTTCGTGTTGATTTTAATTTTGTTATACCTATATTAACTGTGTCTATAAATATTTAAACTTAAGTACCTAACTATTTGTGTGACGTGTTTGCAATAAATCTTTCCTTCTTTCTTTTCTTTATTTCTTATAGAAACACCTTATAAAAACATTTACAATAACAAATTTTGCAATAAAAAACATTGCACCTTGACTGACACGTAAATCAATTTGCATACAGACGTTATTTATATTGAAATGGAAAACACAATAATAACATTTTGCTACATCACTGATCACTCTCACATGAGATATGTAAGAGGAATTTATTTGTGGTCGGATTCCTAAAGGTGTTGTTTGAAATTTCACCTGAGTGAGATATCAAACAACTTCAACAGCATTTTATTAACAGCATCATTTTATTTCCCCGTGTCAAAAAGTTTTTATTTATGAAAGTCCTGAGAACTTTGTTCGTTGCTTCTATGGTATGTTTTACCAACTGTGTTAAACTTATTTAGTACTAAAAGAGTTTTCAAATTATGGCTTAGTGACAGTGTAGGAATATCCAGTGCGCCGAATCGTTCCGTGGGTTTTCTAAGAAACGACAGAGGGAAATAAGTCAGGAGATGAGCAGCAGCGTCTGCATATTACCAACTTAAATTAAAAAATATAACTGAGGTTGCTCACCCGCCTGCTAAGCGTGACATCTGTGGCAAATATCTCTCCCCCCTCCCCCCTACAATGCAATCCATGTGGGAGGCAACATGTACTGCTTTAGACTTGTGAAGGTCTGTATTCCTAATGAAGCTTTGCGGGAGCATTACCAGCACAAAATTCCGACTAATCGACTTTTTTTAGGCCTTAGTCTAGGTATAATGTTTTCTTACCTTTATTATTGTACTTCAACAATTATTAATAATGAGTTGTGTTATAATTGAACATTAGAAATGGTCTACATTATTTGTGTTCGGTTTTAACGCAAATTATAACTAGTTATGTAATCAATATTTCTATGTAAATTTACTATGTGTAATTTCAAATAAAATGCAATTTTTTATGAATAAATATAAATAAATAAATAAATTATATGTACACGAAAATTATAAATTAAATTAAAGTAATTACAAATTGATTTAATTATTACTTATTGTAAAATCCTGCAAAAATGCATAATTAAAAACACCCAATTAAAAAAAAAACTTTATTGCCATGAAACTTATATAATTTGATAGGTACTGTGTGTGTTACGGAATACAAGCGTGAATTAGTAGCTAATGCTGCTTTATTTAGTTTAAAGTGTAGAAGAACCAGAGACTATTTTTACTGTTAACGAGGCATTCCATTTTAGTCCTCTTTTTTATTTAACAGGTTCTACGGTTCTTGGTACTAGCCTTTCTGAGCCTCTTTCAAGATCATTTCTTTCAGAATCTTTATCTATATATCTTTTTCTTCACAATATGCTGATGCGTCACATTGCGATGTTTTTGGGAGATTTTGACGACAGCTCAACCCGGCGGACAGTTGATGACGACAGCCACTCAAGTTCATAAGTGGCCCAAGCGATCAAATTAGCTTGAGGTTTATATTAACATCAAAGTACTTGTTTCGTCGTTTTCTCTAATAGTTCAGACACGCAGACACTTAATTCACAAATCACGTTACTTTTACGATTCACAAACCACTTCAGGTTTGTGAATCGTAAAAGTAAGCCATTAATCAAGCGACAAAACAGGAGCAACAGTCCGTCGTCTGCCAAGTTCCCGCTAAAACTCCATTTTAGTCGTCTTGTGAAGTGCACAGTAAATAAATTCTAACTACCTTCTTAGTTTGTTGTTTCTAAAAAGCAGAAATATGAAAGCAATAAATTGATACAACTTAAAACTTAATTTATTGTCGTATATTAATACTTAAAGCATAAAACCAATGTGAATTTCTTTCTTTAAAAAGGAATTTCTTTAAACCTACCTTGTAAAACTCATCGCGTTTTCAATCCAATAAATCACCGCTTTATGCTCCGATTTACATCAGAAACAAATTGGAAAAGCGCCGTGGGCAATAGGATGAAAGGTGAGCGATGCGAAAATTACGTAAACACTTGATTCTAAGGATTTTTGTAAAACATGTTGTGCAAAGTTCCTACTATTTCTTTGCCTACATTGCAAACTCGATCGAGGTAACGTCGGGTGTGTTTACTGAAGACAAACCGAAATGCTACCATGTCGTCTTGTTTGGCCGTGTATCATTGCTGAATCTTAATAAAAATCTATTTTGCATGCCTTAAACGCAAAGTACGTAAAGCCGCCGTCGCTGACTGAATTACTATATTGTTTGTTTACAGCGGTTCATGACGAAAAATATCGATCGCTGGAGAAATGCTTCCTTACACTCACCATATGAAACACATCAGCATTAAGCTGCTATTTTCCGCTCCTTCGCTCTTCATTTCGATAGAGGGTGATATAACTGTTGCTTGGCTTCACCATATCAAAACTTCTTTCTCTGAAAAATGTGGTTAACAATGACATTGGGAGATTGCACATCATAGCCCCCCTTTAACCATGGGGCTATAAAGTACTTGAAACTCCACGAAAATAAAGTCGTTTAAATCAAATTAATTAACATCGAAGTGGTTTTCCGTCGGAACAAAGTAAACAAGAAAGCCATTTGTCGCTAGCGCTTAACTTTATGTATCCTGGCAAAAAGCGACCGTAATTAAACATAAGGGTTTTTTATTATAACTGGGAGTATAGCGAAAATACTTAAAATAACTTTACATTTTTTTAAATAAAGGGTGTCCTTATGCTAAAAACCTTATTCTAAGTGGATGCTGTGGCCCATATACCTCTACACCTATCCAAAGTTAAGAATAAAAATGCAGATGCGTTTATTCTTGAGGACTAAGGTGGAATGCCTTGTTTCTAATAAAAAGGGTTTTCGATTTTATAAATTCACCATATGAAACAAGGAAGCATAAAACTGCTATATAACGTTGGTATACTATGAGAGCGTGGTCCGTCCCCGGTCGAGTCGACCTATTTGTGCTTCAACCATAATTTAGCTGCAGCATGGCTCTACCACGTGTATATTATAATTAAATTAATTTCGATATAAGTTAAAATTCTGTATGTAATCTGTAATATACACTAGTTTGAATACTTTGATTTGATTGATACTTTATCAAGCCCATATGGATCGAAGAATTTGAGAAGTATCAAACTATGAAGCGGTACCGCCGTTTTTCGTTTCTGTTAATTTCAGTCAAGTGTTTATAGCAACTGTGACAAGTGTCCCCCTGTAAGGCAAGTGTTTGTGTATAAAGCCATGCATTATTTATTTTTTTTTTTTTTAAAAACTGTTAACAACTAGGATAAACTAGGATAGGACTAAACTAGGATAAAATCCTGTAAAGTGGAGGCGGTTTGCATACATAAATTGCACAAGGAAAAACATCAAGATCCAGAAAATTACTTGTAGGCCACGTAACTTATTCGGTGCGGGATTCGAACCCGCGGCCATAACTCCTTGCTAAGCCACTGCTTCTCGGAACATTTCCACATAGTAACTTTTGAATTCTGTGCTAAGTCATAATGTATTGAAGAATCAAAGCCACTATTTCGGAAGCTATTATATGGAAATACCTCTTTTTGTTCTGTCCGTAGTTACTTTTTATTCAAAGCTTAACTTTTTGGCCCTATTGACGTGACTAATAAAATAATTTTCATTCAAATTTAAGTAAAACCTTTGAAGTATATTATCGCTACCGTAATAGCTTATTAAAAATTAAAAATCCACTGCAGAAAATAATTGAAGTGACCAACAAAACAGTGTATTGAAGATTTTCAATTCCAACGGCAATGAATTGTGGCGAAGGCCGTCCAGACTCTTAGAACCTTCTGACGTCACAATCGAAGCCGTCGGGGCTTACCAGTAATATAGACAACGTATGGAGTTCTAGCGCTACGCATACTGGTTTATTTTCTCAACCGGACACGGATTTAAAGATCGCAAAGCTTCGGAGGCGATGGGCGGTTTGAGCTGACGCGAGCTAATTTTGAGTGTGGATCCAATACACGAGAATAAGTTTTAGTATGTGTGCTTTTTTAAATATAAGAGCAGGAAATCAGACAATTTTGAACACATTTTTATGCTTAGACTAGCTTGTTCCAGTGACATCGTTCGAGTGAAGTTACTGTAGATCTATCGTATTTTGGCAAGCAGTTAAAACATCGGAAAATACTTATAACTCAGTTTTTTTTGCTATTATCTCAAAAATATGTGAGCTAAAGGAAAATTTATATATATATATATATATATATATATATATATATATATATATATATATATATATATATATATAGGAGGGAGACAGGCAGGAGATGGGCAGCAGCATCTTCCTGATGACAACTGTGACGTAATAAAAAAACTGCGGTTGCCAACCCGCTCGCCAAGCGTGGCAACTACGGCAAATACCCCCCAATGAACAAATACACAAAAAGACGGCCCCCAGTCCCCGGCGGCCCCGCTATTCCTGGCTACGGTGGCGACCATGGTAACGGCGGGGCAGGGGGTGCTAAGAATCTCCGGTGGAGGTTCGGTTGCCACCTACGACGACTCGACCTGGCAACATATAACGCACGCACCCTGAGGACTGACGAGAAGATACTGGAGCTGGAAGAAGAGGTAGACAAGTTGCGCTGGCATATTATTGGATTATCCGAGGTCCGAAGAGAGGGGGAGGACACGGCAAACCTCGAGTCCGGCAACTTGTTCTATCACCGGGAGGGCGACCATCTGTCCCAAGGAGGTGTCGGATTTATCGTCCACAAGTCTCTCGTCAACAACGTTGTAAAGATTGGGAGTGTGTCGACGAGGGTCGCGTACCTGATACTCAGAATCACCAAACGGTATTCGCTGAAGGTCATTCAGGTTTACGCACCAACCTCGGCACACCCCGATGAGGAGGTGGAGGAAATGTATGAGGATATTTCCAGAGCCATACATTCCTCCAAAACTCACTACACGGTGTTGATGGGAGACTTCAACGCAAAACTAGGCACAAGAGAAAGCGGTGAGCTGAAGGTAGGGAAATTTGGAGTAGGGCAACGGAACCGAAGGGGCCAGCAGCTGGCCGACTTTATGGAGAAAGAGGGACTCTTTATGATGAACTCTTTCTTCCAGAAGCGGCCCCACAGGAAGTGGACCTGGTCGAGCCCCGACGGTTCGACAAAAAATGAGATTGACTTCATTATGACGACCAGACGCCAACTGTTCAGTGATGTCTCAGTGATCGCAAGGGTGAAAACTGGCAGCGATCACCGAATGGTTAGAGGCACACTGAACCTAAACGTTAAGTTGGAGAGGTCTCGTCTAATGAAGTCAACGCTCCGTCCCCCTCGTGCTCTAATCCAGAATCCCGAAACCTTTCAGCTCGAGTTACGTAACCGCTTCCAGTGCCTAGAAGATTGCAATGCAGTGGACGATATGAACGACAAGCTCGTGGAAACTGTCCATGCGGTCGGAGCTAAGTTCTGCAAGACCCGCCGCAGAAGAACACAAAAACTCTCCGATCACACTCTTAATCTCATGGCTGTTAGACGGGAGATGAGGCTGCAATCGTCAACAGATTTGACAGCATACAGGCAACTGAACAGACAGATCTCCAAATGCATGCGGCGAGACTTACGCAACTTTAATACTTCTCGTATTAAAGAAGCGATCGAGCGGAACCAGGGCTCCAAAGTCTTTGCCAGAGATCTGTCTGCCAGAAAGAGCCAACTGTCAAAGCTGAAGACTGAGTGTGGCAACATCGTTTCCGGGACACCTGAGATTTTGAGTGAGATTGAGAGGTTCTATGGGCAGCTGTACACATCATCGTTGGAGCCACACGCAAGTGTGAGTAACGATCCAAGAGCAAGTCTTATCCGACACTATTCCGATGATATCCCGGACGTCAGTCTAAGCGAGATTAGAATGGCTCTCCAGCACCTTAAAAACGGCAGGGCCCCAGGCGAGGATGGAATTACAGCGGAGCTTCTGAAAGCGGGTGGAACACCGGTACTTGTAGTCCTTCAGAAGCTCTTCAATTCCGTCCTCCATGGTGGCACTACTCCAGAGGCGTGGAGCAGAAGTGCGGTGGTCTTGTTCTTTAAGAAAGGCGACAACGCTCTCTTAAAGAACTACAGACCGATTTCCCTTCTGAGCCGCGTCTACGTGCTGTTTTCGAGAGTCATTACGAATCGTCTCGCACGCAGACTTGACGACTTCCAGCCTCCCGAACAAGCCGATTTCCGAAAAGGCTTCAGTACCATAGACCACATACATACCCTGCGGCAGATTGTACAGAAGACTGAAGAGTACAATCTGCCACTTTGCCTGGCGTATGTGGACTATGAGAAAGCCTTTGATTCCGTCGAAATTTGGGCGGTGCTACAGTCCCTTCAGCGGTGCCAAGTTGACTGTCGGTATATCGAAGTGCTGAAGTGTTTGTACAGTAGGGCTACGATGGCTATCCGAGTACAGAACCAGAGCTCGAAACCTATCCAACTGCAGAGAGGTGTAAGACAGGGTGACGTTATATCCCCGAAACTCTTCACCGCTGCATTGGAAGACGTTTTCAAGCTACTGGACTGGAAAGGATACGGTATTGACATCAATGGCGAGTACATCACTCACCTTCGATTTGCCGACGATATAGTCCTTATGGCAGAATCGCTGGAGGACTTAAGCACTATGCTCAATGACCTCAATAGTGCCTCCCAACGGATAGGTCTTAAGATGAACATGGACAAAACAAAGATCATGTTCAATGTCCATGTCACACCTATGCCGGTAGTTGTTGGGAGCACTATGCTCGAAGTTGTTGACGAGTACGTTTACTTGGGACAAATAGTCCGACTAGGTAAGTCCAACTTCGACCGAGAGGTCAATCGACGGATTCAACTCGGCTGGGCAGCGTTCGGGAAATTACGACATATCTTTTCGTCAGGTATACCTCAATCTCTAAAAACTAGATTGTACAACCAGTGCGTGTTGCCAGTGATGACTTATGGATCTGAGACGTGGTCCTTCACTGCTGGCCGTATGAGGACGCTTAAGGTCGCTCAGCGAGCTATGGAGAGGGCTATGCTCGGAGTTTCTCTGCGTGATAGACTCAGAAATGAGGATATCCGCAGTAAAACCAGAGTGACCGACATAGCCCAACGGATTAGTAAGCTGAAGTGGCAATGGGCCGGCCATATAGCTCGAAGAACCGATAACCGATGGGGAAGAAAGGTTCTCGAGTGGCAGCCTCGTACCGGTAGGCGTAGTGTAGGGCGACCCCCCACTAGATGGAGTGACGACCTGGTAAGACATGCAGGAAGTCGATGGATGCAGGTGGCTCAGGACCGTGCTTTGTGGCATTACTTGGGGGAGGCCTATGTTCAGCAGTGGACTTGTGAAAGGCTGTAATGATGATGATGATGATGATGATGATATATATATATATATATATATATATATATATATATATATATATATATATATATATATATATATATATATATATATATATATATGGGATATGGGAAAAGGGTCACAGCAGGACTGCAAAAACTACCGCGGTATCAGCTTGCTTAGTATTGTGGGTAAACTGTATGCTAAGGTGTTAATTGAAAGAGTTATGAAAGCAACTGATGGAAAAATTTGGGATGTGCAAGCGGGTTTTAGAAAGGGAATGGGGTGTGCAGATCAAGTCTTTTCCATGCGCATGATTGTGGAGAAGTTTTTGGCCAAAAACCAGAAAGTTTTTTGTGCATTCATGGACTTGGAAAAGGCTTATGACAGAGTGGACAGGAATGTGTTATGGCAAACACTGAACTCATATGGGTTGAGCGATGGTTTGATACAGGCATTGAGGTCACTTTATAGGGACTCTAGTGCTTGTGTCAGGATCAATGGGGTCTACTCGGACTGGTTTGGCATCCAAAAAGGTGTCAGACAGGGCTGTGTAGCTTCCCCTTGGCTGTTCAACCTATTTATGGACCGGTGTTTGCAAACTTTGAAAGATGAAGAATGTGGGTTAAGAATGGGCGAGTTAACCGTCAAATGCCTTTTGTATGCCGATGATCAAGTGATATTTGCGTCATCGGCGGCTGAGTTGCAAATGATGGTTACATTAATGAACTGGGAATTAAAAGAAAGGGGAATGAAAGTGAACGCATGTAAGACGAAAGTGATGGTTTTTGAAAGAGAAGAAAGCAAAACGGTATGTGAAATAAGAATAGAAGGAGAGTTAATTGAGCAAGTGGATGAGTTTGTGTATTTGGGATGTGTATTTAGCAGGGATGGTAGATATGATAGGGATATAGAACGACGAGTAAATGCAGGGAATAGAGTGAATGGGGCACTACACTCTATTGTGAAGAACCAGAATGTGTCAAAACAGGCACGTATGGTAATTCATAATGCTGTGTTAGTCCCTACTTTAATGTATGGTAGTGAAAGCTGGGTGTGGCAGAAGAAGCACGAAAGTAGAATAAATGCTGTAGAAATGCGGTCTTTAAGGAATATGCTAGGGTTGAATCTGAATGACAGGGTGAGAAATTGCGTGATAAGAGATAAATGTGGTATGCAAGATGATGTTGTGACCAGGATTAAGAAAGGAATGCTTCGGTGGTTTGGTCATGTGGAAAGAATGAATGAGAAAAGAGTGACAAAGCAAATTTACATGGCAGATGTGAACGGCCGAGTCGGGAAGGGACGCCCTAGGAAAAAGTTTATCGACCAAATTGGCGATATTTTGAAAATGGGCCACGTTAGAAGTACCCTTAACCGACGAGCATGTATGCGTAGATATATGAATGTAAAGGAGGCGAAAGAGGTATGTCAGGATCGTGCCAAATGGAAGTCCGTAGTCTCTGCCTACCCCTCTGGGTGACAGGCGTGAGTGTTTATGTATGTATGTATATATATATATATATATATATATATATATATATATATAAGTATAGTTATTATAATAATAATGTCCTCCAGACCGAATCCCAGCCACGGCGGCCTGTCTCAACGAAGGCTAGCCATCAGCGCAGGACAGGGTTATAGTGCCCAAGCGTAGTGAACTCTCTATTCCCTCACTTTCATAACCCGATGGGACGGTAAATAAACCAACATGAACGGAGAGAGATCGGGCGCAGGATCAACGGCTTTACGTGCTTTCCGAGGCACGGGGGTGAGACACCGCCAACTTCCTGACTCGAGGCAGCTAGGAGCAGTAGGAATTTCTAGACAGAAAAACTCAATAATTTATTTTTAAGAGCCGTGGTAGTAAGTATAAGAGCCGTGGTAGATGGTTAACGCTCGCTGTAAATATAACAGAACGCGAGTAACCCGGGTTCGATCCCCGCCGGCACCAATGAAATTGTTATTTGCTATTTTAAGTGCTGATTTACCACGTGCTCGGCGGTGAAGGAAAACATCGTGAGGAAACCTGCATGTCTGAGGAATAAGAAAAAAAATATTTCGAAGACATGTGAAGTTCGTCAACATGTATTAGGGCAGCGCGGTGAATATTTCCTTGCCCTAAAACTCTCTGACATAAGGGGAGGCCTGTGCCCAGCTGTGGGACGTATTTAGGCTGTAACTTTACTTTACTTTCAAAGGAAAATGCTAAAAAAATTATAGGTCTATGATTTCACCTTGAACACCTTTTCCGTTAAAATTTCAGTGTTTTTCAAAATGGTATTGAAGAAAAAATGTAAAAAAAAAAGTTATGCATCTAAGCTATAAAATTTGGAAGATAAAACGTGAAGGTAAAAAAAGGTGTGTTTCAAATTCCAAACCAAAAAAATGCCTTGTTCGAAACGTTTTTATTTATCTCTTATTTATTAGATAATCATCGCAAAGTATATACTTTATCAGCTTATAAATCACAAACAATTGAGCATGCTTTCTGTTTAACATATTTATAATAAAAAGAGCTCAAAAGAAGCTAGTTACTTACGGTTTAAGGAGAACTTTTTATCTCAAGAATTTTATATTTCCTTATGAGACTTACATATCTATAGCTTAAAATAAATTTATTTTCGGCGATTTGAATGATATAACAATGCAAATTATAATTAAACTACCGAAAAATACAAAATGTAGGTGGTTATAAAATTTTGTCTAGCAACAGCGACGGCTCGTCCGGCTTCTTGTAAATTCGACCGCCGACTCTTTCATGAGGATTACATAGATAAGCACTACTGGATGTGACTCGCACAATTGAGTGGTTTAGTGGTATAGCTAATTAGATTTAGAAGCTTCGAAAACAATCGAATTAAGTGGCAGTTTATGACTTTAGTGAGTTTTAAAATTTCGATATTACAGACAGATATTTTAATTTTATTTATATGCGCAGGAATTGATTTTTTAATTTCATTGTTTAACGTGACCTTTTAAGGCTTTCTGAAATAATATAATAAAGCGGTAAAACCACTCATTAACGCCAGTCATAAAATCTATAATATCTATCTACTCAATCTAATCTATCTACACCGGCAACAGAAAGCAGTGTTAAAAGTGTGAAACATCTGATGACTGCCTCCTTGGTCTAGTGTTTGTAAGCATGGTTGCTGATCAAGGCGCCCCGGGTACGCATACCGGTTGGGTCAAAATCTATTTTTGGGCTTTTTGTCAAAGAATTCACAGTAGCAGCCTGGAGTCAGGAAGCTGAGTCAGGAAGTGCAGTGAAGTCGGAAAGCACTTAAAACCGGTGATCCCGCATCTGATCTCTCTCCGGTCGTGTCTGATAATCGTCCCATGAGACAATGAGACTTGTGCAATCATGCGGGAAATATAATCCTTTCCTGCGTAGATGGTTAGTATGCACTGGAGTGGATTATATGGCCGCGGTGACCTAAATTCGGCCTGGAGGACATTATTGCGCTATATAAACAGGATAATATACCCAGTAGTAGACTATCACAGACTGATGAAGATGAGAAGAATATAATTATGCTAGTTAGATTTTTAAACACTTGGGGAGATATTTAATAGTGTTTTAAAACATATTTTCAACACTGTAAAGAATTCTGTTGTACCTAAATCATTTAATTCTATTGTGCACTTAAGTGGATCGTTTCAAAATCAAAAGCTGGGTCACCAACTAATAAGAACCCAGCTTTAAAGAAATCTTCATATGGTAAAGCTACATTATAATTGTATGTACTATATTATAATTGTAGTATGAATGAAAGGCTCAACTAGGGTAGGGGAGCGCTCTTACAGAATACCAAAGTAAAATACCTCGTTAAATTGTATTACGTATGGTGAGTGTAGCGAACCGGATACCCTTTTTGCTGGAAACAAAGCATTCCGTCTACGTTCTCAGTCATAAATATCGTCGATAAACTATCGCTTTGCTATTTTGAACATGCTCAAAATACGTTGCACACAAGGAAAATTTATTAGAAGGAAATTTTCACCGACTGAAATTCTTTGATTCCATCGCACATGCCACTAGCTATATATTTCAGAGCTGAACTCGAAAACTTCTTGGATGAATATTTTTAAGAGCGACTAGGAGTTACAAATATTCTCGGATCTGAATAACAAAAACATTTTGATGTCTGACATTGACTAAGGCTACTATCACATTATCATGATATGTATATTATGATCGTCGATATTCTTCCACCACCACTTGACCATGTATAAACGTGTTAACGTTATGTACATGTACAAACATTATACAACACGTAATCATGATTAAAAGTCTGTAATAGTTACAAACAATAAATAGCGATACAACCAAATGTTTGTATTTGGATTGCATGTCACATTTGAACGAGTCACTGTGCGTGTTTTCTATCAGACGGCACATATCAAAGCGACTTAAATAAGTTTAACAGCCTCACTAATAACGCACGTTCCATGAAACAATCAATATAGGTAAAGCTGATTTAAAAATAACCATGTTAGTCTAGGATTCATGTGTCGCATATTTATGCGGTTTTTTACGTAGTAGTGCCATGCTGCAGATATATTCGTAGTAGTTGTAGCACGAATGGGTCGGTTCGACTGGGTAATGCCCACGCTCTCACAGAATACCAACGTAAAATAGTAGCTTCTGCATTTTGATTCACAATCGAGGATAGATGTAGATGTCTTTGGGCCACAGCAACCATTTACTATCAGGTGGACTATGTGCTCGGTTGTCACCCTATACTATAAAATGGGTAACTGTAAACGTAGTCCGAGTAGGATGCTGCTCTTTGGATTCTGCCTACCCCCTTAGGCTAGCGTGAAGCTGATTTTAAAATTAACCATTTTTTAATAATGATTTCTTATATTTACCATCTAACCATTTTTATAAAAAGATGAAAACGCCTCTAAGATACCAGAGAAAACTAAGCCGCCGTAAAGTTGGGTTCAAGTTTATTAACATAGAAAACACAAAACATTTTTGCCCTTTGCCTATTTCTGCCATCGAGTGGCAATCCCTTAACATTCAATTTACAATAATCTAAGTTCTGAACGGTTAATAAGCGTCTATGATCTTTTTTAATATGGTTTTAGTTGCCCCAAGGTGTAGAGGTCACTTAACAGTTAACAGTAGTTTGTTATATTAAAGTGTAACAATTAATTTTCCAAAAAATTTTCTCTCAAATCTGATTATGGAAAAAAAACTTATTTTGTAGGATGCATTTCGAAGAGCATGCAGAAGAATTACATTCCTTAATTTCTCTCTTCCCTTCCACCGTTGGGCAACTAGGTAGTCAGTTTATCTTCACACCTTTTTTGTCAATATTACTCGCATAAGAACCTTAGTAGAGATCGCTTCTTAGCGATAAGGCCGTTGTACCGTTACGTAATTTATTTTTACTTACTTACTTACTTACTTATCGTCACGCACAATCCCTAACGGGGTAGCCAGAGAGAACAGATCGCCAAGTGTCACGATCCTTACATACCTCTTTCGCTTCTTTCAGGTTCATTAACTTCTTCATACATGCACGTCTAGGTATCCGAGTACTCTTGACCCTCCCCTCTTCGAGCAATTTGCTCACATGGTCTTCGAAAGTTAGTCTCGGTCTACCTCGACACCTTTTAATATTTACTTTCGCTCTATATATTTTCTTCACCATTCGGTCTTCACTCATTCGTTCAACGTGTCCAAACCATTGGAGTACGCCCCTATCAATTTTTGTGATAAGGTCATCTTTCAATCCTGCCATATTGCGAATCTCTTCGTTTCGCTTTCGGTCGGCTATGGTAACGCCACACATTTTACGAAGAGATCGCATCTCCACTGCATTCAACTTGCTTTTATGCTTCTTCTGGCATACCCAGGTTTCGCTGCCATATAACAAAGTCGGTACCAACACTGCGTTATGTATTGCAAGGCGTGCACTCTTCACCACGCCTTGCCTTTTTATTAATGCATTCAGGGCACCATTGACTTTGTTTCCGGCAGCGACACGCCTATCCACATCTAAATCACATCTTCCATCCCGGCTGAAAGCACTCCCCAAGTATACAATTTCATTTACCTGTTCTAGACATTCCTGATTTACCCATATTTCACATTTCGTTCTCTCTTCGTCCTTTTCAAATACCAGAACCTTAGTTTTATTAGCATTCAAACGGAGACCTTTAATTTCACATTCCTCTTTCATACACGTGACTAATGCCTGCAGTTCTGCTTCTGATGGTGCAATAAGCACTGCATCATCAGCATACAGCAGACAATTAACTTTTATGTCACCCAATTTCACACCCAAACAGCTATCTTTCAGCTTCTGTAAACAGCTGTCGAGATACAGTATGAACAGCCAGGAAGACATGACACAACCCTGTTTTACGCCCGCTTGGACGCTAAACATGGGTGACAGGTCATGCCCTACCCGCACACAGGCTTTACAGTCATAGTAGAGTGACTGCACAGCCCTTAACAATCGACCATCCACACCATATCCCGGCAACAGTTCCCACATTTTCTTCCTTATAACCTTATCAAATGCTTTCTCCAGATCCACAAAAGCACAGAAAATCCTCTGGTTAACACTCAGAAGCTTCTCCGTGATCATGCGGAGAGAAAACATTTGATCCGTGCATCCTCTTCCAGGTCTAAATCCGCATTGTGCCTCCCATAAGAATCTTTCCGATTTCTCTTGCATCCTGCGTGTCAAAACCTTCGAATAAACTTTACTTGCTAAACTGGTCAAGCTGATCGCCCGATAGCTCCCGCAGTCAAAATGTGAACCTTTACCTTTATATAAAGGCACAATGACCGCGGATCGCCAATCATCCGGGACATCTCCCGTCCGCCAGCACAAATTGCACAGCAGATGAAAGCTGTCCCAGACGCGAGGCCCACCGTACTTGACCATTTCAGCAGTAACTCTGTCTAGTCCCGCAGCCTTACCACATTTCAAACTTCGAATCGCACGTTCAATCTCTTTCATGCTGATGACCTCAGTGTCATCGAGGTCCGTGTCTGGCGTGCCAGTCACGGCGTCACCCCCGGATCCTTCACTAAGATCATGACACGCATACAATTCTCTATAAAATTCACTCCATCGCTGCATGACGTCCGATTTTTCTGAGAGGACGTCATTGGTTCTCGAAAGCACTTTGTTCATTCTTAAAGCTGTCGCACCACTCCGGGACCTTCCAACCTCTTTCCAGAAGAGTTTGGAGTTTTCCCTAAAGTTGTGCGACAACCTCTCGTCCGCTTCTATTCTACACCTTTCACGTACTTCCTCAATCAATGTTTTCGCATGAACTTTCTGCAGCTTATATCTTTCTTTCATCTTCTCTCTCATATGCTCATCGTTACTAGAGGCTAAGTAGTCTAACCATGCTTTTTTCTTCTTTTTTACAGCTTCTTTCACTTCGTCATTCCACCATGCATCTCTTCTTTTACTACTACCTCTTTTTGTCGTACCACATACTTCTTCCGCTGCACTTACCATTCCATCCCTAAGGTTCTGCCATATTCTCTCCACACATTCTTTCCTGCCATCGATGGTGTCAAGCTTTTCGGCTACCCTCGTGTGATATTTGTCCCTAGTATCCGCTTCCTGAAGCTTCCAGCTTCGGATGCGACAGACCGACTGTGGTTCTGTTACTGCCGTCCGGTGGCGCCAACCCGCGAACAAACCCCTAAATCTAGTAATTACTAGATAATGATCCGTTCCCAGGTCAGCACCCCTGAACACTCGTGTATCCATCACCTGTTTTCGCAGTCGGTCATCCACCAGGAACAAATCAATCATACTTCTCTCATTCTTTCTTTCTCTAGTGTACATATGGATCTTCCTGTGATTAAACATAGTGTTTGTCACAAGAAGACCCTTTTCCTTGCATACAGCCAGTATAAGCTTGCCAGCATCATTAACCCTTTTATCTCCAAACTTTCCAAGCACCGACTCGTATCCTGGTCGAGCGATGCCTACCCATCCATTCAAATCACCACATACAACAGTTCTTTCGTTTCCCTTAACCAAATCTAGAACTTCTCTTACATTCTCCCAAAACTCCTCCAGCTCAGCCCTGGACGACGAAGCTACCGGCGCATAAACAGCCAAAAGGAATAACTTCGTCAGTCCCATTTTGAAGCGAACCCAGAGAAGTCTTGAGTTCACAACCTTGTATTCAGTCATAAGATCGACCAACCGGGACGACAACAGCACCCCCACTCCTTGGCAGGCGTTCTCGCTTTCCGGGACTCCGGACCATATAGCTAACGTCCCGCCAGGGAGCTCTTTTTTTTTTTTTTGTTTCTTCTTATTTATCTGTGTAGAATCAAGTCTATATTTTACCTATTGATTTATTTATTCTTCATATACTCTACATAAAACATGTACGCGGGTTAGTAAAAAGATCAATAAACCCCGTGTAACGTGAAAACATCATGTAAAGTAGCGCGGCTGACTAATTGCTCTATAACACTCTCTGAAATGAAATGGCCAGGACTGAATGTGCCAAGCTGTGGGACTGTATATATGTTCTCACTTTAATTTTACTCAAAGTTAGCCGATAGAGCTTCTGTATTCAGTCTCTTAATTTAGAAAAAAATAATGTGAGCGACCCAAGACAAATTATTATCAAAAATAACACCTAAGTTCTTAGCGGTCTCTGTATATGGAATTTGAGTATTATCATACGTAACTGCAGGGATCCTCGAACGATCTAATAAATTAAGCATATATGAGCTGCCGATAATCATTACTTGGGATTTAACAGGGTTAACACGAAGACCAAACGATTTTGCCCAACTGTTTATGCTACTTAAGTCAGCATTCAGCTTATTAATAGCCTCATCTATATCTTGGACTTTGAAATGACGGTATAATTGCAAGTCATCAGCATAGAGATGATAATGAGAGGAGAGAACAGTAGTGAGAGCATTGATAAAAATAGAGAAGAGAAGTGGGGAAAGAACACCGCCCTGAGGAACACCCACCGTAAGATCACACCACTCGGAGAAATCCTCCTCATGGCGGACACACCGCGAACGACCCCTAAGGTAAGAATTAAACCAAGAGATTACTGATGGTGAAATGTTTAAGGACGCAAGAATACCAAGAAGTATGTCATAATCAACGGAATTAAATGCACTGCTAAAATCCAATAATGTTAAAACAGTGAGAAGTCTTTTGTCCATGGCCCAGCGAATATCATCAGACACTTTAACCAGAGCGCTGACTGTGCTATGGCCTGGACGAAAACCAGATTGAAAAGGACTCTGCAGGCTGTGAACAGTTAGAAATTGAGATAGTTGCCTCTGAACTATATTTTCTAGTACTTTAGATAAGATCGGAAGAATGGAAATAGCGCGGAAATGGGGTAAAGATGTAGGATTAGAAGTTTTTGGAAGGGGAATGACGAATGCTTTTTTCCAGCAAGTCGGAAAGGAGCTCGTCTCAAGCGAAGTAGAGATAATTTCTCGGGAAAACGTCTCCGAGTGCCGGGACAAACTTGTGTCTGAAGTCGAGTCTTTGCTGAACAGAGTCTCGGATTGGGGACGACTAAACCTAGTCCAGTTTAACCCCCAGAAGACACAAGTTTGCGCGTTAACCGCTAAAAAGAACCCCTTTGTCGTATCCCCTCAGTTTCAAGGCACTCCCCTTGTTGCCTCAGCCAGTATCGGAATCCTCGGCGTCGACATATCGAGTGACGTGCAGTTTCGTGGTCACTTGGAAGGGAAGGCCAAATTGGCCTCTAAAAAGCTTGGCGTGCTCAGCAGAGCGGGACAGTATTTCATGCCGGCACACCGCCTGCAACTTTACAAGGCGCAGGTTCGGCCGCACATGGAATACTGTTCCCATCTCTGGGCTGGGGCTCCCCAGTACCAGCTCCTTCCACTTGACCGCATCCAGCGCAGAGCGGCTCGAATCGTCGACGACCGAGTGCTTTCCGATCGGCTCGATTCACTGGCGTTGCGAAGAGATGTTGCATCTCTTTGCGTATTTTATCGCATCTATCACGGGGAGTGCTCTGAGGAATTGTTCGGATTAATCCCAGCCGCCAAATTTCGTGAACGCACGACACGGCAAACGTCCCAATACCATCCACACCATCTGGATGCTTGGCGGTCCACCACTGTACGTTTCACAAGGAGTTTTCTTCCACGTACAACCTCTCTGTGGAATAGTTTATCATCGGCGAATTTTCCGGACCGATACGACCTGGGGACCTTCAAGAAAAGAGCTTACTCCTTTCTAAAGGGCCGGCAACGCACCCGCAATTCTCCTGGTGTTGCGGTTGATCATGGGCGGCGGTAGTCACTTAACATCAGGTGAGCCGCATGCTCGTTTGCCCCCTCTTCTATAAAAAAAAAAAAAAAATGTGAGTGATAATATTTCTCCATAAAGTTGGCCACACTTGGGTTTCGTCGCCCTATTTTGAAGTTCCCAATTTTCAACTCACCGTGCTCTCTTGAGCCTAGTTTTGCGTTAGTCTACTATTAACACAGTATAATGGGTTTTTGAGGAATGCGCAAAGCTCTGGAGATATCCTCATACATATCCTCCACCTTTCGCATCGGGATGTGCCGAGATTAATACATAAGGGTATTCCTAGGAGCACCCTTAACCGACGAGCATGTATGTGTATGTACATGTATGTGTAGGTACATGGATGTGAGAGAGGTCTGTCAGGATCGTGCCAAATGCAAGTCAGTAGTCTCTGCCTACCCTTCTGGCTAACAGGCGTCAGTGTTTATGTATGTATGGTTCACAATCCTCTTCGACACACTTCCAATCTTTACAAAGTTGTTAACGAGAGACGTGTGGATAATAAATCCGACACCTCCTTGGGACAGAGAGTCACCCTCCCGGTGATAAAACAAGTTGACGGATTCGACGATTACCGTGTCCTCCCCCTCTCTTCGGACCTTGGATAATCCTATATATCAGTGTAATTTGCCTATGTCTTCTTTCAGCTCCAGGATCTTCTAATCATTCCTCAGGGTGCGTGCGTTATATGTTGCCAGGTCATGTCGTCTTAGATGGCAGCCGAACTTCCACCGGACGTTCTTAGCACCCTCTGCCATGTCAGCCAAGAATAGCGGGGCCGCCGGGTATTCGGATGGATAGGAATTTTATCGGAAGGATATATATATATAAAGATGCTACCCCATTCCCTCGCGTGTGCGTACTAAGAGGCAATAGAGGCAAACTGAAAAGATAAGCAGCAGTGTTTTCCTCTTAAGAATGCAAGTAATAAAAAACTGTGTTTGATATATATTCCCTCTATTAGGCAATCTATAGGATAGACATATGTTCAACAGTGGTAAGCCCACTGCTGAACATATACTGTTATAAATGAATAATTTAGTTATGTGTCTATTTATTTTATATAACTACGCTATAGTTTGAGCGTAAAAGATAGTTATCACCCCATTTCCTACCGTAGGTGTCAAACCGTGTCTATAGCAATTCCCAGATAAATCTAGTATAGCTGGCAGTTATAGCAGACGTTAATACCCACCTGAGATGGAATACAAAATATCGTAAAAGTGACAGTTGTTTGGTACTGCAGTTGTCGCACCACCTGTTTATGATTAACGAAAATCCTCTCTAACAGGAGAGAACCATATCTAGAAGTGTACTTTTTTAGGCTGGTGAGTAAGAAGAAGATCCTGACAACTGTTGACACTAAAAAACCCATTAAAAGTCTCGATTTGTAGAATACGGTAGGGAGAGAGACTGAGTGAGTGAGTGAGTGAGAGAGATACAGAGAGAGAGAGAGAGATATTTCGTATTTTCTTCACAAGGATAGTAATAGAGAATAGTGTAATATAGCGTAGGGCAAGCACTCACTATGTCGTACTCAAAACGCCTACTACCCCACGATATTCCAACTTCACCGCATTCTGGTAGAGCCACTAGAACACTTTCCCAAACATCCACTGTCCCACAAGTACCAGCCGCCAGTTCCCGGCACCTTCTCGGGAGAGAACTTCTATAATTCCAACCTCTGTTTACCTCTTTAACGACTCCAAAACACATGACGGCCTTTTATACACGGCGCCTATCACGACCAAGATTACGGAAAGTCTCGAGTCCTCTACAAATTTTTTTAATGTAATTAACGTGAAATTAAATGTTGTGTGCCATAGAGTTAGTACTAAGATGTAATGCTAAGTAATAAGGGTCTTCGGTTCTTTACACTCAACATGCAAAACACAGCAGTAATAAGCAGCTATTTTACGCTGATATTCTGTGAGAGAGTGGTCCTTCTCCGGTCGAGCCGACCCATTCGTGCTACAACTATACTAATGCTACTTATAGAGCTCCAGCATGGCTCTACCATTTCAAACTAAAGAAATTGATATTTTCATATATATATATATATATATATATATATATATATATATATATATATATATATATATATATATATATATATATATATATATATATATATATATATATATATATATATATATATATATATATATATATATATATATTATATATATATATATATCATTGTTTCCAGCATTTTCAATTTCGCAAGGAAACATTTTTAACATTCCACTCACGTCATAAATTACACCGACTTAGGACTACTTCCGTTTTATTACTTTGAAAAGAGCTAAGTTTTAAATTTAATTGTTTAAGCGGATTCCTTTAGCCACTGAAAAGTGCAAAAGTTCATCTGAGGTTAAATTGAATTTAACTTTATTCTTCGTACGTCTGTTCCTTTGAGTATAAAACCACTTTTTTTGTTACTTTATTTATTGAAAACAACAGTACCTACAAATAATTGAAGACATTGACTAGTGGATAAACTTTTCCACAAGCCTTTTGAGTATTGCTAAATGTATTTTCTCTAAGTAGCAGCATAAAAGCTCTAGGTAGTAGATAATGTACTGATTTGTTATAAAGATGCAAAGCGCCAACCGGCAACTGATATCAGGCAGTGAGAAAAAAAAAACGAGTGAACATAATTGATTTCTGCATCTTGACATGCCAATACATTTCGCACAAAGCAAACTTTGATGTTGCCTATTTAGTCCGAGTGTGGTGGAGAAATATGCAAAGCAAAAGTATTTTAATGTAGTAGCAGCTTACAGATATATTCAATTTTGCTGTCAAAATGGTCGATCGATATATATATTAGGGAGGTTAGTGAAAATTCGGGACATTTGGCGTCCCGATCAAGGGTGAATCGGGACGTCCCGCACAAATCGGGACATTTGGCAGTACTAGCTTACGCTATGGGTGTGAATTAACACAAACGCGGGCGGTGGCGGGAAAAAGTGATACGTCCTATCGTTGTGAAGTTCTTTGTTTGAATAGTCAAAGATCTGTTCACAAACAGTTTTGCTTTGAAAAGTAGTTGAAAGGTTGGTTCTAGTCCAGCCGGGAGCGGGACCATTTTATTTTAGGAAAAAAGATTTATTAATTTCGTTGAAATTTTCTTATCGTGTACTGTATAAAATTTGTTTAAAAATATTTGTTTATTAGATTTTTAAAAAAATGATGCTAAGTGGCTAGTGCAGCGCGTCACCACCTGAAAACAACACCAAAAAAGATGGCCACGTATTTTTCAAGCTTTGACGACTTCTTTTTCTTGATCATCAACTCTTTAAAGTATACGGCTTGACATGGATGTCTCCCACTGTAGAGGATTTGTGCTAAATCGTTAGGCTTGATAGAAGAGTTGATGAGCCGTTTTCTCCTCTTTTTTTTTTATAAATTAAATAATGCTATGTTACCCAACTTCTACTAAAAATATTTTGGCTTTGATTATTACGCTGCCTCACAGCGTGTTTACATGTTTTTGTTCATCAACACTTGTGACCAACACCATTTATCGACATAAGCTCGTTAAATAATACTATTGAACATGGGCCTCTTCCACTGTAAAGAGCTTGCTAGGTGATTTGACAAGCCTACTTCGAGACACCTCGTATTTTTGACGTTTTGACGTCACGTAACGTCAAGCGTAACCGGGGTCAGTATACTTCTATCGGAAGCCATAAGTTGTCTGTAATTTTCTAAAGTCGTCTCTTACGACACCTACGGGATAAAATGGGTAATAGATTTCGGTTGTTTTTAATTATTTCCTTTGATTTAAAATAAATGGCTTATAAGCACGCCAGTTTTGATACAAACCTAGAATACTTGGACTTGAAGACTAACAGCCTGCAGTTGTACTGGTACTCTACCGATCCAACCAAACGAAAACAGAACATTGCATGTATTGTACGTATGTAGACAGAACAAGGGCCCGTGTGTTTTACTTGTGAAATCTTGTGACAAACTACCTCCAGTCCACCTGAAACTAAGCAAAACAGGCGGTTCAGTGCCAAATAAATCTGTAAAGAAAACTGTAGCCTACGGTGTCCTGAAAACAACTTGAAATTATTAACCCTACAGATGTGTTGTCATCCCTGAGGCTTAAAGCTCTTAGCAGCTTATATAAATAGCTCTCTATACCCTTCGTAGGTAGGGAAGAGGGTGGTCGAACCCAAGCGGACTACTTGTCATCTGGTAAATAATATCTCGTATAATAATGTTTGACACAAAATTAATGGAAAAAGCGCAAAGATTTTAATCTTAAAACAAATTTATTTATAATTACTATAAAAACGTGGTGATTATATTATACTCTTTGATCTCTTGTACGATTTAACTGAAAGCTTGACAGTTTCTCTTTAATTATTTGATGTTTCTACAGAGTTTATTATTCATGCTTGCTCGTTTACTTTAGTCTGATTTATTCAAATTTATAAGTTTTGCCTTTAACGATGGTCTTTGAGAAATTTTACAATTTTGAGTAATTTAAAATTTAAATAAGCAAAATGTTAAACAATGTTAGCCTCGTTAATTTTAACCGAAAGTCGCGTAGCTCATAATGATAATATTTGACTGATACGTAATATGAATATGTTAGGTTCCTCTATTTCTATGTCAGCCCATAATTATTAAACTAGTCGTCAGATTTCAAAAAATAATAATACATATCTCTATATCAATTTATAACATTCTATGTTGAAGTTAGAGTAAAATAAATATGGCGAACGCTGCCTAGTCTGTGACAAACGAACACACAACCCACCAGAACACAGAAGTGACCCATAGACACCAACACCAATCCTCGATTGAAAATCAAAATGCAGGTGCATAGTCACCTCTGAGGATTACGATAGAATGCCACGTTACAAGTAAAAAGGGTCTCCGCTTCTCTACACTCACCATTAAAAACACAGCAGCATTAATCTGCTACTACACGCTGGTATGTGAGAACGTGGTACTTCCCTGAGCGAGCAGAAAAATCGTGCTACAGACACAATATGGCCGCATCTTCAGTCTTCCATGTGTAAAATACTAAAGTAGACATATATCAGGTGTATTGTCAGTTCATTTGTCAGTTATATTTTATGAAAATAATTAATGGGCTTTCATTCCTGAGATATCGGATAAAACGAAGAAGAAAAAATCAAAATTATTGTATGACGTAGATTTTCGTTTTCTAATTTGGCCTAATTTTAATGAAAATTACCTAAAAGTTTTATTTTGATCGAGTAACGTTTATATTTAATCGCCTGAAGCGGATTAGACCACCTTATTCAAAGTCTAAAGTTTAGCAGACGTTTATCGGATTTAATGATCGAAAACAAAATTTATGGATTCACAGTAAGCCAACTTAAACGAACACTCCATTACCTAAATTGATTTTTAAGAAACTGATGAAATGGTGGGGGCGATATCGAGGCTATTGAATTTAAAAAATATCAAAATTTCAATAGAGAAGATGGATGGATGCTGCCATCTGCTTGAGATCCTATAATCAACAAAATTAAACCCAAACCCAAGCATACAACTGCAAGACTTCAAGATAATCTATGCTTGTTCTGCGTAGATCGAACCAAAAATTAATATTCCAACCATCGTCATAGGCCTCTCCCAAGGAATGTCACAAAGCACGGTCCTGAGCTACCTGCAGCCATCGACTTCCTGCACGCCTTACCAAGCCGTCTCTTAATCTAGTGGGAGGACGCCCTACACTTTGCCTATTGGTACGAGGCTACTACTTGAGAACCTTTTTCCCCATCGGTTATCGGTTCTTCGAGCTATGTGGCCAGCCCATTGCCACTTGTTTACTTATCTGTAGGGCGATGTCAGTAACTTTAGTCAAATATCTTCATTCCTAAGTTTATCACGCAAAGAAACCCCGTACATTGCCTTCTTCATAGCTCGCTGAGCGACTTTGAGCTTTTTCGTACGGCTGGCAGTGAAGGACTACGTCTCAGATTTATAAGTCATCACTGACAACATTGAGATTTTGAGGTTTGCTCTTGAAGAGAAGATGTTTTTTTTTTTCGGAAATAGGCTTGTTCGGAAGGCTGGAAATCGTCAAGTCTACGTGAAGACGATTCGAATAATTAATTAAATTTTAATTAAAAATTAATAGGTTCTAACAAAAATAAATAAATATAATTTTTATGCTGAGGAATTCGGAAGGGCGGTAGACATCTACATCATTAATTAAGAATCCAAAATTAGATGCATTGTCACACCTGAGGACTAAGATAGAATGCCTTGTTTTCAGTAAGATAAGAACAGGATATTGTCTACACTCAATTCAGCATCATTAAGCTGCTATTTTACGCTGTTATTCTGTGAGAGCTTGGTCTTCCTCAGTCGAAGCCAACCTATTCATGCTACGACTATAATCTACCACGTGGTTGTTTTTAGCTTTTGAGTTACCACGGCACATATTTTCGCTTGATAGTTATTTTTATTATTATTATTTACAACCTATTATATTTATTCGTTGTTGCGTTATTTCTTTCAAATATAACTAACTGTTACAAATCACTTACGTTTGTGCGTGTAAAAAGTCAATTAGTGTGCGACAAAAAATTGCGAAGCATTAATATTTCATGCAGCGATAATTAGCGTTTTCAATGAGAGTGCATAGGTTTTATAAGGCTATTTAAATAACAAGGATTGTAACACCTTATTTATCGAGAGGAAACCCTCATGGATACCTTCCGCTGTGGAGGCAACGATAAGGTTATCAGGACTCCTACCGACGAAAACCCCACGATGGTCACCATCAGCCTATACGAAAGCTCTCGGGATCTCCGATGGAAACGCAACTGGAGCCTATGCATCACTTTGCTATACTATTACTCTTTTGCAGATCACATGTCATTCACCCTCTTCTTGCCTCAACCAGTATCGGAATCCTCGGCGTCGACATATCGAGTGAGTTTCGTGGTCACTTATAAGAGAAGGCCAAATTGGCTTCTAAAAAGCTTGGCGTGCTCAGCAGAGCGGGACAGTATTTCATGCCGGCACACCGCCTGCAACTTTACAAGGCGCAGATTCACATGAAATACTGTTCCCATGTCTGGGCTGCAGCTGCCCAGTACCAGTAGCTCCTTGACCGCATCCAGCGCAGAGCGGCTCGAATCGTCGACGACCGAGTGCTTTCCGATTGGCTCGATTCACTGGCGTTGTGAAGAGATGTTGCATCTCTTTGCGTGTTTTATCGAATCTATCACGGGAAGTGCTCGGAGTAATTGTTCGGATTAATCCCAGCTGCCAAATTTCGTGAACGCACTACGCGGCAAACGTTCCGATTTCAGAAGGAGTTTTCTTCCGCGTGTTCCACGACCTCTCTGTGGAATAGTTTACCACCGGAGATTTTTCCGGACCGATTCGACCTGGTGACCTTCAAGAAAAGTACTTACTCCTTTATAAAGGGCCGACAACGCACCTGCAATTCCCCTTGTGTTGCGGTTGATCATGGGTGGCGGTAGTCACTTAACATCAGGTGAGCCGCATGCTCGTTTGCCCGTCTTGTGTAAAAAACCCCTGGGTAAAAGGAAAAAACTAACAATACTAGCACCTACTTTTTTATTTTGCCAAGGGATGAATAACATGTGCTTTGACAACAAAATTGACTGATTCTGTTAAGGATCGAAATTTCAATTTGATTCATTCATGAAATAATAATTATATTTGGTTACAGCCTGTCAATGGTCCACTGCTGAACACTCTCCAATAGAGTGGCTCGTATTTTCAGCTATCATATTGGCAGATATTATCCATAATTTCCACGCTTTGCAGTTGGGTTGGCAAACGCAGATTAATTTTAATTTTTATGTGTTATTAGGAAAACTCTGATACCCATCTGGTTTGTTTTCTTTTGTTGTCTCTTGCGACACATATAGAAGTATATGAGGTAGTGAATATTCTGAACGGCAACTACATGGTCAATCTATACGGAGACTAGCCATCGGTGTAGGACAGGATTGTAGTACCTGAGTGTATTCACAAGCACTCTGAATACTCACTCTCATTCGATGGGACGGTTATCGGACACGACCGGAGGGAGATATGGCGCAGAAGCAATAGTTTTTCGTGCTTTCCGAGGCACGGGGGTTGAAACACCACCAACTTCCTGACTCTGGGCTGCTACTCCGTGACAGAAAAAAGAACTAGAAGATATAAAAAGTCTGCTATATAACTTTTGATGGTTTACAAATTTACACAAAAAAAAGATCCTTATACTTTCTCTTTAATTTAAGCAAAATCGATTTAAACATTTTTTTTATCTCAACGCCATTTACAACAAAACTATGACCCTTAAGAATAATGCGTTGTGACCATATTACGTGAAAATAATTAGCTTCAATTTTTTTTAATATTTTCCTACATCGCACATAGCTTTCAAGAATTTTTGCCTATATGAGGTAGTGAATATTCTGAACGGCAACTACATGGTCAATCTATACGGAGACTAGCCATCGGTGTAGGACAGGATTGTAGTACCTGAGTGTATTCACAAGCACTCTGAATACTCACTCTCATTCGATGGGACGGTTATCGGACACGACCGGAGGGAGATATGGCGCAGAAGCAATAGTTTTTCGTGCTTTTCGAGGCACGGGGGTTGAAACACCACCAACTTCCTGACTCTGGGCTGCTACTCCGTGACAGAAAAAAGAACTAGAAGATATAAAAAGTCTGCTATATAACTTTTGATGGTTTACAAATTTACACAAAAAAAGATCCTTATACTTTCTTTTTTATATTTTTCTTTTTTTTTTATCTCAACGCCATTTACAACAAAACTATGACCCTTAAGAATAATGCGTTGTGACCATATTACGTGAAAATAATTAGCTTCAATTTTTTTTTAATATTTTCCTACATCGCACATAGCTTTCAAGAATTTTTGCCTATATGAGGTAGTGAATATTCTGAACGGCAACTACATGGTCAATCTATACGGAGACTAGCCATCGGTGTAGGACAGGATTGTAGTACCTGAGTGTATTCATAAGCACTCTGAATACTCACTCTCATTCGATGGGACGGTTATCGGACACGACCGGAGGGAGATATGGCGCAGAAGCAATAGTTTTTCGTGCTTTTCGAGGCACGGGGGTTGAAACACCACCAACTTCCTGACTCTGGGCTGCTACTCCGTGACAGAAAAAAGAACTAGAAGATATAAAAAGTCTGCTATATAACTTTTGATGGTTTACAAATTTACACAAAAAAAGATCCTTATACTTTCTTTTTTATATTTTTCTTTTTTTTATCTCAACGCCATTTACAACAAAACTATGACCCTTAAGAATAATGCGTTGTGACCATATTACGTGAAAATAATTAGCTTCAATTTTTTTTAATATTTTCCTACATCGCACATAGCTTTCAAGAATTTTTGCCATTGGGAAAGCAATAGTTACACATTAATATAATGCAATACAATTAATTAAGACTAGGTGTACTAAACGTGTAACCTATGACAACATATTAATATTATATGCTTAGCCTTATGTTGAACTCAACTGCGCAACTTGTGAAACTGTGGGAAATTATGCTAATTTAAAGGAAGAAAAAGAAAAATAAGTAGCAAAATATGTGCTAAGTTGAAAGTGGTTCTCGATTATACTTCAAATTTAAAATTCGAATTCGCATCTATTTTTTATTTGAGACAAAGTCGCTAGTTGGTAGTACATAAACTGGTCAATAGAATATCCGTTCTTTTGACAGCTGTATTTTTGTCAGCTGTGTTATTGTATTATCTGATATTGAAAATCTGGAATACATCACCAAAATAAAGTAAGCCCTCATACACATGTAGCACATAAATCGTGTTTAAGAGCCAGCCGTACAAATTGGAAGGATAAACGAGATAAACTGTGTCATAGCAAGCTCTATTACAGTCTTGAGGCGGCACTAAACTTTTCTTTTTTTACGGGCCGATACAAAATTTAACAAGGCCCGTGCTTTCCGAGAAAGTTTCGGCGATCTTTGCTAGAAGTTAAATCGCCCGCAGGGTCGCAACTTTGGATAGTTTATCCTACGTCCGATGTTATTTTACTTTTGGGAGAAAAATTCTTGAATCTGTATCTCCCGCAGTTCAGACATGACAAAAAGTTTAACAAATAAGCAAAATATAAAAATTAAAGATGTTGAAGGTGTTAAAATACAATTAGCTAAGATCTTACTACCTAGTTTAAGATCTTACTACTTAGTTTGAAGTTGATCTTCAACCCTTCCTCAATTGCGTGCACTATGGCGCAACACGTGTTGACTCTCAGCGAGGCATCCTCAGGTGTATTCTGACGATGCGGTGGCTTACCGCTAATTTGTGTTAAATAACTTGTTTCAGGAAGTGGAAAATGCAAACAACTTTATTCATTCACTTCACTATTTTATAATTGTCTAATATAGTTCGGTATTTCAATACATTTTCAAAGATTGATTATAATAAATGTTTAGATTTTAAGAGTATTTTTGGCATAATTTTTATTATATTTTTGGAACAAGGAGAAGGTTACACTTACCAACAAGTATGCCGCATAATCGTTTGCGCCCTCTTCTTTTTAAAAAATACGTTTTAGTTAACAAATGCTTCCTAGTTTTATTTACTTTCACTTGTTTAAAAAGGGTAGTAAAATTTGTTTAAAAAGTAGCATAAAATTTTATAAAAAATAAAAATATCGAAGTAGCGAGTAGTACTCGCGTCTTAAGGGTTCCGAATAAACTTATTTTTATATGTAAATGCTATAGTCAAAGGTCGAAATGCAGTCTCTTCCCGGAAATAGTGGTTTATCCTAGGTTTAGCCAAGATCTTAATGCAAACTCCGAATTAAATTCCAATTTCGGTCTTTGACTGATGTTTTTTTAGTTAAACCTAGAAGTATCTACATACATTTTTAGACAGTCAACAAATAATGTCTCGGGCTTTGCCTAGTCGATCCTAGAAGCGACTAAGGTAAATTTGGTCAAAAGCCGAATCGTATTCATTTGTGGCAAAAGATGGGTCTCGTATACAACAAATTATGTTTCAGTGATGCGTTTGATTTCAAGAAAACAAAATTATAACAATTCATTTCACATTGTTTCATTTACATCTATCATAGCAGAGTTTAGGGCAACCTGACTATTTATAAAAGTTAGATCGAATCTGTTCTAAAACCAAATCACCACACTGCCACTCCACTAAGTCTTGTCTGCCTTACCCTAATAATACTTTTGTGAAGTCTGCTCTACGGGATCTGCTCTGCGGGGTCTGCTCTCTGAAAGCAGACCCCGCCTGCCGTAGCAAATCGCAGGCACCTGTGCAAGCCGTTGTTCAATTGTAGAGAACATGAGTGAAATAGGCGACTCACACGATAAACAAAATTGTTTATTTAAATAATTGAGATATAAACTAATTTGGTGGTAATCCGGTCGCGAGCTATTGGCGAGTGACGGTCTTAGGCGCGGTGGTAAGAAAACACAGCCGTAGGGCTTGAGGCTGATCGCCAAAAGTTATTGGTCATCAGCCAAACCTGAGGAGGTGAGCATGGGTGCCTTCGATTTGTTACGTAAGGACAAAGGGGCGGCACTTCCTGCAGCGTCGTAGCCTATCCAAAGTTGCGACCTTGCGAGCGATCTAAAGATGAGCGATGTGTGTGAACAAATTCCAATGCCTATGTCGATATGATGCAATAGTGTATTAGTCAGTGCAACATCATATAGTCAATGCAACATAACTACTCCTTTAGTGAACTCCTCCTTGGGACCTTGGGACACTGAAACAGAAACAAAAACTTTTTTTTTCAATATAGATTATAAATAAAACTTATTGACAGCAACTTTCTTTTCAATTTACTACTGGTTAGGAAAAAAAACTTTTATCCTAGGAAGAACCAGCAAGAAACCAAGCGGGACTATTTTTAAAAAAAAATAATAGTTTAAAATCATGTACATATATTATAAATAACAACACAAAACACATTTCCCAGGGGGTTTTAATCATCCATAAATTCCTTAATATTATAATAACCCTTTTTATACAAACTTAATTTAATAAAGTTTTTAAACTTTCTGTAGTCCATTCAGTACAAGGAATAAAAAAGGAAATTAAAAGGAAATATTAAATGTTCCATGTTTCTTTACACAGATAAAATATATTGCAAAATAGGCTTCGTATAAAATTTTCTTAAGCCACTTCTTTAGAAAATAGTGATACATATGGAGGTGTCAAACGTTTAACAACTTATGCACCTAATCATAAATTTTGCAGTAGAGTTCATTGTTCATTCAGAACATGGCGATACTTAAAAGAGTTAAGTTTATATAATGCGACATTATCGCCTTCTATAAAAACTTTTTCTATATTATTAGAAGCTGCGAGACGAAGGATTTTCTTCAATATATAAAATTCAAATCATTTATTGCATAACTGTGTACAACATGATCTTAGTACAAAAACACATACTTTTAGGCTCAACAGGTTTACCCATTTCGGATATGCAACAATCAAGAAAATAAATATATAATTTATTACTCATTAACATTAATTTTTTATATTATTAAATTTTATATAAAAACCAGTAAATTAATGAAAACTTATTGAATGTCAATTACACTAGGATCATGCAATTATCACTGGTTTACAAAAAATTTCTGTCCTGGGAAGAACAAACAAGAAACCCAGCGGGACTTTTTTTAATAAGTTTTATTGTCCATTGAGCAATTATTTTTTTTTCATGCACAGGGTGAAAAAAGATTGGAAAGGGAGTTTGCGTTTAATTTATGACCAAATATAGTCGTAACTTCATTTTGGTTACTTGGAAATAAAGACGAGATTTCCCTCGGGGATTGATCTCGGTTTTTATGTGGTTAATGGAACATTTTACGTACGGATTTTAGATGTATCAAATAACTAAGAACTTTGATACAGCTAAAACCCACGTGCAGAATATTTTTCGACAGCATCATGACGTCACTTGTTAGATACTCAGATGTTCTATAAACGTTGACAGTAAAAACCTAAATATTGTTATTAAAATGAAATGCTTTTAAAATTAACTAACGTTTACTATTTATTACGCTAGAAGTTTGTAATTTTTGTCTAATAATTATGTTCTCCAGATCGAATTTAGGTCACAGCGGCCAGTCAAGCACAGTCAGCGCAAGCACAGGTGTCCTCTCTATTCCTTCACTTTCAAAGTCCATTGAGACGGTAATCCGACACGTCCGGAGATAGATCAGGTGCATTACCAACGGCTTTACGTGCTTTGCGAGGCACGGGGGTGATTCACCGCTAACTTATTCTTGATTTCAGGCTGCTACTTACAATTTCTTGACAGAAAAAACCAATAAGTGATTTTGGTCCGACCCGGAATTCGATGCTAATTCTATGGGCACCGGGAGATTTTCATTCAGGCATTTTATTTATATCAACAATATTTTAATTTTTTTATAATTTTATATTTTATTAGGTAAGTTAAATATTCATGTCACATTGAAAAACTCTCAGTGAGTCTTTTTAGTTGTTTTTTTTTTCTTTAAATAATCTTGTTTTATTTGAAGCCATAATTGTTTATATATATATATATATATATATATATATATATATATATATATATATATATATATATATATATATATATTATTCTATCTGATCCGTGATGATTTAAAGAAAAACAAAAACAAGTTGAAATTATACTTTAACTTCAACACTTACGTAGTTTTTACGAATCGGAAACAGATGTTCCATTAATAATTCTTAAGAATGAAGATAAAGAAAGGTTTGAATATAAAGATAAGTAAACGCAACTTTACATTGAAATAATACTAGTTTGAGTACCCTGAGCGGTGAGAGTATTTTCGCTAAGTGTTGAGCCAATCTGTAAGTTGGTGAATCGATTTGACTCACTATGAAGCGTAATGGAGCATTGGGCTTGTGTATTTTTGGTAACCCATACAACTTTGGTGATTTGGCGCACGTAGGTATTATCCATTTTACGTCCAGATTTAATTTTTCGGAGTGTTTCTTTATGAGGTCACTAGTTGTTTTTAGTGTGCTATTTGTTGGGTCGTTTTTAACCTTTTTATAAGTACTTACATCCGACAAAAGTTCTTGTATTTTAGAATTATAATCTGACGTATAAATATGGACGTAAAATGGATAATACCTACGTGCGCCAAATCACCAAAGTTGTATGGGTTACCAAAAATACACAAGCTCAATGCTCCATTACGCCCCATAGTGAGTCAAATCGATTCGCCAACTTACAGATTGGCTCAACACTTAGCGAAAATACTCTCACCGCTCAGGGGACATACAAGAGCACACATAAAGAATTCCTACCATTTTGTCAGCGAGATTAAAGACCTACGTCTGGCAGACAATGAAACTATGGTCAGTTTTGATGAGCAGTCATTGTTTACATGCTTACCTGTTGAATACTGCATCTCAATTGTAACTAGAAGGCTGGAAGAAAACAACATGGCCATAGAATATGCAGTATTACTCAGACACTGCCTTACATCTGGCTACCTATTGTGGAAGGAGGAATTCTACAAGCAAGTGGGTGTGGCGATGGGCTCACCTGTATCTGCCATTGTCGCCGACATATTCATGGAAGACTTCGAGGAGAAAGCCCTGCTTACTTCTCCCATAAATCCAAGATTCTACAAGCGGTACGTAGACGACACTTTCACAATTCTACCTTTAGATAAAGTAACTGCATTTTTAGACCATCTTAACTCTATAAATTCTAAAATTCAGTTCACAATGGAGTTAGAGGCAAACAATTCCCTAGCTTTTCTAGATGTGTTAGTAATTCGGAATCCTGATAACACCTTGAGCCATACTGTGTATAGAAAAAAGACCCATACAGATAGATATTTAAACGGTGATTCTCACCACCATCCTTCACAGTTAGCTACCGTGGGTAAATCTTTGTTTCAGAGAGCACGAGGGATCTGTGACAGTAAACACCTGGCTGCCGAGCTCCAACATGTCAAGCAAGTTTTGCATGACAACAAGCTTCGGGTCCCGCGCCTACGTCACGGAGAACGAGTGAAGCCGGCCACAGTCGAGCGTGTACCTGCTGTACTGCCATATGTTAGAGGAGTCACTGGCAAGATTGGCTACATCTTGAAGCGCGCTTCCATCAAAACATACTTCAAGCCGCCGAAGAAGATTGGTCAGTTTTTACCATCAGTCAAGTGCAACGTCCCTCTGCAAGATGCAGGAGTGTACAAGCTTGATTGTGAATGTGGTCTCTCCTACATAGGACAAACTAAAAGATCAATTAAAACCCGCATCAAAGAACATATAGCTGATGTGAAGAATCGACGCTCCGGGAAGTCTGCAGTCTGTGAACATGTACAGGATCGCCACCGTCACTACATCAGATTTGATAGACCACAAATCCTCGCTAAAGAACACCGATTCCTTCCAAGGATGATTCGCGAGGCTATTGAAATCAAAAAACATCCTAATTTCAATAGAGAAGATGGCTGGGTGCTACCATCTGCTTGGGGTCCTATAATAAATAAAATTAAATCCCAACCCAAGCATACAACTGCAAGACTCCATAATACCATAAGTTCATACTGTGTAGATCGTAACAAAAGTTAAATTTTAATCTATGGTAACCGCGGTTAACTATGACAGCTGGACGTTGAACATCTCAGTCCTTCCCGTGACCATGGGTGCTGTAAAGCTCTCGAAACGTCGGGTAAAAAAGTTAAATATACGCGATAAATTCCGTAAAAACTAGTATTATTTCAATGTGTAGTGTTCTCGTAAATATAAGAAATGAAAACGCAACTTTAACTTCCTACTTTAGAAACATCTCCGCGTTTTTCTCAATAATTTGCTTAGTCTCCTTAACAACATGAACTAAAAAAACATTGTCTTGTCTGCGAATGTGATTTTTTCTTTAAATAATTTCATTTAATTGGTTAGTTACATTAAACCAATGGAAGATTTAGTTAAATTCAAATTATTGTCACTTATATTGCAACTCTTTATTTATTAGTTAAGGAATTTTAGAACACAAAACACGCCACAGCTATATTATTGCACCAACATGAATATGTCGGCTCGGCCGGGGAAGGACCTGCTTGCGCATAATGTCAGTGTAAAATAGCATCATAATACTGCTGTGGTTCGTATGATTGACCGATAAGAACAGGAAATCTTTTACTCTGGTAATGACGCTGGCAATTCAGCCTAAGAATCAGGAGAGACAATGGTTCTACATAACATAACATTTCAATAAAAAAATAAAGAAAATTCCACTCACCCTAACCCTATTTTATAAATTCCTGGTTGATCTGTTGGATGTAAATGTGACTGCTGGTCTCATGGCTCTGAGTTCGAATTCAGTGTAGGGTCAAAAATAAGTTATTGAATTTCTCTGTCAAGACAATCAGTAGCAAAACCACTTCGAAGTTATAAAGTTGGCGATTGTTCACCCTTATACCTCGAAAAGTACGTAAAGATGTTGAGAGAACGTTAAGGAACAACTAGAATATCATCTACTTGGTTACCCTTTTTTAATTTATTCCTTAGGTTATAGCGTAGGTATTTAATTTAAATATAAAAATCGGTTAGCGATTGGCGAAGATATATCGCAACGTACGTAAAAATAATATACTCTAATTGAGAGCACTTTCCTTTTAACCCTTCAAGCGCCATAAAAATCCCAGTCGCATGCGCCCGGAAAATCCCGAGCGGTCGCATGCGACCGCACCCACCCACAGCATTTAAAACCATTAACACTTATATTTAGAGACTACTTTTCTATGAAGAAGTTTAGCATTATAAAATCTATACATAATTTTCTATCTTATGGTCTAAACAAATGTCAGGTTATACTTCATTACAAAAAGATTTTATTGTATTTTGATAACAAAAAAAAACATACCAATCGAATGTCGGCAGTGTGAAAATCACAATTATTTCAATAAATATTACTCGCAATTATTTACGTAAAAAGATAAATTGTATTCACGCAAAAATTTTCATTACAATTTTATAATAAAACACTACACTAAAACACCAGAAAAATCAAAAAATCAACACAATAATTTTCATGCGAAAATTAACGTAGATTATAAAATAAATATACATAGGATAACATTTTTTATTGCACTAGAGGGTAGAGTATTTCATATTGATTATATAATGCCAAACTTCTTCTTAGAAAAGTAGTCTCTATATATTATATAAGTGTCTACAGGTTAACATCATGAGACCGCTAGGGATTTGACGGAATATGGCCGCAGTCTCATGAGACCTGAGGTGAGATGAGGGTTCACAATTCAAATGTATGTTTCTCTTTTTTAGTATATATGTTACGCAATATCTTCGCCAACACAGAATAGACTTCGGTTAACATTTAAACCTGCTGCAATTCCAAACACCAAGGCAATGGCCACGTCCCATTATATAGACTGAAAAAAGTACTTTTTTAATCTCACGAAATCCATCAGTTTCCTACGAATAAAGACAAAGTCAACTGCGCCACAGTGATAAGTAAACGAATTAAACTCCCCTCTTCACACATAAACGGACCCTCCGTTACGATAATATTGTCTTATCAAACAGACGCATTTTATTTTTTAATGGATCTCACAATTTCGACGAAATGTAATCGAATTTTATTACGTTATCAAAATGCTTGCCTTTTTTATAGGAAAACATGCGGCTCATGCTAAGTGTTGACTGCCGCCCATGAACAACTGCAACACCTGAGGAATTGCAGATGCGTTGCCGGTCTTTTGAAAAGTATTCTGCTCGATTCCTGAAGGTCTCTGTCTTATCGCTCCAAAAGAATCGCCGATGTTAAATACTGTAAAAGCTAATTTTATTAATAATAATAACAGATTGATATAAATTGAATTTATTTATAAGGATTATTAATCTCACAGATGGAGCGAGTACAACTTACACCACAAGATGGTGATCAGCTTCAGGGGCAACTATATGGTTAAGCAAAGGAAATAATTCAATGTCTATGAGACCTTCAACATCAAGTACTGTTAAATAAGCTTACCTAGTGCTCTTTATTACACTTCACGCAACACTTATTCGTAAGGAGATGGCTATGCTCGAGAGTTCTCTGCGTGATAGACATAGAATAAATGAAGATATTGCAGTAGAACCAGAGTAACCAACATAGTCAAACGGATTAGTAAGCAGAATTAGAAATGGGCCGTCTATATATCTTGAAGAACCGAAAACCGGCTTGGAACAAAAGCACAGCCACTCGAGAAGAGTGGCACCGTCGTACCTGTAAGTAAAGACTATGGCAGCCCCTACTAGATGGAGTGATGATCTGGTAAGATATGCAGGAAGTCGAAAGATACAGGTGGCTTAGGATCGTTATAAAGGGCTATGTTCAGCAGTGGACTTGTGAGGGGCTGTAATGATGAATAATAATACTGATAACAATTTTTATAATAATTCTAAAAAGTAATAACGTTGTCCTCGCCAGGCGTTAAAGCTAATATATATGGAACGAGACATTACTTCCAAACCTGTTGGTCTAGTGGTTAGTGACCCTGACTGCTATGCCGGAGGTCGTGGGTTCGATTCCCACCCAGGACAAATGTTTGTGGGATGAGCACGATCATTTGTTTTGTGTCTGGGTGTAATTTATCTATAATATTTATGTATTTAGAATTATATAAGTATGTTTATCAGTTGTCTAGTACCTATAACACAAGCTCTGCTTAGCTTGGGACTAGATGGCGTTGTGTGATAGTTGTGGAATTTTATTATTATTATGGGTATCAATATAGTTTTCTAATCTGGTTGGGTTCTATAAATATATAATTATAAACGGAAATGAAAAGATAAATATACATAAATATCAATAACATAAAATAAATATAAAAATACATATATAAATAAATGCCCAACCAGATGGAGGCCCTCGGCAGGGGAGACCAAACGGCCGAGGGTTAGGGGGAAAGGGAAAGAAACCAGCTACTATTATTATTATTGTTAGGGTATCTGTAGTTTTCTCATCTGGTTGGTTTTTATAGATATATAACTATATATTAAAGTGAAAAGATAAACATACATAAATATCAATAAAATAAAATAAATACAAAAATTAAAAATTATTATTATGGGGTATCTATATAATTTTCTCACCTGGTTGGGTGCTATAAATATATAATTATAAATTAAAATGAAAAGGTAAATGTACATAAATGTCTATAAAATAAAATAAATACAAAAACTACATAAATAAATAAGATCCAACCAGATGGGAGCCCTCGGCAGGGGAGACCAAACGGCCGAGGGTTAGGGGGAAAGGGAAAGAAACCGGCGGACGATGCGGGCGGTATCGAGAAGCACCGCCTTCTGCATTTGAGCCCGGAGCGGTCCGTCACGGAGTCCCAGTCACCTCAGATGACCCGAGAGGCTGACTGGGATTAGCCCATTCGCAGAGACGACTACAGGAATAATTTCAGTCGGCATACCACCCCAGATGTCGGTCACCTCGTGAGCCAGGTCCAGATATTTTGTTCGTTTATCCGTTTCGACTTTCACGAGGTTCTCGTCATACGGAATGGTAATGTCGATCAAAAATATCCTTGACTGTGCCCGGTCCATCAGCACAATATCAGGCTTATTCGCAAGAATAGTCCTATCTGTGATGATGGCCCGGTCCCAGTAGAGCCTGGTGCGGTCATTTTCAAGCACGGCTACCGGCAAGTACTTGTAATACGGCAATTTTCGGTCCACGAGACCGTATTTCAGAGCGAGCTCCTGGTGTAGAATTCTGGCTACTAGGTTGTGCCTGTGCAAGTACTCAGAGTTAGAAAGCGCCGAACAACCGGAGATGACATGCCTAAGTGACTCCCCGGGATGGCGACAAGCTCGACAGACGTCGACAGTGCCATCCTTTAGGATGTATCTCCGATAGTTGTTGGTCTTAATAACCTGATCCTGTATTGCACAGACAAAACCCTCGGTTTCCCCGAAGAGGTCACCGAAACGTAGCCAGTTGAGGGAGGCGGCTGTATCTACTAAGGGCTCATGTAGAACCCTGTAGTACCTCCCGTGGAGCTCCTTCTCCTTCCATACGGTCTCCCGGTCGGAAACGCTCTGTACTGCCGGGTCTTCCCATTGCTCGTTGGCTAAGGATAGAGGGGTAAGTCCTTTATCACTAGAAATGACGTCATTATAGAATGAATCATCCGATTTCGCCAGGAAGTAATGACGGAGGCTGCACACTTCGCGATTATGCATGGTGAGCGCGCTCAGAAAGCCACGCCCACCATGCATTCGCGGCAAGTACAGCCTCATTACCGACGATCTCGGATGATGCATCCTATGGGACGTCATTGTAGTGCGGACTTTTCTATCCAGGGCGTTAAGTTCAGTCTGACTCCACCTGAGTATGCCAAAGGTATACATGAGGACAGACATGACCCAACCGTTATATGCATGTGTCTTATTCACACCGGACAAAAGGCTGTTAAGCACTTTGGTCAAGCGTGCATAGAACACGTCGCAAACTGACTGTTTCATATCAGCCTCATCGATACCGATGTTCTGTGACACACCCAAGTATCGGTATGTTTCAGCCTCGGAAAGGGTCCTTAAGTTGACGGGCATAGACAAGTCTATGCCCTCAGAGTTAGCAACCCTTCCCCTTTCAACATGGAGGACCGCACACTTATCCGTCCCCAGCTCCATTCCAATGGAACTGCTAAATTCACAAGTGATGTTTAGCAGTTCCATAAAATGGGGGCGACTGGAGGCGAATAACTTGAGGTCATCCATATAGAAAAGGTGGGTCACTTTTGTCCCTCCTTTCCGTAGCTGAAATCCCCTCCTGGAGCCCTCCAGTAAGGTACTGAGAGTGTTCAGAGAGAGGCAGAACCAGATTGGACTCAGACAATCGCCCTGGAAGATACCCCTTCTTATCCTTATGTGGTTCTCCGCAGCCGTCATCCGCTCGCCCAGATGACAAAGGATCGTACTCAACTGTCCCATACACTGCTCGAGGAAGTCTAACTGTACAGTCAATCTTGTACAGCTCGAGGACCCTCTTTAGCCATGTATGGGGCACCGAGTCGAACGCCTTTCTGTAGTCTATCCAGGCGGCAGAGAAGTTCCGACGGTTGCGTTTCACCACTTTGCCTATGACCGCGTCAATGAGGAGTGGTTCCTTAGTTCCGCGACCACCGCCCCGACATCCATTTTGAGCGCGTGACATCACCTGGTTTAGCTCCAGGTGACGAGTGATTCTCGCGCTCAAAATGGATGTCAGTGTCTTATATATGGTGGGTAGACACGCGGTGGGGCGGTATTTGCTCGGGTCTGTGGTATCCTGATCTTTAGGAACCAAGTGAGTGATCCCAGTAGTGAAGAGGCTCGGGAGTGACTTCTGGTCGAGAGCCTCTTGAAACTGTCGGGCGAGCACAGCGTGACACACTATGAACCCCTTCAGCCAGTAATGATGCAGCCCGTCGAACCCCGGACTTTTCCAGTTCGGGGCCCTACGGACCGCCTCAGTCACGTCTTCTGGTGTTATGGTGATGGGGTCCATAGGCGCAACACTCGCACACTGGCTCGCCACAACTTCCATCCAAGGGCCCTCGCTGTGGTTTACGGGCTCTGACCACAGGCCACGCCAGAACGCGATAATGTCAGCCTGATCCGGTCCTTGGCCCGCTCCACATACCTTTGGTCGTTCCAATGATTTATAGAGCCTCTTCCGATCACTCTGGAGGAGACGATTCTGGTTGAACCGCCTTGACCTCTCGGAAAATCGTCGAATCCGCTTCCCCCAAGCAGCGATCTTTTGCTTCAGGTCGTCTATGCGCTCCGTTAGTTTCTGCGTGATATCCGGCTGGGACAAACTGATATTTGTCCCAGCAAACGCCATCCTAACGGTGCGCATAATCCTCGGTCTATTATTACCCGACCTGAAGCTTGTCAATCTGCCGATAATGGCCCTTGCCTTTGCGATACGGTCCTCGATTTTTTTTCTCCAGTCTGGGATGGCGCTACTTTGTGTAGTAGCGCGTCCAGCCATGGGAAGTTTGGCGCCAATAATACGGCAAACTGCCACGGCGGCGCCAAAGAGAATCGAGTCCGTCTCGCAAAGGTCCCGGCTGGCTTCCAAATAGGTCACCAGCATTGGGTTAAGAGCCCTCACGACAGCCCGATTTCGCTTGCTTAGGGGTATGCGGGGAAGTTGTGGTCGATTTTCGAGAGGGGTGCTGCGCGTTTCCAAAATCGCCTATATACACCTCATTTGCTCTAGTTCGTGGGAGACTATTTCATCGTCGTTCGAATCAACCACAACTGGAATATCCATGGCGGCTTCCACGTGTGGATGCTGGTCTGTCGAATGTGGAGCTGCATCTCCAGCCATAGCCGATTCATTCGACGACGGAATAGCCTCACGTCGTAGTCGTTCGAGTTCGGCATCATCAAATATTTTCGAGCGCATGATGTACCGAACTCGGTCTGCCAGGTTTTGTTCTGTGACGGGGATAGACGGCTCCAGCTCAGCAAAAAAGCTATGCATCCGAGACCTATACGCTATTCCCACAATTTCTTTCCCTTTCGCCCTATAGTACGCCCGCAATGCGTTTTCGTTCATGGATTTCGTCCAACGCATGCGACGTGCTCCACCAGCGGCGGGTGCCGCTTGCTGGGTCAGAGAAGACCCAGCCGACACCAAGCCCTCTGGTGGGGATGATGGATGCGAGGGGCTGCTAGGTGATCGTGCAGCTCCTCGCGCTCGGCTGGCGGTCCGCATGCTGCCGCGGCCAGCGCCAGCTCCAGACGCACCCCGACGACCCCCAGGCAGCGGCCCTATGCGCGTTCCTTTCCGTGTTTTTTCCATCATCCATTTTATGGGCGTCAAATAACGGGAGATATTTGTATTTATTGTATTTATTATTATTATTATTACTATAGAGATAAAAAACTCGAGCAGACTGTTATCGTGAACATAAGGTAAAAGATGATCAATGAGGGATTTAGGGTTTACTTTACGATATCCTTTGCATCCTGACTTCGTTACATATTCGAAGATTCTGCGAAATTTCCCCTGAGTGCGCGGCTCCTTCAGCACTTATGAAGCGTAAATCAACTTGCTTGATCCGGAACTTTTAGAGGATAGAACGAAGGCCGACATAATAAAACTATATTATTAAATATGCAAACAAATTCACCTAAAGTAAATGATTTCTTATGTTGATGCAAACAATACTGCTCATCTCGTAGTATTTTTTCATGTCACATTTTACGGTAGCCACAGGACGTGTTAAGTTAGATAATATTGACGTATTAAGTTTCCACCTCAGTAAATTAACAAAGGTCGTATTACATATTGTATGTAGTTTTTTTTTTCAATTATGATAGTTTTTTTATATAGCTACGTTTTGTATGTTTAAAGTCATCTCCTTTCGTCTTCACCAACATCATAATTATTGACTTTTGGTTCAGTTACCCATAGGATTTTTTTCGAATTTTGATAAATATACAAAAGCCTACTGAAAGCTGATATAGATTATCTTTCGACCTTTGTTTTAATTCATTGTGAATTTATGCGGGATTTCTTAGTGGCTGATGGCTGGATTTGTAGAGTATAGTGCTGCATTAAGCTCATATCAAATATGTATTAATAATTTATTTCACTCTCAACAATTAGTAATGTTATTTGCTAAATTCTCACTCGTAATTGTGTTTGGCTTTTGTATTATTTACGATATAAATCACAGTGACTACTTTGTAAAATGTATTTACTTGTTTGGTGATTCAATCGTTAACGAATGTAATTAATTTTGTTTGGAAGTGTTTTATAGTGATGAAATTTATTATATAATTAACTTTTGCACTGTTATGGACGGGTAACTAATTGTAATAATTGTGCATTTAGAAATACGAAAAAAAATTATATCTCGTAATAACACATCAAATGCCATCATTAAGAGACAGAAGTTCTTTAATCGACGCCACTACTTTTAGGAATATCTGTGTTGGTGAGATTAAGTGTTCACAGTTATTTTCCGTGGTAAAATTTCGAATCCCACCCAAAAGCATACATCCAAAAATTTGTTTTATATACTAAAAACCAGGACCAACATTGGTAAAGGAGCAGGTGTAAAATGCTAAACGATCTCGATATGTACTCTATCTCCCGTTCGGCCTTCAAATCTCAATTCAAAAGTATTTTACGCAATTACGATTTAGATATATAAGGATATCGGGTATTGTATTGTTGCGCACCAATTAATGCCCGGTACATGGCGACACTAGTCACCACTAGCGCCTTTTAGTACCTCAAGCTCGTAACAGTAAATTTTAGTTTACAGATGATTGTTTTCTTAAGTTAGGTAGGTAGTTTAGTTAGGTAGGCTTGTTACCCTTCTTGTTGCGCAGAGGAGACGATTTACAATATACTTCATAATATACATTATATCTATCTTCTCAGTGAGACAGTTTGTCGAGAGCTATTATAATTATCTTTATTTTACTTTCTATGATATTTTATATATTTTGTTCCTGTTTTGCCTTCAATAAAGTGAATAAATAAATAATAATTAGACTTCCCGGAGCGTCGGTGCTTCACTTCAACAATATGTTCTTTCACGCGGAATTTTCACTAGTATAATAATTATAATTAATAGTCACAATAATTCTTGCACATATCAAACGCGATAAAATCCATAAAATTTGTTATATGAGTAGTATTCGCGTAAATATAAAAAAAACATTAGTATGAATATATTTTAAAAGAATGTACATAATTCGAATAAATAAAAAATAATAAATTAATCTTTTGTAGAATTAAGAAATTTCGCCCTTGAATTCTCAATTCCTCGACGCGAAAGAAATATTTTAGATAATGCTATAACACTCGCTGTAAATTGCACAGTACGCGAGCAAACCGGGTTTGATCCCCCGCCAGCATCAATGAAATTGTTAATTGCAATTTTAAGTTCTGATTTAGCACGTGCTTGGCGGTGAAGAAAAACATCATGAGGAAACCTGTATGTCTAAGAAATAAGAAAAAATATTTTGAAGACATGTGAAGTTCGCCAACACGTGTTGGGGCAGCGCGGCGGATAATTCCTTGCAGAAATGAGCGGAGGCCTGTACCCAGGAGTGGGACGTATATAGGCTGTAACTTTAATGCTATAACAAGTGCCGTGGTAGTTCAGGGCACTAAAGTAATATGTACTAACTACATACTGTAAGAAACGCCAAAGCTTTTTTCCGTTGGAGCTCTCGGGCTAAAAAGATACTTTGTACCTCCTTCAACGCGTCCCGCACAGCTGCGTAGATTTTGTCTGCGGTCCCTTTTCTAGTTATCTTTATACGTGGTGGAGCATTTCTGCAGCTATATTGTGGCTGCAGCACAAATGGATTGACTCGACCGGAAACCCATTTTACTGGAAACGAGGCATTCCATATTAGTTCGAGTTTCTCATCCAGCGTTCCACTTAATCGAGGGTAAATGTAGATTTCCATTCCGTAGCAACTACTTATTATCGGTTGGACTTTGTGCATGTCACCCATTTTTATAAAAAAACATGCACTGGAGTGTGCCGGACTTATCACTTAAAAACACTTTCAAAAAGGAATAGTAGCACGTGATTAACAATAGGACTTTTATGGATCGTGATTATATTGTAATTTACTTTGATCTTCCTTTATGAATGTTTTTTTTAATACATAGTAGAGCCACTTTACGGCTGTAGTATTGTTGCAGCACGTATTGGTCGACTCGTCCGGGATGGACCAAACTCTTAAAGTATACCAGCTTGAGACATTTCATCTTAGTCTTCATGAGTGACAACGCATCTGCATTTTGATTCTTAATCTGAACTATGTAAATGTCTGGTGACTCATTATTAAAAAATGGCAGTGATTTAAAGGTTTACCTTATAATTCTTATAAATTGCAAACTCGTTACGTATTTCAAGTCCAAGATCGTGAGCTATTTCCTCAAAGAATTTTAGTTCGATACCAACGAATAAGAACCAAAATTGTATCACTCGTAACGTTTATAGGAGAAAGTAAGATAATATTTAGCATACGGCTACAGAATAAGTTTATGGTTTCTTTACATAAATGCAAAAAAACAAGCTAAGTATACCACGTACTGCAAGGTAATTTATAGAGCTTACTACATACTTACCGTAGTACCTCCTCAACAATTACTGTCGCTTTCCGTTCAAACATCCAGTCCAGTAATTAAGTTTGGAATAGAACAACACACAAAGAGGACACTTTCACAATTTTCCTCTATATTTTTTAAATTTTTGTTTCACAAAGCTTAGCGTGTGAACTTAACGTTTTATTTAACTTCTCACTATGTAAGGTATTAAATAAAATGTTATTAACGTGCTTTTTTTATAAAATGTTCCTTCCACACTAGTATTTTCTTCTGTATCATCTTAGCAGTTTACATATTATATACATTTCACAAAAACAAACAGCCAACCCCATAACAATTGTTTGTGACCTGTGCAAATACGAGTCACTTATCGGGATGAAAACCATCCTATCTCTCAAGTTTGAGGAAGCAATACACATTTGCAGAAGTTCATTAAAATCAGATCAGTGTTTTAGGAGATATATATATATATATATATATATATATATATATATATATATATATATATATATATATATATATATATATATATATTAACATTTTCAATCCATTTCCTGATATATAAATAATCACATGAAAACCCTTTAAGAATTTCATGACGATCACCGCATGGTCGTGGGTGGTGGTTGTTTCTGTGATACAACAGAAAGCAAACACGCGACGTTAAAATATATAGATATTAAAATAAAACGAATATGAAGGTTCAAAGTTCGTTTCGCCTCGTTCTTATCGTCAGAAAGAATGTAACGTAAAAGGACGTACAGATAAAACTTAAGGTCGCGCCTTAAGATAACAAACTCGCTTTGCGCTTTGTAATCTTCAAACGCCTGCGGGTTTTAGATAGAATAATGTATTTATGTGTCCTCTAGGGACATCTTTGTCACTTAGATGTTTGTAATATTTTTAGATATTCATATCAAAGAATAAATATAAAAAATATAACAAGGGTAATGGTTAATACAGTAATTCAAAACCCAACAGCGAAAAAGCGAAAAAAATATATGTCCATATTATATATAGTTTAACATAAAGTGTCGTCATATTCATCTACAATTAAGAGGAACCTAACGCCTGCATAAAATCTATTAAGGCGTTTTGGCTATATATATATATATATATATATATATATATATATATACGTAGCGGTCAGTGATACATATAGATAATTCCAAAAAAAATGATGCCATTTCTCAATTTTGTTTTTTCCGTCCGCAAAATGAGTAAATTTAACGAAGAAATTCTGTTCATTCTGAAGTTTGGTTACAAAAAAGGGAAAATGCAACTCAAGCTGCAAAAAATAATTGTGACGTTTATGGACCTAATGCAGTGTCAGCAAAAGTTCAGTCAGGGAATTTTGATGTCAAAGATGTAGCTCGCGATGGTCACGATCATAAGGATAAAGTCAAATATTGAGAAAGTGGATATTAGTAATTACAACATATACGAAGAATTAAGGATTGATCAAAAACAGTTGTGACCCATTTCAAAAAGTCTGGTTATACAAAAGGCTTGATATTTGTGTACCACACAAGCTCACTAAGTGAAACCTAACGAAGCGTGTACTCATTTGCGATTCCCTATTGAAACGTTATGAAACTAAACCATTTTTGAAAACATTAATCACTGGTGATGAAAAGTGGATCACTTATGACAAGATTGATTGAAAAAAATCATGATCAAAGGGTTTTCAAGCTCCGCAGACTGTAGCAAAACACGGATCAAAATGCATGTTGAAGCATGAATGCTGTGTGTATATTGGCATTGGAAGGGCATCGTTTATCATGAGCTTTTACTGGCGGACAAAACCATCGATTCAGATTTTTACTGCCAATAATTAATGAGACTCAAGCAAGAAATTAAGATAAAATGGCCGGAATGGGTCAACAGAAAAAGCCATTTTCAGCCACTGAACAAACATTGAGAGAGCTAGGTTAGTAAGTGCAAATGCATCCACCATGTAGTCCTGATCTTACACCCTCAGAATTTTGCCTGTTTCGGACTCTTCAGAATTCATTGGATAGTGTTAGGTCAACATCAAGAGAGGACTGCCAAAAATACTTGTCGTATTTTTTTAAATCAAATATCCTAAGATTTCTACAGCAACGGGATTAAGTTAATACCTACAAGATGGCAACAGGTTATCGAACAAAAAAGCACATATATGTTATAATTAGTTATTCCACGGAACTTAGCCAACGTGAAAGTTTTTGTGCGGAACCCTAAAATAAAAGTAGCCTTAGTTACTCCGTATAACATCAGCTATCTGCCAGTGAAAGTTCCATCCAAATCACTTCACGGTTTTTGCGTGATCCGTGTTCAGAACAGACATAGTGTGAAAGTTTTATTCTAATATAGAAGAAGTTTTATTATAATATATAAGAAATTCCTTGTTAATTCAATGTAACGCATAAAGTTGACACAAAAAAAGAACAAAACCGACGTCCATTTCATAACAAAGGTTCTGGAGCTCGATGAATAACGATTATACGCCGAAAATGTTAATTACGCTTCAGCATGTTTCAATATATATAATATAATACAGCCCTTTTAAAAATGCCATTTCATGCTTCGTTTAGGTCTGCATACACCATACGTAACAGACGCGTACTAGTGTTGCTATAATCCTTTTGTTTTACTAATAGTTGCTGAACAACTCTACTACATCTCAGTAGCTATACGCATACCAATTGTCCATTAAATAATAAAACAAAAGGTTATCTTTTTCAAATAACAACTTGGGAGCGTACATTGACTGGGTTGTATCAGGCAACGCGCAGCGGGCTGACTCCAGAAACTATGACGAAGGTTATATTCAAGAGTCCGCGTTTATGGAGATTTTTATAGGATTATTTTCATTCCTTATTTTCTGGTAAGGATTTTTTAACTATTTTATAAAAGTATATTATATATATAAAAGTATATAATATAAATGGTTATATTTTTAGTTCGATAACAAAATAATACTTCTAGTATTACCTAGTTGTCTGTGTGAATAAGTATATAATAAAGAATAGTAAATTCAGTTGGATCTTTTTTATACATTCATTACGCAAAGTTCTGGAAAAATACTGTCCCGAGCTGCATAACTTTTTATAACTTTGTATCATTTATGCATACGTCACGTTTAGCAGAGACGATGATTTTAATATATTGTGATGATGATTCCATCTAAATACTCAATGGAGTTCTTAAGTTTCAGACAGCCAATTATGAAATCCTACATTTTTATATTTATAGAATATGGGATAGAGGATGACAAACGAGCACAGGGCCTGAAAGTATGTGGATGATGTTGCCCATAAGCATCTAGATATTATATCATTTTTCAAGAACCAAAATGCAGATGTGTTGTCACCCCTGAGGACGATGGGATACCTCATTACTAGTAAAAAGTCTCCAGTTCCCTACACTAACCATATAAAGCACAGCAGCATTAAGCTGCTATTTCACGTTGGTATTCCTTGAGAGCATGGTCTTTAACTGGTCGAGCCTACCCACACTTTATTTATTTTCTATTTATTTAATAACAACCTTTTTACATATTTTCATTGATTCCCTGGTCCCTGAGATAAAAAGAATGTTATTTTAAGCGCTTGTTTTGTGTTTGTATGTATGTGTGTGTGTGTGTGTGTGTGTGTGTGTGTGTGTGTATGTGTGTGTGCATGTGTGTGTGTGCGTGTGTGTATGTGTTCGTGTGTTGGTGTGTGTGTAAGTGTGTGAGTGGGTGTGTGTGCTTTGGAATATATGTGTATGAGTATTGCTTGTGGTAAATCTACGGCATAAGTGCTTCTGTGCTGTCATAATCAAGATTCTCTAACCACACTCTGATCCTTGCCTTTATTTGGTGGTTGCTGTAATTATTTAAGTTTAATTTAAATTCCCTGTATAACTTATTGTACAAATGCGGGGCAATGTAACTATAGTGTCTTTTCGCAAAAATACTTCTCGTTTGAGGGGTCGGGTATATGAATGTCCTTTTCTTTGCAATTTTGATACATGGTGCAGTTATACGATGGTACCTTCGTATGCATTGATAGATAAAAAGTTTTCTTACCGGAAGTTATTTTGTCACATAACTTCCGGATGCCTCTACTACCACGTGAATAATTAATATAAAAACTAGTGTTTTTTTTACTTTTGAGACAAAACACTGGTTTTTACATGTTACAATAAAAAAATTTAAATACCTAAGTTTGTATATTAAGCATGATGTATTTCACTTTGAGCCCACAGTAGGTGCTTATATCATATATATATATATATATATATATATATATATATATATATATATATATATATATAGCTTTAAACTTAACGTTTATCTATCTATCCATCCATTTATAATAAAACTCTAACAGAAGCATTTCGGTACATTAAATGTTTTTTTGAAATTTTAAGTAGGGTATACTATATTATTAATACATACATATTAATACATACATACAGATGCGAAAACAAAACTTTTGGAAACGTTTTCTGTCTGTCTGTCTGCACACATAAACTGTCAAAAATCATTGCACGGATCTGGATAGGACTTACACTACAGTGATTGTAGGGGTTGAACCGTTTGAATAAATATATACCATCACGCTATCCATCATACTAGCTGTAGGCAGTAGGCAAAATATTTTCTTTTGCAGCTACAAAAAGTTTTAAAATTTACATTGTCGTAAAGGAGCCGTGCTAGATGGAGTGACGACCTGGTAAGACATGCAGGAAGTCGATAGATGCAGGTGGCTCAGCACCGTGCTTTGTGGAATACCTTGGGAAGGCCTATGTTCAGCAGTGGAATTGTGAAGGGCTGTAATGATGATGATGATGAAGGAGCCGTGGTAGCTCAAATGGTTAGCGTTCGCTGTAAATTTCATAGTACGCGAGCGACAACCCGTGTTCGATCCCTGCCGGCACCAATGAAATTGTTAATTGTAATTTTAAGTGCTGATTTACTACGTGCTCGCTATTCAAGCAAAATATCTTGAGGAAACCTGCATGTCTGAGAAATAAGAAAAAAATATTTCGACGACATGTGTAGTTCGCGAACACGCGTTGGGGCAGCGCGGCGGACACTTTTTTACCCTTACAACCTCTTAGAAATGAGAGGAAGCCTGTGTCCAGCAGTGGGACGTACATAGGCTGTAACTTTTGTGAATGAAAAATGATTTTGAATTTTTTATACTATTCCTATTCATTATTATCAATAAATCATAGTTTTTGTTTTAGTGTTATAATCAAATAATTACCTCAATTTTACCCAGAAGGCGCTGTAGGTATTTTAACAGATTAAGATCAGTCAAACAATCGAAATATTCATTAATGATTCATGGGACATGGAAATGGTTAAAGAACGGTATGGTTTTATTATACGCGAGTCTGTAATAGATAGTCATTTATATGCAATGATTTTATTAGATCAGTGAATGTAATTTTTTTACTTTTATTCGACTAAGGCGATGCAAAGAAGTGGGTTGTATTTGGGTGTCCTAGTATACGCCTTTACAACAAAGTCCCAGAAAAAATACAAAATTTGATCTGCTCAAAGTTCAAGAACTTTAATCATTTAAGTTTGTATAAAAAGAGTTATAATAATTAAGAAATTCATGGATGATAATAATCCCTGGGAAAGGTGATTGTTGCCAAGCTATTTCTAATTTATTTTGTGTTGTTAATTGTAGCATACAAGAGTGTAAGCTGTTGTTTTAAAAAAAGTCTCGCTGGGTTTCTGGCTGGTTCTTCCCAGGACGGAGGGTTTTTCCTGAACCGGTGGTAATTGAACAAAGGAGTGACTTTGAATAAGTATTATTTAAAAAATATATAGAATAAAAAATTGTGTTTCTCTTCTTTCTGTTTCAATGGCATTATAGGCACTTCACACCATAGCATCAATAATTGGTGATAGTGCTTGCTCATTTAGGGCGATTTCTTTTTTGTTGTATAGGGACCAAGTGTCGGCTAGAGAAATTGGGGAGCAAATTATTGATTACCTTATTGCGATCATTTTGTTGTTTATCTACAATTTGAAACACAGGGGTGTATTTTGCCCAAATCTTTTATTGGTTCATTTGAGAGCTTTGCGATTATATCATTCGTGGACGCATTTATTTGTTGGGTCGTATGTTTATCTGATTAACTGACTAACAGAATTTTTGTTGCAGATTTGTGTCTTTCTAGATCTTGACACCATTAAAAAAATAATTATTAATATCAATAAAAAAGTACAAATTCCATGCGAACGAGTTTGCGGGGACAGTTAGATATTATATAAAATACTGATATCTTATTAACAAATATAAAAAACGCTAGTTTTTGCCTTAATATACCTTTCACAAACTGAAAAATAGAATTCAAAAATCACAAAAAACTTACAGCTGATTCAATCTGTCAGTAGGTAATTAGTTAGAAACATTTTGAAATTCTGTTTAGACGATCTCCACTCCACACAAATGTCTGACCATAGAATATTATGTGTTTGGCAATTGACATTGGTAATATGAACGTAAACAGTGAGTTTTATTTTGTTTCATTAAATGTATTTTTAACAAAACATGTAAATATACTTGTAAACTTTTGTTTTCTGTAATCTTTTATCCATATAAACTTTTACTATATAAAATCTCACACTTATGCACGCAATATGCTTAAAAAGAGTACAAGAGGGACAAAAGGACAAAAAGGTACTAGAGTGCATTAGAAATGAATAACAGCGCCCTAAACACGAGTTCGAATTCCGCACGGAACAAGTATATCCTATACCTTTAAACGAGCAATTCTTGTATATATAATCGGAATCTCAGAAACGGCTCCAACGATTTTCATAAAATTTTGTATGCAGGGAGTTTCGGGGGCAATAAATCGATCTAGCTAGGATTTATTTTTAGAAAATGTCTTTTTGTCCGTGTTTTTAGACAATGAAAAACTGCTATAATATCGTTAGAATAAGAAGGTAAATATTGACAGTTTATTAATGATTACAAACAGATTAATTGGTATATTGGGCGGTCACAAAATCGTAATACCATGGTTCGAGCCCAGACCGACCGACCGACGTTTTTTAATTTTTTTTTCAAGTTCCTTTCTTTTTTGAGAAAATCTATTTTTTCGAGCCCTTTTTTTAGTATTTTTAAAAACACGAATATTTAAATTTAACCAATTGCACTCATGATTTTTTATTCAAATAGCCAGTTCAGTTTTTTCTATTATGTCGCTAAGATCAAAAAATATTATTAGTATTTCATCAGTATGTAACTTGTATCTAAATATGATTTCCAAAACACACGAATTAAAAAAAACCGAGCGAAAAATACCGAGCAAAGCTCGGTCAACCGGGTACTAGTTGTAAATCCCAAAAAATTGCCGAGTCTAAATGTTTGTCTGTGTGAAATTCATTTATTTAAACTGCCTTCACGATACAGAAGAAAATCGAAATGTGAAGATCAAGTTTTTTTCTTTACGTGTTCATATATATAGTTACTAGACAGAGTTTGTGCTTACAACTGTGGTAGTTAGGTTCAAATAGCATGGTCCAAATTAAAATTAACAAGTTTAAGAGAAACGCTTTTATAAATATTTAAAATTCAACAGGTCGTGTAAAGAACTGTTTACTTATTCTTTAAAATAGCCATCTTTTATAAACTTACGAAAAGCGAGATTTGAGCGCCCTTTTAATCATGAAATGTGGAAGAGGCAATCTTCGCGGATAGACGAAAATTGAATTACTTTCTCGAGAAACGTTACGTTGAGTAATTTTAAACTTTTTTTTTTCGTTTGTATTTCCTTAAAACTTCGTAAATATTAAGATATTTGTACAGATAATGTTAGTTGTAGACTCAAGAAGCATACTAAACTTCCTGAGTAGATCTTTTTTGCCTTTTAAATGTTTTATTTTCAAAGGCAGAAAAGGTTTTAGGCAAGGTCGTTTGTAATGGCAGAAGAACCAAAAAAGTTTATTCGTATTTGCAAAAACAAGTTTTCTAAGATTCAAACTACGCAGTATCAGACATCTTCCCATTTCGTCCTATAGACGACTTTGTGAAATTATAGAATCTCTATGGGTTTGAATCTGTTGACATAACCGTTTCTAGTTAATATCGTTTACACCAGGCGTAAAATATCTAGACCGTCGTGAGGAACCGGCATCAAAGGTGCGAGATGTCTGATACTGCGTAGTTTGGATCTTAGAAAACTTGTTTTTGCAAATACGAATAAACCTTTTTTGTTTCTTCTGCCTTTACAAACGACCTGTCTAAAACCTTTTCTTAAAGTTAATCAGTGGGCGATAATGAATATAATAAATAATGAAATAAATTAATAAATAAATGGGGACGGAAGGAAACATAATGTTTGTTAACTTGTTTTTAAAGGAGTATTTTGTTTGAGCACGTTTTATAGTTAGAGATAAGGAGTTTCAAAGCTTGATTCCAAGAACTTAAAAAGGTTTACTGTAGAAAGTAGAGAAGCGCAAGGGACATTTAAGGGAGAGGTTTTCTATGGCCCGAAGGGAAAGGTTATGAGAGGAGCTAACAAATTGGAAACGTTCTTGGCGTTAGGGAGGACTTAATAAATGTCTAAAATCAAAAATAAATAAAATTCTTATATAGCAGATTAAATTTGTTGATTTTAAGTAGTATGGGATTGTGGTTAACGTCTATGTTGGATAAAAAAAATGGGACGAAAAATTGTAAATGATTATAATGTTATATAATATATTGTAGTAATCTCAAGCGAATTTATCACTTAAAATTAATTAATTTGATGCGTAAATAAATTACATATAGGTATTATTATATATATTACTTATATGTGTAAAACGATCAAAACCCATGTCTACAAATATTTAATTTTTACGATTACAAATATATCTAAGTTCGTAATTTAGTTATTTTTTCATAAAAAATTGTTATTTGGAATTTATTATTACGGATATAATTACATTTGTATTTGATAAACTATTCAAATAAACTTCTATATTACACTTAAATTCAAATGAATCTTGTCAATAATTCCCCCCATAAATGTGACGTAATTTTTACTTGTGAGTGACAACAATTGCTGTTTATATGAGGATAATAGATCACACATTTTCGCACCCGGCTTCCACAGACAAGTGACTAAAAATTCATCTCTTATAAGGTTTTGAAGGTAGTGACGAACTCCTCGACCCTTTTGGTCGGCAATAATAAATATTTTTCTTTTAGTGTTGCATGTTGTGATCCTGGAGCATAATCCATTCTTTACTATTATTTTTGTTTAAGATTGCGATGGCATCAGGTCTGCGGTACATGTGGAATGATTCGCGATGTACTCTTTTACTTCTTTTTTTGTTGTGGAGCATATTATATTACCCTGCAATTTTTTATATTTTGGTTTAATTTTTCTATTTGTCTGTTAGGTTCTCCCAATTCTTGTTCAAGTTTCCTAGTTTTGTTTCAAGATTAATTACTTGTGCAATACTTTTCTTAGGGTATATAGAATTGGTTTTTGTAGGAGTTTTACTCATAGCTATAACGTTTTTAATTTTTTTATGACCGGGGAAGACATTCATGAATTTTCAGAAATACCAATTTTTTTCTTTAAACTTATTTGAGTATTTTCTCTTTGGGCTAGAATTTTTTTAGGTCTATGTTTTCTAGAGATAATCGCTCCACTTCTTCGTTAGCAGATTCCAGTAGTCATTTTTTGTCATTAATTTGACGTATGTTTTTGTGTAGTCATTTTCCGTAATGGAAGTGTTTGGTAAACTTAGCGTAGATGTGTCAAAAGGATTCGAATAATTTATATTGCATTCATTTATAATTATTGAAAGATCTGCAACTGATTTCGATTTACTTTTTTGTAAAGTGATGTTTGTTTTTTCCATTATTATTGTTTCTTTAATAACATTAAAATTACAAATCATTTACAAAATAATTTCAGATAAGTAGTGAGATCTGTTGGTGGGTCATACTAGTATTTTATTACCTATCAATGTAAACCTATTACCTACCTACTACCTAGTCAGTAGTATAATTAAATTTCGAAAGGTGGTTTTGCTTCCAAGTTTTTCAATTAAAAACGGTCTGTAATTATTTTAAATTTGTTGAAATCGTAGTTGGTCCCATTATTCCACAAAACACTATATATCGTTTTGTATCAGAGCACTATGGGTATGGATACACGTTCACAATCACTTGAAATATCTTCAATTTATCTGGATTTGTCACGGTTACAATTATTTACTTCGCAGTATTTTTGTTTATTTTACACCACAAATACCTCGAATAACACTAGTGCCGTTAATAGTGTGTTTGTAGTTACTTTATTTCACTAATCACTGTTCAAACATATAAAAACCGCTAAAATAAATTAAAATAATAAGAGATCGTCCAGAACACTGTTTATTCAATTAACGGCGCCAAGCCTTCTTTCACCTGGTATTCAACAGATCGTGTAAAGAACTGTTTACTTATTCATTAAAAAAGCCGCCTTTTATAAACTTGCAAAAAGCGAGATTTGAGCGCCTCATTCATCACGCAATGTGGAAGAGGCAATATTTGCGGATAGACGTAAATTGAATTACTTTCTTGAGAAACGTTACGTTGAGTAATTTTACACTTTTATTTTTACGTTTGTATTTCCTTAAAAATTCGTAAATATCAAGATATTTGTACAGATAATGTGATTTGTAGACCCAAGAAGCATAGTAAACTTCTTGGTTAGAACTTTTTGCCTTTGAAATATTTTATTTTCAAAGGGAGAAAAGGTTTTAGTCAAGGTCGTTTTTAAAGTCAGAAGATCCAAAAAAGTTTATTCGTTCTTGCAACAATAAGTTTGCTAAGATCTAAACTACGCAGTATCAGACATCTCGTACATTTGATGCTGGTTCCCAATGCCCGTCTAGATATTATACGCCTGGTGTAAATGATATTAACTAGAAACTAACCGTTTCTAGTTAATATCATTCACCCGAATCCATCCGAACCAATAGAGATTCTAAAATTTCACAAAGTCGTCTATAGGATGAAATGGGAAGATGGATTCTTTTCCACCACCTTACCGCTAATAATTCCTTTAGATTTTTTTAGTTTTTTCTATATAGATTATGGGTGACAAGACAAACACACAGTCCTCCTGTTGGTAAGTGAATACTGTGGCTCATAGACATCTACATCTTTTCGCGATTACGAATCAATATACAGATGCGTTGTCACCCCTGAGAAATTACAAGTTAGTCAGATGGAATTTCGTTAAACAGAATAAAAATATATTCTTTCAGCTCTAATGAATATATTACCGAAGAATTTGGTAATTATTTTTTAAAAGCCGAACTTTTTTAACTACTCTAATCCAGTGTTTGAATACAGTCCCATATAATTGTAAGTGAAGATGGGAATAACATTTCCTTAGCTTGAAAAAAGCCTTAACACTTTTGTTTTGAAGACATTCACATTGTAATCGAAATAAGTGTTTATTTTTTCACACTCTGAGTTACATTACGTTGCTATAAAGCATTTGTCCAATGTAAGAAAGATCTCCTTTAAAAAAATATCACGTCAAGCGCAAGGCCAATTTTCTTTCTTATTAATTAAAAAATATTGATGACATGTATGAGCTTCCATTCAGTTGTGTAAAAGAATATTGCAACTGTTTTAACAATGTGTACAGTACCTATTATCGAGCACAAGGTCCACCTGACGGTAAATGGATGCTGTTACCTGTTGGCGACGCGCCTATAAGAATATTTCAGATTATTAAGTCAACCGATGACGAATAACTTTTCAAAGACTTATTGTCCAATAGAAATGTTCTGATAAGAAAATGCTTAGTTAAATCTTAAAGAAATGTCGAATTAATGATATGAAGGTCTTGGGTTCGACTCCCAGGCCGGACTAGTTTACTGTTTTCTAAGTAATATCTTTCAATAAATTCATATAGGGAATTTTATGTTATAAATTATGTTACCGGATTTGTTCCCCGGTTGAAATCGTCTTTCCAACGATGTAAATTCAAAGGAATATTAAAGTGAAGTTAGAGATCGGATTTGTTCCCCGGTCGAGATGATCACTCTGTGCATAAACAGAATTAACGGAAATTAATTGCATAAGTATTGTCTTGTATAAGTTTGATATGTTTGTACGAAAACAAATGCCTATTTGTTATGATTGATTAATGAGAACATTCACTTGTATTGTTATCTGATAAGAAACATGATAACTGATAAGAATCTTATCAGAGATACTTTCCTACAGTTTGAAAATTATGTAGAAGCTCTTATTTATCTAATATTGCTAAAATTAAGTGTATTTCAGACTTTCATTTTTCTGATAGCTAAGAGCCGTGCAAAGTTAGTTGTTCAAATAGTGTGAGTTCACGGAAGCACGCTGACCACGCCCCTAGGAGGCCAAATATGTAAAAATTTTAAATGTTTGTAATTTCAGCAATTTATGTAAAAATGACTTGTAAAACATTTCAGGTTGATTGTACGTGCTAAAAAGGTGAATTCTGTGTTATTTTTATGTGAAAATTCCTGTGTATAAGTGAAATAATGATAGTTTTGTATAAGAAATTTAAAAGTGTTTTAAATAGTGAAATAAATAGAGAAAATGTAAATTAAACTATTGTATTAGTTAACATATGTATAAATTCAAGTGGGAAACATTGTTTTAACTTTCTGTGTTAAATATTTAAGAAGTTCGGATTTTGAATTTGTGATTAAAATAGGCATATTTTGTTTGATAAATTAAAGGATTTTTGTGATACGAAAAAATAATATATATCATGGTGTAGATATTGTTTTGTGCTATCTAAATAGATAACTTGTATTTGTGTATGATTTATGCGAATAAAGAAATTAAGTGAAACGTGAGAGAGTAATAGTACAAATTCATGTTGTTAAGTTGCGCAGGCACGCGAATGGCGCGGCTCACTTTCGCGTATAGTTCTGGGGGTAGCTTAGTGAACGGGTTTTATTGCAATTCGTTCGGGGAATTAGTTCGGAAAAATAAGAAAATCCTTCGGGAAAAGTGAAGAACCAGCAGTCAATAAGAAGAAAAAGTGTAGGGAAGTGATAGGGAAAGTGATTACTCTCTCACGGAACGGTTTGAAGATAATTGCTGTTTTATTCCCAAGTAATTCATCCCTAAAGTTATACAGTCCACATCGAAGAATTAAGGCGTCGGGACCGGGACGACTTCGGAAACCCCGTAATCCCCGTCTGAACCTACTTGCTGAAAAAGAAAGAGGTTATCGCCCTAGTGTGTTACTCCGTTGCGGAGATCACATACGTTGCTCCCGAACCCAACGTAGGCGTTATAGGAGGCCGGATCGAGAGAAGCCTCGATTCCTCCCTTCTGTTTCTTTATCGAACGTTGCAGCCCGTCTGGTTCGTTTTAAATTGGTCCTTCCGAACCTGTTTCCTTTTCAATTGGACTTTCGGAGCCGGATTAAAAGGACCACCCGAACCCCGCCAGCTGGATCAAGGAACCAGCTGTGGACTGCTGGTTGTGGAAAAGAAGACCTTCGGAGCCGAGTGAAGATCAGCAACCGAAGGAAGCCGGGGGTTTGAGCTGAAGCAATAGGACCAAAGGCCAGAAGACCAGGACGTCAGCGCTGAAGGACTGGACCTGGAACTACCGGAAGAAAGAAAACCGGGATTGCGGCCTGGGGCGTGTGCTCGCATGGGGCACGTATCGCAGCCGGGCGCAGGTGTCTTGTGAAGGCACTCATCGTGGCCAAGCAGGGCTTGGCATTTTTCCTGTCGGGCAAGCGTGCTCGGCATTTCCTGTCGGACGACCGTGTCCGGCATTTTCCTGTCGGGTCATCAGGGTGCAGGAAGAAGCATCCACCGCTGCTGCTGCCAGGCGAGGGTGCGCGTGGGCACCTGACTGCATCGCGGCCGGAGGAGGGCGCTCGGACGAGGCGTCACCGGCAACTGGGCGGCGAGCACAGCATACATCCCGACCACCTAACGGTGCCAAACGGTTGGGCTCTGGCACAACACCTTCGGGTGGAGCAGTTCTCTCGAGCGAGACTGTGCTTGCACTACCGCTCGACTGTTTCGTCATATTCCTTGGCGGGACAGTTCCTAAACCTTTCCTCCATTCCATTCCTGCACGACTCCATCCCTGGACGGCTCACCTCGGTAGGCCCCGTCCAGGATTGATAGGGCTGATAGGGCTGTTAGGGTGGTAGTAGGGTTGTAGGGTTGGGAGATAATGGGGGGGGAGGGGTAGTGGTGTTAGGTTGGGGTGTAGAAGGGTTGTAGGTAGGGACAGTTAGGGACCGTAGGCCAACAATCACCTTCCTGCAAGATGAAGAAGGCACAAGACCAGACAGGGAGAAGCGAAGGGAGCAGGACAAGGACAGGGCTCTCAAGAAAAGCTAAAGAAGCGGAACCATCTGGAGCGACCACAGCTACTGCGTCAAATGGAGCAACTCCTTCAAGTGGAGCCACCACCGACACGTCCACATGCACGTGGGACACAGGGACGTCCGTGGCAACGACAAGCAACAGGACGGACACCAGTGGTACGCAGGCCAGCACCGCACAACAATCCGTTATATCCAGGAGTGAAACAGTGGTCGAAAAAGTAGGTCAAAGGACCGAAGAAGCGGCATCGTCAAGGACAGTAATCGGGCACACTAGTGATAAAGGGTCACAAAGAGGTAGTAGGTCATCGCGATCGGCGAGGCTGAAAGCCGAATTAGAGGCGCGGATTAAATTCGAACGCTCAGAGCTCGAACGAGCACAGGCAGCTGCTGCCTTAGCCAAGTCTCAATTGGAGTTGGCACGACTCAACCGAGAAGAGGAGATCGACTCGAGTGAGGATGATGAAGAGCGGAATACTCAGGTGGAACCTTTCGTAAGGAGTTGGGTTCAGCAGACCATAATGAGCGCGCCGGTTAGTGTAGCACAACCCGATATTACTGATAAGGAAGCGCGTAAAGGATCACGCCGCAAAGGGGCGGAGATCGAGCGCAACCAAGGAAATGCACAGAAAACATACGCGAGTGAGGTGTCAGAATTGACCGAAGCGATTGTGAGTGCAATAAAAATAGCGGGTAAAGATAAGTCTTCCCAGCTTCATTTCCTCCAGGAATTACCGGTGTTCGATGGAGACCCGGGTGAATGGATAATTTTCAAAACGGTGTTTGAAGACACAAGAAGCCAATTTTCAGGGGTGCAAAATGTTGCACGCCTTAGGAGGGCATTAAAGGGCACCGCTAAAGAGGCGGTAAAGTCGCTGTTATTTACTTTGTGTGAACCGGAAGAAATAATGAACGCTCTCGAAAGAAGATTCGGTAGGGTTGAGATGCTCATTCTAGCCGAAATCGAGAATGTAAAGCGTATGCCAAGATTGGCAGAAGATTGCCGGAATATAGGATCTTTTGCAAGTCGTATTACGAACGTGGTTGCCACGATACAAGCGTTGAATCAACCACAGTATTTGTACTCACCGGAGTTAGTGAGCCGCATAATGGAGAAACTCGGAACTATGATTAAATTTAAATGGTTTGAATATCGAGCTCAGTATCCTTTGGAGCCAGAGTTACAGAAGATGGCCAAGTTTTTAAATTTATTAAGTGAACAATTTGGAGCGTCCTTAAACAATGAAAATGCGCCTGAAAAAAGGAAGCGTCCTGAATTCAGGAAGCAAACTGTACACACTGCAAAGGGAGGTGTACGCAGCTGTGCCGTGAGCGAGCGCTATATGCGCCGAAGTAATTCGAGCGAGCGTCTAGAACGCCGAAATAGTAAAGGGCACAACCGACAAGTGGTTATGACAACCCAGGATAAGCCTGTAAGTCGGGTAACACATAAGTGTGTTATATGCAACAAGGAGCACTCTATAGGGAGTTGTTACAAGTTTAAGGACATGAATATTCACGAGAAATGGGAAGCGGTCAAAAAAGCGAAAGTATGTTTCCAATGTTTGTCACCTAAGGAGATTAGAGGAGGATAGAGTGCAAAGCGAAAAAATGTGGTGTAGAGGGATGTAGAATATCACATCATCGAATGCTACACCGATACCCCAATGAAAAAACCTCGCCCCAAGGGGACGAGGGGGGTAAAGATGCTCAGATTACCACTGTTAGTACAGTGAATGCACTGGCATGTGCATACTTAAAGATTATACCGGTCGAGTTGTATGGACCTAGAGGAAAGGTCAAGACAACAGCTCTTCTGGATGAGGGATCGACCATGACACTCATAGAGGAGTGTATGGCTCAGAAATTAGCGCCTCGCGGACGTAAAGAGGGATTACGTATCGAAGCCGTGGGAGGTAAGCGAATTAACGACGACAGTTCGTATCGCTTAAACGTTAAGATAAAAGGCATTTACTCGAGCGACTTGGAAGAGATAAGTGTACAAACAATTAAGTCACTTAACCTTTCTCCTCAGTCGGTAAGCCGAGAATTATTGCAACGGTGTTCTCATTTGACACCGATTAAGGATGAGTTGATGTATGAGAGGTCCAAACCTACCATATTAATTGGTCAGGACAATTGGCATCTCATAGTTACTCGTGAATTAATTTCAGGAGGTAAGAACCTACCAGTAGCATCGCTCACCAAACTTGGATGGGTTTTACATGGTCACATATCGGGTGGTATTAAACCGATCAAGATCGTTAACCACATTTCCGCCAAGAAGGAGGAAGATATGGATAAATTGATCAAGGATTATTTTAGTTTGGAATCTCTGGGAGTGTCGGCTAGAAAGCCCGCGAACGACCCAGAAGAACGAGCTTTAAGTATTTTGAACAAAACGGTACGTCGTATACCTAATAATAGGTACGAGACTGCTTTGTTATGGCGCACAGACAATGAGTGCATGCCGTCGAACAGAGCGCAGGTTGAAAGTCGCCTGTTGAATATTGAAAAAAAGCTCGACAAAAATAGCGAGTTGAAAAAGGAATATGTGAAGCAAATTGAAAATCTCATCGTTAATGGTTACGCAGAGAAAGCGAACCATATTCCCATTTCCCCACATACGTGGTACCTTCCTCACTTCGCAGTGACTCACCCACAAAAAAGGAAAATAAGGATAGTTTTCGACACCGCCGCAAAGACGGGCGGACGTTGTCTCAATGATGCATTATTAACCGGACCGGACTTATTGAAGTCGTTGTTCGGAGTTCTGCTACGATTCAGAGAAGGAAGCGTGGCAGTAATGGCAGACATTAAAGAAATGTTCTTGCAAGTGAAAATCCGGGATGAAGACAGGGATAGCCTTCGATTCTTATGGCGGCACAATCGTGACGCGCCACCGGAAGAGTATAGAATGACGTCACTCATATTTGGAGCGGCATCATCACCATGCATCGCTATATATGTAAAGAATAGGAATGCGCAGGACAACGCACATATATATCCAGAAGCAGCTTCCGCTACGGAAAGCAATTTTTATATGGATGACTATCTACAGGCATTTCCCGACGTGACGACGGCCGAAAGGATAGTAAACGATATGTATGAATTACATAAACATGCTTCTTTCCAACTGAGGGGATCGGCTAGCAACCGACCCGAAGTTTTAAGTAAAATGGAAAATAAATATAAGAGCGACAGTGCTTCGTTGGGAGATAAAGAGCACACAGGGCGCACGTTAGGTTTGATTTGGAATATCAAACGGGATATAATAAGTTTCTCCACAAGTCTTCGTCACACACCGGAAGAGGTGATGGAAGGTTTACGACCGCCTACGAAGAGGGAGATAACTAGCGCTGTGATGTCAGTCTTCGATCCTTTGGGACTCGCATCACCCATAACGATTCAAGGGAAGTCGCTGATCCAGCAAGTATGGAGGACAGGCATCTCTTGGGATGAAGAAGTTTCACACGAATTACACGTGTTATTTTGTAAATGGATATCGGAAGTGAAGAAATTAGGTCATTTAGAGGTACCTAGACCCATTGCTGAAGGCGTCGGCAAGGGAGAGTTACACACTTTCACGGATGCTAGTGAAAAAGCATACGCTGCCGCGGTGTATTACGTCACCAAGGACGAGCTAGGAATAAGGCGGATTACGCTGATCGCCGCAAAGGCAAGAGTAGCGCCATTGAAACCAATTTCGATTCCAAGGCTTGAATTGCAAGCAGCTCTTATGGGCAGCAGGCTGGCTGCCTCGGTTAGTGAAGAGAGCAAGTACGAGATGTCCGAGAGAGTATTTTGGACAGACTCACGTACAGTGTTAGCGTGAATTAAGTCAGATCCTCGCGCCTTTAAACCATTCGTTGCTCATCGAATGGCTGAGATCGAAGATCACAGTAAACCATGTGAATGGCGATGGGTTCCAACGTCACAAAATGTGGCAGACGACGCCACTAGAAATTTTCCTTCCACCTTCGATGTAAGTCATCGCTGGTTTCAAGGACCTGAATTCCTCAGGAAGAGTCCTGATTTATGGCCCAAACAAGTGGACACCATAAAAGGCTTAGAAACAGTTGAAGAAAAATCGCCAAAGGGCGTAAATGCGTTAAGAAAGCAAGAACCGTTAAGTCTACCCGACTACGGACGATTTAGCAGCTTTAAGAAATTCCTTGGGGCAACTACACGCACCTTACAAGCGGTAGAAAAATTCAAGAGTTTAAGAAAGTCGGTTAAAGGACCCGACGACGCAGCCGAAAAGTCGGTTATGTGTTCCAACAAAGTTTTAGCAAAGTCGGTTAAAGGACCCGATGGCGCGTTGGACATAGCGCTCTTGAAAAAAGCGGAATTATTAATTTGGAAGTTCGTTCAAGACGAGTGTTTTTATTCGGAAATAAAATGCTTGAAAGCAGGCAAAAGTGTTGAAAGAAGTTCACGTTTAAGTAAATTATCTATGGAAATAGGAGAAGATAACTTACTCCGTTTAAATGGACGTTTACCTTTCAAGTCTAATTTGACCGAGGAAAGTAGAAAACCTGTCATATTGGACGGTAAACACGAAATCGTTAAAATGATGATTAGAGAAGTTCATCATCATTTTGGACATGCCAATCACCAGACGGTGATGAATGAGGTGAACCAGAAATTTTATGTCTTGAACTTACGTAATGTAGTACGAAGTGTGTCACATCATTGTCAGTGGTGCAGGACATACAGGTCAAAACCGCAGAACGTGCCACAAGGAAATATTCCTCTGAAGAGAATAGCTCATCATGAACCACCTTTTACATGCTCAGCTGTGGATTATTTCGGTCCTATGAGTGTGACTATAGGAAGGCGACACGAAAAACGTTGGGGTGTTTTATTCACGTGTCTGACTACCAGAGCAGTACATCTGGAATTAGCTGCCTCGTTGACACCAGCGTCAATGATAATGGCGTTGAGGCGATTTATCGCCAGAAGAGGAAAACCAGCCGTTATATACAGCGATAATGGGACAAATTTCAAAGCTGCGAATAAAGAATTATTGAAGGCATGCGAAGAATGCCATGAGAGCATGAAAATTGAGTCATTTAAGAAATATATTAAATGGAAATTTATACCTCCGGGAGCCCCGCACATGGGTGGCGCCTGGGAGAGGTTAGTAAGGTCGATTAAAATTGCGTTGACCGCTACGCTCAGAGAAAGGAGCCCACGAGAGGAAATTCTACATACGTTGCTTTTAGAAGCAGAGCACACAGTAAATTCCAGGCCTCTGGTAACATTCAGTATGGATAGTCCTGAAGAGGGATTGACACCCAATCATTTTCTTCTGGGACGCTCATGTGGTGATCGACCACCTGGATTATTTCTAGAGCAGCATCTGACGGGTCAACTCAATTGGAAAGCTGCACAGAGGTTAGCCGACCATTTTTGGACAAGGTGGCTGAGGGAATACATGCCTACCTTAATACCGCGAACAGGTAATAACGGAAAGTTCATGGAACCTAAAGAGGGCGATATTGTTTTGATAATAGATCATTCGTTGCCACGAAATACGTGGCCGAAAGGCAAAATTAGTAGAACGTTACCGGGACCAGACGGTCACACCAGAGTGGTTGACGTCATTACTAGCACAGGTATCTTGAGGAGACCTACATCCAGAATAATAGTCCTGGTACCCGCGACCCCTCCCAAATGATGGTGCTAACGCACGGGGGGGAAATTGTTGGCGACGCGCCTATAAGAATGTTTCAGATTATTAAGTCAACCGATGACGAATAACTTTTCAAAGACTTATTGTCCAATAGAAATGTTCTGATAAGAAAATGCTTAGTTAAATCTTAAAGAAATGTCGAATTAATGATATGAAGGTCTTGGGTTCGACTCCCAGGCCGGACTAGTTTACTGTTTTCTAAGTAATATCTTTCAATAAATTCATATAGGGAATTTTATGTTATAAATTATGTTACCGGATTTGTTCCCCGGTTGAAATCGTCTTTCCAACGATGTAAATTCAAAGGAATATTAAAGTGAAGTTAGAGATCGGATTTGTTCCCCGGTCGAGATGATCACTCTGTGCATAAACAGAATTAACGGAAATTAATTGCATAAGTATTGTCTTGTATAAGTTTGATATGTTTGTACGAAAACAAATGCCTATTTGTTATGATTGATTAATGAGAACATTCACTTGTATTGTTATCTGATAAGAAACATGATAACTGATAAGAATCTTATCAGAGATACTTTCCTACAGTTTTAAAATTATGTAGAAGCACTTATTTATCTAATATTGCTAAAATTAAGTGTATTTCAGACTTTCATTTTTCTGATAGCTAAGAGCCGTGCAAAGTTAGTTGTTCAAATAGTGTGAGTTCACGGAAGCACGCTGACCACGCCCCTAGGAGGCCAAATATGTAAAAATTTTAAATGTTTGTAATTTCAGCAATTTATGTAAAAATGACTTGTAAAACATTTCAGGTTGATTGTACGTGCTAAAAAGGTGATTTCTGTGTTATTTTTATGTGAAAATTCCTGTGTATAAGTGAAATAATGATAGTTTTGTATAAGAAATTTAAAAGTGTTTTAAATAGTGAAATAAATAGAGAAAATGTAAATTAAACTATTGTATTAGTTAACATATGTATAAATTCAAGTGGGAAACATTGTTTTTAACTTTCTGTGTTAAATATTTAAGAAGTTCGGATTTTGAATTTGTGATTAAAATAGGCATATTATGTTTGATAAATTAAAGGATTTTTGTGATACGAAAAAATAATATATATCATGGTGTAGATATTGTTTTGTGCTATCTAAATAGATAACTTGTATTTGTGTATGATTTATGTGAATAAAGAAATTAAGTGAAACGTGAGAGAGTAATAGTACAAATTCATGTTGTTAAGTTGCGCAGGCACGCGAATGGCGCGGCTCACTTTCGCGTATAGTTCTGGGGGTAGCTTAGTGAACGGGTTTTATTGCAATTCGTTCGGGGAATTAGTTCGGAAAAATAAGAAAATCCTTCGGGAAAAGTGAAGAACCAGCAGTCAATAAGAAGAAAAAGTGTAGGGAAGTGATAGGGAAAGTGATTACTCTCTCACGGAACGGTTTGAAGATAATTGCTGTTTTATTCCCAAGTAATTCATCCCTAAAGTTATACAGTCCACATCGAAGAATTAAGGCGTCGGGACCGGGACGACTTCGGAAACCCCGTAATCCCTGTCTGAACCTACTTGCTGAAAAAGAAAGAGGTTATCGCCCTAGTGTGTTACTCCGTTGCGGAGATCACATACGTTGCTCCCGAACCCAACGTAGGCGTTATAGGAGGCCGGATCGAGAGAAGCCTCGATTCCTCCCTTCTGTTTCTTTATCGAACGTTCCAGCCCGTCTGGTTCGTTTTAAATTGGTCCTTCCGAACCTGTTTCCTTTTCATTACCCGTGTCAACTATGGTAAAGATGAGGCAATCTATTAGGGAGGCCTATATACAGCAGTGGAGTTCAATAGTCTGTAACAGTAACGGGTACGGAGGAAGCGACTTGTCCCGGTTTCACCTGGGTAGGATCTATTAATGTAGCAATTTTTATTTTTATTATATTAGCCAATTTTTTATTTCTTTAAATAACCAAGTTGTAAATATAAAATATTATATCCTAGATGATTCCTGGCCGTGTAGTGGCGGTTAAGAATATCCACTACACCATATCAATCCGTGGGTGTCGTAAGGCGACAAAGGCATCTTCCTAATAACAACACTAATATAATAAAAAACTGCGGTTGCCAACCCGCTCGCCAAACGTAGCAACTATGGCAAATACCCCCCCATAATACGTAACGATATAGTAACGACGCAAACAAACGGCCACCAGTCCCCGGCGGCCCCGCTGTTCCTGGCTACGGTGTCGATCATGGTAACGGCGGGGCAGGGGGTGCTAAGAATCTCCGGTGGAGGTTCAGTTGCCACCTACGACGACTCGACCTGGCAACATATAACGCACGCACTCTCAGGAATGACGAGAAGATACTGGAGCTGGAAGAAGATGTAGACAAGTTGCGCTAGCATATTATTTGATTATCGGAGGTCCTAAGAGAGGGGGAGGATACGGTAATCCTCGAGTCCGGCAACTTGTTCGGATTTTTCGTCCACAAGTCTCTCGCCAAAAACGTTGTAAAGATTGGGAGTGTGTCGACGAGGGTCGCGTATCTGATACTCAGACTCACCAAACGGTATTAGCTGAAGGTCATATAGGTTTACGAACCAACGGCGGCACATCCCAATGAGGAGGTGGAGGAAATGTATGAGGATATTTCCAGAGCCATGCATTCCTCCAAAACCCAATACACGGTGTTGATGGGAGACTTCAACGCAAAACTACGCACAAGAGAAAGCGGTGAGCTGAAGGTAGGGAAATTTGGTGTAAGGTAATGGAACCGTAGGGGCCAGCAATTGGCCGACTTTATGGAGAAAGAGGGACTATTTATTTCAGAAGCGGTCCCACGGGAAGTGGACCTGGCCTAGCCCAGACGGTTCGACATAAAATGAGATCGACTTCATTATGATGAGCAGACGCCAAAAGTTCAGTGATGTCTCAGTGATCGCAAGGGTGAAAACTGGCAGCGATCACCGAATGGTTAGAGGTACACTGAAACTAAACGTTAAGTTGGAGAGGTATCGTCTATTGAAGTCAACGCTTCGTCCCCCTCGTGCTCTAATCCAGAATCCTGAAACATTTCAGCTCGAGTTACGTAACCACTTTCAGTGCCTAGAAGATTGCAATGCAGTGGACGATATGAATGACAAGCTCGTGGAAACTGTCCATGCGGTCGGAGTTAAGTTTTGCAAGACCCGCCCCAGAAGAACACAAAACTCTCCGATCACACCTATAATCTCATGGCTGTTAGACAGAAGATGAGGCTACAATCGTCAACAGATTTGACAGCATACAGGCAAGTGAACAGACAGATCTCCAAATGCATGCGGCGAGACTTGCGCAACTTTAATTCTGCTTGTATTGAAGAAGCGATCGAGCGGAACCAAGGCTCCAAAGTCTCCAGAAATCTGTCTACCAGTAAGAGCCAACTGTCAAAGCTGAAGACTGAGTGTGGCAGCATCGTTTCCGGGACACCTGAGATTCTGAGTGAGATTGAGAGGTTCTATGGGCAGCTGTACACATCATCGTTGGAGCCACACGCAAGTGTGAGTAACGATCCAAGAGCAAGTCTAATCCGACACTATTCCGATGATATCCCGGACGTTAGTCTGAGCGAAATTAGAGTAGCTATCCAGCACCTTAAAAACGGCATGTCCCCGGACGAAGATGGAATTACAGCGGAGCTTCTGAAAGCGGGTGAAAAACCGGTACTTGAAGTCCTTCAGAGGCTCTTTAATTCCATCCTCTATGGTGGCACTAGTCCGGAGGCGTGGAGCAGAAGTTCGGTGGTCTTGTTCTTCAAGAAAGGTGATAACGCCCTCTTGAAGAACTACAGACCAATATCCCTTCTGAGCCGCGTCTACGTGCTGTGTTCGAGAGTTATGACGAATAGTCTCGCACGCAGCCTCTACGACTTCCAGCCTCCCAAACAAACCGGTTCTGAAAAGGCTTTAGTACCATAGACCACATACATACCGTTCGGCAAATTGTACAGAAGTCCAAAGAGTACAATCTGCCACTTTGCCTGGCGTATGTTGACTATAAGAAAGCCTTTGATTCCGTCGAAATTTGGGTGGTGCTACAGTCTCTTCAGCGGTGCCAAGTTGACTGTCGGTATATCGAAGTGCTGAAGTGTTTGTACCGTAGGGCTACGATGGCTATCCGAGTACAGAACCAGAGTATGAAACCTATCCAATTGCAGAGAGGTGTAAGACAAGGTGACGGTTCATTGAAAGAGGTTTTTAAGCTACTGAAAGGATACGGTATTAACATCAATAGCGAGTGCATCTCTCACCTTCGATTTTCCGACGATATAGTCCTTACGGCAGAATCGCCGGAGGACTAAAGCACTATCCTCAATGACTTCAATAGTGCCTAGTAGTCGGAAATTACGACACATCTTTTCGTCAGGTATACCTCAAAATCTGAAAACTAAGTTCTGCAACCAGTGCGTGTTGCCAGTGATGATCTACGGAACCGAGACGTGGTCCTTCACTGCTGGCCGTATGTGGACTCTCAAAGTCGCTCAGCGAGCTATGGAAAGGGCTATGCTCGGAGTTTCTCTGCGTGATAAACTTAGTAATGAGGATATCTGCAGTAGAACCAGAGTGACCAACGTAGCCCAACGGATTAGTAAGCTGAAGTGGCAGTGGGCCGGCCATATAGCTCGAAAAACCGACGACTGTTGGGGAAAAAAGGTTCTCGAGTGGCAGCCTCGTACCGGTAGGCGAAGTGTCCCCATCCACTAGATGAAGTAGACCTGGTAAGACATGCAGGAAGTCGATGGATGCAGGTGGCTCAGGACCGTGCTTTGTGGCATTACTTGGGGGAGGCCTATGTTCAGCAGTGGACTTGTGAAGGGCTGTAATGATGATGATGATGATGATGATGAGATGATTCCTGACGTTGCTCTGTATCTGTTCGTGAATTCTATTATATCCGGCTCAGCCAGTCTCAAGATAAGCCCAGACAGGGGGACACACGGACAAGAATCTAAAAAACAGTTACTTATGTCACGCAAATAGCGCCCTCGTAAAATAGCCGTGCATAAAAAGCAGTTATTTCGATATTATAGATATACACTTCAATTATTTTTATAAATTTAGAATTGAATTATTCGCGTCATTATATTAATATCCTTTACGTAGTAATTAAAACATTTTGTATAGCATAATTAACATTTACGTCTCAGTAAAGTCGACTTTGTAACAAAGGCTCCGGTCTTTTGTCTGAGTCAATTTAAATGACATTTTGCTTTTTAATGAAACTTGGGAAGAGTTAATTAAACATTTTTGTAGGGCAATTCTTTACGCTGTCACACCGTGATTTTTTATAATTTGTCATTTGATTTGCGTAATAAATTATATGCTGACTTTTTAATTTTATATCTTCGAGCGAATAATGTGTTATCTTTAAATTATTTCACTTTTTAAGTATATTATGTTTAATAGCGTGGACACTGGCTACAAGTTATCAATAGAAAGGGTTTGAGTGTTGCTCGAGGTTTTGTTTTTGAAGTTTACGTAGCTCAGACCTCCTCTATTATTTTAGAGGATTATGGTATTATTTGTCCATCATACTACTCAAATACGTGTTGGTGGACTACAAACGTCTTAAAAACGTATTATTTTTTAGACATGCAGGTTTCCTCACGATGATTTCCTGCACTGCCGAGCACGTGGTTGGTTAGCATTTAAAATGGCAATCAACAATGTCAATTGTGCAGGCGGGGATCGAACCTGGTTTACTTGTGTACTATGAAATTATTTATATTTAATTAATTTATTATATTAATTATTTATCTTGTCATTCGCTAAATTTGATAGGAGGTTGCAAATTTGGAACTCAATGGCTGTCTATATGTACTTATGCCTTTACAATACAAGAGCCCTTATTGTATACTAATAAAACAAACAACATAACAAGAAAAAACAGCCTTACAGCCCTCCTTTCCTTTTATCTTTTTAGCTTCTTTCATTCTTTCAGCCAAACTAAAAAGGAAATATAAAAAAGTGATAAGTTAATCAGTGGGGGATAATGAATATAATAAATAATGAAATAAAGTAATAAGTAAATGGGGACGGAAGGAAACATAATGTTTGTTAATTTGTTTTTGAAGGAGTATTTTGTTTGAGCACGTTTTATAGTTATAGATAAGGAGTTCCAAAGCTTGATTCTAAGAACTTAAAAAGGTTTACTGTAGAAAGTAGAGTAGCGCAAGGGACATTTAAGGGAAAGAGTTTTCTATGGCCCAAAGGGAAAGGTTTTGAGAGTAGCTAACAAATTGGAAACGTTCTTTGAGTTAAGGAGGACTTCATAAATGTCTAAAATTTAAAATAAATAAAATTCTTATATAGCAGATTAAATTTGTTGATTTTAAGTAGTGTGGAATTGAGGATAATGATTATCATGTTTTTTAATATTTTGTATATCTCAAGCGAATTTATCGCATAAAAATTAATTAATGTAAAGCGCAAATACAGTACAGTATGCGCAGTTGCCATATAAATTATTCACAGTGATTGACATTACAAATAACGTTCGGAATGATACGGCGCAAAATTTTACAAATTGCACCGCTAATGTTAGTCAGTCGGGAATAAACGAATCAAACGTTGATATGAAATTGACAATGACTATGTACATGTTTATCGGAAATACGTTAAAATGTTACTTGTTATAAGTAATAATATTGTGAGAGCTTATGTTCGACTTGTTCCCCTGCCGGGCTAGCATGAGCCGGAGAGAATATATCCCCGGAGAGAGGATATAATTTTTATCCCTTGCTTAGTTTTATCCACCCTGCGAGCATGGGCAAGAGACAAAAATTATATCCCCCGATTATATCCACCGACAAGAGATAAAATTATCTTATCTCTATAGTATATCCCCGTTTGACATAACGAGTGGACATATATCTCCCCGTCCGTAGCATGGGGCCAAGGGAAAGAGAAAAAATTATCCCTTTTTCACATTTGAAAGGGACAATTTAATCCTCTTTCGCGGACGTGGGTTTAAGTTTATCTTCAAATCATTTTAATACAAAAAAGATGTCTCGAGCCTATTGCAACTACATTTTCGTGTCAGAAATTGAAAAACAAGAAAGAAAATTACATCAGCGATCGATACGTGATCAGAATACTTAATCTATTGGAATTCTCCGACAACAAATTTCTACGCCGGTTTCGGATGCTTAAAGATTGTTTTGTATTTGTGTAAAGAACTCTATGAGGCTTTAAAGCCTATTAATTCTGTGGATGGACTACCGGTGCATATTGAATGCAATGATTTAATTACATAGGTTGTGTCAACAATACCCAAGGCGAGTCCATGGTCAAGTCAAATTTAATGATAATAGAATCGGTCTATACTATATTTTAGGTAAGTATTATAACGTTTTAAAATAAAGTTATCAAACTTAGTAAAGTTACAATTCAAAGGTTTAAATTAAGAAATATGTTAATTCTTTAGCAAAGCTTGCTAAATATACTATACTCATGATTATAAAATTATTTATTCCTTGTTTTGTTTGAAATCATTACATTTATATTCTTCATGCTTCATCATTTTCAATTAAAATTAAATCTTTGTGACTTAGAGTATACAACAATTTTGATGTATTTTGTAATTTTCTTATAATGGCAAAAATTGCGGGGATATATTTTTTTTAATTTCTTCAAGAGGTTACACCACCTCCAAAGGGTCTGTATTGTCCAGTTTCACAATTGGCTTAATTCTAAACACATATTTTTTAATAAATGCTATCACATGCGAAGTAATACCAGCGATTTGATACAAGCAATGTATATTTAACTTAAATATTATACAAAAGAAAATAAAGAATGAATTAGAATAATAGAAAAAATAAAAATAAGGCAGAAATACGCTTAAAATAAATATAACAAATATTATAAATGACATATTATTTAACAAAAATTATGAACAGTTTAGCAATATAATAAACAAAAGGTAAAAGAAAATATAAGTTAATGTAAATCTACTTAATCTTAAAACTAGTTTACATAATGATTTCTTATATTTACGCGAACACTGTACATTGATTAAAACTACTTTTACGGATTTCTTTCGCGTTTTATTTATTTTATTTTTAACCCGACGTTTCGGGTGCTTTCCAGCACCCATGGTCACGGGGGACTGAGGTGACTGACGTCCCAATGTCAAAGTTAACCCGGAGTACCTTCAGCTTTTTTAATTATTGTCTTTGGTCCGATCTACGCAGAATGAACTAACTGTGGTTTGAAGTCTTGCAGTGGTATGCTTGGGTTTAGTTTTAATTTTATTAATTATAGGATCCCAAGCAGGTGGTAATACCAAGCCTCCTTCTCTATTGAAATTAGGATGTTTTTTAATTTCAATAGCCTCACGTATCATCCTTGGTAGGAATCGGTGTTCTTTCGCGAGGATTTGTGGTCTATCAAATCTGATGTAATGGTTGGGGCCATCTAGGATATGATCGCAATGTCGCACGCAATCAACGTTCCGGGAAGTCTGCAGTTTGCGATCATATCCTAGATGGCCCCAACCATTACATCAGATTTGATAGACCACAAATCCTCGCGAAAGAACACCGATTCCTACCAAGGATGATACGTGAGGCTATTGAAATTAAAAAACATCCTAATTTCAATAGAGAAGGAGGCTTGGTATTACCACCTGCTTGGGATCCTATAATTAATAAAATTAAAACTAAACCCAAGCATACCACTGCAAGACTTCAAACCACAGTTAGTTCATTCTGCGTAGATCGGACCAAAGACAATAATTAAAAAAGCTGAAGGTACTCCGGGTTAACTTTGACATTGGGACGTCAGTCACCTCAGTCCCCCGTGACCATGGGTGCTGGAAAGCACCCGAAACGTCGGGTTAAAAATAAAATAAATAAAACGCGAAAGAAATCCGTAAAAGCAGTTTTAAAACTAGTTTATAGCTAGTATAGATTATAGCTTTATACTATGGTATTTTATCTATGCGCGGGGATAAGTTTATCTACTGTCGATATTATATCCACCATAGGCCCATGCTCGCAGGGTGGATAAAGCTTTGACATAGGGATAAGACAATTTTATCCCTTGTCAGTGGATATAATCGGTGGATAAAATTTTTATCCCCTGCTCATGCTAGCCCGGCTGCTTACGCAATTAATCGTTATTGATAATAAAACAGCGTACTGCACTATACATTTAGTGTAAGATAATAATAGTTAGACAACACCGTAATATATACCCGTCTCAATTACACGTGTAACAAGAGGGACGTTATAACGTGATAACACCAAAGTATGCAAACCAACAGCTACACAATCCATCTCATTGTAATACAGAGCAGCCTCTAAGCAAAACTAGCTTCCTTGCCTGCACTAGAAGAATAACGACTACCAACAAAACCAAGATAACGTCATTTTACAAAACTCAGCAGTCGTCATGCTGACTTCTCTCTTAGAATGGTCAAGGCGGAATTCTCCGCGCACGGCATTTACAGTGGTGAACTTTATACTATACACACGAGTGGAGGGTTTTTCGATATTCTCTCAATTCTAACAAGCCACCATCGACACGACACTCCGCTGGAGTGATGCAACCCCTCGATCAGTCTCGATCCATCTGATATTTTATAGATATATTTTTTAATTTTTAGCAACCCACTCTGGCTTAGTCTGGATAGGGTGTAATAATGTGGTGTTAATGAGATTTCATAAATAAATTTCCAAGTTTTTCGGATAAAGTATATCCTAGATCGCTCCTGGCATTGCTCGCTATCTATTTATGAAGTTAGATTACAATCGGTTCAGCCATAGAAACCGATAATTTTTTAAAAAATGGTAATTAGTTCGATATCACAGAAAAATAATTCAATTTTATGTATAGGTTTTTTATATCATAAAGGTGACAACCGCAAGTTAAAAAGTCCACCTAATGGTAAGTGGATTCTTTGGCCCATAGACCATAGACCCATAGTCATCTATTCTAGTCTTGTGCTTGCTCGGTCATTTTTAAAATCGCTCCGTACTAGTTCACTTCAGATAGCTAACTAGTTCGTTCTATTAGTTCTATTCGCAAACTACGCTAGAATAATATATCCTGAATTAAGAATCTGTGGCGGCGCTGTCGTCACGCCGCAAACGAAACACACCAAAGCCTACATCACGCTATCAAAATTCCGAATCATAAACAGCATATATAGAACATCTCCGAACTATCACACGAAGCGTAGGCCGCTCCCCGGGCAGAACACCTTGCCCGGCGAGAGATCTCCCATTTTCCTTCTTATAGATAATAAATGTTCTATATATACTGTTTATGATTCGGAATTTTGATAGACAGCGCCGCCACATCAAAATACCGATGCGTTGCCACCCCTCAGAACTAAGATGGAATGCCCCGTTTCCATTAAAAAGGGTCTCTGGTTTTCTACACTCATCATACAAAACAAAGCAGCATCGAGCTGCTATTTTACGCTGGTATTCTGTGAGAGCATGGTCCTTCCCCGGTCGAGCAATGTAGCTGCAGCATGGCTCTACCACGTTTGAGGTATAGATTGTATATCATTGCGGATTCTGAGTCTTACTGAAGAGGCAGATTTGATGTCCGCCAACACCGCATGGGGGTGATGGAAAACATCGTGAGGAAATCTCGATTGTTAATTTCCTAACACACCTCAGTTGATTTACCATGTCTGAGAAATAAAATATTTAGATAACATGATGTGAAGTCCTTTAGCACGCCCTGGAGCAGCGGAATGGAATAATCGCTCCAAAGCCCCATCATAAATGTGACATAAATGACATATATATTTTGTAGGGGGTTAACTGATTTATCGCGTTTCTTGCTCTTTTAAGCGCTTTGCAGCACCCACGATCGCAAGGAGACTAAAGTTAAAAAATAATTGGGATTAGATTTGTAAATATCATATTTATTTTATTACGTAACGATGTGCATGTAAATAATTTACTTTTATTAAAACCGATGACAATACAATAATTTCATGACCATGTTCTAGTATTCTCACTAAGATCATTAAAGCTCATAGTCAATGCGTGTTGTTTTACTTTTTAAAGTAAAGGAAAGTAAATAAATACAGCCTTTTATAAATATACATATAATCAATTCATCAGCGCTGTGGTTCTTTAATGTTAACACTTTTTTATATTTACCTTTTTCTCGTCTAATTGTAACTAATAATTCAAGAAGAAACATTTTAAAACTCTACACTTTTCTAACAAATTAACTTCCTCAGCTATGAAATCTGTCAAATATTTTATCTGATTCAAAAGTGGCATCGCCCTGGTTGTTGGTAGAAAAAAATCGTTGATTCTCTGATTGCCCGCCACGCTGCCCCAAATCGAGTGTTCAGACTACATATGTCTTGGAAACATTTTCTGTTTCATTGAAGCCGGTGGAGATCAGACTCGAGTTCCCCGCTTTCCGTAAAATTTATGGCAAGCGCTTAGTCGATGAGCTATCACGATTCGCAGTAAGTACTCCGTTTTCTACATAAAAATAGTCCCAGGTCATGATAAAGATTAATGCGTCTTTTTCTTTCAATAAAAGAGTTAAGAGTTTAATAAAACTTCTCACTCCTAGAAAGTTTCTTATATACAAAATTAATTTCTGCTTCGTGGGTATGGGACTAGAATCCTCCGGGGAAATTGAATGTAATATACGAATACATAACTAGTTTAAGAATTGAACGTAGATACCAGAGTAATATAGATAGATGATACTAGAGTGTAATACGTAGCCTTCGAACTTCATGTGCACGTGTAATGAGGCTTTGGAATAGTAAATTAATTATTTTGTTTGGTCTTTCATTTTTTATATAGAATAGGGACGGTAAACGAGCACATATCCCCACTGATGGTGAGTGGATGCTATGAGCCTACATTTATCCTTGATTAAAAATCAAACTACAGACACGTTGCTACCCACGTCTTATTACTTGTAAACAGGGTATCCGGGTAGCTGCAGCGTCGCTCTATCACTTAAAAATTAAACAAGACATGGAACAAATACAATTGTTTGGTCAATACATACAAAGTACGTCCAACCAATCATAATACAAAATGGGCACGAGTAACTAATATAACATTATACATGGGCCAAGAAAAATCTCCCTCATATACCCTACTATAATATTTCATAGAACCTACCTAGGTTCTATGAAATATTATCCTTAAATTTATGGCTTTCTTTTTTATATAAATATATTCATAGTGCTTCATGGAGCTTTTTTATATAGAATTTATTCATAGCTCTATAAAGATCTATGAATATATTTTATACAAAAAAAGCCATAAGGTAGTTGGCGCTATTGTCGTGGTCCAGAAATCACCTATGCGAAGCCGGGCTAAATCGCTAGGTATACAATAATCTCTAATAGTTTACCTACTCTTACAAAAATAAAAGTCTCTAATTAGTTAAATTTCTTCATGCCACCACAGTACTTTTACGAATTAGTTCATGAAGGCATTATAGTCATATCTAAGTTCACATTAACCATTTTTTAACCCATGACACGGATTTGTTAAAGAAAAGGTTGTTTGATAGTTTATTTCCAAGCGCTTGCTCGGTATAGATATCCCATAAATTGCATACATGAAGTCTCACTTTCATTTAGACACTCAGTCATCCGTGAGCTTCATCGACGAGGGGTTAAGCGACATCCCAAAATCTACGATTCATTTTCACGATAAATAAGCGACCAACTTATTCCCATAACGTAAGAATTAATTATACGTGGTAGAGCCATGCTGCAGCTATATTTTGGTTGTAGTACGGATGAGTCAGCGCGACCGGGGAAGGGCCACGCTGTCACAGAATACCGACGAAAAACAGCAGCTTAATATTGCTGTGATTCATATGATGAATGTAGAGATCCAGAGACCCTTTTTAATGGAAACAAGGCATGGGCATTCCGTCTTTGTTCCCAGGGGTGATAACGCATCAGCGTTTTAATTCTTAATCAAGGATAAATGTAGAATGTATATGGGCCACAGATTCGACTGAAGTCCACCTGATGAACTACATCTACCTTTGATTACGAATCAAAATCCGGACGAGCATTAGGCTACTATTTGACGATGGTATTCTGTGAAAGCGTGGTCCTTCCTTGTTCAAGCCGACCCATACGTGCTACAACTATACAATTACAGGACCATGATGTTTCCTTCCTCTGTCTAATATTAACTAAGTTAGTATCCTCCAGTTACTCATCAGTGTCATCATTACAGCCTATTAAAGTTCACTACCGACCATAGTCCACTTCTATAGATTGTATTTGATATACTTCTAATATAACTGCTGCATGACTCTACTAATTATAAATGATTAATGACTCTGATCTCACAAGGCAAATATGCTGTCTTGCATGCGCTGTCTTTGCATGACATGGCTTTGCATTTGCATGCCTCTCATTCAATAATAATATTGGTTCTCTTCCTCTTCAAACTAAAATATAGCGGTATAAGCACTTATCAATAAAATCATTCAATATATTAATTTTAATATATAAGGCAATCTAGTCGCTATGAAAGTAATTTCTACCAAATATCAACACACACTTTTTTAAGCGGATTGTTGTTTACAAGGAATAAAAAAGGTACTTAATTATACACCTAATTTAAAAACACAAGATAATAGCAATCTAGTCACAAGAAAGGACGATAACTATGATTGAGGAAGTTTTAAAGTTCTAAATACCTACTCGTAGGTTGCTTTGAGAAAATGTTCTTCATCAAGCACTTCGATTATGTAAAGATAAGTAATTACACAAACATATTGCTACAACGGAAAATGTTTTAAATACAGAAATAATCTTCATCGTATTAACACAAACGTGATACAACTATACCGCAACTATATTATGAATGTAGCGTCAGCTCGACCGAGAAAGGACAACGCTCTCACAGAAATATTGAAATATAAGCTTAATCTTGCTGTGTTTCATGTGGTAATGTAGAGAACCAGATACCCTTTTTAGTGGTAAAAAAGCATTCCATATCAGTGCTCATCAGTGACAGCGCATCTACAGTTTGATTCTAAATCGACAATAAATGTGGATGTCCAAGAGCCATAGCATTCACTTAGGGGGAATGTAAGGTAGTTTGTTACCCATGTTCCATAAAATTTTTACACATTAACAATAATGATTTTAATTAGAATGATGCAAATAGAAAATAACCTAGGTGTTCGTCTGAAAAGATACCGCCTTCTTCACTATTTCTGTCCCAGAATGCAGTGTTGGTTCTGATATGTTTTGTTCTTAAGGGTATAATAATAGTCCTTCAGGTCGAATTTTGACCACGGGAGCCAGTCTTAACGGAGCTAGCTATCTGCGCAGGACAGTACTGCAGTACTTGAGTCCAACCCAAGCACAGTTTCATTTTCTATTTCCTCACTCTCACAGTCCAAAGGGATGGCAAACCAACAAGACCGGTGATAGATCCGACCAACAATTTTACGTGTTTCTCGAGTAACGGGGGTTAAACATCGTCAAATCTCCGACCCCGAGCTGCTACAGAAAATTTCTTGATAGAAAAACTCAATACCCTTTTTTGGCCTGACACGAGATTCGGACTTCGGACCTCATAATCAGCAGTCGCACTAACTTCCTCTAGACCTACGAGGAAGTCAGTCTGAAGGATATAGAGTATAATTACAGGTTGCGAGTTATTCCGTCTAAGTCTTCGGAGGTGACAACGCATCTGAATGTGTGGTTTCCTGCATTGTTTATAGATGGCTTCAGGCGTCCATGGACTACAAGAGCCACTTACCATCAGGTGGACTGTAACTGCGTAAATGACTTCATTTTTGTGAAAAAAAGTTACAATAAGGCAATAGAAACTAAGACTAAGTCAAAAAGGAAGGAATATCGTGTTGTAAAACTTGTGTTAAAATTAATACTTAATAAAAGTCTCTAATTTTACTAGCGTTATAGTTTTATCAAAAACTGATTTATTTCGTCATGTTTTTTAGGGTTTCGTAGTCAACTAGGAACCCTTATAGTTTTGCCATGTCTGTCTGTCCGTCTGTCCGTCCTCGCTTAATCTCTGTGACCGTTAGCACTAGAAAGCTGAAATTCGGTACCAATATGTGTATCAATCACGCCGACAAAGTGGTAAAATAAAAATTGGAAAAAAATGTTTTATTAGGGTAGCCCCCCTATATGTAAAGTGGGAAGTAATTTTTTTTTTTCAATTTCAACCCTAACGTGTGATATATTGTTGGAAAGGTATTTAAAAATGAATAGAGGTTTACTAAGATCATTTTTTGATAATGTCAATAATTTAGGAAATAATCGCTTCAAAAGTAAAAAACAATGTGTCCCCCCCCTCTAACTTTTGAACCATAAGTTTAGAAAATATGAAAAAAATCTGAAAAGTAGAACTTTATAGGGACTTTCTAGGAAAATTATTTTGAACTTGGATGGAAATTCGGAGCGCCTGCCGCGGAGCGTGCAATGTTGCACGCTCCATGTTCGCGGACGTACCCACTACCGGGAGCAGTTGCAGGAGCGCGGAGCGCTGCTGGAGCGCGAACATAATGGATACCCACCTTTAAACTCATAAGTGGGAACACTTATTGTGACGGACGGGAAACTACGGAACCCTACACTGAGCGTGGCCCGACACGCTCTTGGCCGGTTTTTTTTTTCTTCATTTTATCTTGCATTTCAAAAACGTTTTTTTAGCAATTTACAAAATAACACATATCTAATAAATAGCTTGCGTAATAGGGAGAAAAATTAAGAAATATTTTAATTTTTCATTTCGCTTTAATTTTCGTTTTATTTATTTATTCGTAAAGTACGATCTAAACATTGTTTATTAATAGCAAATAATAATGAATACTTGATAAATATATAAGATGTGGTAAAAAGAGGACATGGCATGCGTTGTGTTAGAAATGGAGTAGAGGCTAGAGTGTCGTCACAGGCGACAAAGGGAAATAACGCAGGAGATGGGATGCAGCATCTTACAGATAACAACTCAAAACAATATAATACTGCAGTTGCCAACTCGCCTGCCAAGCGCGCTTATGAGGCAATCTATAGAGGAGATCTATGTTTAGCTGTGCACCATAACAGACATGACAAGTCCACTGATGAACATAGGTAGGAAACTTCCAAAAATATCTATAATGTTCCTATTATGTAAATGTACTGTTTTTACAATAAAACAATAAATACAAGTAGAATTAAAATTTACTCCTAATTAAGAAAAAAATGTTTTCAATATTAATTATCAGATTGAGTAATTTGTAAAAAAAAGCTGTGGAAAGGTTCGATTTAACCATTATAAATATTAATAGACGGACGTCCTCCGGGAAATCTTACAAAGCAAGACTTCAGCATAAATTTAACCACCGGTCGACATTAAAATGGATCTAAATTTAGTTTAATTTTAGCGTAATTAAAAAAATTTTTACATATATTTATATATATATATATATATATATATATATATATATATATATATATATATATATATATATATATATATATATATATATATATATATATATGTATATATATATATATATATATATATATGTACACCATGTATATAGATATCTACATCTACCCTCGATTAAGAATCAAAGAGCAGATGAATGATGACGACTAAGATGGAATATCTCGTTTTCTGTTAAAATGCTCTCTATTTCTCTACACTACCATATGAAACACAGCAGCATTGAGCTGCTTTTTTAAATTGGCACTCTGAGAGAGCGCAATCCTACCCTGGCGAGCCGTTCCTGCCATTTGTGCTACAACCATAATATAGCTGCAGCGTGGCTTTGGTCTAGTTAGTCACAAATAATCATTTCCGACATTTGTAATGTTACAAAGGCTGAATAATTTGTACAAAAACCTGGATTAATGTACAGACTAGTCGTATCGTAATATAACTAGGTGGTACATTTTATTTTCTGCCAGAGTCCATCTGTTATTGCTATCTATTTCTGCCACCAAACATCAATGCGTGCTCTGTTGTGTTCAGATGAAAAGGCTAGCTATGAGGCATTCTATCTAAGTCCTCAAATGTGAAAACGTTCTGTAGCCTTCCTTACTTAAATTACATGCAGGTTTCCATGGTGCAATAAATATCATCTAAAATGTAAATTCGTTTTTTTTTTTTAATAGAAGAAGAGGCAAACGAGAATGCGGCTCACCTGGTGTTAGGTGATTACCAACACCCATAATCAACCGCAACACCAAGGGAATTGCAGGTGCATTGCCGGCCCTTTAGAAAGAAGTAAGCTCTTTTCTTGAAAGTCCCTAGGTCGGATCGGTCCGGAAAAATTGCCGGTGGTAAGCTGTTCCACAGAGACGTCGTATGCGAAAGAAAACTCCTTCTGAAACGTACAGTGGTGGATCCAGATGGTGTGGATGGTAGCGGGACGCTTGCCACGTTTGTGTTCACGAAATTTGGCGGCTGGAATCAATCCAAACAATTCTTCAGAGCACTCCCCGTGGTATATGCGAAAGAAAATTCAAAGAGATGCAACTTCTCTTCGTAGCGCCAGTGAATCGAGCCGATCAGAAAGCACTCGGTTGTCGACGATTCGAGCCGCTCTGCGCTGGATGCGGTCAAGTGAAAGGAGCTGGCACTAGGGAGCCCCAACCCAGAGATGGAAATGTGCGGCCGAACCTGCGCCTCGTTTGTCACCTCAGTTTAAAAAATAGATTTTTATTTTCTTTAATCAATTAGCAACTGTACCGACAGAACACTGTTAACGTTCTGTAGCAACACTGCTTTAACAAAGCCGCAAACTTGCAAAACTCTTCCTATGTATATTGGCCGCGAATAAAAATATCGGTTCATTAAATGGGCCATAAATTGTAAACGGTTAGTTTTACAAAAAAGTTTACAATAAACAAAAGATGCGAAATTTTATTCTCTACAATAAGGGTATGTATAACTTTTGCCTTAAAGTGCATACTTTCCGAGATATCGGCTGAAAACGTCTTTTCAAGATGGCGCTTTAAGCGCCACCTGTATCTGTCAATATTTTGTGATTGTGGACTCTGACACAGAGTAGAAGAGTAGAAATTTTAAAAATGTTGCCGAATGTTGGAATATATGTCAAGGCAAGAGTCGTTTATTTTTATTTCTTTTATAAGATATCTATGTATAATATATTTCTGTATACGTAGTTGAAAAGTACGACTTACTGAATATACAAACCTGCTACGCTGCAGCTATGTTATGATTGTAGCACGCATGGGTTGACTTACTTTATGTACATGTTCCTTTCAGTTCAATTTACCATCAATAATTATACCTAAAAATAATGTACATTGTACTAGTTGCAAAACAGTATTTTACAACAACAGGTAACAGCATATGTATCGAGTCGTAATAAAATATAATATTAATTTTTTTATAGGATAGGGTGACAAGCTAGCACATAGTCCACCTGATGGTAAGTAGTTGCTGCGGCCAATATACAGCTACATCTATCCTCGATTACAAATCAAAATGCAGATGCGTTGTCACCCGTGAGGACTAAGATGGAATGCCTCGTTTCTATTAAAAAGGGAGAATGAAAACAAGCACTTGTTTATATAGGAGTTGTGTCACATATTAAAAGAAAATTTTGCCAAAAAACATAACTATCTTGGATGATATGAATATAAACATTAAATTCATTAATCCTATTCAAGAATATTATCTAAGAAAAACGGCTAAGTGGAGTCTAACGTGTGCGATAAAAGATTACATTAGAATAGAAAAAAGGAAAGACTAAATAACTAAAATTTGTATAGATCACATCTTTGTGCGATCGCGAATGTAAGACCTGTACTTGGGCGCTATTGGTACATGCGTTTCACTTGTTTCGTATCATCATCATCGTCATCATTACAGACCTATACACGTCCACTGCTGAACATATGCCCACCCAAGTAGGCCACAAAGCACGGTCCTGAGCCACCTGCATCCATCGAATTCCTGCATGTCTTACCAGGTCGTCACTCCATCCAGTGTAGGGTCGCCCTACACTTCGCCTACGGGTTGTCGGTTCTTCGAGCTATACTTGTTTCGTATACACGTGATGAATTTTAAAATATTATTATTTATATGACAACAAAAAATTTCATAGAATTTTATAAAAATATAGTAGTCTCCGGTTAATAATATGGAATGTCTAATAATTTAAACAATTTTATCAAAATAAAGTTTACGGGATGCTACAGAAAATGTCAATTAATAAAAAAAGCAAATAGCAAACGAAATAAAAAGAATCGAATTAATTAAGACATCATAAATATGTACGAGTATAAAATCAGAGATACTTTGTTTACTAAGATATAGAAATAATTGCTATTATCTAAAAATCAAAAATAATATGTCTGTTTCAATATGTACTTGGAGAATTGGAAATAGACATTGTGGCAAAGTTATCGAAACACTAGATGAATCGTTAAATAAAGCATTTAGCTTCAAAAGCCAAAATAATAAAACAGTTGCCGATAAGTTTGATAAAAAATTAAAGAATATAATACCATAATGTACCAATAAAATTCTATTGGAAGATTTGAATACATCCAGTAGATAAGCCTACAAGGTTTCAAAAAATCAAACATAAAGCGATTAAAAAATATAATACAAACACTTACACAAAAAAGGCACCAGGTGCTAATGGAATTTTAGCGGACCCCTTTTAAAATGGTGTAAATGTTATGTTACTAATCGATATTTCTAAGTAAAGATAGAAAATAATTTAAGTATTAAAACGCCTATGACTACAGATACGGCATAAGGCTCCATTATAGGGCCACTCCATTACTTCACATACGTAAATGAATTAGAAAATATCATTAAAAAATGTAGTTTATACCAGTACTCTGATGAAACGTGCCTTCTGTCAGAAGATAAAAATGTGGACACAGCCATGCAAAAACTACAAAGAATTAATTATAAGAAATAAATTGACATGCATTTTATTAAGAATCTCTAAAATTTGTGCTAGGCCCATTCTTCAAACAAAAAGCAATAATTGTCTCTTTTATTTTCTGACTATCGGATAACGTATATGCGATTGGTTATTTTCAGATATTTAAGAGGGTTCCTAGTGTTTAGAATAATTAATTTAGATAAAAGATTAAAGGTTTAAATAAAAAAATAAAAACAGTAATAAAAAAACTCTCCTGCTTAAAAATTTTATTGAAAAGAGAAAATGTTTATATTCTACATCACTTTTACCACTAACACAAACCTAACAACATCGCATAGGTAAAAATCCATCAACCTGTTTAGGTTAAAGAGCGTGCCAAAGAAATAAACATATATACATAAATACATAAATACTCGAAAAATTTAGCCTCCTTCTGGAACAGTCAGGTAATAAATATCAATAATAATAAGGACACTGCAGTAATGGTTTCAGATTGTATTGTAAAATAATATTTGCTCTTACGCCGGTATCCGGGGTAAAATGAGAGGAAAACATTTGTGTGGACTAAACAACTCCCTGATATTTTCTTAACATTAATATTAGCCTTATTATAGTTTTTGTTTTCATGATTAATAAAATACCTTTAAAAGTTTTTTTAAATAAACAAATTTATTTTATAGCGGTAACCTTAAAAGTTATCACATACGGATATATCTCCGAAACGGGGCCAGTACTAGCACAGTTTGCGTAGTTTTATATATGTATAACCGCGATGTACGCGCTCTTTAAGCATTAAATATTAGCACGGACGACTACAGATAAGTGATATGTGAGTTGGTCTTGCCGCCGTTATTTAAGCTAAAAACATAACGGAAATAATAATTTCACACTACTTGCACAGAGAAAGTGCTAGCTATAAATTTTATAGTACGCCAGTCAATGGCCAATCCAGTTTCCACCCTTTAGTTTTCTACTTACCACGCATTCCAACTAAGCAGTTAATTTAATCCTTCGTCATGCGTACAGCAAAGGAGTGAAATGAGTATAAGAATCTGTTTTTCCATCCGATCACTATGTAGGTGTATTTAAGGCATGAGTAAATGGCCTTTTGATAAGTTAGTGCGCTTCACCATCTGCGGCTGCATCATCGGTTACCATCAAGTGACATAGTAGTCAAGCGCTGACTTGGAATAAAAAGAAAAACATAGCCGGCACTAACGAAATTATTAAATTGTTTGTTTTATTAAGATAATACTTCTTTAAAGTCCACCAAATTACAATATCAACATCCCCAAAATCCTCCCAGAAACTACAGGAGCTATGTGCCTAGCAGTGGACGTTTATTGGCTATTACTATTTTTCCATAAAAATATAAGAGTTAAGTATATTTTGTGCATAAAATATTTCTATTTAATAAAGATGTTGATTAATTTGAAACCTTCCGCTAACTAAATACAATGATGTGCCTTACCTGGATTGAAGAGCACCTCCCGCCCTCCCTCAATTGCGTGCACTAATTCCGTCACCACTAGTCCCAGCACCTCTACTCACAACACCACTACTACCGACACCATTACTTCCAACACTACTATTCCATGTAAGACACATCATCGACGATAATACGACGCGTGTTTCACCTCTACACGAGGCATCCTCAAGTGATGTAGACTCTATGGCGGCTGACCGCTAAGTAAGTGGCGTGCTTTTTTTTTTTTGCGCCCGAAGCAATTATGGGCAATCCTCCGGAAAGCGGGGGAGGGAGGTTGGGAATGCTCGTAGCATACCACGCAGCCGACTGCGTGGTTATGTGGTGACTTTTACTTTTAAAAATATATAATTCAATCTTGAAGATGGCCTGAGATAAATATGATATCAGCGCGTTACACACATCAGTATTCCTCTGTTCATGTGTGCTATTAAGCAACTGAAATGTAGTGAATATAAAAGAAATATTTTTCTATGCGGTCTACTGGAAGAAATCACACTATATTAATAGTGGCAGTATAAGATTTTTTTTACTAATTAAAAGTAGTAATAAGTTGGTAAGAGGTGATGAAGACTCAGATAATAAATCGTACTGCCTTAGAGTAACAAAAGATGTTTAATTTAGCCTTGAAGACTCCCAGATTTTATTCGGAATTAAAGACAGATGAAACACACAGACAGACAGAAAGTTATTCCATTACTTTGCTGTAGCGTTACAGAAGAGAGAGCAAACCATGTAAGAATATCTACTACCCTATATAACCACATGAGTGTCGTAAGAGGCCATGGACGGAAACTGAACCAAAAAATGTGCAGAGGCATTTCCTTTAAAAAATGTATGTATGTAAAAAATGATTTTTCTTTTTAAACCACATTTTCATTTAGCGTGGCAACTATGGCTCATATCACTTCTATGATACCATCTATGGGAGAAATCTTAGTTCAGCAACAGACATTTGATAGACTGTAATGGTATGTAATGATACAAACTTACTATATAATTTTTACTGTTGTATGTACACAAAAAAAAAGAAAACATATAAATATATAAAATAATAATAATATAAATATAAAATAAAGAGTGTCCATAAATATGAAAAATCACTAGTTATAGCATTACATTATTCTTAATTGACCTGTGAATTATTCAAATGGAATAAACTTTCGATACAAAGGTAGCGTTTTCCAAACTTCATTAAACTTTATGAATTAAACAACTTCAGATCTCATCGCTTAATGAAATTAGAAAGTTTAATTAAACAGCGAAATTGGCGAAGATTCTTTGTTTTTAAATCATTTTATGACCGCATTGTTAATGTTCTGTGATAAACTTTTTTCCTTCAATTTGTATTCAAATATTATTTGTGTTTTACACACTGATACGCATTCGTTTACAGTCGACTCATGTAAAATTCCTACTAATTATAAACTGATCCCAGAATAGTGAGCGTTTTAAAAGCTTGGCGTACTCAGCAGAGCGGGACAGGTTTTATGTCGGCACACTGCTTGCAACTTTACAAGACCCAGGTTTCACGTGGAATACCGTTCTCATCTCCGGACCAGTTTAACCCAGTGCCAACTCTTTCCACTTAACCGTATCCAGCAAATAACGGCTCGAATCGTTGAGGAGTCAATTCTTTCTGATCGGCTCGATTCACTGGGGCTGCGAAAAGATACTGCATCCCTTTGATTTTCTATCGCATTTACCACGGGGAGTGCTCCGACAAGTCGTTTGGGTTAATTCCAGCCACAAAATTCCACAAACGCACATTGATACCATCCAAACCATCTAGGTGCTTGGCGGTATAAGTTTACCACCGGCTATTAGTCCGGAATAATACGACTTAAGAATATTCAAGAAACGTTTTTACTCCTTTTTAAAAGTCCAGCAACGACCAGCCATTCCCTTGGTGGTAATATATATATATATATATATATATATATATATATATATATATATATATATATATATATACATGTGTGTGTGTGTGTGTGTGTTTGTGTGTAAGTTCGTACCTATTGGAATTTTGCTCGCACATAACGAGATTTTATCGTCTCAGAACCGACTAATTTGACGTTTAATAAGCACGTTAAATTTAGAAACATGTTTCTAATCCTTTCATCAAAATCAAAACGCGTATGTTGGACGCTTGGGTCTGATATTCCAAGGGAGAGAGTAAGAGAGAGATACTATTAATATCCGCAATAAATTATATTATCAGTAACAGTGAAAACTTAGTATCAGTAACAGTAAGATTTTAAATCAGTGTAATGTCAGCGTTTAAATCATTACATAAGCAAGTTACTTTAAAATATTTCACGAACGGTAAATTTACTTAGAAGCATTTTCATATAAAAACTCTCCCACATTAAGCCACATGAAAATCTGTAACGATGTTCAGTTAATGGACAACCATCACGAGCGATAACGGTCATTGGATAACATGCAATAATTTAATTTATGCTTTTTATTTAATGGAAAAATAATAACTTTTATACTATGGAAGCAATTACTTATTTTACAAAAAACTTTTCTACTTCTCCTTTTTCAACATTCTGTAAATTTCCACCGCTGGGCGTGGGTCTCTCGACGGATAAGCGATATCAGTACGAGACCTCACTTAAACTCACTCTTTTGACGCTGATTCCCGTTGCTGGACTGTAAATTTCACGTAAGGTGTAGAACAGATAAAGCAGGTAAATTAAGAAGATATGCGTGCGATCTTTCTGGTTTTTTTTTCATAGTTGCGTTTTACTCAATAGACAAAGTTATAATAACCATTGAAATATTGAAATTGACTGTACTCTATGAATAAAGTGTGTTACTTATTGGGCTGAATAATAAAAAAATAGGTTAGGCTAGGTTAGGGTACGACGAGATAAAGTGATAAATAACGACGTATAAATTAGTATTAATTATGGTTGCGTGGAAAACCATTCGTATTATTATATTTGACGGTAGGTTCCAAGTCGTTTATTCCTTCCCAAAACGATATCACTCATAACCTCCTATCGACACATCGCGGTGGTGGGGTGGGAGGGGAAAGAAGATGATTCTAGAATGTCACGTAATCATCGGAACCGAAGATATATAAAGCACGCGCGACCGACGCGAGTCTCTTCCCGCCGCGCTCGTTATTTGAACCACACCGCTAGTAGAAACCGCTTTAACCTGGAAGCAGTCGAGCTCCAGGAAACCCGCCTCACCTCGTGTGAGATATAGTCGCGCACCGCCTCTCCCCAGAGTGTTTGTCCAGAAGAAGTTCCAGAAGTCGCAGCTATAGTGCTCAACAAATAGAAGAAGCCCCGGTGAGTCAACATTCCTAATAGTTCCTGCTTGATATAATTGTTTTAACCCGCTCCAATTTTGTTTTTCTCCTAATCAGGCAGGATTCCTTTTCATCGATTTGGCAAAATAATAGTTTTAGTTTTAGGGAAGAGCGAGTGCATTGTACCGCATGCTATAGTAGTTGCTTTTACGTAAGCGTAGGAGCAATCGCATATACAGTCCACTTTAGTTAATATCTCGCGTAATAGGTTTAAGGTTCGACCGGGGAATTAGACTTCGGCAGCCTTAGACACGTGGCTCCACCATTTTATGGTCACTTCGGCAGGATTTGAACTGGGTTTAGTGGTCGTCCAACTATTTCTGGTCGAATTATTAAATTAATTATTTAGATAATGCACTCTAATTTATGGAATAGACTTAAATAGTGTTCGTTTAAATTTAAATTTTGATTAGGTACTCGCAAACAGAATTATTCGTTTTATAGCGCTCGTATTTGGTTAAATTTAAAGCTTATTAAATAATTGAAACCGTGTAATAGGAACCGTTTGATACGCTAACCCGACAATTTTGATAAAAATATTGAGTTTAGCGAACAACGCGTCACCTCGACTCGCTGTGCAGGTGTTCGATTTAATTACGTAATACGGCATACCGAGTGTCCATCCGTCACTGTTTGTGCGTTGTGAGATTAATTGTGATTAATATTGTGATTAATATAACTTTATTATAATAATTTAAAATGGCAGTTAGTGGAAGTGAAATCAAAATTAAAACGCTTTATGCCAAGAGGGACATACTCTTTTCGCGTATGCAGAATATAAGTGATCATATAAAGAACATTAATATAGAAGCAGTGCGGGAAACCTTTTTAAATGAAATTGAAACGGTAGATTCTTTGCGGACGGATTACGAAAGAATATTAGACCAAATTAATCATTTGGAATTGCAAATCGACCCGAAATACATAGTGAACTACCAACCGCTGCTGGCATTCGAAGATATGTTGTGTCGCGTGAAAAGAACTGCAAATCCCTACAATCTCAAAACGAAGCAAAGCCGGAAATGCAGGTACGTCCACGTGACCCAATTAGGTTGCCGCCAATAGATATTCCGGTATTCAATGGTGATATTAAGACGTGGCCCGTCTTTTTCAGTAGTTTTCAAAACAATATACACAATAACCCATCGTTATCGAACGCTGAAAAATTATATTACTTAATTAGTAAACTTAGTGGCAGGGCACAGTCGATCTGCTCTGGTTTTACACCTACAGCAAACAATTACTTATTAATATTCGAAACGCTTAAATTTAAATATGAAGATAGGAGAATGTTAGCTTCCGAATATTTGAACCAGATATTCGATCTTAAACCTATATCATCCGCGAACATCAACGGCTTAGAGTAGTTTCTAGATAAATTTGTGGCATCGGTGGCTGCACTTAAGAATTTGAATTTTAATGACCTTATGGACGTGGTGTTTCTCCATATTGCACTAAAGAAATTAGACCCCGACACCGTGCGTGCGTTTGAAATGGAGCATCGTAGCTCGGAGATGCCTTCCTTTCATTCATTAGCATCGTTCGTGCGGGATCAAATAAAGGTGATGCAGCGCTCACCGAACGTTAAACAGGAGATTAAAAGGTGCGTCGACCGTAGACAGACTCAACCATCTAAAATAGCAGGGTCGTTAACTTACGTAACCGCTGCGTCAACATCACTCCAGCATACTTGTATCGTATGTAAAGATAAACACGGTAATTTATATAATTGTGCGACTTTTCGTAAATATTCACCAAGCGAACGTTATAAATTAGTAAAGACAAACAACCTATGTTTGAACTGCTTAAGCGATAAGCATTTAGTTGCAAAATGCAATTCGAGTTCCGTATGTAGCAAGTGCGCCAGGAAACATCACACGCTATTACATTTTGAAAATAGCAACATAGCGGCGTCAAGTAAAGCGGACAAGAAATTCACCCCTACTAAGGTCAACGATTCTAGCGGTCGACCTGGTGATGTCGCTCTGTGCTCATTGGCAAATATGGGAGCACAACCTCCTTCAACCGTGTTACTGGGTACGGCACGTATTTTGGTTAGGGATTCGCGTGGAAACGAACAAAGAGCCCAAAATAGCTTTATAACGCGACAATGTTGTCAGCGCTTAGGCTTAGTAATAAATAGGTCACTTTCATGTCCTGTAGTTAAAGGCATCGGAGGTACTAGTAAAGCTACCCAGGGATATATAAATTTAAAATTTTATTCTCGGATAGATCGTAATGTTAACTTTGATATAAATGCACTAGTAGTAGATAGGATCACTGAACGGTTGCCAACCGTTTCGGTTGACACCTCGGCAATGATTGAATTTAAGAATTTGACTCTAGCAGACGACACTTACGCCATTCCTGGAAACATAGACATGCTCATTGGAGCAACGCTTTTCCCTCATCTTTTGTTAAACAATAAGGTCAGGGGCAACTCCTCGCATACCGCGCCTTACGCACTGGAAACCGTATTGGGCTATATTATCATTGGCTCCGCCCCCATCATAGATAGCATTTCGGCAACATCCTGTTGTTGCACCGTCGCTGTCGAACCTCCCGAATTATTGAGTCGCAATTTTCGGGAAATAGGGGAGGAGAACATCCCGCTTTTACTTAGCTCGGGTAATAAATTATGCGAAGGGTCGAGAAGCAAGACGTTAGAGTCTGTTGTTAGTAAACCTGTTGTAGTTTCGTCGCAGCCGAAGGGAACGCCGAGTAGGGATAGCCCTGGAGCTAGGTTTACCGACACCACGAACAAGGCCCATATTAGCAAGATTAGATCGCCCCGCAACCCGTCAGGTGACATATTCAGTGCACGCGTTTCGCAACGCGGGACTCGAATCGATCTACTTAGCGGAAGCGCGCGCGGCGCGGATCGAGGTCACGGTCGCGGCGCATGGAGACACCGAGCCGCTGCGACAGAAAGCGTGCCTCACTGGAGGCTACGGAATAGACCTGCTGAGGCCAATCTTGCTTGGCGGGAGGAAGTGAGACTTCGCGAGCAACAAGCCATATGCATTAAAATAATACTAGTTTTAACGGAATTTATCGCGTATATTTAACTTTTTTACCCGACGTTTCAAGAGCTTTACAGCACCCATGGTCACGGGAAGGACTGAGATGTTCAACGTCCAGCTGTCATAGTTAACCGCGGTTACCATAGATTAAAATTTTAACTTTTGTTCCGATCTACACACTATGAGCTTATGGTATCATGGAGTCTTGCAGTTGTATGCTTGGGTTGGTATTTAATTTTATTTATTATAGGATCCCAAGCAGATGGTAGCACCCAGCCATCTTCTCTATTGAAATTAGGATGTTTTTTGATTTCAATAGCCTCGCGAATCATCCTTGGAAGGAATCGGTGTTCTTTAGTGAGGATTTGTGGTCTATCAAATCTGATGTAGTGACGGGGGCGATCCTGTACGTGTTCACAGACTGCAGACTTCCCGGAGCGTCGATTCTTCACATCAGCTATATGTTCTTTGACGCGGGTTTTTATTGATCTTTTAGTTTGTCCTATGTAGGAGAGACCACATTCACAATCAAGCTTGTACACTCCTGCATTTTGCAGAGGGACGTTACACTTGACTGATGGTAAAAACTGACCAATCTTCTTCGGCGGCTTGAAGTATGTTTTGATGAAAGCGCGCTTCAAGATGTAGCCAATCTTGTCAGTGACTCCTCTAACATATGGCAGTACAGCAGGTACACGCTCGACTGTGGCTGTGTGTGTGTCGCTAGTAGTGCGTGAACTTCAACGTGCGCATTTCTCTGAAGAAATTACAAGATTACAATCGAATAGAGCTTGTAGTCGCGCCTTTCAACGCCTTAAGCCATTTTTACAGGATGGGATTGTAAGGGTAGGTGGACGCTTGTCCACCTCGCAATTGAGTTTCGACCAACGGCACCCTATTGTTTTACCGCGTAAAGACCATATCATGAACTTATTAGTCGATTACCATCATAAATTGGACTCGCACGCTGGCCCCGACTTGTTGATGTCGATTTTGCGTCAGAATTATTGGATTCTTTCTGCACGTAGTTTAATACGCAATCGGGTGCACAGATGTATAGCTTGCTTTCGGGCACGCCCCAAGCCGTCATTTCCGGAAATGGCGGAACTTAGATCTTGTAGAGTAATACAATCAGTAGAGCCCTTCACGCACACCGGGTCTGATTTCGCTGGTCCGTTTAAGGTCACGCTCACTCGCGGGCGTGGTATAAGATCCACAAAGGCTTTCGTCTGCATTTTCGTATGTCTAACTACTCGAGCGGTGCATATAGAACTCGTTGGTGATCTAAGCACAGCAGGCTTTATGGGTGCATTTAAAAGATTTCTTCCCCGCCGTGGCCCTGTAAGTAAATTATATTCGGATAACGGTACGAACTACGTCAGTGCAAAACGTATTCTATCAGAACTACATGAGCTCTTAGCTAGCAAGTATTATAATTCGGAGTTCGCTCACATTCTAGCCGAGAACCGCATTGAGTGGTCTCTGAACGTCGCAGCCGCGAGTCATTTTGGAGGCAATTGGGAGACTAATATTAAGAGTCTAAAGAGTCACTTATACCGAGTAATAGGAGATCAAATTTTGTCCTTCGAAGAGCTAAGTACGGTGCCCGCTCAAATTGAATGCGTAATGAATAGTCGCCCACTTTGTCGTACGTTGTCTGGTGACCCCTCGGAACCGCTGGCTCTAACTCCAGCACATTTTTTGAATTTAACGCCTTTAAAGTATTTGCCCGCCGCAGATATGGATGAGAACAGACTTAGCATTTCCGCACACCACAAATTATTAGATCGGTTAGTGCAATCGTTTTGGAAACGATGGAGGATGGAATACTTGCATACTTTGCAGTCACAGCAACTAAGCCTTTAGCTGTAGGAACTGTAGTTGTGCTCACCAAAGAGAATACGCCGCCTCTCCACTGGCCGTTAGGAATTGTCGAAGAGGTCTTTCCCGGTTCCGACGGAGTAATTAGGATAGCTCGCGTTAAGACCACGGTTGGGTCTTACCTGTGTCCTGTTGTCCGTTTGTGCCCCTTGCCTCTTCCATAATTTAAATTAGCTTTCTAGATTAAAATAGTAGTTGAATTTAGGTAATCTTACCGTTAGTTAGTTATTTTGTTAGTTGATCTTAGCTCTAGTTGTTTTAGTTAATTTTGAAGGAAATCCTTCAAGGGCGGGGGAGATGGTTGCGCGGAAAACCATTCGTATTATTATATTTGACGGTAGGTGTCAAGTCGTTTATTCCTTCCCAAAACGATATCACTCATACCCTCCTATCGACACATCGGGGTGGTGGGGTGGGAGGGGAAAGAAGATGATTCTAGAATGTCACGTAATCATCGGAATCGAAGATATATAAAGCACGCGCGACCGACGCGAGTCTCTTCCCGCCGCGCTCGTTGTTAGAACCACACCGCTAGTAGAAACCGCTTTAGCCTGGAAGCAGTCGAGCTCCAGGAAACCCGCCTCACCTCGTGTGAGATATAGTCGCGCACCGCCTCTCCCCAGAGTGTTTGTCCAGAAGAAGTTCCAGAAGTCGCAGCTATAGTGCTCAACAAATAGAAGAAACCCCGGTGAGTCAACATTCCTAATAGTTCCTGCTTGATATAATTGTTTTAGCCCGCTCCAATTTTGTTTTTCTCCCAATCAGGCAGGATTCCTTTTCATCGATTTGGCAAAATAATAGTTTTAGTTTTAGGGAAGAGCGAGTGCATTGTACCGCATGCTATAGTAGTCGCTTTTACGTAAGCGTAGGAGCAATTGCATATACTGTCCACTTTAGTTAATATCTCGCGTAATAGGTTTAAGGTTCGACCGGGGAATTAGACTTCGGCAGCCTTAGACACGTGGCTCCACCAAATTACGTAGCTCGACTTGACATTTAATATTGGTCGGGCATTAAAAAAATAGGGTATTATATAATCGTGGGTTTGAGCGATAGCTAATTCATTTTCCTATTTTTCAAAATCAATTAGGAGGTCTCATAAGAGTTGAAGATGAATGATGAAGTTTATTATGTGTAAATCGGACTGAAAATATATAATTCAATCTTGAAGATGGCCTGAGCTAAATATGATATCAGCGCGTTACACACCTCAGTATTCCTCTGTTCATGTGTGCTATTAAGCAACTGAAATGTAGTGAATATAAAAAAATATATTATTCTATGCGGTCTACTGGAAGAAATCGCACTATATTAATAGTAGCAGTATAAGATTTTTTTTTACTAATTAAAAGTAGTAATAAGTTGGTAAGAGGTGATGAAGACTCAGATAATAAATCGTACTGCCTTAGAGTAATAAAAGATGTTTAATTTAGCCTTTAAGACCCCCAGATTTTATTCGGAATTAAAGAAGTTCACAACACTGACAGTTAAATGTTTAATTTAATACACACAAGCAGGAGATACACAATTTAGCACAAACAAGCAGAAGATACACAAGCCAAGATAGAAGAGTTTATAATAAAAATACAGTCTAGAAAAAGCACAATCAATATTACCGTAATATTTAAAAGTCTATGGCGAGAACAATGGATTAGCGCTAGCGAGCAACATGCGTTCCGCGTCGTATCGGTAGAACGACTGGTGAACGCGGTGCGCGGACGCAGGCGATGCTTTTGCCAGCTGAGTTAACGGTATTCCGGGCGGCGCGTTCAACGCCCGGCTGTTGCTACGTGCATTGTGTTGAGAGTATATAGTGGTGTAATATATAGTCGTGTAAAAGTATTGTATATGTTGAGTGTGAGAGAGTATGTATGTGTGTATCTGTGTGGCATATGTGTGTGTGTATAATGTAGGAAAGTAGCCTACAGACAGATGAAACACACAGACAGACAGAAAATTATTCCATTACTTTTCTATAGCGTTACAGAAGACGGAGCAAACCATGTAAGAATATCTACTACCCTATATAATCCCATGGGTGTCGTAAGAGGCCATGGACGGAAACTGAACCAAAAAATGTGCAGAGGTATTTCCTTTAAAAAATGTATGTATGTAAAAAATGATTTTTCTTTTTAAACCACATTTTCATTTAGCGTGGCAACTATGGCTCATATCACTTCTGTGATACCATCTATGGGAGAAATCTTTACTATTGCTTCAGCAACAGACATTTGATAGATTGTAATGGTATGTAATGATACAAACTTACTATATAATTTTTACTGTTGTTGTATATACACAAAAAAAGAAAACATATAAATATATAAAATAATTATAATATAAATATAAAGTAATGAGTGTGCATAAATATGAAAAATCACTAGTTATAGCATTACATTATTCTTAATTGACCTGTGAATTATTCAAATTGAATAAACTTTCGATACAAAGGTAGCGTTTTCCAAACTTCATTAAACTTTATGAATTAAACATCTTCAGCCCTCATCGCTTAAATAAATCAGAAAGTTTAATTAAACAGTGAAATTGGCGAAGATTCTTTGTTTTTAAATCGTTTTATGACTGTATTGTTAATGTTCTGTGATAAACTTTTTTCCTTCAATTTGTATTAAAATATTATTTGTATTTTACACAATAATACCCATTTGTTTTGCAGTCGACTCATAGAAAATGCCCACTAACTATCAACTGATCTAAGAATAGTGAGCCTTTTAAAAGCTTGGCGTACTCAGCAGAGCGGGACAGGGTTTTTTTGTCGGCACACTGCTTGCAACTTTACAAGAGACGCAGATTTCACGTGAAATACTGTTCTCATCTCCGGACCAGTTTAACCCAGTGCCAGCCCTTTCCACTTACCCGTATGCAGCAAATAACGGCTCGAATCGTTGAGGAGCGAATTCCTTCTGATCGGCTCGATTCACTGGGGCTGCGAAAAGATACTGCATCCCTTTGTATTTTCTATCGCATATACCACGGGGAGTGCTCTGAGAAGTCGTTCGGATTAATTCCAGCCACCAAATTCCACAAACGCACATTGACACCATCCAAACCATCTAGATCTAGATGCTTGGCGGTGTACTACTGTGCGATAATGACACGTAATAGTTTTCCTCGAACGACTTTTTTATGTACACGTTTACCACCGGCTATAAGTTCGGAACCATACGACTTAGGAATATTCAAGAAACGTTTTTACTCCTTTTTAAAAGTCCAGCAACCACCTGCCATTCCCTTGGTGTTGTAGTTGTTCATGGACGGCGATCGCCACTTACCATCAGGTATACCGTTTGCTCTTGTGCCCCCATTTCTGTAAAAAAATAAGAAAACAAAAAAAATAGTACAACCTTGACGTGTATGAATATAGTTTCTTGGTCTATTTTAATAATTATCATTATTTTAATGACTTATATGTATTTATAAATTAAAGTAGTTTTACATTAATGTCCAATTGTTCCTTAGTCTATTAAGGTCCAGACTGAAAACCAATGCTGTGGTGCCCCACACATTATCACTGAGGCAGGATCCTTTTTGACTTCACTCAACAGCATTATTACCACTTTGTAATTTATTCTACGAATTTCTATTTTTCTTAATGTTTTGTGGTGGGCAAATAAATTTTTATATTTTTATTTTTTTCGTATTCGTGAGAGTTATAGGGCAAGAAGTGTCCGCCACGCTGTTCTAATGCGTGTTAATGCTACAGGGGATCGGTCTTGACTTGCTCTTATGCTCTGAAATTGACATCGCGCGCCTACCACCTGAGCTAGCGCAACTCCCTGTGCTACTAATTGTAAATGTAATTATATTGTTAATATATATCACTAACTCTTATTTTATATATTTATCCTTAGACAGCGACGGACAGAAGCATCAAAGTGCGAACTTTAATCCTCCGAACGTGAAGATATAGAAAATCCTTACTTGGAGATATCTATGTCCAGCAGTGGAATTTTATAGGCTGATAGATGAAGAAGAAGAAGAAGAAATACATAACTACAGCTCTGGCGACCGGTTGATGGCGGAAACTCCATTCAAATATGACGACGCTGAATTTTACAATCTGATCATCCAATAGCGTAATTGTGTGTATGGGTAAGAAGAATCAACTCCCAATCACTCTTACATTCATCATCATAATCATCACAAATCCCTTGCTGAATATAAGCTTTCCCTAAGGAGTGCCACAATGCTGTCATTTGAGAACCTTTCTTTCATATCGGTTGTTGGTTCTTCGAGCTATACGGCCGGCCCCATTGCCACTTCAGCTTACTAATCTGTTAGTCCATATTGGTTACTCTGGTTCTACTGCAGATACCTCTAACAATACAAACAAGTAAATAACAACGTATTTTATCTTATAATTATGGAAAAATATTGAATTTACTTGTAAGTGTAAATTACATTTAATTATAGCATAAGCGTGGAATGTAATCAAATGCAAGTAGATCAAATAAATTAATGAAATACCTAACTTTTTCTATACAATATTTAAGCAATAATTTTATTCTAAACTTTTTTGGGTTTCGTGGTTCAACAACAAGGAACCCTTATAGTTTCGCCATCTCCATCCGTCAGTCCGTCCGTCCGTCCGTTCGTCCCACGGTTTTACTCAGAGACCCTAGGAGCTAGAAGTCTGTTATTTTGCACATTTATAGATAATAATTACGCCTACAAAACTGTGAAATTAAATCTTAAAAAATTTGTTTAGAACTTCCCTCACAGGTAAATTGAGGATGATTTTTTTACTCGTCTATTCCACCGTGTGCAGTATCGTTGGATAGGTATTTCAAAACTACCAAACGTTTGGATCAACATTACTCGAATTTAAATTCAGGAGTCAGAAAAATTTCGTTACAGTTCGTTAAAACTAACCGCATTATAACTTTGAAATGTTATTGTAAACTGTAAGAAATAAGCATTTAATGAACTTTTACGGATTTTTTCGCGTTTACTTTACTTTTAATTACTTTTATTTTTAATTCCCGACGTTTCGGGCGCTCTTCAGCACCCATGGTCACAGGGGACTGAGATGACTGACGTCCCGATGTCATTGTTAAACCCGGAGTACCTTCAGCTTTTTTAATTATTAATTATGGTCCGATCTATGCAAAATGAACTATGTCCCGAGGTCTTGCAGTGGTATGCTTGGGTTTAGTTTTAATTTTATTGATTATAGGATCCCAAGCAGGTAGTAGTATCCAGCCTCCTTCTCTATTGAAATTAGGATGTTTTTTTAATTTCAATAACCTCACGTATCATCCTTGGTAGGAATCGGTGTTCTTTCGCGAGGATTTGTGGTGGAAATCTGATGTAATGGTTTGGACTGTCTAGGATGTGATCGCAAACTGCAGACTTCCCGGAACGTTGATGCTTCACATCAGCTGTATGTCCTTTTACGCGGGTTCTAATTTACTTTTTGTTTGTCCTATATAAGAGAGATCACATTCACAATCAAGCTTGTAAACTCCTGCATCTTGTAGAGGAATATGACACTTGACGGATGGTAGGAACTGACTAATCTTCTTCGGTGGCTTGTAGAATGTTCTAATAGAAGCTCGCTTCAAGATGTAGCCAATCTTGTCTGTGACACCTCTTACATATGGTAGTACAGCAGGCACACGCTCGACTGTGGCCGGCTTCACTCGGTCACTGTGTCGTAGGCGCGGGATCCAAAGCTTGTTGTCATGTAGAACTTGCTTGAAGTGCTGAAGCTCGGCGGCCATGTGTTTGCTGTCACAGATCCCTCCTGCTCTCTGTAACAAAGATTTGCCCACGGTAGTTAACTGTGAAGGATGGTGGTGAGATTCACCGTTTAAATATCGGTTTGTATGGGTCTTTTTCCTATACACAGTGTGACCAATGGTGTTGTTAGGATTTCGGATGACTAACACATATAGGAAAGGTAAGGAATCATTTGCCTCTAACTCCATAGTAAATTGAATTTTAGAGTTTATGGAATTAAGATGTTCTTAAAATGCAGTTACTACCCATTGAGTTCCAATTCTTATTGGGACCCATTTTGATCGTTACAACAGTCAAACCGCGAACTCACTTATTATGCTCATTATTAAGAAAGAAAGAAAATAAGTGGGATTTTGATGTGCAACTACGGAACCCTACCTCTACACTTTTCGTGGCTCGCTCCTATCTACGAATGCAGTTTTATTGAGTTCGAGTGTATTGTAGCATTTTACGAGAGAACTAAGATGTTCAACGTCCTAATATCTTAGTTATCCCAGCTTCCCTAAAGCTTTCATTAATTATTAAATTTTTCTATAGAATATGTTACTACAACTACTATAAATATGTTACTTCTGAGAACTAAGATGGAATGCCTCGGTTCATGCAAAAAAGATATCCTGTTCTCTGCTTTCACTATACGAATCATAGCTATTTTACATCGGTATTTTGTGAGACCGTTGTCAGAGCCGAACCATTCGTGATATAACCATAATATATCTGCAGCGTGGCTCTACCATGTATAGAAACATTACAACCTATCAAACTGAAAGTCCACCGCTAAACCTCCCTACAGACTGCCACATACGGGGATATTTACCATAATTGTCACGCTTGCCACGCGGGATGGTAATCTACTTTTTCCTTATTATAAATTGGTATAAACAAAATGCTGTTGTCAATCTATTGATCAATTTTCATCTGTCACCTTTACAACGCTAGGGGGCGATAAAGAGTTGTAGATATTCTTTCGCTTTCACAACACGATAAAACACATATTACTACTGCTTCTCTATCAAAATAATAATTGAGATAGTGTCATAATTCATAAAGAGTTCCAAAGATAACAAAGACGACATTAACCTGCTAGTTGTCGCCATTATTTGACTATGTGTGACTTGCGAAGTTAAATTGCCTTGTTACTTCCACGAAAGTTTGTATCAAATAATTAGTGCGATAGTAACACCGTATTATCTCGAATTACTACAGTTTGTGCGCATAGCTAGTGCTAAGATTAAACATACTTTGAAACTTTGCCGTTGTTATAACGACAAAGGAATAGTAAAACATGTGAATTTATAATAAAGAGGACTCTGTGCTTTGCTTATGGATTTTACTAAATTAAATAACATAATGAAAACACCCAGAGACCTGAGACCTGCACAAAGCGCACGATATTATCAGATATTGTTATATTATGATACGTCATGGGATTTGTAGCACCTGTGGTATTGTATGCTAAGCTTTTGATTAAACAACTTTGGTTGTGAATTTGAATGGAATGACGCACTGCCTGATAACATTGTTCGTTTAGCATTATAGCATTCTTGGGGCGATGTATACGCTTTTACAATAAAATCTCAGAAAATATACAAAGTTTGTCATACGCAAAGTTCAAAAATTTCATTAAAACTAAGTTTGTATAAAGAGGTTTATTATAATATTAAGGAATGTACGGATGATATTGACCCTTGGGAAGAGTGATCGCTACCAAACTACTTCTAAATTGTCTTGTGTTGTTAAATATTGTAAACATGATTACCCTGGGTCCCGCTGGGTTTCTTGCTGGTTCTTCCCAGGACAGAGGTTATTTTGCGAACCAGTGGTAAACGAAAAAAGTGACTTTCAATAAGTATTGCTTATAATCTATATTGAATAAAAAAGTTTCTGTTTCTGTTTGTGGGTACGCTTTTGGGAGGAACTCTCTTTACTAACTAAAGTTAAAATACCACTTCATGTAAATGTTATATAGTAAAGATAGCGTCGTTACTCTCAATGGTTTTGCAGACGCTGGCAGAAACTGAAGGCAGAGACTACAGACTATCATTTAGAACGATCCTGAGACACCTCTCCCACCACCTTTATATTCACATACCTACGCATACATGCACGTCGTCTATGGGTACTATTAATTTAACTCATTTAAAAATTTTGCCAATTTGGTCGAAAAACTTCCGCCAAGGGCGTCCCTTACCGACTTTTCCATACACCATCCTGTTGCAATAAGTAGTCGTGGCAGTATATCCAGTTATATATTCCAACTATATATAAAAGTAACAAGTATGCTGGTTTTCTCCCGGTTAGTATTTTACTGAAATATCCTAGAAAATGAGATTAGAATTCAGTATTAAAATTAAAAATATTCCATTCCAAATTATGCAATTCTATTCTATTCTGTTCTATTATGTTCCATTGTGTACTGTTCTATGCTATATTTTTCCCACTGGGGTTAGACAATAAGATTTTCAATGGCTAAAAACTACGAAGGAAATGGGAATGATATAGCTCAAAAATCACGTGATCGTTGATAGCATAAAATTTTATAGTTTTCTATTAGCACTTACGATCGTAGAATGTCTACTTTGTTAGACCCTCACGACTCAGGACAGATATTTTTCTAAACAACTGACAAAATATAAGAAATAAGTAAGAAAATAACTTAAAATAAGTATATTTCATATTGAATAATTCATTTACGTGGATGAGCAAAGCTACAGCTACACTGAATGATCTCACAGAATACCAGCGTAACGAAGCAGCTTTATGCTGTTTGTTTTTTATACTTTGAGTGTAAAGAACAAAAGATTTATTTACTAGAAACAAGGCAAGATATAATATCTTAGTTTATAAGTGACGCATCTATATTTTTATCCTTAATCGAGGATTGATGGAGGTGCTTATGGGCCACAGCATCCATTTATCATCAATTGGACTGCTTGTTTATCATCCTTATTATTTAAGTAAAATAAAAGCTATTTAAAAAAATTATGAAATCAAATTCGGAATGCATATTTTAATTTCACAAACGTCGCCTCGCTTACCCAGCAACTAACTTTAAGTGGATTTCATGGAAGTTTTGTACTGTTGGACAGAATTTACGATCGTTTGCTATGCTGTGTTTAGCTGTCTAATGCACACCCGATAGTTGCTTGCTTTAGAGCATCAAAACCAATTGAACTGTAATGTTAAGCAATCTTGAGAATTCCACGTTATTACTTCAATTAATGAGGTGTTTTCGTACCGTGGGGCGCACAAGTGGATTATGGGAAAGCCCAGATAAACCTCATTAGGTTAGGCATATACGTTTATAATATGTAATTTTTTTATATAGTAGTGGTAAAAAAAGAGGAAAAAGTCCACCTGGCAGTAAGTGGATACTGTGGCCCATAGACATCTACATTTATCATCCATTAAGAATCAAAATACAAAAGCTTTTACACTCCGCTCCTAACTCCACTAAGATTAAAAGCTTCGTATCTAGTCAAAGGGGTCTTAGATACAATACCCTTACAATGCGAAACACAGCAGCAATAAGCTGCTAATTTACGCTGGTATTCTGTGAGAACGTGGTCCTTCCCGTTCGAGCTGACTCAATTGTGCTACAATTATAAGATAGTTGCAACATTGCTCTATCAAGTTAATGCATGTATGATGTATCTGTATAATATAAAATAAGACATATTACACGTTAATATGCATATTATTCACATGATTTGCTTTAATTTTTTAATTTTATTTGTTTATTTAATTTACTTTCATTTAACTTGTTATCTACAGGTAAGTATAAGTAAGTATTTTTAATGTTGGCAGAAACAGAGAGGCCCAAATCCCCCCCCCCATCAACATGGTAGCGGAATTAAATAATGATAGACTACCCCAGGAGGGTACCAGCACCCCTGGAGAATCCCTCGCTGAGCATCCACGACCATGTTTCTCCACTTCTGAGCGTGGGTGCTCAGGCTGCCCCGCGTATTCTGGGGGGGGGCAAAATTCCGCTCAAGACTACAACTGCTCGGGGCAAATGGAGCAACAAGACCAAGGCGACCCCTGCCACGCTGTCCGTGAATTTCTGCAATATCAGGGGACTTCACTCTAACCTAAACGCCGTCCACTACCATCTCGAGACGGCGAGGCCGGCTCTGCTCTTTCTTACCGAGACGCAGGTGTCCTCTCCGGCTGATGTCTCGTATCTCTCCTACCCGGGGTACAAACTGGAACACTCCTTTGTGCCTCGAGCTGGAGTTTGCGTTTACGTCAGAGAGGACATCTGTTCTCGACGCCTCGGCAGACTTGAAGGTTCGGACCTGTCCATCCTGTGGCTACGCGTAGACAGCGACGACCATCCGCGCGTCTACGGGTGCCTCTATAGGTCCCATAGCGGTAATGCCGAAACAGACCGACTCTTCGACCACGTCCAAATGGCTGCAGATTCGTTGCTACAGCAGATCCCCTCCGCAGAGATCGTGATTCTCGGCGACTTTAACGCCCATCACGCCGAATGGCTTGGATCACGTTTAACCGATCATGCGGGGAGATCTGTTCATGATTTTGCCTTGGCATATGGTCTGACACAACTGGTTACTTCGCCTACGCGGATTCCAGATGTGGAGGATCATGCACCTTCCCTGTTGGACCTTCTGCTGACCTCTCACCCGGACGGATATCAGATTTCCGTCGACGCCCCTTTAGGCTCCTCGGACCATTGTCTGGTCCGGAGTGTTGTGCCACTCACGCTGAAATTGCGGTTGCATTCCGCAGGCTGCCGCCGTGTTTGGCACTATAGGTCAGCCGATTGGGATGGGATGCGGTCTTTCTTTGCATCCTACCCTTGGGGGCGGGTTTGCTTCTCGCCGGATGATCCCAACGTTGTTGCGGATTCTGTTACTGATGTGGTACTTCAGGGTATGGAACTTTTTATTCCATCCTCTGTGGTGCCCATTGGAGGCAAGTCTCAGCCATGGTTTGGTCGCTCCTGTAAAATAGCATCATGCTATAAGCAGGAGTGCTACCAAGCCTGGGTTGATGCATCAGCATCCCGGGATGTAAACACCAGCGCTCTAAAAAAGAAGTATAATTCCGCCTCTAGGTCCTTCAAAAGAGTCATTGCCAAGGCAAAGTCAGAGCACATAGGCAGAATTGGCGAGAAACTAGTTCGCCTTCCTTCTGGAACCCGTGCATTCTGGTCTCTCGCCAAGGCTGTCCAGGGGAATTTCTGTCAGCCATCTCTTCCATCTCTGCATAGGGAGGACGACTCACTGGCCCATACTGCAAAGGAGAAAGCCGATCTTCTAGGCTCTTTCTTTGCGTCTAACTCGACTCTTGATGACGGGGGGAGTACGCCGCCGACCATCCCGCGGTGTGAGTGCTCCATGCCGGAAGTGCAGTTCACACAGCGCTCGGTTCGCAAAGCACTCCTCTCCCTGGACATCCACAAGTCGAGTGGGCCTGACGGAATCCCCCCAATTGTGCTGAGGACGTGTGCTCCAGAGTTGGCACCGGTTTTAACGCGTCTTTTCCGGTACTCCTACTCCCTAGGCGTAGTCCCAAAATCATGGAAGACGGCTTTCGTCCACCCGATCCCTAAAAAAGGCGACCGCTCAGACCCGTCCAACTACCGGCCAATCGCCATCACCTCCTTGTTCTCAAAAACAATGGAGTCCATTGTAAACTGCCAGCTCATGAGGTACCTTGAGGATCACCAGCTGATTAGTGACCGCCAATACGGTTTTCGCCGTGGTCGGTCAGCTGGTGATCTTCTGGTCTACCTCACTCACAGATGGGCGGAGGCAGTAGAGTTCAAGGGGGAGGCATTGGCTGTTAGTTTGGACATTGCGAAGGCCTTCGATCTGGTTTGGCACAAAGCGCTTCTTTCGAAGCTCCCTTCCAATGGGCTTCCCGAGAAATTGTGCGATTGGATCACCAGCTTTCTTGCAGATCGGAGCATCAAGGTCGTTGTAGACGGTGCAAGCTCCGATTGCAAGCCTATTAATGCTGGTGTTCCACAGGGCTGCGTGCTATCGCCAACGCTGTTTCTTCTGCATATCAATGATATGTTGCATACCCGTAACATTCATTGCTATGCAGATGACAGCACTGGTGATGCTCTTTACACCGGCCGAGCCAATATTTCTCGGGAAAACGTCTCCGAGTGCCGGGACAAACTTGTGTCAGAAGTCGAGTCTTTGCTGAACAGAGTCTCGGATTGGGGACGACTAAATCTAGTCCAGTTTAACCCCTAGAAGACACAAGTTTGCGCGTTAACCGATAAAAAGAACCCCTTTGTCGTGTCCCCTCAGTTTCAAGGCACTCCCCTTGTTGCCTCAGCCAGTATCGGAATCCTCGGCGTCGACATATCGAGTGACGTGCAGTTTCGTGGTCACTTGGAAGGGAAGGCCAAATTGGCCTCTAAAAAGCTTGGCGTGCTCAGCAGAGCGGGACAGTATTTCATGCCGGCACACCGCCTGCAACTTTACAAGGCGCAGGTTCGGCCGCACATGGAATACTGTTCCCATCTCTGGGCTGGGGCTCCCCAGTACCAGCTCCTTCCACTTGACCGCATCCAGCGCAGAGCGGCTCGAATCGTCGACGACCGAGTGCTTTCCGATCGGCTCGATTCACTGGCGCTGCGAAGAGATGTTGCATCTCTTTGCGTATTTTATCGCATCTATCACGGGGAGTGCTCTGAGGAATTGTTCGGATTAATCCCAGCCGCCAAATTTCGTGAACGCACTACACGGCAAACGTCCCGATACCATCCACACCATCTGGATGCTTGGCGGTCCACCACTGTACGTTTCACAAGGAGTTTTCTTCCACGTACAACCTCTCTGTGGAATAGTTTACCACCGGTAATTTTTCCGGACCGATACGACCTGGGGACCTTCAAGAAAAGAGCTTACTCCTTTCTAAAGGGCCGGCAACGCACCCGCAATTCTCCTGGTGTTGCGGTTGATCATGGGCGGCGGTAGTCACTTAACATCAGGTGAGCCGCATGCTCGTTTGCCTCCTCTTCTATAAAAAAAAAAAAAAAAAAAAATTTGTCTGACAACAAGGCGTTCATATGAGTCACCGACAAAATAACAGCGCTGTAGTCGTGGCAACGCTGCTACAGCATCGTTCTGAGTGGAATGCGGAAGCCTTTTCGTTGGTACTTATCTATATTAATATATTAAAGCACCGAAAAGGCTTTAAACAAACGTATTTATTAGTTTCGTACTATTCATTGCTTTGTTGTTTGCATTGTGTTGTGCGTGTCGAACACTTCCCGACGTTTAATCGGTATCAATTCACTCACATGATATACAGTACCCGGATGACCGAGCTTTGCTCGTTTTTTTTTGAAAATACATTTATAAATTACGTACTGATGAAACTTAAATAATATTTTTTAATCTTATTGACAGAATAGAAAAACTGAACTGATTATTTGAATTAAAAATCATGAGTTCAATTAGTTTTATTAAAATTTTCATATTTTTAAAAATTACTAAAAAAAAGGGAGTGAAATAATAAATTTTCTCACAAAAGAAGGGAACTTGAGAAAAAAGGAAAAAGCTCGACCAGGGACAGGACGCGAACCTCGGAACTCCAATATCACGCCCGACCGACATCCCACCTGTGCTATATCGATCGTTAGTGATCTGTCGAAATTTACCTTGTTATATTGTAGCAGTTTTTTATTGCCTGAAAACACGGACAAAAGGACATTTTCTAAAAATAAATCCCAGCTAGATCGATTTCCTCCCGATCGACTCCCTGGACACTAAATTTTATGAAAATCGTTGGAGCCGCTTCCGAGATTCCGATTATATATATATATATATATATATATACAAGAATTGCTCGTTTAAAGGTATGGTGATAATATACGTTTTGAGTAAATAGAAAAAATCAAAATAAAATTAAAATAAATCTATACATTAAGATAAAAACAAACATATTATGTGTTTTTATTTCATATGTTGTGTGTGACTAATATTAATATTTCATTCATTCATACGCTCGTTTTATTAGTATCAATTAACTCACATGATATACATTTTGAAGTAAATAGAAAACATACAAAATAAAATTGAAATAGTTCTATACATATAAATTAAATTCATCCAACTTTGAAGACATAAATAACTATTTTAAATATTTTGTCGATATGTCTGTTTGTCTTAGCAGGCTAGTTTACGAATGGCTGAACCTGATTGTGTTGAAACTTTACGAGCAGTTACAGAGCAATCCCAGAAGTGATGTAGGCTATATTATATATTTTATCCGAAAAATTTGTAATTATTTTAAGAAACCTACAAAACAACAAAAAATCTTTTGTTTACTTAAATCTATATAACACCACATCAGATTCTATCCGGGCGAAGACCGGGGCAGGTGTTCTTTCTTCCTTATAACGAAACCTCTGCTTATAACCCGGTAGGCCCCACCCTCAACAAAGTTCTTTAATCATACGAGTATCATTTTCTGCCCCATCATCATCATGATCATTGCAGCCGACACGACCAGAGAGAGAGAGAGAGAGAGAGAGAAAGAGAGAAAGAGAGAAAGATCGGGCGTAGGATCAACAGCTTTACGTGCTATCCGAGGCACGGGGATAAAATACCGCCAACTTCCTGTCTCCGGGGTGCTACTGAGAATTTCTTGACAGAAAAACTTAATAGCTGATTTGGCCCAACTCGAGATCCTAGCCCACGATCTCATGATCAGCAATCGTAGGTACGACAAAAGTCCATTGCTGACAGGCCTCCTCCACAGATTGCCTTGTAGGAGATTTTGCCACAGATGCCACGCCTTACAAGCGCGATGGCAACCACTGTTTTTTTTTTTCAGTTGTTATCAGAAGTATGCTGATCATATCTTGTTTTAGTTTCACTCAGGCGCGTCTTACGAGATCCACGGGATGGTATGGGGTATTGTACATTATTATATCGCCACTACATATCAACTTGCTCGGTTCTCTGTCTGGCAGGAAGAAATCACTTTCAGAATGATAACACCGAATTTTTTACTGTACTTGGTCGTATTCATTAAAACAATTGAAACAATTTCGGCTTTATTTCAATCAAATTATTCTGAAAACGAAGTTTAATAGAAGCTTGAAGCCTCGCATACGTAATTTTTTATTAAATTCGGGTTCAACCTTTGTAAGTCTGAAATAACGAGAGCAGACAAGGGCGTTGTGATTGCAAATTAGATCTGTATATAATATTAGATAATTTAGAAAATTGAATCTTACGAGAAATTATGGAAATAAAAGTGAATTGGAAAAATTGTTACATGTTTTATAAATTTATATTAACCGTGAAGTGGTGTTGTAAGAATATCTAATACGCCATGTTATCCCATGGATGTTGCACGTGGCTATAGAGGGAAACTGATTCAGGGACGGACAGCAGCGTCTTCCCGATAGCAGCTGAATGAAAATAAAAACTGCGGTTGTCAACATGCTATCCTATCGTTACAACTGTGGCAAATATGAGGCAATCTATTGGGGAGGAATCCATTCATTTTTCATATTTGATAGGCTGTAATAATAATAGTACGCAGGTATAGCTTAATAAAATTAATTTTTCTCTCGCGGCTGTGTTTACGTAGATTTCGCTTCACCAACATACTGTTTAACGCCAAAATTAGGGACCACCTAGTTAATTGTCAGTTTTTCTGCCAATTTAAATATCTTTGTATCACAGTGTTAATATAAATGTTATTAGGAACTTCATCATATCGCAACGATAGGTTGCAACGACGATCCGAATTTGTGACTTTCTTCTTACCACTTAATTTCGTACTTTAATCCGCGAATATAAAATGTATTACTAACTTGACTATAATACCGTGCAGGATAGTAGTTCCTAGCATAGGGATGAGCCATCTTCACAACAAAACAGACACCTAAATCTGTGAAAATATGATAATGCTACTTTACGCTGGTATTCTGCGAGAGCGTGGTTCTACCCCGGTTTAGTCAACCCATTCTCGCTGCAGCTACAATATGGCAGCAGCATGACTTTACCACGTTAAACTTCACTTAACCACTACTAAATGATCATTGCACTCGTCCTACTTTATTTATGCAAGTTTTGTTAGGGCACTCGGCAAATTATGCTCGACAGTATTCATTCACTGTATGTTAAATTTATTTTGGGAGAAGTAAGATCGCGTCATAGCTTGCCAAACTTGAAGAACAAAAATTAAATTAAAAAAAAAATTAAACCGACTTCAAGTAAATAAAACGAAATAAAACGTAATAGCTTAGGCGGAGTTCAACCCACTCCTAATTCTCACATTTTTACATTATTAGTAGGAATATATGAACACTTATTCTGCTCTCCTGGCCGGCGAGCAGTTTGGCGAATGGCTCTGAGGTAGAGCGCATGTCATGTTGATCCCCAGTGCAAGTCTGAGTAGTTCTTCCTTCACGTGGTTACCACCTGTTACTTGGTCAATAGGAAACAGACAGAACGGGAACACTGAGCCGATCCTATTTTTCTTTTCCTTTACCCCACCCCTTTTTTCCTATCCTAAGCAATCCAAGGTGTTAAGCGTACCGTGCCGATGGATGCGTGGCTGGAGAGGGGAGGAGTTCAGTCGCAAACAGTGCCTACCCAAGACTAGGGCGATTCGAGTAGTATTTCAGCCCTCAGCCCTTTCCCCGCCATGCGGGCTGATGCCTTGGGAACAAAATGGATGAAATTTTGCATTTTGTGAAAACAATGAAAAATCTATTTAAGTGGAACTACCTGTATGTTTAGAAAAGGCTATTTTAGCCTTACCAACACCCTGCAACAATACGACTAAACCTGGGACGTGCCGTGAAGTGTAAAGTTTGCCAGGTCTTATAATCTTAGAGGGGCAGCAAGGAAGAGGTACCCGAAGGTTGATAGCAGCTGAGATAAGAGCCGAAGAGGCCCTTTCTTACTGCCAAAAGCCCTAGGATGAAATTTCTCTGCCCAAAACTCCCCCAGTTTCAAAGGAAAAAAACGCAGTCGGTGTTAGGAGGAGTTCTCCAAAGACCAGCCCAGGAAATCCGTGAAGCTGGCAACGGGTGAGAAGAAGCTTAGCTTCAGTGCCGTAGCTGACTCCATGAATCTGATTTTTTTTAATATAACTAACCAAAACAAAATAATACAGCCATTTACATTCCATGGTTTCGTCCATGATAGATGAATAGATTAAAAAATAGATTGAGTTGAACAATTGATATTTGCAAAAGTTATCGTATTTACCTCTCCATTTGGACTTGATAAATCGACACCATAAGCAACTAAAACCACTCTTTTATTGTAAAAATAGAAAATTATCTAAAAAAAGAAATAATAATAAGTTCAACAATCATTTATATTTCTGACAAGGTCCTTTTTATATAATTTATGTGTTCAGTCTGATTTTAAGTTAAGATTTTATGATTAAAATTGGAGGAACGCATTAACAATGTTTAATTTCTCATGTTGTAACTTTCGTGGCTACATGCCACAAACATTAGTAAATGCAATTTAAAAAAAAGAAAGATTTTGAATAGTTTTTCGAATTTCATTTGGTCTTATGAAAGTTTTGCGTAATATTGCGTTCTTTCATACGAAAAACATAGCCGACTTTCGAATTGGGGTTTAAATTTAGGTTTTTTTTTTTAATTTTTGCCTGGACTGCCTTGCTAACAGTGTTAAAGGAATTATTACTGCAAAATAACTTTTTAACAAAAATAAATTAACTGCCGAAAAAACTGAAAAGAAAAAAATAATAAACCTTTTTCTTTTACCTTAATAACTTAGTTCTTAAACTAATGTAAGTATATCTAAATAATTTTGAGTCGGTTCCAAGCAATCAGTGAACAAAGATCACTAAATTACCTTAAATTTATAGAAATAATCAAGTCAAATTAACAGTGCAACGTGAAATCTTCAGCGATAAACATCAACATTTCAAAAAAACTATTAGTTTGTTTGTCTGGTGCCAACTCAATATTACTTAGGTATAAATTACCCCTATTTTCCCACCCTAAGTGTTAATTTTATTTTCCAAATTTATATGGAATCAATTTCGAGGTATTCGCTATAATCAAACTCGAACTACTCTGTAATAAAGCTCTATTTTCTCACCCTTAGATTAAAATTGTTTTTTCAAATTCATATGGAACAATTTTGAAGAATTATCAAGTTTGGACTAACTTTCTGTATAAAGTTATGCTTGGTCATACATTAACTGCGAATTTCACATCTAAACGCCACTCTCGTTGCTATGGCTGTTGCTTTAATTGAAACAGGGCATGCCTTTTATCATATGTCCCAAATAATACGAGTATCAATTTCTGTGGTACCGAGTTGTCAAGAGGTATCGGCAGACCGAACAGTATACGGGACTCACAGGACAGAGACGTAAACTGAAAATTGTGGCCAGAGATGACCGGTTCATCATTACCAGCTTGTTTAGAAACTAGACGTTAATTTCTTCTGAGGTATGGCAACACAAAAATCGTGTTTACTTTAACGCCTCGAACTTGTAACTGTGTAATTGTGAGATAAAAACTGAAATCAGCCGTAGTTAATTCACACTTGCCTGCCATAGCCCCCTTCCAGCAACATGTAGTCAGCACTCAAGTAGGTAGTTCGAGTTATTTATTAAAAATAAGCGAAATTATTTCTCGTGATAGAAACTTGTTAATAATGACGTTTAATGTACTAAATAATTATTTATTTATTCTTTATTGCACACTATACAAAAATGCACGGAATATTAAACCAATTAATATTTTCGTGTAATGGCAGCTTATGTGCATTTCGTTCCGTGGGTGTCTTAACTAAACGCGACTAAAGAATATTCTAGAAAGATCTATTTCGTTTATATGAGACATAAAATACAGGGCAATGCGTGTTGGAAAACTTAAATTAGATGCAATATATATATATATATATATATATATATATATATATATATATATATATATATATATATATATATATATATATATATATATATATATATATATATTTCGGTAAAGTGATGTTCAGCAATAATAAAATAATTAAAAACTGTGGTTGCCAACGAGACTGCGTATCGTGGCAACTCTGGCAAAAACCCTCCAATAAGGTTATAGAATAGATTAGAATCATTTTTATTTAATATAGCTGTCCTGGGAAGAACCAGCAGGAAATCCACCGGGACTTTATTGAAGTAAAATCAATTTACAGTATATTATTTTATACTCATGCGGTAGCAGTTTTGCATAACAGCCAGGTACTCTGACCTCTGCCCACGCGGTCGTTGTATTACATTATTAATAATAACAAATCGGATTAGTTGTAACAATATAATGCACTGGAGCTTTTTAAATATAAAATATAATACAACGTTTAGGGTAAGAGAATGGAATAGGTTTTAACAATTATTTACGTCCTTCAACTGCCTGTAAACTGTTTCCAGTGCTACGTGTTTTCAGTATATCTTGATGAATCCGATTATTCGTCGTTCGACCGTTCCGTACAAAAATGCATCATTAAACAAACTGCTCATTATTCGTCCCGTATATACTAGAGCGTTTGACGAAACGAAAAATTGAACGAAATTTATAACCCGATGTATTCTGACGCTCAATGGCGGCTACAATTAATTGACTTTCGACGCTAAGTTCTATTCACTTTAGCAGCATCTAACCTCTGATGTTATAAGTAACTCTGAAATTATTAAGAATAAATTAATACTTCTCGGTAGTGATGTAATGTTATAAAATAGTCACAAAACTCAGCAAGCAATTAAAATACAAGACAACACAAAAATACATGAAGTATGCAAATCAATATCAGGGAAAGGCATACAATTGTCATAAATAAGACAAAACACTAGTATAATGACTGACTCAACTAGTTTCAGACAGTCATTCTACTAGCACCTGCATGGTCCTTTAAATTATTTGAACGAGTGGAAGTTTAGAGTTCTACCCTCACTTCTTCTTTTATTTTCCTTTTTCCTACTCTCATTCCTAGCAAACTATTTTTCTAACTGCATCACAGTGTAAAGTAGGGTAAATATATTAAGATAGAATATATGATCGAAAAATGGCAACCAATTGGGAAAAAAGGAGTGCCAGTATATATTATAATATGCAGTAAGGACCTCACAAAACATTATAGACAATGGATGCAGATGGCTATAAATCTCAGTACCGTGCTTTGTGGTAGTATATAGAGGAGGTATTACAGCAGTGGGCTTGCAATGGGTAATAGTGTTGATGGTGTTGATGATGACAGTGAATAATTAATTCATGTAAGGATGGACCGTCATAACCTAAGAAGCTGTAGATCTACGTTTTTTATTCTTAAATCTTCTCTTATTTCATATACTCTTTTATAGTTGGCTTATGCCGCTATTATACGACGTGAACTGATTTACTGACTTATGGAGTCTAATAAAAAAAGGTTTTGGTTAAAAGCCTCCGTGGCGCAATTGGCTAGCGCGTTCGGCTGTTAAACGAAAGGTTTGAGCCCACCCGGGGGCGACATATTTTTTATAATATATTAAGGGTGAAGAAAACCAATCAAGTGCAAGCCCGATTCACGCATGAAGGGTTCCGTACCATTTTACAAGATTAATTCACGTCTTCAATGTGAATTAAACCTCGTACGATGTCATGCGTGAGCCGGGCTTGCACTTGGTCGATTTTCTTTATCTTTATTTAATTTTTAACATGAATTTATTTTATTATAATTTTTTAACAATATAAGCTTCGTAAGCATTTCAAGCATCGTCGTCTTGTCGCCATTATTAAGATCAAACAAAAGAAGCCTAAAAAAAAAAACAGGTTCTAGTAGGGAGTCCATTTAAATTTCAATTTATTTTGTTTATTTTTTTAAATTGTAAAAATATTACTCGTAAAGCAACATTGTCAACGTAGATCGGATATTATCAATAGGAGAAGGTTTGTCGGTGAAAGCTGCTTTGCCTCAAAGCCTGTATGTGTAAGATGCACTTGGAAATTTGTTTCAAAATAAAAGATCGCAAGAAGTTCTCTGTAAGGAAAATTTGTTCCCGAATAGCTAAAAGTGTGTATTTTATAAATAATTTATTATGTGTTTTTTATTTTGATTTTGTTACACCAACACCTTTTATAAACTTAACAGAGGACTAAGTTATGATGTAGATAGTTTGAAATTCTTTTTTCACTACAAGAAGTTTTACTTATTTTGAACCTAGAGGCATTCCTTTTATTTCCCTTGGGGAGACAACGCATCTTTTTTTAGATTCTTAGTTGAGGATAGATGTGATGTCTATCGGTCACAGTACTAACTTACCATTAGATGGACTGTGTTCTCTTTTATCACTCTTAATATAATTTGGTCAGTAAGACAATAATAGTACCCTATATTTAAAAAAAATGTATTTAGATTTATATCTATGGGTCCCGTTATCCACTTACCATATTACAAGTTAACTTATAAAAAGTTCTTGTATTCTACTTTACTTGAGGATGCCTCGTGTAGAGACGAAGCACGTATCGTATTATCATTGTTGGTGTGTCGTTCCTAGTCTAGTGGTGTTGGGAGTAATGGTGGTGGGATTAGTAGTGACGACAAGAGTGCACGCAAAGGAAGTGCGGAGGTGCTCTTCAAACTAGGTAAGACACATCATTTTATTTTATTGAGCGGATGTACTCAAAGTAATTTTTACTAACTTAACTTACTTACTGTTGTAAACTATCGGTATAGAGAGTTAAAGCAAAACATAACGGTTGTGGCGATTACTAAGTTAGTAAGAGCTTCCCACTTTAATTTTTTTTTCTTAAAATGACGCTTAATAATTTCTGTTTCTTCATCAAAATTTTTAAAAACCATCCATTCTTCTTTATCTATCAAAGTTTTTCATCCAGATTATGAATTTTTTTTCAACTCAGCATCTTTTTTCTTTAGTTATTTTAGCTAAAGATTTTTAGCTTCGATCCTTTTAAATTTTTTTCTGATAATATAGGTGATGTTGCATTTTTCTTTTTCTTGGTGCAACGGAGGGAATCGATTTAAAAAATTTCAGATAATTCCTTTGACTGAGCCTGAGACACAAATAGATAGCCAATGATGCTGTTATCATGCATCTTACTCAATATACATAATAAAATATTAGAAATTGCTACAAAAAATTGTGTCGCATACTTACAATTATCCTGTTTGGTATAGTAGTGCATTAATAAAATTGATTAAAGAAAAAGCTGAGTTTCATAGTCACAAATGATTATAAATCTTTTTCTATATTGCGTTCGTGACTAAAAAAACATGAAAAGGAATTATATTCACCTCACACCAATTATCCTCAAGAAAAAATTCAAATTACACTTATATAAAATCCAAGAAGAAAAATAAATCAGCTTCTATTCTCACACAATGCAATATAATAATAATCAACTTTCTAATCAAAAATACATTTGCAATTCCTTCAACGAATATTTTGATCATAATTTTAGCCAACCGGCATTACAATATCGAAATTATTTTTAAAGAGTAGCCACATTTTGAACTTTAGTTAAAATATATAAATAATGATAAGATGTTGGTGTTATTTTTGATTCCAAAATGCTCATGTCTGAATATTTTACGACAATGTTGCAACAGCGTATAATACTTAGGATTTGTTTTAAGAGCGTGCCGTCCATTCTCAAATTTTGATTTTATTAAAGTTCTGTATTATTCTAATGTACGAAGTATTTTGGAGTATTTTTGTATTGTCTGGAATCAAAATTACTTTTCTTACATAGATAATATAGAGCAAATACAATGTAAATTTATAAGGGCTTTAAATTATCGTACTCAACATAAAAAATAGTTACGAGGAATATTGATATCACCATAACTAAATGCAGTTAAAGGAGCGACGTACACTTATAAAAAATTGTTTCTACACGACGTCTGTAGTAATAAAATTGAAAGACCTAAATTTACATTTAAATTCCTACCGTTCCATCGTTGGTTTTGTCATTAGTCGTACACTTAACTGCTATAACAAAACCTTTCAACTATTGATATTTTTCACGAAAATAAAGCTTCTGTAAAAAGAAATAATCACAATTCCAAGAAATCGAAGTACTAAATAAAAAATGCACATACAAACATACTATAAACACACGCACACACACACACACACACACACACACACACACACACACACACACACACACACACACACACACACACACACACACACACAACACACACACACACACACACACGTGTGTGTGTTTTTGCATTTTTTACGGCGCGCGCGCAGTAAATTAATTGCGTGCATTAAATATTTCCTAACTTTATAATGTTACAAAATACTGTTGTTTATCTAGACAATAATTTAAAAAAATACCATTTAATATTGTAGGAGTACATGCAGCTATCAGAGTATCAGAAATAGTGCAAGTCGTGTTGACTGTAAGTTAAATTTGTGAATTCAGTTTCTTAAAATAGACAGAAATAACAAACACGTAAAACATTTTACTATCTACGTAGAAATTATAAAAGATTGCAAATAAAAACTAACGTAACTGTAATACTGTTGTGAACGTGTGGAGAGTACAAGTCTCGGTCAAGTGTAATCCTGTCTGAGAGCGAAGCTCTAATGAAAATAAAAGATACTGCCCCCCGGATGCGGTTACTAGCTCAACAAAGTATCCAGATCGGTTTTCTGCAGGCAGGAGTGCATTGAAAAATTTGCTCAAACACAACTTGAATGAAAGAAATGAATATAATTCTTAAGTGTCAGGGTCACGGAGCTTTACTCGGCGCTAGAAAGAAAAAGAAATTCCTAGAGATGACACCTATCCAGATCGTGCTCATTTAAATTATAGGATAATCTGTCAATTTTATAATAACTGGCTTGCTTTCTATGAGAGAGAGAGAGAGAGAGAGAGAGAGAGACAGACAGACAGACAGACAGACAGACAGACAGACATACAGAGAAACACGCGAACGTCGCACGGTTTACAACTACAAAAAGTGTCGTTGCAACTTTTGGTCTTAATTTTTTCCGCCTAGCCCCTTTTCGCAACGCGCGATAAGGCACTTCGTTCCAAAAAAGTTTACTGAAAAGAAAAAAATATAACCTACTTGCACATTCAAGACGGATCAGACGTCACCTAATATTTTAAAATCCATTAAGCCATTAAGGCTTTAAATTATGCTAAGGAAATAGATATACATAGATACATACATACTCTGGAAAAATATTACCCTACTTTTTGGGCAGTCGGATAGTATATTATTATTTCTGAGACACGTTTCCCTTCACCACCGAGCACGTCAGCAATCATTAGTGCCGGCGGAGAAAGAAACCAAATTCTCGCGTACTGCGAAATTTACAGGGAGCGCGTTTTAGCCTTAAACGTTTTCTTTTTACTTAATCATCTCACTTAAAGTAAAGATTGCTATTGAATTATTATTGCAAGGAAAAACTAAAGACGAATGAAACAATAGAGTGCCTTAAAACCAATACAAGAGTAAAACAGTATTATGCTGGTGACACATGCATGCTCTGTTACATCTCAGCAGCCAACGATATCCTATAATCTTAAGTCGTTGAGTCGGAGCAAATAGATCCAGTTTATCTAGACACGCTATCCATCCCACAGTCAATAACTTTCAGCGATACTGAGAAGTTTTCTAGCAACGTGGCAGGGTTTTGTAAAAATAGTCGATATTTGTTACTTTAAGACCGTCTGGATAATTTCATATTTAATAGCTATTGCTTCATCTTTACTTAAAGTTTTATTACATAATATTATATCAGTACAATACATTTTCCGATTTTATTTCTCATGTGAATAAATATTAACTTGTTTTTACTATTTTACCTTGTTGATTAGTCGTATAGAATGGAGGTATATTTATCCTTTAAATAACAGCCATATGCATAAGACGATCTTCGTTTCCCGTAATATAATAGCTTTGTCTACTTTTTTTAAATATAGTATTCGCACTTTTAATATACTCTCTTGCAGAGATTAGTGACTACTTTATCACGTATGATCGGTACCTTTGTGCTCATCACATCAGTCTACTGCGCTGGTCTTTGCTTCTAATGCCAGTTAATATTTATTTTCTTGGGTTTCCGACCCTAGTAATTTCAATTCCTACGGTACGGAAGATGCAATAAGGTTAACAATACCACATTATATTCTATGCCGATCAAGAAGATAAAACATCATTAATCTAAAATATAATATTGCGTTCGCCTTATAATTATTATGATCTATGATCTTAGCCCGACCTGGGATTCTAGTTCCCGGCTCATAATCGGCAGTTGCAGCACTTGAAACATGAGACCGTCGTAAAAATATTGTGCATTGAATGAATTCACAAGGATTTTTAAATTTGTATTTTCAAGTAATTTTTATCATTGTTAGGGTTCCTTACCCGAAGAGTAACCATCGGCACTCAATTACTGAGCCTCCGGTGTCCGTCTGCCCATGCATCTGTCTGTCATCGGGCTGTATCTCATGATCCATAATAAGTAGACAGGTAAAATTTCCACTGAATGTGTATTTCTTTTGCCGCTATAACAAAAAATAATAAAAACAAAAATAAATTAAAATCAAAGGTGCTCTCCTACTAGAAACGTTATTTTTGTGCCTGTTTTTGCTTGATCTTAATAATATCAACAAGTAAACGCTCAAAGTACTCACGGAGTTTAGATTGCCATATTTGTGAAAAATTATAATAAAATACAATTATAATTAAAAATTAAAAGGTGTCCACATACAGAAGACGTGAATTAAATCTTGTATGATAGTACGGAACCCTCCATGCGTAAGTCGGACTTGCACTTAGCCGGTTTTCTTTATCTTTAACAAATTATAACAAAACATGTCGCCCCCGGGTGGGCTCGAACCACCAACCCTTCTAATAAAAAATAAAAATATCAATTTCTTTGCAACTTTCCGCTAAACATATAAAATGATGTGTCTTACCTGGATTGAAGCGCACCTCCCGCCCTCCCTCAATTGCATACACTAACTCCGTCACCACTAGACCAAGCACCACTACTCTCAACACCACTATTCCAGGCAAGACACACCATCGACGATAATACGACACGTGTTTCGCCTCTACACGAGGCATCCTCAGGTAATATAGACTCTACGGCGGCTGACCGCTAAGCGGTGCCTTATCGCGCGTTGCGAAAAGGGGCTAGGCGGAAAAAATTAAGACCAAAAGTTGCAACGACACTTTTTGTAGTTGTAAACCGTGCGACGTTCGCGTGTTTCTCTGTATGTCTGTCTGTCTGTCTGTCTGTCTCTCTCTCTCTCTCTCTCTCTCTCTCTCTCTCTCTCTCTCTCTCTCTCATAGAAAGCAAGCCAGTTATTATAAAATTGACAGATTATCCTATAATTTAAATGAGCACGATCTGGATAGGTGTCATCTCTAGGAATTTCTTTTTCTTTCTAGCGCCGAGTAAAGCTCCGTGACCCTGATACTTAAGAATTATAATCATTTCTTTCATTCAAGTTGTGTTTGAGCAAATTTTTCAATGCACTCCTGCCTGCAGAAAACCGATCTGGATATTTTGTTGAGCTAGTAACCGCATCCGGGGGGCAGTATTTTTTATTTTCATTAGAGCTTCGCTCTCAGACAGGATTACACTTGACCGAGACTTGTACTCTCCACACGTTCACAACAGTATTACAGTTACGTTAGTTTTTATTTGCAATCTTTTATAATTTCTACGTAGATAGTAAAATGTTTTACGTGTTTGTTATTTCTGTCTATTTTAAGAAACTGAATTCACAAATTTAACTTACAGTCAACACGACTTGCACTATTTCTGATACTCTGATAGCTGCATGTACTCCTACAATATTAAATGGTATTTTTTTAAATTATTGTCTAGATAAACAACAGTATTTTGTAACATTATAAAGTTAGGAAATATTTAATGCGCGCAATTAATTTACTGCGCGCGCGCCGTAAAACCGCGCGGAAAGTTAGTTTAGCGGAAAGTTGCAAAGAAATTGATATTTTTATTTTTTATTATAATGGATTTCCGATAAGTAACGCCTGATTCTATCAATTACCAACCCTTCTGTTTACAGCCGAACGCGCTAGCTAATTGCGCCACGTAGGCATTTATCCAGGATCTTTTTTATCAGTCTCAATATAAGTCAGTAAATCAGTTCACGCCGTATAGTAGCGGCGTAAGCCAACTGTAAAAAAAATGTAATAAAAGAAAAATAAAGTATAGAAAAACGCAGATTTACAGCTTCTTGGGATATGTAGGTCCACCCTGACTTGAATAAATTATTATTTATCGTCATCATCATCACCATTATTACTATTATTCATTGCAAGCATACTGCTGTTATACTTGCCTCTGTATACTACACAAAGCAACGTTCTGAGATGTCTAGCCATCTGCATCCATTGTCTTTAATGCTTTGTGAGTACTGCGTATAATATATATCGACACTCCTTTCTTCCCAATTGGTTGCCATTTTTTCTCTTTATTAACCTACATAACGCTGCGGTACAGTAAAAAAAAACGCAATTTACAATTTTACAAACAATTTAAAGGACCATGCTGGAATTAAGTTAAAAACAATTAAACAAATTAATATTCTGAACTCGGGGATTTTATTTTTCCAATACGTCTATGCACCAACTTCCGAATGTGAAATTATGTAATTTATTAAAAATTTGATTTTATTCAAAGGCTGCCTTCGGTTTTGATACAGGCCTTAAACCTCTGTGGATTCAAATTTATGGACTTAAGGACTATCTAATTGAGAAAATTCGTTGTAGGAGTAACTTATTGAGCAAATGGATTGCCGTATATCAGTAGTTAACTTATTAAGATCTAGACTGAAATCTGGACATTCTTCAGGTGTAATGAACTCAGGAGCATTATTCTCGAGCCAGTGAACACTGACACACCTAAATTTATCCTCGATTAAGAATCAAAATGCGGTTGCTTTTTCACCCTTGAGGACTGAGATGGAACGCCTCATTTCCAGTAAAAAGTTATCTCAGTTTCTCTACACTCATCATACGAAATACAGCAGTATTAAGCTGCTATTTCATGCTGGTATTCTATAAGAACACGATCCTGCCCAGAATGAGCCGACCTATTCGTGCTATAACTATACTGACGCTAGTAATAGAGCTACTATTACGTTAAAACCATTTGTGATAACTACATCACTTAGAGAGTATTCATGCGGTTCCGACAGACATTCACATAAATGATGTTTCGTATAAATGTAAAGCTTAGTTCTACCGTTACCGTTACAGCCTATTAAAGTCCTCTGTTGTACATAGACTCCATAAGTGGTAGATCCATGCTGCAGTTTATTAGTAGTATAGTTGTAGCACGAATGGGTCAGCTCGACCGGGGAAGGACCACGCTCTCACAGAATACCAGCGTCAAATAGTAGCTTAATGCTGCTGTGTTTCGTTTGGTGAGTGTAGAGAACCGGAGACCCTTTTTTATAGGATAAGGTGACACTTTTTACTGGAAACGAGGCATTCCATCTTAGTCCTCACGGGTGACAACGCATCTTCATTTTGATTTGTAATCGAGGATAGACGTAGATGTCTGTGGGCCACAGCAACCACTTACTACTGGGTGGACTGTGTGCTCGTTTGTCGCACTTATCTTATTAAAAAATAGATCCTTTAGATTGCCTTATAGAAAAGATATTCACCACAGTTGTCACGCTTCATATGCGGGTTTCAGTCGCAGTTTTTTATTTTTAGTCGTTATCAGGAAGACGCTGCTGCTTCGTAGACTTACGTATACCATTTTTGTTACAATTTTATTTATTTATTTATTCATTTCATCTTACAAGCTAACAGATGACACATCCAGAACGCTTATAAGATTAACAATTCGGTATTACACATCCTCGTCATTATATAGGTAATAGCAAAATTATTTTACAATATCCTAATTAACATCAACAATATCATCCTAGAAAAAAAATCATAAAAAATACAATCTGAGTCCATAAATAACATTAATATTAAAATAAAATAGTAATAATATAGCAAAATATCAATTATAATAATCAATTATGAAAACAATATATTATGTAAGTTTGATGGCTCGAATTTATTTAAAATTATTTGAATTTCTTTATACAAATGTCCTAATCTATCGGCAAAAAAGTTTAGCTCGTGGTGCTGTGCAAGTATGTCCCCAATAATGCGGAGTAATAATATCAGGAACATGAGAATTTTCACCCATCTTTAGGTAGATATTCCATTTAAATAAAGAGGAGAATCATTCCAACTTAGTGCTGAATTAATGCACTCTGCTGGTGGCAGAAATGGGTAAAGGATTGTTCCTTCCCAAACATATTCCTTGGCAGAAAACCACTATTACCACCTTGTAAAAGTATCAAATTATATGAATTTTCTTATAAAGAGCGTACCTTAATACTCAATAAACCTACTGGATGACCAGTTCACCATTCACTTTATTACCTGTCATCATCATCACCATCATCATCATTACAGCCTTTCACAAGTCCACTGCTGAACATAGGCCTCGCCCAAGTAATTCCGCAAAGCACGGTCCTGAGCCGCCTGCACCCATCGACTTCCTGCATGTCTTACCAGGTCGTCACTCCATCTAGTGGGGGGTCGCCCTACACTACGAGAACATTTTTTCTCCATCGGTTATCGGTTTTTCGAGCTATATGGCCGGCCCATTTCCAATTCAGCTTACTAATGCGTTGGGCTATGTCGGTTATTCTGGTTCGACGGCGGATATCCTCATTTCGAAGTTTATCATTTTTTTATTATTTCCTATACATATACTATAACATTAATTGTCACATGCATTTCAGATGAGGTATCTACCGACGCTAACTGAGAGACCTATCCTAATTTGGCTGTGAACTTGAGATTTATGCCCTTAGTATTCTGATACATTAATTAACTTAAATAGTAAATTAACACTGTAATGTTTCATATAGTGAGTTTACAGAACCGCAGACTCTTCTTACTGGACACAAGGCATTCGGCCTTAGTCCTCAGCGGTGACATCGCGTCAAAATTTTGATTTTCAATCGAGGATATATGAAGATTTGGCCGGTGAAGAAAAAGGGGAGATCTCCCGCTAGGTAAGGTGTTGTTCTACCCGGGGAGTGGCCAACACTCCGTGTGGATAGTTCGGGGATGTTCAGTATATACTGTTTATGATTCGGAATTTTGATAGCGTGATTAAGACTTCGGTGTATTTCGCTTTCGGCGCGACCGCACAGCGCCGCCTGCTCAGACCGGATGTCGATAGTGCAACCTCGTTACCGACGAATGTGCAAGTGCCAGGAGATTGCCTTGTAGTCCGTGGTGAGTCGAGAAGAAGGCAAGTAATCTGCGAGAGTGCCGTGAAGCAGAGGCGAGCAGTAGGGCTCAGAGCCGTGCCGAACATTGTATAGCGCAGAGAGTAGTTTGAAAGAACAGGAAGCATTACTATTCCAGTGCTGCGATGAAGCTTGTGAAGCTAAATGGCTTGCAGGTAATGAAGACTGCAGGCGATATCTGGTATCTGCTCGGGAGCGAATGGGTGGGGTATTTGATGAAGCTTGAAGTTTCCAAAGGTTGTTGGTTGTGTGTTTAAATCACGTCGGGTGGTCACCACTTCGACCAGTGAAGGAAAAGGGGAGATCTTCCGCCGGGCAAGGTGTTCTACCCGGGGAGCGACCAACACTCCGTGTTCGGAGATGTTCTATATATTCTGTTTACGATTTGGAATTTTGATAGCGTGATTTAGGCTTCAGTGTGTTTCGCTTGCGGCGCGACGACAGCGCCGCCACAAAGATGTCTCTGGAGCTTAGAATCTATTTACCATCAAGTGGACTGTGTGCTCGTTCGATATAGAGAATGAACAAAATAACTATCCCATCGTTAACCGATTATGTTTTATGATAATATCATAAAAGTATGATTAAAAATTTGGAGCTTTTCAAGGCTCTCAGCAGATTTGAGCAGATGATGAAACTTATCTCGTAGGTATCGTAAAACAAATCGTCGCACGGAGTAGGGTAGTCTTAATCGCCATGTTTGATAAATTGACTGGCGATCGAAGTATCTATGTCTTTTTTAATGTTATACATTCTTATGTTTTTGAAAAGGGGAAGGAAAGAATATCAGTGCTTTAGTTATACCGCGGCACATGGTTGAATCGGACGCCTATTTATTACTGCACTAATGATCATAAAATATAATAAATTTATGTTCTGCAATAATTATGCAGCTTTAAATAAAAAAGTTTCTTTCATATTGCCTTTACTATTTCATATTACATTTACTATTTCGTAACCAGTAGTTACGAATTCTAGAAAATATTTTATTTTTTAATTTATACTTCAATTAAACCGAATTCTCGTCAAAACGGACACAAATTTGCGCTGAATGTTGTAAACAGCGCAGTAACTGATTTCCTCCAGAGAGCAGATCATGCTATTTTGTATTTAGAAACCAATTTCATATCAACATTGTGGTAGCAGGCCAAATCTCGCACTACAATCCGAGGGTACGATGTGAATATCTTGCGTATCTATATATGTGTAAAGTAGTATAAAGCGAGCCAGAAAAAAACACGTGTTTCTATGTGGTAGAGCCCCATGGCTCTATATTACTCGACAGGGGAAGGAATACGCTCTCACAGAATACCAGTGTAAAATAGCAGTCGCGGAGACTTTTTTTACTAAATACGAGACAATACCTCAGAGGAGCCAACGTTTCTGTGACCAAAATGGCGATATATTCAAGATGGGCCAAACTAAGGCTACACTTAAACAAACGAGCATGTATGGTAAGTATGTGGATGTGAAAGAGGCGAGCGAGGTTTGTCAAAATTGTGACAAATGGAAGTCCGTATTGTTGGCCTACTCTTCTGTTTGTCAAACGTGAAACTTTATGTATGTTATTTTTTTTGGAATTTATGTTCGAGGTTATCATATATAGGCTACGTTATTTTAAATCTATTTTACTATATCTATATTTAGGAAAAGGAAAAGAAACAATATAGATGACGGCGCCTGGGCTCTTGCATGTGTGGTAGTGCCTCCGTAGCTATCCAGAATTCTTGTAAACAATACGTGCACCGCACACCTGTGCGTTGCACTTGCAGTAGCGCCCGTGTGGCCACTTGTTTTGCTTGTAGACAACGGATGGAGTATTCTTGGCTCTGGCGTGGCACAGTGCACTTGGTATATTCCGTTACTAGCTTACGAATCGACAAATTACTTATTATTCTCAGCTATTAAATTAGTCTCAATACAATTTGTAGTTGATTGTCAGTGATATGTGTATTTCATAGTTGCATAAAGTAATATCTTGTATATTAACTTTATTTAAAAGAAATGTCCCGCTGGATTTCTTGCTGGTTCTTCCCAGAGCAGAGGTTTTCTCCGAACCAGAGGTCCTAGTACTATATTGAATACATAATGATTCTATGATATTTTAAAAACATTTATAAATATATGCGTTTTTCATTTATATTTGTGCATATTATAATTATCTTCCTACATCAGAAATTTTTTTATGAATAAAGCTTTCCATAAGAACCCTCCAATTGCTATATATATATATATATATATATATATATATATATATATATATATATATATATATTCCTTCCTCCATTTTTGACTTATCACAGATCAACAATTTGTATTATTTATCTAACAGACCAACCTAAAGATTTAAAATTAAAATTAAGGCAAAGAAAAAAGTTTAATTAATTTTAATTCTTTGTTACTACGTTATTAAGTAAGAGCCGTGGTAGCTCAGATGGTTAACGCTCGCTGTAATATAACAGAACGCGAGTAACCCGGGTTCGATCCCCGCCGGCATCAATGAAATTATTAATTGCAATTTTAAGTGCTGATTTATCACGTGCTCGGCGGTGAAGGAAAACATCGTGAGGAAACCTGCATGTCTGAGGAATAAGATAAAAATAATTTCTAAGACATGTGAAGTTCGCCAACACGCATTGGGGCAGCGCGGCGGACACTTCCCCGCCCTAAAAACCCTCTCATAAATGAGGGGAGGCCTGTGCTCAGCAGTAGGACGTATATAGGCTGTAACTTTACTTTACTTTACGTTATTAAGTAAATTGTGTAGTTGCAGTATAAAATTATCTTCTACCTTATATCGTCCCGTAAGTGGGAAACAAACCTGGAGATGGGTAGTAGCGTTTTCATAGTAACTTTTTTATATAGAATAGGTTGACAAACGAGCACACAGTGTACCCGATGTATCCACTTACGATGTGTTACCATCGTAAGTGAATTATATGGACATTTACCTTCTACAAAGAATAAAAAGGCAGATGCGCTGTCACCCCCCAGGAATGAGATGGAAAGCCTCGCTTCCAATTCTTCGGTTGTCTGCGCTCACAATATAAAACACAGCAGCTTAAATCTACTTCTGGACTACTAGGAAAAAAACTGTTTTTGCCAACCGGCCTGCGAAGCGTACAACTATTGCAAGTATATGCTTTATGATACATTCCATGGATATGCCTATGTTTAGCAGGAGACTGTGACTGTAGTAAATGAAATCAATTAATGCAATTGAATTATTAGCTTTGGAAATAGTTATCTGGACATTGTGAGGACGTATAAATTTTTTTTTCATATATAGAACACTTATTTAATATTTCTTTTATCCGATTCGCTTTAAAAATATTAGTACTTTAGGCTTAATGCGCTCATAAACAAACATACAGACAGACAATTATAAAAATGATAGAAATGTATTTAATTGCTTATTTTATGTTGAGATTAAGAATGTAATTGGTACCTACAAAAGCAGGAAGACAAACCAACAAACATTAACGAAAACTGTATATAGTAATATCGTTGCAGCGTCACCTCAAACTGAGCTTGGAGAGAAAATAAAACTGTGGCTAGGATTTTATAGTGATTACTAGTCGTTATCTGACTGGAGAAGAAATATCAAACCATAATATAGCTCCAGCGTGACTCCACCCCGTATAAGTTTGCCATGGACGGACGTCATAAAAAACAACAAATAATATAATATTTTCACTATTTTTTTAACAAAAACATACCTTTTATTCCGTAGATTTCGAACAGGAATAACAAAATGCAGGAGGAAAGGCGCAATTCATCTCCAATGAGACAATTTTTTTGAGCCGATGTATTTCCGAGGTGGCAGCGGATTGAGAGATTGATTTATTTTGAGTTCATACGTTTATTTTCATCCGTATGATAGGCAACTATACGTTGTATTTTTTATAAGTGGTAGAGTCACGCTGTAGCTATATCATAGTTGTAGCACGAATGGACATAGACACAGACATAGACATAGGTTTTATTAGCATCAATACACTTACAAAATATACATTTAGAAGTAAATAACAAAATAAAAATACACAACGTGCAAGATAGTAAACATAATTAAAAATAAATCTCGGCAAGAGTGAGTGATGTGACGTCAAAAGTTATTCCTTCACAGCATATACTCGTACTACCACAGGTACATCAGCAGCAAGGATTTTCAGCGGAGTCCTGATAAAATATTAATTCTGTTTTGCGCCCGCGTCGTTATCGGTGCTAATTTTCTATTTAAAAGTACTGAATCAACCATTCACTCTAAAGTATACATATTTATGTAAAAAGATAAACATACATACACGTGAGTATACACACTCACACACAAAAATATATTATAAACACATTTATTATCTATATATATTTAATAAATCTTACTTATGAAATATCCTGCCACTACACGTAAAATAATGATTTTTAATAAGCTAAAAGGTGTTTTTAATAGACTTAAAACCGTGTGTACATGTAGTTTCTGGTGGTAGTTAATTAATTCGACATTTAGTGGCCATATTTCTAAAACTACCACGAAATACGGCTGTTTGGTGATATGGGATTACCAGAAATGGGGTTCCCGTTCTGATGCTTCGACCATAATCTGCTCTTCTCCATTTTACATTTTGATTATTTCGGTCTTTCTGATTTTAAGCATCCGACTAGGAACATATGGGTCGGCTCGACCGGGGACGGACCATGCTGTCTCAGAATACCAGCGCAAAATAGCATCTAAATTCAGCTGTGTTCCGTACGGTGAGTGTAGAGAATATTTTACTGGAAGCGTGGTATTCCATCTCAATCCTTAGAGGTGACAACGCACCTGCATTTTGATACTTAATTCAGGATAAATGTACATGTTTACGGGCCACCAACGGGTTGACCGTGAACAAGTTTGTCACCCTAGTTCTAGTATAGTAATATAGTGTGTTTTTTAGTTCGAGTTGTAAAGTAAGTTTGTAAAAGAGTTCTTGTCTGACAGACAATTTTTTTTGTAATTTTTCATCTGTAGGGTGTGCAACTTGATGAACGAGGCACAGACGATCGATATTTGAGAGTTGATCAATATACCGACCGTGTAGTGGCGGTGTTAGTACATTCGTTCCCCGTATCGTCCCGGTAGTGTCTTAAGTGGCGACAGAGGGAAACAAAGCAGGAGATTGGCTGCAGCGTCTTCCTCATATCAACTAGGTAATGAATGACTGCGATTGCCAACCCAAAGCGGGCCAACAGCAAATATATCCTTTAAAAAACAGTCCAAAACATGTCTTTTTGCAAAACACTAATATTAAAACATTTCTTTGTTACATATTTTCTTTTTGTGGGCTACGTTACAATTTTTAGATTAAAGTTTTAGAAAAAACGATACCTGAACCTCATTTTTGGGTGTCGTAAGTGATAACTGTGAGAAATGCAAAAACGGTCGGCTTTTTCTCTTCAATATAAGTTCTTTGAAAAAAAAAATATATGGATGTAGAGGAGGCGAGAGAGGTATGTCAGGATCGTGCTAAATAGAAGTCTGTAGTTTCTGCCTGCCCCTCTGGGTGATAGGCGTGAGAGTTTTTGTTTTTGTAAAAGTTTTTCTTTGCCTTTTTGGGTGGACAAAGAAATATCACAATCTCTATGACGTCTTATGATTATATTAAAAACTTCATCCTTTATTTAAGTACACTTGGTGTAAAAAAATCATCAAAATTAGTTCTCAGTTTATGTAAATATCGTATGTATACAAAAACATAAACAGTCGAATTGTAAACCTCCTCAATGATTTTGATGTAGACTAGATATAAAAAATAAAAAGTAAACCTTTAAATATGGAAAGGGTTACGAAACAGTTTTTTAGTGCGTATGAAACATTTTACTGCTCAACCATACAGGTTACTTCATCGTGTTATCCTTGCTCGCCAAGCACTTGCTTTTTCAGAACTTAAAATTGCAATTAAATTTTTAATTAATGTTAACGAAATTGAGCTTGGGTTTCTTGTGTGCTAAGAAACTTACAGCAATAGCTTAATGGCTAACTCTTGAGCTTTCATGACTCATAAAAAAATTGTGCGTTAATTAAGGTACACGCGTACGAAGTGAAACTTCTTTAAGACATAACGTTCTTCTTTTACTTTATATTTCACATTAGTTGCTTAATATTATTACTCATGTAGCCCCGGCGGTAAAACGTTTCAATAAGAAGGGGCGTTTTTAATTTTCAATATTGTACAACATTTTTCCACTAAGTCGATAAAGCAGTTTAACTTCAAATTTAAATAATAAGAAAGTAAACATTAAACTCAAATTTAGCTTAAAGTTTAAAATTGTTTCTAAAGTTGAAAGTTATTATTCTGCAATTGAAAGTGAAACTTCTTGATCATGAAATGATTTTTATCTCGTATAGACTCCTCCAAAGCACCACTACAGGCCATCAAAATATGGGGCACATAGGGCTCCCCCATTCCTTCAACTTATATGGGGGATGGCTGCCGCAAATATCCCCCATTACTTTATATTCTACATTAGTAGGTTATTAGTATTACTCACGTAGTCCTGAAAGTGAAACGTTTGTATGAAAAAACGCATTTTTTATTTTTAATACCGTACTAAATTTCTCCAATAAGTTGATAAAGAAGTTTCAGTTCAATTTGGAATTGTAAGAGAGTAAACGTTAAATCCGTATTAAGCTTAAACTTTAAAATTGTTTCTAAAGTTTAAGATTACTATTCTTCAACTGAAATTGAAACTCCTTGATCACGAAGTGAGTTTTATCCTGTATAGGCTCCTCCAAAGCACCATTACAGTCATCAAACCATAAGGCAAATGGTACTCCCCCATTCCTTAAAATTATGTGAGCGCTAGCTGCCGCATATGATTGCTACTGGCTGGCATAAAGTTTTACATGGTAGAGCCATGCTGCAGTTATGTTATGGCTGTAGCACAAATGAGTCGACTCAACCGAGGGTAAAACCACGATCTCACTAATTACTAGCGTAAAAGAACAGCTTAATACTAATACGCTTTGTATGTTGAGTGTAGAGAACCGGAGACCCTTGTTATCGGAAAAGACTCACTCCATCTTAGTCCTCAAGGCTCTGTATTTGGTTTCTTAACTAAAGCACATAGTTCACCTGATGGTGAGAGATTTCTGTGTGCTCGTTTGCCAACCTATTTTATCCTAAGGTGCGATAACACATTTGCATTTTGATTCTTAATTGAGGATAGATGTGGATGTCCATTAGCCACAGAATCTATTTACCATCAAGTGAATTGTGTGCTCGTTTGTTACCCTTACTCTCCAAAATTAATTGATTAATTCAGTCTCTTATAAGAGTTAGTGTGATACTAGTTTAATAAATTATATCAGGACCACTTAGTATTAAGTAGCAGGAGGAACGTTGTTTCTATTCAGCTTAGTGGAGTAAATGCGATCTAGAGATGGCTGCGAGTTAACCCAGTTACAAAGATAAGAATCTTTTCCTACAGCGTTTCTGTAATTGGTGTTACGTCGTATCGAATTTGCTTGCATTTGCTTGTATACAGAATAAAAAGGAGCATTTTATTTTCATTTTTAAAGAACAGTGTGACAAACGATGACATAGTCCACCTGATATTAAGTGGATGCTGTTGCCCACAGGCATGTACATTTATACTCGATTAAGAATAAAAATGCAGATGATCCGGGTGATATTATTAGCGTAATAAGTGCTTCTTGCGTAGTAATTTTCCCCCTTTATATCATTCTGCGAAAATGCACTGCTATAGGCTCTCCCGTTAGGAGTATTTAATCATCACGACTACTAGACGCCTCGTATATTTGAACCTGCTTCCCGGCGCCAGTTTGGGTTCTGAAGTTAGCTCCATAGCTGCAATAAAGAAACCGTCTCATAACTTACCGGCTAGAAACTTTAGGATTTTTATTTTCAAAAGACAAAATGGGTTACGGATTATTTTACCCCATCACAACACAGTTGGCACGTGTTGAGTATTGGCAACTTAAAAATTAAGCATGCTTGGAAACATTAATTTACATACAGTGCGTGATTCCAGTTATGATATATAGATCTGAGACGTGGTTATTCATTGCTGGCAGTATGAGGAAGCTCAAGTTCGCTCAGCAAACTATTAAGAGTGCTATGCTTGGAGTTTCTCACCGTGCTCTCCGTGGAAGAATTCCAAATGTGAATTTCCACGGTAGAACCAACACAGCCCAAATGATCAGTTTAGCTGAAGAAGCAATGGGCTGACCATATGGCTCGATGAACCAACAACCTACGGGGAAGGAAAAGTAGTTAAAGGTAGTTGAATAGTAGCCTCGTACTGTTAAGCAAAGCGTTGATAGTGATGGAGTAACGACCTGGTAAGGGATACAGGAATTCGATAGATTACTATCAATTATGGAATAATTTCAAAAGTAATCATAGAGTTTTCTTCTCATTATTGTGTATCTTATTTATTAAAAATGCGAATATATTTAATACAAAAAAAAATTACGTTTCCGATTACAATGTATTAATGTCGCTCGCATCATTCTCGGTAAGATTAATGTTCCACTCTAGACTTTTTCGCTCGCACTTCGATATTTATTTGTTTACCTGGATCGTATACCCATTTGTTTCTTGCCTGATTTATAGATATGGCTCAAGCTAACGATCCTTGCCGATGTATATTGATGCCCCATTGCTGTTCAATCTCTTAACGCTCAGCTCGTAAAACCACGCGGAGTTCTTAAAGGAGCGGTGGGTGTCAATTGTACTGCAAGCACTGACTCGAAAGAGAAACATTCGATTTTTTTTTATAAAATTGGAATGACTAACAAACTTACAATCTACCTGATAGCAACCAATTTCAAAAAAAGCGTTGTCACCTCTGAAGACTAAGATGGATTCTCTAAAGCTTAGCACATAATTATTTTCAGCTGTCAGTAGTTACAATAAAAATGTAATAATATGAGTGCTGTTTGTGTCCTATGAATAAATTAATAATATATGAAATATATTTCCACAGGTATGAATTTTACCGTTGTTCATTAATTCACACGGTAATTTTCCTTGCGTGTGAACACACCTACAGCTGTATTTGTAATAACAATCACAAGCGGACTTTAAAATGCATTGCAGATCTATCTTAGAAGCAGCGTAATAGAGCGACAGACAGAATCTCAAATAGCCATTGTTAATTTATATGGTAACACTGATTGATTATCTAAACAAGTAAAGGTGACAAACGAGCACATAGTTTGCCACCACCACCACCACTACATCCAATCCCAAATCCTCTGCTGAGTAAAGGCTTCCAACTAAGATGGCCATAAAGTGTTTCCCATAAGATTATTATAAAGTACTGTCCTGGGCCACCTGCATCCATCGGCTTTTGCAAATATCATTAGGTCATTACTTCGTCTAGTAGGGAATCACACAACATTTCTGGGAGGCTGTCACTCGAAAGCCTTTATCCCATCCTTTTTCAGTTCTTTGATATATGCCTAGCCAATTGCCGCTTCAGCTAACTTATCAAATACTTGTTCGTACTTGAATAATTTACTGGAATTATCTTTAAAATTTAATAACGGAATCAAACGCTTTGTTCTGCTTATTGCAGCTGTCACTCATTGCAAGCGGTTTCTTAAATTTATAACCATGTACTACTTAAGTTTTTGACAAGATAAGTTTATCTATATGTGATTGAAATGGTTTTTTTTTTACTGAAAACAGGAATCAACATTATTGTAATACCCCTTCATAAGTATACTGATGAACCAAGACCTAAAGAATAAAGGCTCAAACAACTACCAAAAAGACCGGGTATTGAGGTAATGAGAAAACCTCAATATGAAATCACTCCATTTAGCGCGGTTGGTCCTACTCCCAGTTGAAAACCTATCTTCGCGTTATTTTGATCTCAAAACTAAAAACTTACTTAAATTTCAGTGCTGAGAAAATGATGGTACGCGAACGGTAAAGCACAATTTTTTATATAACTGACGAATGAGCTTACAGTCTCTACCCAAGGTAAGTGCTGTGAGTACTCGTAAGTGGCAATTGCAGCCCATGGATATCTGCAACCAGCTTCAAAGCTATAGACGCGTTATATATAATATATAATATTTTTTTTTAAATATTTTATATTGATATAATATTTAATTACTTTGTACGTAGTTTAAAAGTATAAGTCAGGTAAATGGGGAGCCTGCTACTTTGGACTCCCGCACAATACCTCAGGGAGGAGGGAGCGGCTGAAAAACAGCTCTGTATGAGATCTGCATCTCGTTACAGACAAAGCTGAGCCATCTCCTTTTGTCTCAAATAATTATAATGTTCTTTTGTTTTAACGTGAATGTAACTGTGTGTTTTAGAGTCAATAAAATTTATTATTATTATGTGGGGTATCTATATAGTTTTCTCATCTGGTTGGGTTGTATAAATATATAATTATAAATGAAAATGAAAAGATAAATATACATAAATATCAATAAAATAAAATAAATACAAAAATACATAAATAAATAAAATCCCAACCAGATGGAAGCCCTCAGCAGGGGAGACCAAACGGCCAAGGGTTAGGGGGAAAGGGAAAGAAACCGGCGGACGATGCGGGCAGTATCAAGGAGCACCGCCTTCTGCATTTGAGCCCGGAGCGGTCCGTCACGGAGTCCCAGTCGCCTCAGATGACCAGAGAGGCTAACTGGGATTAGCCCATTCGCAGAGACGACTACAGGAATAATTTCGGTCGGCAGACCACCCCACATGTCGGTCACCTCGTGAGCCAGGTCCAGATATTTTGATTGCTCATCTGTTTCGGCTTTCACGAGGTTCTCGTCATACGGGATGGTAATATCGACCAAAAATATCCTTGACTGTGCCCGGTCCATCAGCACAATATCAGGCTTATTCGCAAGAATAGTCCTGTCTGTGATGATGGCCCGGTCTCAGTAGAGCCTGGCGCGGTCATTTTCGAGCACGGCTTTCGGCAAGTACTTGTAATACGGCAATTTCCGGTCCAGGAGACCGTATTTCAGAGCGAGCTCCTGGTGTACAATTCTGGCTACTAGGTTGTGCCTGTGCAAGTACTCAGAGTTACAAAGCGCCGAACAACCGGAGATGGATGGCGACAAGCTCGACAGATGTTTGACGGCGCCATCCTTTAGGATGTATCTCCGATAGTTGTTGGTCTTAATAACCTGATCCTGTATTGCACAGACAAAACCCTCGGTTTCCCCGAAGAGGTCACCGAAACGTAGCCAGTTGTTATTATATTATTTATTATTATTATTATTACCGCTGAGAACTTAGAATACCTCACAGCCTGTAATTCCATCAACTCTGATGCAGAAAAGAAGTCTTAAGAACTTGTAATTACTATTATATAGGAGCTAAAATAAGTACAAGAGTAGGAATAAGTGGATAGGATAGGAAAATGTAGAAAAACATTTATTTATTTATTAATTATAAAAATAGTAACAGCACCATAACAGTACAAGACCAAGTCAATACTGTACAAAAAAGAAACAAAACTGATAATTATAACTAGAGACATAAAAATATATACTATTACAATTAAGAAAAATAATTGTTGAAAATAAATCTCACAGGGTCTGTGAGATTTATTTTCAACAATTATTTTTGCACCGCTTCTGTGAACTTTGCCAGGCTGCAGTGGTAAAGGTCTGTTCTTCTATAATAACATTCAATAATTTTTAAGCCCGTGACACAAGCGCAAACCTGAGCAGATTTGTCCTCGCATACGGCACCTTAAAGTTGGGTGACGCCTAGCCACCGCCTTATCAGGCACAGACAGCTGCAACGCCTTCAGTACCTCAGGATGCTGTAGCTGGCCAAGCAGGACTCGCCACACATACTTGCAGAGTGCGACGTCACGGCTCACATCAAACTGTATGTACCCGATCATGCCGATCACGAACAAGCTCGGGTACATCATCGTGTAGAAAGGATAGACACCGTACTTCTTTAAACGAAGAAACCGCGTGAATTTATTTTGAATTTTTTCCACTATGTCGATATATTTATCTCATGGGGATGTCAAATAACTGCACTCGCTTCCAGCCGGCTGCGAACAAGTGCATTGTATAAAATTTAATCATACCTGTACTAAAGAAATCTTTGAAATTCCTCAGGATAAAACCTAAATTTCTGAAGGCCTTACCGCAGATATCTACAATGTGGTTACGAAACGTTAACTCAGCTACCATGTTGTGTACTCGTATTGAACTCATATTGTCATCTGTTATGGGACTACTGTTGTTTATCCCATGCAGGTTTCGGGCCTCGGGGAGTACCCCATTACCCGGGTAATCCTCACAACCCATATCTATGAGCCGGTCTTGGGAGCCGTACATGTACGACATTGTAGGTAATCTTCATTGGCGTATTGCGCGCCACCAGGTTGGTGCTACCGGAGGGTCGGCCGTCTCAAAGCCCCGCGGAGTCCCAAGGTAAGGAATCGACGCAGGGCCAATCTTGCCGACAGGAGTGCGCTCCGGACAGCAGCTGCTCCGGGCCTCCAGTGCTCCTTCCTGGCTCTAGATGTTGGCGTGGTATCCCTAGGCAGAAGTTGGCGTATCTCGCGCCTCTGGGAAGGGATCTGCCGAAGGGTCAGCAACCTCCGGGTCTCGCGGAGGCGCATCTCGATGCGGAGCTGAAGTCACCAACAGGCGCGCGCTTATTAGCAGCGCGCCAGGCCTTCGGAGTTCGCTTCCCAGGGTGTAGGTGAAACGCAGCGTTAGGTGATCTTCATCCCGGGTGGGGTCAGGGGCGTCCTCGAGGCTCTACGCAAGCCGAGTTGGCCCCACAGCACGTGCACTCACTGCGAAGCGACGCGCTGTACTTCTCCCACCCGGGTGGGAGTCAACGACCGGCGGACGAGACCGCTTGCTAGCGCGGTCCGGACGAGACCGCTTGCTAGCGCGGTCCGGACGAGACTCTAGATAAGGCACTACCCTATCCCCATGTATACGTCGTTGTTGTCCTCTGCAGGGCATAGTGCCGTGCAGGTCTCGGGCCTCGGGGTATACCCCTTTACCCGGATGTTCCTCACGGCACACTACAGTGTGCCGGTCCTGGGCTTCTTGATGGTGAAGGCGTTGTTTTAACGACTATTGTCGCGGTCGGTTAAATTTTTCATTAAAGTAGGTTATCTTGTAATTTGTGTTTAACACAAATTACTTGTCGGAGTTGGCCTTTCTGTGGCATTGTGGGGTTTACTCAGACTCCCTGATCTATATAGGGAGGAGTTCTCTTGGATAGGGTCGCCCGTCCGGCGGCCGAGAGTGCAACGGCGCGAAGCCGTTGAGGTGTTCGTGTGGCCCGTTGTCGGCGCGATCGAACATACCACGCGCCAGCCGGACCACGATTTCGTGTAGGCTCTCCATCTTAAGGTTGGCCGCTATGACGTCATTACGGACGTAGCGACCCGCACCGACTATAGTTCGTAATGACAAACTCTGCTGGGCCTGAATTCGCCGCTTCTGACGATCGCTCAGGAGTGCATACCAGGCCGGAGCAGCGTATGTTAGCAGGAGTCTTATGTAGGTTTTATAGATGGTTAACTTCGACTTTGTCGGTAACTTGGACGTCAGGACAGGGCGGAGCATTGCCCGCGCACATCGAGCTTTACGTATAGCAGAGTCAACGTGCGCAGTCATACGCAACATCCTGTCAATCCGACATCCAAGGTAGGTCACGGCCTTCTCATATGCGATCTCCTGGCCTCCGAGGGTTAGCGGTGGTGGTAGATTTCTATAGCGGTGAGTGAGTAGAGCGGTCGTCTTGCTAACATTGACGGCCATCCTCCACTCATCCAACCATGGTGGCAGCAGGTCCAGCAGACGTTGCATCCTGGCAGCTGCTATGTGGGCTCTTCTGGACGACGTGAATTATGCGCTGTCATCCGCAAACAGCGCCAGTTCGACGTCGTCCTCCCATTCGTGCAAGTGTCCTGCCAGGGTAGGTAGATGTCATTAGTGTACGCCGCGTACAGGGCTGGAGATAGACAGCTGCCCTGTGGCACACCAGCTGTTATGGTTTTTATTGCGGACTCGGCGTCCTCTACGCAGACGTAGAACTTCCTGCCTTCCAGGAAAGACGCCACTAGCCGCAATATAGCAGGAGGGATACTTGTTTGTTCATCTAACTTGTAGAGTAGTCCTGTGTGCCACACCCGGTCGAACGCCTTCTCGATATCGAGAAAGACGCCCAACAATATGCGGCCACGGTTCTGTTCGGCCGCAAGCATGTGCAGCACTCTGGTCAGCTGTGTTGCTGTGGAGTGACCCCTCCTGAATCCATGTTGCTCCGCCCGAAGTTGGATGCACGGGCGGAGACGTCTCAACACTAATCTTTCGCACAGTTTAGCTATATGCGGTAGCAACGTGATCGGCCTGTAGTTGGCAGCTCTACGCCTGTCCTTCCCGGGTTTCGGCAAGACGATGACTTTGCCTTTCTTCCAGTCCTCCGGAAAGTGAGATGTCCGCAATATTCCGTTGTAGAGCCGGCCTACCTCTACAAGGACTCTATTGGGCAGCTGTCGTAGTGCAGCGTTGGTAATCCCGTCGTGTCCCGGCGCCTTCCTCGGTTGCAGGCGGGTTGCTGTCCTCCGCAGTTCGGCGGGGGAGATAAACCACTCTCCTGCAAGCGGTGGCGCGGGCGACGACAGGAGCTCCTGCACGCGTCTCTCCTTCCATGTACGGGATTCCAGGAACTCCGCACTCGCTGGGTTCGGCATAAACTGCTCCTCGAAGTGCTCAGCTAGGATATCCGCTCTGCCCTTGGCATCGTAACGTTGAATGCCCGCGTTGTTGGTCAGCAGGCAAACAGGTGGTCGACTTTTCATTAACTGCCGGTTCAATGTATAGAGCGACGGGTGCTGTTCGTCAGCCTTCCATATGCGCCGCTCCCAGGCCTCTCCTCTGTGGGCCTGTATTGCAACCGACAGTTCGTCTGACAGGGTGTTAAGTCTCCTTTTTACTCTAGGGCAGTGAGTACGCGCCCAGAGCTTTCTCAGCGCTCTTTTATGGTTGAGCTGCACGCGTAATCTTAGCGGCAGCTCTTCTTTTCTCCCCGTGAGAGGGACGATCGTAGAGGCCGCGTTGAGGGCCTCCTGGATGCACGTGGATATTCTAGTTGCAGCGGCCTCTACGTCGTCCGCTGAGTTGATCGGTATATGGACTGGAGGTCTCTCCTGCAGGTGTTGGTGGTAGAGCCTCCAGTCGATCTTGGTCTTGACGGCTCTGGGCGGTGAAGTCACTGCCTTAGTGCCAAGGGTTATCAGAATCGGGAGGTGCTGTGTATTCAAATCATACAGCACTTCTACCACTACTGGGTAGTTGACGTTCCTAGTGAGCACGATGTCTAATACATCCGGACGCTTCCTAGGGTCGCTAGGGATGTGCGTCGGTTCCTCGGGACCTAGAACGTCATAATCATTGTTTTCTGCATCTTCGTAGAGTTCACGACCCGGCGGGGTGATCACTCTGGACCCCCACGCCGGGTGTTTGGCATTCAGGTCCCCGGAGATGATGGTGGGTGCCGTACCTTCCATTACCGTCCGGATGTCTGAGGAGTGAAATGGAGTCCCTGGCGGGCGGTATGCTGCAAAGATCCTTAGTTCCTCGCCCGCCGCCTCCATTTTTATGCCGATTGAACGCATCGTCTGGAAGTCTGGCAGGTCCAGCTCCTGGTGGACGATGTCTCTCCTCACCAGGATCGCTGTCCCTCTATAAGCGACCCCTTGAGGATCGACCTCGTCCCTCCTGTAGATGGTGTAATTAGGCAGCTTAAGATGCGTTGTAGGTCTTAATTTGGTTTCACCCAGCAAGATCACCTGGATGTCCTGTTGCTGGGTGACAGTGCGGAGTTCATGGATCCTTTGGCGAATCCCGTCCGGGTTCCAGTAAAGCAGACGCAGGTTGCTATCCTCCGTAGTGCCTTGCCAGTAGCGATGCCAGTGCCTTCATGACGGCGGTAACGGGGTCTGTCCCGGCCCTTATGTCGGCCAGGACTTGTGTACCGACTTCAATGGCTATGCCTACCAACCTGTGGATGGCATCAGTCGTCTCGAAGCCGGACGCTGGTGGTCTGCGTTCTATACTACGCTGTGAAGGCACTGGTCTCGGGGCATTAATTGTGGTCTTCCTTTGCGTTGAGCGCGCTCTGTGTGTGGAGCGGGCTCTGCTTTCTGGTGGAGGCCTTTCTGGTGCTCTACCTGTCGTGGAAGGTGCTGGTGTTCTTACAGCAACCTGCGCCTGCGAGGCTATTGGTCCTGTGGTTGTGGGGGTAGAGGTGGTCACAGCCTGAGGAGGAGGCTGCTCCATTCTCCTGCTCCTGTTCCTCCGCCTCTTCCTCTGGGAGGGTTGCCTCTCAGTGGCGTCGTTGGCAGGAGGTCGGAGAGTCGCCCCAGTGGTTGCCCTTTGGTCTGTGGGACCTACCGTTTCTATTGGTACTACAGGGGGTGGGGGGGCTGGTTGCCTACCCTTCCCTCTGGTGATGGTGGCCCACCCGTCCTCCTGTATGGTGACGGCCTTTGGGCGACTCTGGGGGATCCTCTTAGGATTCTCCGGGAGTAGCCCAGGTAAAACGATCCCCTGCTTCCTGGCAATCCTCCTCAGAACCGGGCAGCGGCGATCGTTGGCCGTATGGTTCTTGGCGCAATTTGCGCACTTTGGCTCCTCCTCTCTACCCCTTGGGCAAAGGCTGGCAATATGTTCTCCAGCACAGCGAACGCATTTCACTGGCCTGAAACAATTTGCAGAGGCATGTCCGAAAGCCTGGCAACGGTGGCATTGTGCCGGTCCGGTCTTCCTCTGCCAGGCTTCGATGACGACTCCTCTCATATAGAGGAACTCGTCGATGTGGTATAACTGCTGTAGCCGTTCCAGGCTCAGATGCTCCATCTGTGCATAGTAGAGGCAGCCCGGTCTGCCCCTACGTGGTGGTATGGCCTTTACATAGTTGATGGGGAAGCCTTTTGCCCGAATAGCCTCCTCGATCATCTTTGCTTCGGTGCCCACAGGCAGGCCACGGATGCCCACTTTGGTGGGCTTGATTTTGTCGGCTGATGCAGCTAGGGTTGCATATGTTGTCGAGCCCCAGCTGTAGGACTCCTCACCTCCTTGTTCGAATTGGGCCGAGTCATGGCTACGTCGGTCCGGAGAAATGGATGATGGTTGTTGTGGTGGTGATGGCGACTTAGGAGGTGAGGTGTGGACCTTCTTCCTAGTCGCTATTTGGGGCTCCTCATCATCCGATGACGCTGATGATGGCTCCGATGATCGTTCAACACGCTGCCTCTTCTCATAGAGGGAGGCTTCGGTCTCAGGTGGTGTGTGCCTTCGTGGCGTCTTCATGGGCCGCTGTTGCTGAGAGGGCAGCGGTTCACGCCCAGTCGTACACTCAGGTACGATGGGCGAGAGTGCAACCCTAGGTGCGGACTCCTTACCCGGCGACGAAGGTTTCCGGGTTGGTATTTGGGAGTAGGATGAGACAACTCTCATCCTCTCCGGATTGAATATATCCCGGTAGGCGATTGGCCTCTCCAATGCGCTTGACCGGTCCGGCGGTTTCCTTGATTTAGGAGAAGGTTCCCCGTTATCTTTCCCTGACATATCCCTATCCTGTCAGTCAGTGGTAATCTAATAAATGCCCTGTCTATGTTCCAGCCGATCGGCAACAGAAGATGGTGCGCGACGCGGATGGTGGTAATAATACGACGGAGACTATCCACACTTGGGGCACTGCCTACCCCTTTTACAACAAAAGGGTTGGGGGAAGTGCTATGGTGGCACTTTATAACGCGACTAGGCACAGGATGCTCGGAGCGCATAAAGTGCCAAGAATCACCTAGGGGCCGGTGACCTCGACGCCTGACGGAATCACGGGACTCAACGATCGGCGGAGTATGTCGTACCGGCGGTCATTTGCAGCCACTGATAACTGCAAGCGACGCACACCTAGGAGATCCTTGAACATATACCCATGTGTACATGTAAGTCGTGTACGAAAGTAACGCGCGGCATTACCGTGCCGTCAACATCGTACCGGTACTGCCTCGCCACCTGTCTGCGCCCGTGGGTTATTACCTCGCACTAAACATAGAGCGGTCCTCAATCCTTACAAAAATTAGGTAATCGTTCATTAAATAATTGGTAATTGTTATTAATTGTGATTTTATTTTTATTTTACGAATATTAATTTTTTTAAATACTGTTTTAATTAAACATGTACAATATTAGAAAAACTAAAATAGAACTAAAACTGTAAACTTAAACTTGACGGATCCAGCTTTACAATAGTAATAATAAGTATATTAATGTATCAAAAACGATATATGGTATTGTATTGGGACCAATGAAAAAATATAAATTTTAATAATATTCTTGTTATGAATTCTCGTGATTATTGCGTATTGTTATAATATTTGCCGTATTTATTATCCTACTTTTATGTGCAGAAGTAAACATTAATGTAAAGTATACTCACATATCCCTTGTGAATGGCCCTTTTGCAAAACAATGAAGCATACAAGAAATTGTTTTCAAATGTCCACATTTATGCAAAGTGTGGCTGTTAATGGTTTCAAGCGAATATACAAATGTAGAGCAGTATATAGAAATTTGATGATAGTTGTCAGACTCTGTATTTATAGTAAATTGCTCTGTGGGGTAGCTAAATACTGGAGTGCATTCTGCGGGTCAATATAAAAAATATAAAACTAAATACCAATATTGCACTTACTGGAAGCTATTATAACAGCAAGTATTGATCTTTTACTGGTTCCGTATATCGTTTTTTTTTTCAAGAAAGCTATGTTACCCAATTAAACTTTATTCGAGCACGTTTAAATATCCCTTCTGTCTCATCCAGGTTTAGCATTTCTCGATATTAGATCAGTTTAATGTTTAAATTGCTTCAAGTCAATTGATATACAGTAATCCATACTAATATTATAAATGCGAAAGTAACTCTGTCTGTCTGTCTGTCTGTCTGTCTGCTCCTCTTTCACGCCTAAACGGCTGAACGGATTTTGATGAAATTTGGTATGGTGATAGATGATAACCTAGAAATGGTCATAGGCTATAAATAATCACGCCATCGTTCTTAGGGGGTAGGCAGTAGGCAGATAACTAAATTGAGTTAGTGATTTTTAGTCGTTTTTGTTGGGACTTTTGCTCTTTCACGTATAAAAGGCTGAACAGATCTGTAAGGTAATAGATGGTTACCTAAAAACGGATATAAGATCAAAATGATCACGTCATAGTACTTAGGGGGTAGGAAGTAGGCAGAAAACTGAATTGAGTTAGTGATTTTTTATGGTTTTTGGTGGGAATTTTGCTCTATCATGCCTAAACGGCTGAACGGATTTTGATGAAATTTAGTTAGGTGATAGATAGTAACCTAGAAAAGGATATGGGCTATTAATATTCATGCTATCGTACTTAAGGCGTAGGCAGTAGGCAGAAAACTAATTAAGTTAGTGATTTTTAATAGTTTGGTTTAAAAGTTTACCTCATTCACGCCTTAACGTCTGAACGGATTTTTATAAGACTTGGTTAATATAAAGATAGGATCCTAGGCACGGACACAGGCTACTTCTTACGGCGGGAAAATACCTCATTCCCGCGGAAATCTAGCGTGATCGTGTCAAGAAGCGAATGACGCCATAGCTACTGAAATGATTTTGATGTTTTTTTTTAAATGAGTGTTACTAAGACTTAAAGTTAGTATTTGATCACTTTTCTAACTTAGAGGGTCGGTGGGCGCCATAATTTAGGGAATTTATTATAAAATTTTGATGCATCTGTCTTTATTTAACAGTTTTACTTGGATCGAAACTTAGCGACATACCATCACACTACTTAACTTATAGGGTAGGAAGGTACCAAAATTCAGACTACTTTTTACTTCGGGAAAATATCTCATTCCCACAGGAACCTATACACAGCTACCTATCTACAACATTAAAACTCTGTCTAGAATCACATTACGCCATAGCTATTGATCTGATTTGTATACGATTTTTTATTCAACTGACTGTTAAATTACATACAGATAAAATCTAATTACCTACACCACAGAATTAATATAGTACTACATAACTAGCTACGCTTTAAACTTGAGGAGGTAATTAGATAGACATTTATACGAACTTTATGCTCAGTAATCAATCATAGTGATAAGTTAATACTCATTTTAGACAAAGAAACGGATAGGTAATCAGTTCATCACCGAAATTATAACACCTACACTTAGTTTGTTTACTATTCAACGAGGGAAAATAATTCAATATAACGCAAACCTTCAAATCATACGTCGTCGTAGTGAATACAAGACGCTGCGCCGAGCGAAGAGGCGGTGCGGCGCGAGGGGAGGGCCGTGCCCAACTGTGCCTACCCAAGCGGGCAGACGCACGAGGGCAGACGTCGTCGTCGCACGTATGCGAATATTGAAATATTGCGTTACGAAACTCTATTCGTTGCGTATTTTTGGTTAGCTAAAAACGTTCTTTTTAAATTCAGAGTTGAAATAGGTACTACGGTCTACGCGTAGGGTCTGTAAGCTTTAATTTAGTCCTTTGTTTTAGATATCTAAATAAATATTTGGTAGGTTATTATTTTTGAGTCCAAGTTGACGTCATTTTCGTATTTTTATTAAGTACTTAGTTACATTTTTATTATTAGGTAGTTAAGGTAGCTGTTAGATGTAGGTATTTTCTTAACCAATCATTCATATCTCTAGGTTTACTCAGATACGTATTATTCTTTATTTTTGCAGTCGCTTTCATTTGTTAATTCTCAATTTTATTCATGTGTAGGTTAAGTGTTTTTTAGCTCACATCAGGATGTTTATAGTTCGTAGTAAATTAGTTTAGTAATAGATTTTGTCATTATATTATAGTACTTTTATGTTAGTTTTGATAGATAAGTAGGTAGTACCAGTAGTGAAGAAAATTGTGTATTGTGGTGTGGTACATAAATTCAATATTTTTGAATTTATTTAGTTAATTTAGGTTTTAGGTATAAAAGGTTTGTCAGGTGCATAGTTGTTTCGGTTCAATACGTTATTGATTGATTTAGATATTTAGGTTATAAGTAAAAAAGTTTGCTTTATCGAAGTTTTTATAAAAAATTGTCTTACGTTGTAGTTTTTAAAACTACCGATTTTACAAATCTTTAATTATTGTTTTATTGTTTTCGATATGCCACGCAAACGTAAATCCAATCTAAGCCGTAGTTCTAGCAGAGCTCGAACTGCAAAAGTTGCTAGAAGCCAAGAATCTGAAGAGCAGACTCAGACGCGTCAGATGTTAGATTCTCAGCGTCATGCGACTCAAAGAGCTTCTGAGACCTATACGCAGACTCAAGCCCGTAGGACCTTAGATGCTGAGCGCCACGCATCTCAAAGGGCCTCTGAGACGTTTACACAGACTCAAGCCCGTCAGGCCCTAGATGCTGAACGCCACGCATCTCAAAGAGCCTCTGAGACGTTTACGCAGACTGAGACCCGTCAGGCCCTGGATGCTGAACGCCACGCATCTCAAAGGGCCTCTGAGACCTATACGCAGACTCAAGCCCGACAAACCTTAGATGCTGAGCGCCACGCATTTCAAAGGGCCTCTGAGACGTTTACGCAGACTCAGGCCCGTCAGACCCTGGATGCTGAACGCCACGCATCTCAAAGAGCTGCTGAGACAGTGGAACAGACTCAGACACGTCGAGTTTTAGATGCCGAACGTCACGCGCAATTGATTGCGGCAGAGACTGACGAAGATTCACAAAGACGACGTCTTTTAAATGCTGAACGGCAGGCAGAAAGAAGACGTACGTTTTCAATGAGTACGTGGGAGGCATTTAATGGTGCCGCTTTTGAGTATGACCCTTTGATCGACTATGTTAATCACCGATTGGTTATCATTGGGAGAATGGATAAAAAATGCAGATATTGTGAAGCACTGAAATGGAAAGAAGAAACTCCAGGTATGTGCTGTTCTGGTGGAAAGGTTAAAATTCCATTACTTGGCGAACCAGAGGAGCCTCTTAAATCTTTACTTTTATACGACAGTAACGAATCGCGCCGGTTTTTAAGCAGGATTAGAAAGTATAATTCTTGCTTTCAGATGACGTCATTTGGTGTAGATAAGGAGGTCGTAATGCCTGGATTTTCACCTACTTTTACCATCCAAGGACAGGTGTATCACAGGATTGGTTCCTTACTTCCCGCAAATAATGAACAACCAAAGTTTTTGCAACTTTATTTCATGGGCGATGAAAAAAACGAAGCTGATCGCAGGTGTCAAAATATACAAGGAATCGAAAGGGATACTGTTTTAAAAATCCAGAGAATGTTGCATGAACATAATCGCCTTATCAATACTTTCAAAACAGCACTAGAAAGAATGCCGGGAGAGGATTATAGGTTGGTGATGCACCCCGATCGCACACCAAGTGGGGAACATGAAAGGCGGTATAATGCACCGTTAATAAATGAAGTCGCAGCCTTGGTTACAGGCGAACAGTTTGCTTTCCGTGATATAGTTTTACAGGCCCGAGATGACACATTAACCAGGGTGCCTGATACTCATAAATTTTATGATGCGTTGCAATATCCGATCATATTTAGTAAGGGACAAGAGGGGTACCACTTTCAAGTTCCTCAAATTAATCCTGTAACAGGTCTTCCCTTGCATAACAAAAAGGTTTCATGCATGGATTTTTATGCCTACAACATGATGATACGAGAAAACAACTTTAACATTGTACAAAGATGCAAGCAACTGGCCAATCAGTTTTACGTTGACATGTACGTTAAAGTTGAAAGCGAGAGGTTACGGTACATATCATTAAATCAAACTAAACTAAGAGCAGAGAATTACATCCATCTTCAAGACGCTGTGGCAAATGACGCTAATTTAAATCCAAATAACTTAGGTCGTATGGTCATTTTACCATCTTCATTTGTAAATAGCCCGCGGTACTTACACGAATATACTCAGGACGCGTTTGTTTATGTGCGTACACATGGTCGCCCTGACTTATTCGTCACCTTTACTTGCAACCCAGCCTGGCCCGAAATAGTCAATCAGTTGATGCCGGGGCAAAGCGCAATAGATAGACATGATGTAGTCGCAAGAGTTTTTAGACTAAAAGTTAAAAAACTAATGGATGTGATTAATAAAGGCCGAGTGTTCAGAGAAGTGCGCTGCTTTATGTACTCTGTCGAATGGCAGAAACGTGGACTGCCACATGTCCATATATTATTGTGGTTAAAAGATAAGTTACGACCCGATCAAATAGATAACATAATCAGCGCTGAAATACCGGATCCTAACATTGACAAGACTCTCCATGACATTATTGTAAAAAATATGATTCACGGTCCATGCGGACCCGAAAATCCACAGTGCCACTGCATGAAAGACGGAAAATGCACAAAAAAATTTCCTCGCAAGTTAGTGAAAGAGACCGTTCACAACGACCACGGATACCCGCAGTATCGTAGAAGAGCGCCAGCAGACGGAGGTCGAACAGCAACCGTGAAGCTCCGAAATGGTAGCTACGTTACGGTTGATAATAGTTGGGTAGTCCCCTATTCACCAATTTTATCAAAAATGTTTAACGCCCACATAAATGTTGAGGCATGCAGTTCAGTACGCGCCATCAAATATATTTGCAAATATATAAACAAGGGTAGTGATCAAGCTATTTTCAATTTTAGAAATACTGATCTTGTGAATCCCGTAGATGAGGTACAAACTTATCAGTCTGGTCGGTATGTCAGCAGCAACGAAGCCGTGTGGCGTCTGTTAGCATTTCCGTTGCACGAAAGGCCGTGACCGTGACACATCTCAGCGTGCATTTAGAAAATGGTGAACGCGTTTATTTTAATGAACACAATTTCCACGAACGAATAACTACTCCGCCAAAAACCACACTCACTGCTTTTTTTGATCTTTGTATCAGAGATGAGTTTGCAAAAACTCTTCTTTATGTCGAGGTGCCGAGGTATTATACTTGGGATGCAAGTAGGAAAACTTGGAAACGCCGCATTCAAGGTACTTCAGTTCACGATTGGCCTGGCGTCAAATCTGGAGATGCTTTAGGACGAGTTTATACAGTTCATGTTAGTAACATGGAATGTTTTTGTCTACGCATGCTTTTACACCATGTGCGCGGACCTACCTCTTTCAATGATCTAAAAAAATACAACACACAAGATTATCCTACATTTCGAGAGGCATGTGAGGCAAGAGGATTACTGGAGAATGACAACCATTGGGATGTGACACTGGAAGAAGCTGCTCAATGTAGATCAGCAGGCAAGATGAGAGAGCTATTTGCTGTATTAGTAGCGACATGTGGTCTTTCAAATCCTCAACAAGTGTGGGATAAATACAAAAATGATATGACCGACGATATATTGCACAGATTACAAGAGCAAAATCCCAATGTCACGTACAGTGATTTAATTTACAATGAGGGTTTGATAAAAATTGAAGACCAGGTTAAAACAATTTCTGGAAAGGATTTATCAGATTATGGAATGATCAGACCACAGAGAACCGAGGAAATCAGTAGCGATTTAATACGGGAACTAGATTACGATACTGCTTCCTTACAACAACAATTGACAGAGTCTGTTCCACGTTTGATCCCAGAACAAAGGTTAGTATTTGACAATGTTTTCAAAAAAATCGAAGATGGCGAAGGTGGTTTGTTATTTTTGGATGCTCCCGGAGGCACGGGAAAAACCTTTCTTTTAAACTTGCTTTTAGCGCAAATCCGAAAAGATAAAGGAATTGCTGTAGCAGTTGCCTCTTCCGGAATAGCCGCCACTCTGCTCAATGGTGGTCGAACGGCACATTCGGTGCTTAAACTGCCATTAAACTTAGCCCATGAAGAAATGCCAGTCTGTAATATAAGTAAAAACAGCGAGCGTGGACGTATGTTGCAGCAATGTAAATTATTAGTTTGGGATGAGTGTACTATGTCCCATAAAAGAGCAATTGAAGCTCTAGATCGGACTTTGAAAGACATCAAGAGTAATCCAAATATCATGGGGGGGATGGTGGTACTTTTAGCGGGCGATTTTAGACAGACTTTGCCGGTTATCACTAAAGGCACCCCTGCAGATGAAATAAATGCGTGTTTAAAAGCGTCAACGTTATGGGTGCACGTAAAAACGTTTAGTCTGTCTACAAATATGAGAGTGCAACTACACAATGATGTACAATCTGGACATTACGCTGCTGCTCTTCTTAAAATTGGAGAAGATCGTATGGCAAAGGATGGTAATGGCATGATTACATTGGATCGTGAATTCTGCAATGTTGTGCATAATCCAGATGATCTAAATAACTTCGTCTATAGCGAACTGCTAACTAATATGAGGAATAGAGACTGGTTATGTGAAAGAGCAATTTTAGCGCCGACGAATGAAATGGTGGGACAGATAAACGAGCAAATTATGTCACGCGTGGAAGGTGATATTGTTGAGTTTCTCTCTGTAGACACTGTAATGGATACTGAACAAGTAACATCATACCCTGTAGAATTTCTTAATTCTTTAGAACTGTCGGGAGTACCTTCACACAAACTGAGGCTGAAAGTAGGCGTTCCTGTCCTTTTAATGCGGAGTTTAGATGCACCAAGACTGTGTAATGGCACACGGTTGCAAGTGACACACCTCGGTCGCAATAT